>CM053408.1:49304817-49351961 GCA_028644305.1 Xerus rutilus
AAAAAAAAAGAAAGGAGTGACACTGGAGAGAGAGAATGCTTATTTTCTCCATGAGTTCTTGTGATAATTTGTGTTTTATTTTCTTTGAAAGTCAAAGGATCCTGATACCCTGTGTATATGAGACGCTTTACAAACATTTTGTCATTTTATTGTCAAAATAAATATGTGAGGCAGGTATTTTTCTTAAATAAGGTATAAGTATGCCCATATTAAAATTTTACTGAAAGATTTTACTAAAATTATTTTTATTTTATAGACTTTTAAAAATCAAAAGATTCAAAGATATATCAAATAAAGCATTATATCCTCTTTCAAGTTTACTCTCTTAAATCACAAAGTAGCAAGGCATAAACTTTACCATATCAATTCAAATTTTGACCTTCAGAATTTAAAATCCTTGAGACTGGAAAGATTGGAAAGCACTTTTAAAAGATATTCATCTAGCTGGGCGCGGTGGCTCAAGCCTATAATCCCAGCACTTAGGGAGGCTGAGACAGGAGAATCACGAGTTCAAAGCCAGCCTCAGCAACAGCGAGGTGCTAAGCAACTCAGTGAGACCCTATCTCTACATAAAACACAAAATAGGGCTGGGGATGTGGCTCAGTGGTCAAGTATCCCTGAGTTCAATCCCCAGTACCAAAAAAAAAAAAAAAAAAGATATTCATCTATATTATTTAAGGTAAATTCCATATACCTTATTTCCTGGTGATTCCAGTTTGTGTATCTTGGTTTTTCTCCTGTAGGTGTTGTCAAAAAAGTAAATATTCTGGCAATAATCTGAGTTTTACCAACATTATCGTTGTGAGAAACGAGGTAGTCTCACATTAGACATTATTTAATATTTTAGCAAATATTGCATATTTAGGAAAAAATAGAACATGATAGATTGTTTCAAAGACTTAATTTCCCTTTTATTATAGTACTATATAATATACATATGTGTGTTCAAAACTTTTTCATTTTGCTCATTTGGACATTTAAAGATTAAAAGAAGTAACTTCTAGATTTTTAAAAGATTTCTTTAACTGCTCTGCTGTCATTATGAAAAGATGACACAAATAATAAGAAAAGCTATAGAGTTATATTGTAATCATGACACATAATATAAATATTTACAATACAACTTTTGATGGACTATATAAATACATGAATATTCATACATGTTTGTGTGTATATGTGTAAACACATGTGTTATGATACATAATGAATTCTGAAGGGTTGATTCTTGTGACTAATACCAATTATAAATAAAATTATTTTGAATTATTTGTTGATAACATATATTTGTATGTTATCAACAAATCTTATAATTTTACCCAATATACTTATTAGTTTTAGCATTTGTATTGTATCATCTTTAGGGTTTTTTTTAATCTTGATAATAATGTTGTATGCTAAAAGAGAAGTAGTACTTCTCGCTTTAAAAAATGTATGCTTATTTATTTTTTCTTCTTTTATTTCACTGGCTATTACCTCCAGTATAATATCAAATAGAAATGATAAAATAATGTCTTCAACTTTTCCTCAATTTTACAGGGAAAGTCACTAATATTTTACTTTATTTATGATTTATGTTTTTATAAATGCGGGTTTCACATAAATGTTCTATATTCAGGATATGATTACTTCTTAATCAAAGCTAAGCTCTTCATCCCTCATAATGCTTTTGATTTTGCATGCTACTTTGTATAATACTATGTTTATCCCTTTGATTTTTATTTATTTCATAATAACTTTAAACTATTATCTTTTTTTTTTTTTTTTTTTTGGTACCAGGGATTGAAATCATGGGCACTCGACCACTGAGCCACATCCCCAGCCCTATTTTGTGTTTTATGTAGAGACAGGGTCTCACTGAGTTGCTTAGTGCCTTGCCATTGCTGAGGCTGGCTTTGAGATTCTTCTGTCTCAGCCTCCCAAAGTGCAGGGATTAAAAGCGTGAGCCACTGCACCCGCCTTAAACTATTATCTTGACTATATCTCACCCCATTTTTTGCTATTTATTCTCATTTTGTTTAGTTTATGTATTTATTTTGAAACATATCCACATCTTTGACTTACATTATGAAACTTTAATAGTTTTACATGTATTGTGTAATATGATATTTAGAATTTTATATTTGTATTTTTCATTCTTTCTCTTTTGCTTTTTAACTTTAGTGTTTGTTTAGCTCTTTTACCATCTAAGAGCTTGAAAGCCATTTAGCCTGATTTTCATCCTACTATTTTTAACACTAAATGTTTGTAGCATAAAAATATTTGAACCCATATTTATCAAATTATCATTATAAAGAAATTTTATTTGAGGTAAAATATTGATACATTCATTAAGTGTTTATTGAGTAATTACTTCATATGCATCTTCCTTTATCAGTTGTTGGCTTTCTAGTTAATTGCAAATTCAAAACAGATTGTTTCAAAAGTTTTTAAAAATATTATGCCTCACTTTGTTTAATAACACATTTTAACTTTTCTATTTATTTTTGCAACTATAAATCTAATTCTAAAAATCTAAAAAAACCTATATTTATGATTTAGTTTTAACTTTGAAGATTTCAAATGCTCATCATGGTTCCTTTGAAGCCACCATTTCAACCCTGCTTCCTCTCTTGAAAGTGTATTCACCGGGGGAGTATTGTGTATGAATGTGACTTTGTGCTGTTGTCATATCAGTGGCAAGCTCACTTTTAGATTTCCTACTGAACTCATAGTATAGACCCTAAATAACTCATCTTTTGTGTATTTATAATACGTTCACATATTTCTTTTTCTATGCAAATAATATATTACAAAGATTGTGCTATCTCATGAGGTTGTTATAGAAGTTAACTGAGATACTATATGTAAATAAGATTATGGCATATAGTAAGTGCTAAAAGCCAATAGTTTCTGTTATTATTACCATGATTACTTATTGTTAGTTGTATGTCAATTATTATTATCATTGTTATTCCCAAATGATTATTCTTTAGTTTGTTCTTTTGAGAACTAATTATTGACACATATTGAAAAATTACTATATATAAGGATATATAAAATCATTGAAATCCATATTTTCCCAAATTGCTCTCATAAAAGAAACCCTTTAAAATTCTGGAAAACTTGGAATAATTAATTGAGTTAAGTATTGTATATTTTTAAATGTTTATATCCTTATCAACTATAATACATAGCTAAGTTTTGTTTTGACCATTGTAGTTCACAAAATATCAAAGGACTCAATGCTATCATAAGGATTTTAAAGTTCTTACAGTGAAATCAATTTTGTTTTAAATTTTATGTGTACATTTGCATACAATTTTGTTATTTTAAAAGATTGTTTCACTTCAATTGCCACATGAAAATAAGAAAATATAATTTTATTTTGGGAGATTATATTTGGAGCAAACAATATTCCAATGTTTAAGTTCATATCTGGAAGTAAGACAATAAAAAGAAAAAAAAGAACATTCATGTTTTATATTCAAAATGTAGAAATATTGCAGTATTAATTATCCAAAAGTATATGTTTATATAAATCTTAGGTTAATTTAACTGCATGATTATAAAAATGTATAAATGGTAGCAAGTAGTTGATAATGCCTATGGTCATATTTAATAAAACTTCCAGATATAGTATATAAACATCTCTGCCTTTTTCTGATCATTCTTGAATGTTAGCCCTATATTATTGACATAGGAATTAATTTGTCCTATTTCCACATTCTTTACTAAACTTGGGCATGTTGGCACAAGTTCTATAGTTGTATGTAATAGTAAACTCAGAAATAAGAAAAACAATAAGCATGTTAAAATTTGTCAAATTTTATTAAGCTAAAAAGTAAAATAAAATACTATTATTACTTGTATCTTTTAAACTGAATAGTGATTATTAAGAATAGAATTTATTCTCATAGAAATGACAACTTATGTTTTGAAAATATTTTTTTACTTGTCAATGGACTTTACTTATATGCAGTGCTGAGAATTGAACCCGGTGCCTCACACATGCCAGGCAAATGCTCTACCACTGAGCCCCAGCTCCAGTCCCAGGACAACTTATTTTTAATTTTAATCATTTTTGATAGTAATATGTCAGTATCAAAAGGTAAAAAGATTTTGTTGTTCTTAAATGTGTGAAAGTAAGGAATATTTCAATGTGTCTCTTTTAAGCATAGACGAACATGTGATATACAATGTTAATATAACTTGAGAATGAATATTTATATATAATTAAAAATCATCTGTTATTCAAGAGAGGATTCTTCTGATCTTTTTATATCATTCATTAAAATATTTCATCTCTTTCCTTTTTTATATTTTTATATTATAAGTTGAAAGATAACAGAAGAAAACAGTCTACTTTTCTCAAAGCACAGCCCTGCACTGTCAAAAATGTCACAGGTTAATGGTATAGCTCAGCTCTATTTATCTTATTCTGACAACTCAACTAACCTAGCACAATCTAACAGAAACATCCTTCCTAGACCAGGTGACATTCTTGGCCTTTGTTCCTTTAATATGGTAACTGTGAGAGCATTAGTGTGCAATAACTTTGTACAGAAACTTTTTGCTTTAAGAATTTCTTCATTTTTCTTCAAGAATTTCCATTAAAGGCAAGAGATTTTAGGATTTCAAAAATGACTCAGAAAATATAATGTAACAGAGTATTATTTCAGTTTCTACTAGCTTGAAGATCATCTAAACACTATCTTCAAATTTTTTATAATTTCATAGATGTAAAAATTTATAAAATGTTTTTATTTTTTAAAATTTAAAATTTTTCATTTTTTTCTCCACATTTTTAGAATGTAATTATAGAATATAATAGAATATAGTACATTCATAGAATGTAATTATAGAATATTCTCTGATTGTTTAAACTTAATTATTTCTAATGTAAATGTGCTAATTTTAGTATTAACGTTGATATGAAGTCTTGTAAACATTATCCAGGTCACTTGATAATAAGTCTGAGTATCAGAGGAATATTTTTCACTGTATTGAGGAAAATTTGAAAAATTTATAGCACTTGAATATTTTATTTCATTTTATTTTTGTTATTGTTTTATTTTATTTTTTATTTATATTTATTTATTTTTTAAAATGCATTTCAAGTCATAGTACATATATAGAGCTCAATTTTCCATCTCTCTGGTTGCAAACAAGATATAGTCACACCATTTGTGTCTTCATACATGTACCTAGGGTAGTACTGTCTGTCTCATTCAACCATTTTTGCAACTTTCACTCCCCCTCCCCTCATCCACCTCCCCCTCGTCCCATCCAAAGTTCTTCCTTTTCTCTCATGCTCCCCATCCCCACCCCACTTATGTATCAGCATCCACTAATCAGAGAGAACATTAGGCCTTTGGGTTTTTGGGATGGACTTACTTCACTTAGCATGATGCTCTCCAATTCCATCCATTTACTTGCAAATGCCATAATTTTATTCTCTTTTTTTGCTGAGTAATACTCCATTATGTATATTACCACAGTTTCTTTATCCATTTATCTATGGAAAGGCATCTAGATTGCTTCCACAATTTAGCTATTGTGAATTGTGCTGCTATAAACATTGAAGTGGCTGCCTTATTGTAGTATGCTGTTTTTAAGTCTTTAGGCTTTGCGCCAAGGAGTCGGATAACTGGGTGAATTGGTGGTTCCATTCCAAATTTTTTAAGGAATCTCCATACTGCTTTCCAGAGAGGTTGCACCAGTTTGCAGTGCCACCAGCAATGTTTGTTTGAGTGTGCCTTTTTCACCACATCCTCACCAGCACTTATTGTTGCTTGTATTTTGAATAGTTGCTATTCTGAATGGGGTGAGATGAAACCTTAGAGTAGTTTTGATTTGCATTTCTCTAATTGCTAGAGATGTTAAACATTTCTTCATATATTTGTTTATTTATTGTATATCTTCTTCTGAGAAGTTTCCATTCAGCTCCTGAGTCCATTTATTGATTGGGTTGTTTTTTTGGTGTTAAGTTTTTTGAGTTCTTTATATATCCTGGGGATTAGTGCTCTATCTGATGTGCCTGTGGCAAAAATTTGTTCCTAGAATGTAGGCTGTCTGTTCACCTCATTCATTGTTTCTTTTGCTGAGAAGAAGCTTCTTAGTTTAAATCCATCCCATTTATTTCTTCTTGCTTTTATTTCTTGCACTTTAGGAGTCTTGTTAAGGAAGTCAAGGCCTAATCCAACATGATGAAGATTTGGGCCTACTTTCTCCTCAGTTAGGTGCAGATTCTCTGGTCTAATTCCTAGGTCTTTGATCCACTTTGAGTTGAGTTTTGTGCATGGTGAGAGATAGGGGTTTAGTTTCATTTTGGTGCATATGGATTTCCAGTTTTCCCAGCACCATTTGTTGAAGAGGCTATCTTTTGTCCACTGTATGTTTTTGGCACCTTTGTCTAGTATGAGATAACTGTATTTATGTGAGTTAGTCTCTGTGTCTTCTATTCTGTACCATTGATCTACATGTCTATTTTGGTGCCAGTATTATGATATTTTTGTTACTATAGCTTTGTAGTATAGTTTAAGGTCTAGTATTGTAATGCCTTCTGCTTCACTCTTACTGAAGATTGCTTTGACTATTCTGAGTCTTTTATTTTTTCAAATAAATTTCATAATTGTCTTTTCTACTTCTATAAGAAATGACTTTGGTATTTTAATTGGTATTGCATTGAATCTCTATAGTACCTTGGGTAGTATGGCCATTTTAGTAATATTGATTCTGCCTACCAAGAGCATGAGAGATCTTTCCATCTTCTAAGATCTTCTTCAATTTCTTTCTTTAGTTTCCTGTAGTTTTCATTGTAGAGGGCTTTCACTGCTCTTGTTAGATTGATTCCCAAGTATTTTATTTTTTTTGAGGCTATTGTGATTGGAGTAGTTTTCCTAATTTCTTTTTCAGAGGACTCATTGCTGATGTATAGAAATGCATTTGATTTATGGGTGTTGATTTTATATCCTGCAACTTTGCTGAATTCATTTATTAATTCCAGACGTTTTCTGATGGGATTTTTTGGATCCTCCAAGTATAATATCGTATCATCTGCACATAATGATAGTTTGAGTTCTTCTTTTTCTATTTGTATCTCTTGAATTTCTTTCATCTGTCTAATTGCTCTGGCCAGAGTTTCAGGGACTATGTTGAATAAAACTGGTGAAAGAGGGCATCCCTGTCTTGTTCCTGTTTCTAGAGGGAATGCTTCCAACTTTCTTCATTTAGCATGATGTTGGCCTTAGGTTTAGCAGATTTCTTTAACAATGTTCAGGTATATTCCTACTATCGTTAGTTTTTCTAGTGTTTTAAACATGGAAGGATGTTTTACTTTGTCAAATGCTTTCTCTGCATCAATTGATCAAATCATATGATTCTTATCTTTAAGTCTATTGATGTGATGGATTACGTTTATTGATTTCCATATGTCGAACCAACTTTGCATTCCTGGTATGAACCCCACTTGATCATGGTGCACTATTGTTTTAATATGCTTTTTTCGGTGATTTGCCACAACTTATTGAGAATTTTTGCATCTATATTCACCAGAGGCATTGGCCTGAAATTTTCCTCTTTTGATGTGTCTCTGGTTTTGGTATCAGGGTGACACTAGCCTCATAGAATGAGTTTGGAAGTGTTCCCTCCTTTTCTATTTCATAGAATAATTTGTGGAGTATTTGAGTTACTTCTTCTTTGCAGGTCTTGTAGAACTTGGCTGAGAATGCATCTGGTCCAGGGCTTTTCTTGATCAGAAGGCTCTTGATGGCATCTTCTATTTCCTTGCTTGTAATTCATCTGTTTAAGTTGTGAATGTCCTCCTGAGTCAGTTTGGGAAGATCATATGTCTCTAGAAATTTGTTGATGTCTTCACGTTTTTCTATTTTACTGGAGTGTAAAGTTTCAAAATAGTTTCTAATTATCCTCTGTATTTCAGCAGAATCTGTTGTGACATTTTCTTTTTCATCACAAATTTTAGTAATTTGAATTTTCTCTTTCCTTGTCATTAGGTTGGCTAAGCATTTGCCCATTTTATTTATTTTTTCAAAGAACCAGCCTTTTTTTGGTCAATTTTTGAATTGTTTTTTCTGTTTCAATTTTATTGATTTCAGCCCTGATTCTAATTATTTTCTGTATTCTATTTCTTTTGGTGTTGGTTTGTTCCTTTTTCTAGGGCTTTGAGATGTAGTGTCAAGTCATTGATTTGTTGACTTTTTCTTCTTTGAATATGTGCACTTAATGCAATGAACTTTCCTCGTAACACTGCCTTCATAGTGTCCCAGAGATTCTGATATGTTGTGTCAGAGTTCTCATTTACTCTAAGAATTTTTTAATCTCCTCCCTGATGTCTTCTGTTACCCATGCATCGTTCTATAGCATGTCATTGAGTCTCCAGGTGTTGGAGTAGCTTCTTTTTTTTCTCCCAGATGTCATTAATTTCTAATTTCATTCCATTATGGTCAGATTGAATGTAGGGTACTATCTCTATTTTTTTGTATTTGCTAAGACTAGCTTTGTGGCATAGCATATGATCTATTTTGGAAAAAGGATCCATGCTGCTGAGAAAAAAGTATGTTTGCTTGTTGAAGGATGGAATATGCTGTATATGTCTGTTAAGTCTAGATTATTGATTGTTTTATTGAGTTTTACAGATTCTTTGTTTAGTTTTTGTTTGGAAGATCTATCTAGTGGTGAGAAAGATGTGTTAAAGTCACCCAGTGTATTGTGTTGTGGTCTATTTGAATCTTGAAGTTGAGAAGGCTTTGTTTGACATACATGCCTGCCCTATTGTTTGGGGCAGATATTTATGACTGTTATATCTTGTTGATGTATGATTCTCTTAAGAAGTATGAAATGACCTTCTTTATCCCTTTTCACTAACTTTGGTTTGAAATCCACTTTATCTGATATGAGGAGGGAAATCCCTGCTTGTTTATGCAGTCCATGTGAGTGACACATTTTTTTCCATCCTTTCACCTTCAGTCTGTGAGTATCTCTTTCTATGAGATGAGTCTCTTGGAGGCAACAGATTGTTTGGTCTTTTTTTAAAATCTGACCTGCCAGTCTATGTCTTTGATAATTGCTGACTTTAGGCCATTGACATTCAATGTTATTATTGAGACATTGTTTGAATTCCCAGATATTTTGGTTTATTCTTAGTTTTTAACTTGACTGGATTTCTTCTTGGATTGGCCTTTCCTTTAGTGTAGTTCCACCCTTTGCAGATTTTTATTGTTGTTTTTTATTTCCTCCTCATGGAATATGTTGCCAAGAATGTTCTCTAGTGCAGGCTTTCTTGCTGTAAATTCTTTTAATTTTTGTTTATTTTGGAAAGTTTTTGTTTCATTGTCAAATCTAAAACTTAATTTTGCTGGATATAAGATTCTTGGTTGGCATTCATTGTCTTTCAGAGCTTGGTATATGTTGTTCCAAGCTCTTCTAGCTTTAAGGGTGGGGGTTGAGAAGTCTGCAGAAATCCTAACTGATTTCCCCCTACATGCAATCTGATTCCTTTCTCTTGTGCTTTTTAAGATTCTCTCCTTATTCTGAATACTAGACATTTTCATTATGATGTGCCTTGGTGTAGATCTGTTGTGATTTTGTACATTTGTTTTCCTGTAAGCCTCTTGTATTTGATTATCTAATTCATTCTTCATGTTTGGAAATTTTTCTGACATTATTTCATTGAATAGATTGCTCATTCCTTTGGTTTGACATTCTATGCCTTCCTCTATCCCAATAATTCTTAAATTTGGTCTTCTCATGTTATCTCATAATTCTTGGATATTCTGTTCATGGTTTCTTACCATCTTTACTGCATGGTCAACTCTATTTTCAAGATTAAATATTTTGTCTTCCTTGTCTGAAGTTCTGTCTTCCAAGTGGATCTAATCTGTTGGTGATGCTTTCTATTGAGTTTTTAATTTAGTTTATTGTTTCTTTCATTTTGAGGATTTCTGTTTGGTTCCTTTTCAGAATCTCTCCTTAGTGAAGTAATCTTTTGCTTCCTGTATTTGCCTATGTAGCTCTTTATCAAAATGATCTTTTTCTGTCTGTGTTTGCTCTCTTATATCATTCTTTAAGTCACAGAACATTTTCATTATTTACATCCTGAACTCCTTCTCTGACATTTCTTCTGCTGTGGTGACCATGGATTCTAATAATGTAGTATCTTGGTTTGTTTGAGACTCTTTCTTCCCTTGTTTTTTCATGTTGTTTGTGTGTCTTCCCTTCTAGCACTGAAGTTCTGAGATGTTACAGTTTTTATCCTATAGGCTTATAGGTTCCCTTTAGGGTTCCAATACCTTCATTTAAGGGGGAGACCAATATTGACAGATCTCAATACAAACAATATATAGTTTTAAACCTAGTAGCTCCTAGTAGTTCCTAAATACATTTATGGCTTAGTCACAATATACAGAAATTATGAGTTCAATTAGCATCTATTATATAAACGATACGTTTGCACAAAAGTCTACATTTTCTGTTGGTGGGCTAGAGAACTGAACGTGGGGTGTAGGGTGAGATGTTAGGGCGGTAGGAAGTGAGGATATAGTTATTAGGTCCTAGAAAGCAGGAAAGAGTAATCCAAATATGTTGGCTATTAGAAGAAAGAAGAGAAAGAGATTTGGGGAAGACTAGTAAGTAGGAAGAAAATAGAGTACAACTAACAAGGATATATAAAAATTAAAAAAATAAAACATGTAAATGTGGAAGTTACAAGACTATATAACACAACTGTAGTATACTAATCAGATATCCCAGTCTGTCATAACCTAATGCATAAGAAATTCTTGGTTGCACAAATGTTGGGGATGTGAGGGTGGGAAAAGAGTGAGAGAAAGAAAAGAAAAAAAAGGAAGAAAAGAGAAGAAAACAACAACAACAAAAAAGGAATATTAGGGAAAAGAATAAAAAAAAATTCTCAATGTAAATAAACAAGATTGCTTCCCTTCTCCTCCAGTAGGTGGAGTTGTCTGTTGCTTACTGGTGTCAGCCCATTCAGATGAAAGATAGTGAAACCTGTCTCACAAAGAAGCCATCTGCTTCAGAGATAGGGTAAAGGGCTCAGCTGGGCATTGGTGTTGGATGACGTGTTCGGAGATGCAGCTCTGTGGTGTGCTGTGCTGAAGTAAAAGAAAAGTTTGTCTCCAGATGCTGTCCCATGATCCCAGGTATAGGGAAACAGGGACGTTTTGTTCTTATAGATGTAGATCCACATAAAAGCAGCAGCCAGGGGTCCCATGTGGGAGCAATGGCTAGGGGTCCTGTGTGGGTTGGTGACCCAAGATCCTGAGGATGTGTGGGTGGTGGCTCCAGGGATCCTGTGCAGGAGCTGGCTTTGCACTGGGTCTGAGTCTTGTGCTGGAGTCCACGGCTGGGGTGCTGTGCAAACACTGGGGCCTGGGGACTCTACAGGCATGTGAGTAGAGTTTCTGCATGGAGGCAGCTGTTGGGTGTCCTCTAAAAACTCACTAAGAAACAGCATTTCCACTACTTTAAACACTGGTCCTGGAGAGACTAGGAATGCCACATTCATCTAGGCCACCATCTTGGAACCAATTGCACTTGAATATTTTAAAATCCATTTCTTCATTCTAAATTTGATGCTGAACTTTATGTTGTTTCTCTGTCAGGCAAATAATTACATAAAATAGTTGACTCTGTAACAGTTTTTTATTTTTGTTTGCTCAGATTTGGTAAAATATATATTTCCCTATTGTAATAGAAAATGAGTATATATACACACTTTCTTTATCTTTTCATCTATTGAAGGACATCTAGGTTCCTCCCACAGCTTAGCTATTGTGAATTGAGCTGCTATAAACACTGAAGTGGCTGTGACACTGTAATATGCTATTTTTATGTCCTATGGGATAGTTGGGTCATATAGTGATTCCATTTCTAAGGAATCTCCATACTGCTCTCCAGATTGGTTGCACCAATTTGCAGTCCCACCAGCAATGTATGAGTGTGCCTTTTCTCCACATCCTAGCCAACACTTATTGCTGTTTGTATTCTTGATAACTGCCATTCTGATTGACATGAGATGAAATCTTAGAGTACTTTTTATAAAATTATAACATTTTCAAGTAAATGGATGGAGTTGGAGATAAGCCAATCTGGAAAAACCAAAGGCCAAATATTCTCTCTGATAAGTGGATGCTGATCCATAATGAAGAAGGGGGCAGTGGAAGAATGAAGAACAAGAAACTTTGTTCAAAGAGGAGGGAGGGGGAGATGGGTCTTGGGCACAGGAAAGATGATGGAATGAGATGGACATTATTGCCATAAGTTCATGTATGACTGTACATATGGTGCGACTCTAAATCATGTGCAACCAGAGAAATGAAAAGTTGTGCTCCATTTGTGTATAATGAATCAAAATGCATTCTGCTGCCAAGTATACCTAAGTAGAATAAATACATTTTTAAAAAAGTAAAAAAAAGAAAATGAGTATTAAAAAGATAAGCAATATTTTGGTTTTCAGAATGATATTTGTGGAAAAGTATATATATATATTTTTTCTATCATTCTCTCTATACCTTTCATATTTTTAAATACAATTTTATTTTATAAAGTATTTGCCTCTTTTCCAATGCCAGAACCACAAACATATTATCACATTGCACATTCATATTTTTAATGTAACCAGTGTTATAAATGATTTCATATAGTCTATTAACTGCAGAAATTGCATTTTGTTCAATGTCACATCATTTTTTCTTATGTTTTGTAGTATTTTTTAGGACAAATAAGACAAAGTGACAAGCTACTTTTGAGTTTGAATGCCTCCTTCAATAGAGCACTCATGTTCTTGGATAGGCAGAATTAATATTGTCAAAATGGCCATACTACCAAAAGTGCTATGCAGATTTAATGCAATTCCAATTAAAATTTTAGTGACATTATTCATAGAAATAGAAAAGGCAGTCATGAAATTAATTTGAATAAGAGGCTCAGACTAGCCAAAACAATCCTTAGTAAGAAAATTGAAGCAAGATGCATCATAATACCAAACCTTAAATTATACTACCACACTATAGCGACAAACACATGATAGTATTGCCACCAAAACAGACACAAAAACCAATGGAATAGAATTATTTTATAATATATTTAACTATTTTCATATCTGATTTCATTCCACTTAGTTTTGTGGAAAAAGCTAATATTTATTTTTGGTGGATGACAAATATATTTTATGCCTTTTTAATCTGAATTTATATTAATGTTATGATAAGATGTCTAAAATGCAATTTTGATTTAAATATATACATAAATAATAGCAGATGTTATGTTAGCTAAAAGTTATTTCCTATAATTCACAATCAAAAAATTAGAAGAATAAAACATCAGTCCAAGAAACAATCAATTTTCAACATATTTAAAGGTTATTTTTGATTTCTTTTAAATAAAAGAACTGTTTTCTTCCATACTAAATTGTAGTTAATTTGCTTTTTTAACAAAAAGGAAATTTTAAGACAATGACTACAATATCTTTAGGTATATTCTTAAAGCATGTTTTTATATGTTGAAAATAACTACAATTATTTCATTTTAGAATTACTAGTAACTCTGAGCAATTAATCAATCAAATGGAATACTTGTATTTTTATAGTTTTGATGAATCTAAGCATTACTTTGTAGTTCTGCCTCAAAATTTCCATATCATACCTCATTATCATTTTGTTTTGAAAATTAGTCAGTAATTCCTATTATTATTTTGCCCTGATAGATTGAATTAATTTAGACTGGAAAAAATTTATGTTTATATTGATTATGAACTAACAGCTGATGATAAATGTATTGATAATTATTAATCTGTTTCACAGCAATTCAGTGTTGGAAAGATTGTTTCACTCTCTGATTAACAGATCAATATTATCTCTCAATAAATATATTAGCTTCACATAGAACTTTTCAAAGTTTGTGTGACTTTACAAATTGTTTTATTTACAACATTTCCTTTTTCTTGGCCATGTTAATGATAATTCCCATCTTGTTTATTCTCTAGGACTAATTACTCATTATAATTTTTTTATTCCATTACTTCTCTCATATTTCAAAAAGCTCCTACTATTCCAAGGCTTTGGAGATAAAATTATGTTGTTGCCAAGTATATACATTTTTTAAGATTCATGCTCTTTATAAACCTTCCATTGTTTCAGACATTCATTGCATCAATATTTGTTGAATATCTACCTGGTACAAATTAAATAAATTGGTATAAATTCCCTGTAATTGCCTAAATCATGTTTATAATTTCTTCTCTTATTTAATATGAGCTTTGGAATTCTAAAAGTATGTGTCCATATTTGACAACTGAGTAAGTGTTGGAGAAAAGCCACTGTTACTTATCGTATTTATCTTGTTTTGTTTTTAAGGGACTTCCCACCTGCCTATTAACCTTTCTGTAGTATATTTGTGATTGTGGGTTTTGAATCCAATTTCTTATCCAAACATTTGTCAGCAATATATTCATGTATTAAAAATGTTGAAAATGTATTTTTGTATTAATGAAAGTCATTGATTATATAAGCCCTTTCCATATATATGACTTGTTACTAATGCTACCTTCATACTATGATTTCTTATATAGTGTTTACATTTGAAATGATTATTTGACTATTTCAACAGCTCATGTTATTCATGTTTTTCAAGGCCTATCTATTACTAATATTACTGGAAATTTCTGACTCCCAATTCATTTTTTTAGTCCCTTTATACTCTGTGCTATACATATTTCATGTGGTTAACTTACTGAAATAAAGTTTACACACATATGAATAAATATGGGAGACCAAAATCAGATAGTATTGTTATATTTAAAGACTTAAATGTCTAGGCAGAAACAAAATATGCTCCATATTTTTCCTTTGGAAAACTTGGTTATGAGACTTTGTCTTTAAGAAACGATGAGTGATTGAGATTGCTATCCTTCACTATGTATAATAGATTCTGTTTTTTAGCAAAACTTTAATATAGCAACAATGTGATTATGGTTGAGAATATTATAAAAGTCACCATTATTTTATGCATAACTAAGAAGAAAAGATATACTAACTCTTTATTTCTGGTCCTTATGTATTTTTTAAATTCATTTATTCTACTTAGGTATACATGATAGCAGAATACATTTTGATTCATTGTACACAGATGGAGTATGACTTTTCATTTCTCTGGTTGTACGTGATGTAGAATCACATCATATATGCTGTCATACATGAAGCTAGGGCTATGATGTCCATCTCATTCCACTATCTTTACTATCCCCTCCCCCCTCCCCCTTCCCCCTTCCCCTCTTTGACCAAAGTTTCTCCATTCTTCCCATGCCTCCTCCCCATTATGGATCAGCATCCACTTTTCAGAGAGAACATTCGGCATTTGGTTTTTTGGGATTGGCTTACTTTGCTTAGGGTGATATTCTCCAACTCCATCCATTTACCTACAAATGCCATAATTTTATTCTCCTTTCTTTCTGGGTAATATTCCATTGTGTATATATACCACAGTTTCTTGTTCCATTCATCTATTGAAGGGCATCTAGGTTAGTTTCACAGTTTAGCTATTGTGAATTGAGCTGCTATAAACATTGAAGTGGTTGTGTCACTATAGTATAGAATCATGCTGTCAGCAAATAATGATAGTTTGAGTTCTTCCTTTCCTATTTGTATTCCTTTAATTTCTTTCATCTAATTGCCCTGGCTAGTGCTTCATGGCTATGTTGAGTAGTAGTGGTGAAAGAGAGCATGCCTGCCTTGTTCCCAGTTTTAGAGGGAATGCTTCCAATTTTTCTCCATTTTGGATGATTTTGGCCTTGAGTTTAGCATAGATAGCTTTTACAAATTTGAGGTATGTTCCTACTATCCCTAGTTTTTCTAGTGTTTTAAACATACAAAGGAGCTGTATTTTGTCAAATGCTTTCTCTACATCAATTGATAAAATCATATGATTCTTATCTTTAAGTCTATTAATGTGATGAATTATGTTATGGATTTCTGTAATATGTTGATCCAAACTTGCATCTCTGGAATGAACCCACTTGATCATGGTGCAATATTTTTTAAATATGTTTTTGTATGCAGTTTGCCAAAGTTTTATTGAGAATTTTTGCGTCTATATTCATCAGTGATATTGGTCTGAAATTTTCCTTCTTTGCTGTGTCTCTTTCTAGTTTTTGTATCAGGATGATACTCACCTCATAGAATGAGTTTGGAAGAGTTCCTTCCTTTTCTATTTTGTGAAATAGTTTGAGGAGTGTTGGTATTGACTCTTCTTGGTAGGTTTTCTAGAACTTGGCTGAGAATCCTTCTGGTCCTGAGCTTTTCTTTGTTGTTAGGCTTTTGATTTCATCTTCTAGTAATTTGGGTTTTCTCTCTCCTTCTTTATATTAGAGTGGCTAAGGGTTTGTCAATTTTGTTTATTTTTTCAAAGAACTAGCTTTTTGTTTTGTCAAATTTTTGACTTGTTTCTTTTGTTTCAATTTTGTTGATTTCAGCCCTGATTTTAATTATTTCCTGTCTTCTACTTCTTTTGGTGTTAGTTTGTTCCTCTTTTTCTAGGGCTTTGAGATGTAGTGTCAAGTCATTTATTTGTTGACTTTTTCTTCTTTTAATGAATAAGCATAATGCAATGAACTTTTCTCTTAGCACTGCCTTCATGGTGTCCCAGAGATTTTGATATGTTGTATTAGAGTTTTCATTTACCTCTAAGAATTTTTTTTGTCTCTTCCCTGATGTCTTTTGTTATCCATGCATCATTCAATAGTGTATTATTTAGTTTGCAGGTGTTGGAATTGTTTCTATTTTTTAATCTGTTTTTGATGTCCAATTCTATTCCATTATGGTCAGATAGAATGAAGGGTAGTATCTCTATTTTTTTATTTGCTAAGAGTTTCTTTGTGACATAACATATGATCTATTTTGGAGAAGGGTCCATATGCTGCTGAGAAAAAAGTATATTCAGTTGCTGATGGATAGAATACTCCATATATGTCAGTTAAGTCTAAATTATTGATTGTTTTTATTGAGTTGTATGGTTTATTTGTTTAGTTTTTGTTTGGAAGATCTAGCCAGTGGTGAGAGAGCTGGTTAAAGTCACCAAGTATTATTGTGTTATGGTCTATTTGATTCTTATAGTTGAGAAGGGTTTGTTTGATATACATAGATGCCCCATTATTTGGGGCATAGATTTTTATGATTTTTATGTCTTGTTGATGTATGATTCCCATAAGAAGTATAAAATATCCTTCTTAATCCTTTTTTACTAACTGGCTTGAAGTCTACTTTATCTGATATGAGGGTGGAAACACTTCTTGCTTAAATGGTCCATGTGAGTAATACGTTTTTTTCCCACTCTTTCAGTCTGTGGATGTCTTTTCCTGTGAAATGAGTCTCTCAAAGGCAGTATATTGTTGAGTCTTTTTTTTTTTATCCAGTTTGTCAGTCTATGTCTTTTAATTGATGAATTTAAGCCTTTCACATTCAGGGTTATTGTTGAAATATTATTTGTAATCCCAGTTATTTTGGTTATTTTTGGTTTTTACTCTGACTTTGTTTCTGCTTTTATTGGCCTTCTCTTTAGCGTAGTTCCTCTCTTTGTATATTTTCATTGTTGATTATCATTTCCTCCTCATGAAATATTTTGCTGAGAGTGTTGTGTAGTGCAGTCTTTCTTGCTGTAAATTCTTTTAATTTTTGTTTATCATGGAAGGTTTTTACTTCATTATCAAATCTGAAGCTAAATTTTGCTGGATATAAGATTCTTGGTTGGCATACATTTTCTTTCACAGCTTGGTATATGTTGTTCCATAATCTCCTGGCTTTTAGGGTCTGGGTTGAAAATCTGCTGAGATCCGCAGCAGATTACAGATAGGTTTCCCCTATATGTAATCTGATTCCTCTCTCCTGTGGCCTTTAAAATTCTATTCTTATTCTTTATGCTGGGCATTTTCATTATAATGTGCCTTGGTGTAGCTCTGTTGAAATTTTGTATGTTTCGTGTACTGTAAGCCTCTTGTATTTGATTTTTCAGTTTATTTTGTTAGTTGCATTGCAGAAGAGGAGTATCAAAATTAGGGAATTTGAATGTTTTATGAAGTACAATAAACTTACCTGAACTTTGCCTCAGAGGTAGACATTATTTTTATTCCACTGAATAAGAAACAAATGTCACCTTTGCTCTTTATAGGCATACTATATCTGTTAAGACTATTGATTCTACAAACATCTTTGAAAATTAGTATACAAAAAATAATTGCCTCTGGTTGCAAGAAATGAAAGAGTTCCATGGAAACCTATAATAATTTTAAGGCCCTCTGTAACCATGTTTTCTTTGAACATGCAATTTTATTTATTTTTTCCCAAGAAGTCTGATTTTAGCTCAGTTTATTTGTCTAGAAGGGCCTTAACCTTTTTCCTTGCTAATCTAAACTCTACTAAAATAAACAAGTTTGAAGAAAGCTTTCTTTCTGTGTTAGGAATTATGCAGAGCCTGAGATTCTCCTTACTTTCAAGATAATATATTAGTTTGTTTACTGTTTAATTTATGCTGAGAAAAGACATGATACTTCTGGATAAGAGACAAAGGACAATTTTAGTTTCAGCAAAAGCAGTAGTCAGCACTTCATTTTTGTTTTCTTGGTTCCTATGCTTCCCATATTCCTTGGAGATACACTTGATAAACAATACAAGATACTCAATTAAATTGAATTTTAGTTAAATATTTTCTCATTGCTTACAATGATCCATGCAATATCTGAAACATAATAAAAATTATTTTTATCTGAAATTCAAATTTAACAGGCCATCATATTTTATCTGGTAACCATACATGAGGCTATGAAGGATCCAATATGGAAGCCTAAACATGCCATGGGCTATGTCACAAGGGAGGAAACCTGAGCTTTGGAGATTGACTGCTTTTATGAGAAAAGTTACTCTTTGTGAAGAAATGTTACTTAACTCTTCAGTGTTGCTCACTGCAAAAAAAAAAAAAAACCCTTAAAAATTATCAGGTAAAGAGTGGTCAAGGCCTTGAAATTTTCACATACCCAGAACAAATGATGTAGGAATTCTTCTGGCTTATGGTGGCTTTTCTCTCTCAACACTCTGAAATCTATAATTTAAGTCAACCTTAAATTCCATCGTAAGGACTATACTTGCACTATACCTTTTGATATTTGTGTCTTTTAGTATTTATTTAGCTCAATTCCACTTCATCTTTTAGTTTACTTTATAATAGTAGGCCTGAGAACATGTCCTCCCTTTTGAAAAATCTTTCATAGCATCTTTTCTAATATTCAGACATAAATGCTACCTAACAAAAACTTTTGAAACTGCCAATGCTTTTGGGATAAATAACTTTTGACTTCCCAGTTGTTTTTATTTTTAGTGGTAATAGTAAACAATAACTTCTTAAGGCAAGTATTTATCTGTATTTTTTGATCTCAGGAGCAGGTTGCCTCAAGCTATGCTCTATAATGGATAACAAATTTCTCTCTTGCTCTTTATATTCCTAATTCCTGTATCTTTTTGCCTTGTGATTTCATATATTGGTATTTGCAAATGAGTACATTCTCTCATAATTTATGGTTGGATAATTTTATGAAGTTTGGAAGATTATTATAGTTAAAAAATCTTCTTCAAAGTGGTATCCAGCTAATGCTTCTCAAAATGTTTACTTTTGGACAAAATGGTTTACATTTTAGTTTTGAGATAACAACATACAATTGGCACTTTCTTAAGTCTGTTTCATACTGCTGGAACAAATATCTGAATCTGGGAAATTAATAAAGAAAAGAAATTTATGTCTCAGTTCTGGAGACTGGAAAGTTGAGATCAGGTTCATGTGTCTGGTGAAGGCTGCATCTTCTAGAGGGAAGGAACAGCATATCCTCGCTAGTAGCAGGAGAAAGGCAAGCTAATTTAATGCTGTGTGAAGTCTTTTTCTTAAATTTCTTAATCCCATTAAGGAGGAACCCTCATCTCCTAATTTCTCCTTAAGGGCCCCTTCTCTTATCCTTCAACCAGTATTTGAACAGAGATTCCAGTGAGATGATGATGTGTTCTATGCAGAAGCAGTCTTTTAGACAGTCTTTAGCACTTACTTTCTCATCCTCAGTAGAGGGTTAGATGCAGTTTTAGGATAGGTGAGGAGCAGCATCTGTAATCCGGTGAAGAAATAAGAATGAGAACAAATGATTCCTGAGTAGATCTTGTGCCATAACTACTAGTTACTCATAATTACAAATACCTTAGTAATGAATCATTGTGCTATGTGTATGTGCTGTACCTCTCAGCACATGACAAAACAGAATATATGCCCTGCTTATGTCTAACACCACTCTGTTAATGGTTGTCAAGTAACAACACATAACGATGAAAGACTTACTATTAATGGATACCATTGCTTCAATTCTACTTACCTGACAACAAATGAAAATATAAAATATACAGTAAAACAACCACCATAGCATGAGTCCTCAAATTGATTTTAGGAAGTAAACTCTTATAGTGAATGAGAACCACCTGATTAACAAGAAAATAGCATTCTATTGAAAAATATAGTGCATCATGTATTTATATCCAGGTCACCTATTTGCATGATATTAAAACTTTATGGATGAGCTGTGTTCTGAATGAGCTGGAACCATGAATGGATTCATTTATTCAAAGTTTTATCATTCCCTGAAATACTTTACCTTCTTAATGAGTTAAAAGCTCTTCATTCCCACACTTGTTATTTATTGATATTTATCAAGCTACCCAAATAGTTAATGTCTTTGAAACATTTTTTTTTCTCTCTCATGGACCTGTGAGTTGACTGTTTGAGCTAGAAAGTTTTTCATTGGTATCACCCACTGAGTTGCACTAGGATGTGAGCTATATCTGCCATAATCTGAAAGCTTGGTGGAGCTAACTGTCCAGGAAGGATCACTCTCACTACAAGAAGTTGACACTAGCTCCTTATAGCATGGCAGCTGAGTTCACAGAGGAAGTTTTCTATAAAGAAGGGTTTTAAGAAACTTAGGAAAAGCTGTAGGATTCTTAGATCCAAGCTTTGAAAATCTCAAAATATGTCTTCTGCCATATTCTGGAGGTAGTGCAAGTCATGAAAGTCAACCTTGATTCAAGGGCAAGTGAAAAAAGCCCCAACTCTTGTTGGAGGAGCGGCAAGATTATATTGCAGAAGAGCATGTTGGATAATACAGCCTCCGATGGTTATGGTTACTTACTTTTACTTAATAAGCAAAGGTAGATTTTTATAGTAAAGATTACTTGCTACTAGTGCTGAACCTTATAGTTTAAAGGAGGGACTAAGTTTATATATAATATGATATGTTTAAATTAATATATATGTAAGATCTATATTTTTAATATAAACAAGCTGTTCTATCCTTCACTTTTTTCTTCAGTGGGAACAGACATGGAATAATTTGATTAGCAAGTTTTATAAGCCAATATATTTAAACAATATGGTACTCAAAAAACTTCAAAAATATGAGAAAATCCAGTAGATTTAATTGTACTTATAATGTTTTTAATCTTCATGTATTTAAAGTAATATGTCCTTTTGCCTCCTTCAAATAAAAATTATTCTTACCTCTTGATTATTTCATAATCTAGTAACAGTCCTCAGAGGGAAAATATGAACTGGCATGCATTGGTCAACTTTTGCTAAGAAATAAGTCTCTAAAATGTGACCTTTCTCATCATACAAATGTAAATCTTTAAGGGGGGTGGGAATTTAAAGGTAACACATAGTTGAGCCTGAGTTAGCAAATGCTATTCCCCAAGCCCGACTGATATCATTTTGACAAAAACAAATTAAACAATTAGTTCTCATTCAATTCCGTGCTCAGGAATAAATAGAGTAGAAACAAATCAATAATGCCAAATAGAAAAAGAAAAAAACAATAATAAAATAAAAATAATTTCTGGTCTCCTGATAATGTTAAAAATATTGGAAAGAAGACTCATAACTCTAAAGCATTTTCTTTCTAGATAGTTGAGATATCAAGTTATTTTTCAAAATTTGTTGGATGTTTACTGTCCTGTTGCTACTTTGCCTGTGAAAATAGGAGAATAAAAATCGAAGCCTTAGTGAGACAAGAAAATGAAAAGTTAGGACAGTATTGATCCATTTCTTTCCTTACTAATTAAGGTTGTATTGCTTAATATTTTTTCTTCCTGATCTCACTAAAAGGATGTAGAAAATAATATGGAATGTTTCCAAAACCAAAACATTAGCTGGGTATTTTAATCATCATGACTTTTTAAGGAATCTTCATATATCTCTGTGGTTTTCCAAATGATCTCATCTTTATATCATCTTCCACTAAAACTATTCATACAATGGGTTGATTTTGTCTTACTATTGAAGAATATTAAATTTCTTTTTTTTGCCAGCTTAATGATACAAAATATATCATTGCATAATTCACTATTTCTACATATAGGGCACAGATATTTCCTTAACATATGAGCAAAAAATCTTGAGATATCAATAAAAGTATGCAGTTTACCTATCACCTGGTATACTATGGTAAATTTAAGAAGTTAAAAGATACTATGAGTGAGTTAAAAAATGAATAACAAAAAATAAAAAATGATATAATTTCATTATACCAAAGGAATTGTCATGATATTGTCAAATAAAATAGTAGTCCTTTGCATATAAAAATGTTTACATACAATACACTCTTATTGTTTTAAATCATGCTGCATGGGTCCACTCCATGAGTTGGAGTCTTGAGAGATAAAGAGCGGTCCTCAGGGGACAAAGTGGGGTCTCTCAGGATGAAGTTTTGGGGTGACAGTCCGGGGAGTCACTCCATCCAGACTCCGGGGTAGGTAAACAGTTCTGCTGGAGCTAGACACAGAACCACTGTTTATTCCAGAAAGTACAGAATCTTATATACACTCGTGGATCAATTAAGGCCCAAGATTACAAACAAAGGGGTGCTCTCTGTCAAGCACATAGTCCATTAGGATAGAATGGGGAAAGATGGAAAGAAGGGGTTGAAGGTATGGAGAGTGCTCTTATACACCTCATTTCAAGGTAATAAATTATCACTGATGTAGCATTTTCTATCATCATAATCATCAGCAACAAGGCTTTATTAGTGGTATCTGTAAATAAAGGCACGCCAGGGCACAGATCTTGTTTCCCAAATGCCATTTTTCAATAAATAAACAAGAGCTCTTTGGAAAAATTATTGATTTTAGGACCATGATGAGAATAAAATAAATGGGCTGGGAGCAGTGGTTCATGCCAGTAATCCCAGCTGCTCAGGAGGCTGAGTCAGGAGGATCATGATTTCAAAGCCATCCTCAGCAATTTAGCAAGGCCCTAAGCACCTTAGTGAGATCTTATCTTGAAATAAAAAATTAAAAAGGACTGGTGATATTGCTCAGTGGTTAAGCACCCCTGGGTGCAATCCTCAGTATCAGGAAAAAAAGGAGGGAATAAAGTAATAACCTTAACCCAAATGTAGGACAGCTTGTATGTGTTACCAGAAAATAAGAGAATGCTGAAAAAAGTCTCAAAAGGAAAAAAGCATCCCAATGGCCCAAGCTGAGAAATTTGAGCAGCAAAACAAAAATGATTTGGTTGTATTAGATTAAAATCCACAGTATAAAATAAATATATCAGTCCAAACTGACAAAATTTAATGATTGAATAAAGAAGGGAGAAGGGACAAATCTTACTTAGAAACATGCTTAAATATTCTCATATAGGTACTTACCTCTTCATGAGATAGAACATAAATTAACTCTTTTCTATGCTACAACACACGCACACACATACACCCACACACGTAATCATGCATGCGCAAATGCACGCGCAAACACATGCGCTTTGTCTGAACTTAGTGACTCCAAATAGTGAGGTATGAAAAGGGCAAAAACAGTACTTTAACTAAGTTATCAAGGTTAGTATCAGTATTGGTTATGTTATGTTAATATCATGTACTTTCTTATATGTTGTGATGGGAAGGGCATTTTGCCTTTTTTGGTATCCTTTCTCTAAACTCACAATCTCAGTTTAATCATGAGAATAGCATCACACAATCACATTACTGAAGTGTGTTTTACAAAAAACCCTGACAGGTACTCTTCAAAACTTTCATGATATGAAAAGCAAGAAAAGACAGAGAAACTATGACAGACTAGAGGAAATTAAGGAAACATTATTAAATGCAATGTGGTATCCTGAATTCATGTATTGGAGAGAAAAAGGACATCAGTGGCAAAACTGGTTGGGAAAAAAGTATGGAGTTTAGTTAATAGTGATGTGGCAATGTTGATATTTTTTTTTTTTTTTTTGTGAATTAGAAAATAAGTTTATTTTGCTGTGGAGGGTGGGCAGCATCCAGCCTCAGAACTTCTGAAATTGCTTCTTGGTGCCAGCAGCCTTGGTGACCTTGAGTACATTGAAGCGCACTGTCTTGCTCAAAGGCCTGCACTCGCCCACTGTGACGATGTCGCCGATCTGGACGTCCCTGAAGCAGGGGGACAGGTGCCAATGTTGATATTTTTATTTTGGTAAATGGTTATATAAAATGCTAGCAGTAGGAGAAATTATGTAAAGCATACATAGGAGCTCTCCATATACCTTTGCAATTTGCATGTGAATGTAAAATTATTCCCAAATAAAACATTTATTTAAAAATAGGCATGGCAAATTTCCTTAGCATTGATTATTAGATAAAACATTTTAAATCATAAAAATAAATAACTCATACAATTTATTATACCAATGTCATGAAACAACTTATTATTGTTGCTTTGGAGTCCTCCGCACCATTATCTATTTACAACTATACTTCACTGTTGTAATTGGGAAAAATGATGTGGCAATTTTTTCTTTGTGTTAACTAAACTCTGTTTGATTCACTATGTTAAGCATGTTAAACCATTTCCAGTCTTACATTTTATAGATATTTAATCCTTTCTTCCATTTTTAATATTCTTTTTACATTTTAAATTTTAATTCACCTAAAATTACTTTTTCTGTTATGAAGTAAAAAGATTTAGTTTATTTTCTGGTACTAAATACCTAATAGTCCCATAGCTAATTATTGACCAACACTTTCCTCACTAACTTGTAATGTCATCTCTATTTATATTATATTAGATCTATGTTTTAAAATGCTCCATTCTTATATTATTATATTTGACCTTACTTTACAAAAATTGTCATTCATTTTAGTCATTGATTTTGTGCCTTTAATTTTACCAAATGTAATATTTTGCTGTCTATTTAACTGAATACATGGGTGGTCTAATTATTTAACATATTTTCTAAAATCTTTCCAAGACATTAATATTGGAATAAATTAAACTTGCTCATGGAATATTCTTTTATTATGATAAGCCTACAAGTTGTTTACTAGTATTTTATTCCTCAAATTAGCACCTTTGTTAATAGCTGAATTTTCTCTCTTTTGTGTGTATGTATTACTGTTATCAGGTTTTTATATCATTGTCATACTAGTGAAGAAATTTGACATATCCCATCTTTATCTATACCATGGATCTGTGGTCTCTTTGGACACTAGATTGTAAGCTCCATGAGGATGGGGATCATGATTTTCTTGTCCATCATCTTATTCTTAGTGCTTATCAACACCTAATAGGTAAAACTGCATGATTGAATTTACTAAGTTTATACTTTACCTGTTATTTGGAAGATTAAAAATATTCATGGTTAAAATACTTTTGAGCAAAGAACATTGTAAAGGCATTTAACAAAACAATCATCATGAATTTTTAAAGTTTATATCACAATTTGATTATTTTTTAGAGATATTATTTAATT
Organism: Xerus rutilus; assembly: GCA_028644305.1. Taxonomy (NCBI): domain Eukaryota; kingdom Metazoa; phylum Chordata; class Mammalia; order Rodentia; family Sciuridae; genus Xerus; species Xerus rutilus. The sequence continues at coordinate 49,330,627 of CM053408.1, forward strand.
CAAATTTTCAATAGATTTATAAGCAGTATTATATATATGGAAAAATATTAACTGATTCCTAAAATTATTTTTGCTTGCTCTAATTATATTATTCAAGAAGAATATTTTAAGTCCTCCAACTCAGTTGTATTATTCTTCTTTTGAATTATAACTGGCATATTATTTTGTTCTCACAATTGAATGAAAACAATCATATTTGCCAATCACCAAATACATTAGTTTTACTTGCTCTGCTTCACTAATACCTGATGCTGACAAAATCTTCCTACCAAATCTAATATTAAAAGTTTCTGCTATTTAGTCACCAATGTAGTGAATTTTGCTGGAGTGAGGCTGGGTTTTTTGCTTCCACTGCCTAATTGGCTATGTGAAAACTATAGTCCAGGGCACATACACTCATGTCTATTCTTGCCTTTGCTTCTCTGCTGCTGACTTTTCTCTGTGGTGTGGTTTGTTATTTCCGGTCCAGTTCTATTGTGATTTCTGCTGATGATTGGATCTGTAGCCTCACTTGTAGTAATGGATAATAGCATGAAATGTCTTTGAGTTGCTTAGAACATTGTTCATACTCATTAAAAAAATGATTTTTTTCTATATTTAGTGATGTTACCATATTCCTGAGGTAAGAATGTGAATCAAGATTTGTTGGACATATTCCTAAGTGTTGGACATTATTCCTTCCTTCCTTAAGTGTTCTCAATGGCTTTAGTTATTACAAATTTCCTCTGAAGTTTGGTAGAGATGCCTGACCATTTATCCTGATTTTCACTATATAGGTAGTTTTGCTTTCTTTCTTAGTTTTCAATATATTTATATGGGAAAATTCAGGAAGAAAAATTAGGACCTGCTAACTAGCCAATATTTAAATCTGAACCTCCTCAGAAAAGTTTTTCTTTTTTTCAATTGAGGAAAAGTTACTTAGTGAGTGCTATATGTGTATACATATATGTAATATAAAAATACATGTATATGTTTTGCACATACCTTTTAAATCATTTTCCAGTTGAGACAAATCAAGATGGGAAAATTATTTATGATTTTCAATATAAACCCACTTAGAGATACAAGACAGACATTTGGTTATAAAATCAATTAAATGTCTAAACAAAATTAATTCAAATATAAATTCTATTATGATATAATATAAATTATACCCTCTAATTTTTAGTGATCTCTTGCTTGAAGAGAACTTTTAATTTTAAACAATATATGGAATTATAAGTACTTTTATTAAATACACGCTTAACAAGGCAATAGAGACATTTCTTAGATGCCAAGAGGAAGAAAGACTGTAGAAACTGAGTATAAAAATGTCTTTTTCTTGGGGCTGGGACTGTAGCTCAGTGGTAGTGTGCTTGCCTAGCATGCATGAGGCACTGGGTTTGATCCTCAGCACCACATATAAATAATACATGGATAAAATAAAGATCCATCAACAACTAAAAGAAATATAAAAAAATAATCAATCCACTTTTAAAAAATGCCCTTTTGTTTTTTATGCTGAGGACTGAACCTTTCTTTATGCACTAATACACTCAGTGTATTATGATATTGTTCCTTCTGGTCATTTGCTTTTTCTGTCTTTCAGTTCTAGCTTTCTTATGGCAATAGAGTTTCTTTTCCTGAATAAATAGGAAACTAATCCATTCTTGGTCAGAGTACTACCATCTGTGACTAGAGCAATTGAGTTGAGGATGACCAAAAGATTTGGGAAGGTCATATCAGACATTACACTGAAATTTTTCAAGATAAGGACAATCACATATTTTCATTATGGTAGAAGGTCAACTAAGATACATATAATTAGTATGCTAAATAAGCACAATGTGTGGATTTTTTCCTTTTACCATTCCTTTAAACTTTAATCAAGGATGATATGCCCTGGCCTGTTGATTAAAAAAATTTAACAAGGTCCATGGTTATTTTTATTAAATGCTAAAACTTGGTTTTGATATTGCATTAAAATGTATTTGTAAGCATATAAGATTTGGAATGAAAAATGCTCTTTTTATAACTGTACTGATTGAATTTTTGCAAACATAAACAGTGGGGTAAAATCCATATCATTGAAAATGTTAATGATGCTGTTTTGTTCTCATGAAACAAATACCTTGCTGTAATTTTAGGGCTTATCATCCATTTCAGGTAAAAGATTCTGTTAAACTGAAAGTCCTGAAAACCATATAGCCAAAGCAATAATGAACAATTAAAATTATATAAATTATAAACACATGCCAACAATTTAAAACGTTGATTAATAAGGTAACCAGTAAGGTGTTCATAGGAGAATAGGAAGAACAGATATATGTTTTTTAGTCAGATTTTTCACTGCTGTGACTAACAGACCTTATAAGAACAATTTTAGGAGAGAAAAAGTTTATTTGGGGGCTCACAGTTTTAGAGGTCTTAGTCCTTAGACAGCTCCATTCCTTAGGGCTTGAGGTGAGGCTGAATATTATAGTGGAAAAATGTGGTGAAGAAAAGCAAGTCAGGACACAGCCACCAAGAAGCAGAGAGAGAGACTACTCACCAGATACAAAAATATATACCCCAAAGTCATGTACCCAATGATCCTTCTTCTCTAGCCACACCCTACCTGACTTCAGTTGCCACTCAGTTAATTCCCATAAGTTTAGGACTAAGGTCTCATAACCCAATCATTTTACCTATAGACCTTCTTGCACTGGCTCATACATGAGGTTTTTGGGGACACCACACATCCAAACCATCACAGATGTGTCTGCTTGTTTGTCACTTTGTCTATATACCTATCTTTCTACCATCTATTCAAAATCAGAAATACTGAAATAAATTTGCCAGTGTATACAAAACTGTTTAATATACTAAAGGGCCATATAATGATTTGTGCATGTTAGTTATGTAAAACAGTTAGATTGCTACCAGACAAAATTAATTTATTTGCTGTGGAGAGGAGTCATTACATCACTCTGTGGTTTTGCCAGTTAATTCCTAAACCTGTAGAGCAGTGAAATAATCTAATTCAATAGGTTCTCAGACTTTTCAATCTCAAGAATATTTGGCCATGTCAGAAATTGAAGACATCAAAGAGATTTGTTTGTGTAATGTATTTATCATATTAGAAATTGGAGTTGACAAACTTTAAAACTATTGATTGATTCATTTAAAGGTATCAATAGTGAAACTTACATTGTCCTCTGAGTGATGACTTCATTACAAGTAGTGAAGCTTCTGGAAAATTCTGTGTATATATATATATTTTTTTTTTTGAGAGAATGAAAGCAAAAGTGTCAATAGCATCATACTGTGAAATTATTTGAACTCACAAACATACTGAAAATGTCTGCAACTCTCCAAGACACCTGTAGAATACACTTTGAGACCACTGGCCTAATTAAAATTTTAAAAAGTCAAAGTCAGACCCTGAAGGGACAGTTGTACCACACACAGCACTTCCTTGGAAGGATGCCTGCTAGGGTCCTTTGCCACTTCCAAACCTTGGATTTTTCCCTTGACAGAAATCTCTTTTCTGAGAAGTGTTGTCTTGCCCAGCATGGGGAATTTTCAAGGTCATTTTGAAACTAATTCAAAAATTGATTTTTTAAAAAATTTTTATTGTAAAATTAATATAGGCTCATTATGAGAAAAGTGAAAACATAAGAATGTCTATAGAAATAGAAAAAAAATCTTATGAAATTTTAATAATACTTTTGTCTGTAATTTATCTGTATTCTTTTGCATCTTTTCCCCAACTAAATGTTGTCTTAAGCATGTTTCATGTTGCCAAAACGTGTAATAAACTTCTTAGATGACTGTATTCATTTCTTTTTAAGACATAATACAGGGTAATCATTTTCCTAATGTTTTCTTTTAAAATTATTATGCATGTTTTTAAAGTTTTAGATTATTTTTTAAGAATAAATTCTTTAAAATGAAATAAAAGGGCCAATAGGTATGTGATTTGGGGGAACAAAACCCTTTTAGAACATGTATTTTATTTTAAAAAGTTTTTCATTAGTGCCTTATAGTTATACATAATATTGTGGTATATTTCACATAATTATGCAAGTATGAAAATTCATTTGCTCCAACTCAGACCCCAGTACTTTTCCTCCTTCCCCTTTTCCTTTCCTCTACTCTGCTGCTCTTTCTTACGTTTATTTATAGTTCTTTAAAAAACTTAGTGCATTATGGATATATATAAAGATGAAATTTATATTTTAAAAATATATAGCCATAGGAGACATTCAAATAAAAGGGAAACAATTTGTACTTACCCCATTCAAAGTGAAAGATATTTCGTGTTAGTATTTTAAATGATAATGTAAATACAAATCTCCTAGGATGGCGAGTTCAAAGCCATCCTCAGCAAAGCAAGGGTGCAAAAAGCAAAAGCGAGGTGAGAACCTGTCTCTAAATAAAATACAAAATAGAATTGAGGATGTGGCTCAGTGGCCAAGTGTCCTTGAGTTCAATCCTTGGTAACTGCCCCCCCCCCAAATATAATCTTTCACAAAAATTGCTATGCTAGAGGAAAAAGCTGCTAGTTCATGAATCAAACATGTATTACATTTAATTAGTTTTTTGTTGAAACACATCTATAAGAGAAAATAAACATAGAATTTGTATCTGTGAACTTGATTTATATATTTATGTATATTTATGGGGCGTTTTGCCTTTTCCAAATAAAATACTTTAAAATAATTTATCTATATTTGATATGATGAACTTCACTGATAAAAAAGTAGTACTTACGTGATTTACAGAAAATGTGCAGCCTATAACAGCCTCATTGGTTATGTTCATATTTAGTAATGGCATCAGTTAAGTATTAATATTATTTTGAAATAGGGATATTTAACCAAATCTTGGTTTAGAAAATAGTGTCCACCTAGAAAGCTTTCCTCCTCTTAAGAATATATACTATGATGTGATTGCAAAGACTATGTAATGAAATCAAAAACTCAGAAGACCAAAATGCCTCATGTGATGGGAAGAGCAAACATTTAAAAATAGACATCAACATTCTGTATTCTGGAAGATCCTAGACTATTTCAAATCATTCTGAAGAATGTGAATAGAGCTGCACTGCTGCTTAAAAGTAATTTGTCTTTCAGTTCTCTAGGAATGAAAATTAAATCTAAAAATTCCATAGCAGTAGGCTTTATGACACATAAAACTCACAGCAATAATATTGCCATGGCTTTCAACTACTTTTTCAAATGATTCTTTGTAGAATATTTTGAGATGAGACTGAGGAACGCATACTTTCTTTTTTCCTTTCTTGTTTTTAACACTATTTTTTTTATTTTTTATTTTTCTGTAGAAATGAAAACAAAATTGTAGTACCTGATTTGCCTCCGAGTGTCTGAATTAGCTACTACATATTGAATATTTTTTAGTTTGTAAGTATAGTTTCTGATTTTAAAGTAAGAATCATGATGATTCTATACCTACACATTTTGATTGCTAAATTTTCATAGAAACTATTAAAAGCAATACTTCTATACAAACTTCCATAGTACATTTCCAAAATATTAATTTAATTTTGAAATGATATTAACAATTATCAAAATATTTTATTCAATACAAAAAATGTAGATTTTAGAATCATTAATTGAATCTTTGTCCCAGATTCATTGATTAGTATTTTTGTGCTTTTGGATAGCTAACAAGCTTGTTAGACCTCTGTTATTTACTTTTGAAAATTTTTCTGGGAGATATTTAAATTTAATGAAATAGTTTCTATACTGAATTCATGAAAGGGAAGTCAAAATTCTAATCTAAATGTTCTCAGTACTATCAGTTATATTGTTTATTGAAGTATTTTATCTATATATTTTTCACTGGGTTAAAATTTTCTTATGTTTATTTTTAAAAAGTGTGCTTTATGTAGAAGTTCTCATCACTGTGTCTCAATTAGTACTAAAACCTATAAAGGCAATAGAATATTACAGTGTAGAACTGGATGATTTATTTAGTTAGTTGTCAAGAAAGAAAGGATCATAATGAGTAAAACTGTAGAGTTAAGCAAATGACAAATGCATACATCATAGAGTTGTGAATAGCTATTAAAGGGTTAGTTTCAGTTCTTTTATTTATTTATTTATTTATTTATTTATTTATTTATTTTTTAGTTGTAGATGGACACGATATCTGTATTTTATTTATTTTTATATGGTGCTGAGGATTGAACCCAGTGCCTCGCGCACGCGAGGCAGGCGCTCTACCACTGAGCCACAATCCCAGCCCCTCGTTTCAATTCTTATAGGAGGTATAAATGTTAATGTAAGGTCAATAGAAGTGGCTTTGGTTTATTTTTTGGAGAGAAGCAATATATTCTTAAGTTTTATTTTTTTAATCTTTCCTCAGGAAAAGGATGAAAAAGTTAAGAATACGTCCTTTGTGGAGTATTTCTTAAAGATACTATAGAGATTATCTTGCCTTTAAAATGGAGAAGGGAAAGACATATTAAATATGGTTATTTTCAGATATTTTGTATACTTGGTTTAGAATATAAGATAAGAAGTAACTTTTACTTGACATCCTGACCTGGCCAGTAAAGTATTTCAGTTGCCTAAGTATTGATGAAGTTGTCTCCCCTTGCATACTAAAGCCTATTCTTTTAAATGGATCTTGAAAAAAGGAGTCCATTAATAATGAGCGTTCAAATGCGAGCATCTGCTTTGGCAAGAAGTGGTGAAGGTCAGGCTCTTCACTTCTGGATTAGCAGAAGATAAGGCAGACCTGAGACTAAGCTCATTCAGAGTTATTTGGCCTCTCTAACAACTGATTTTTTATTGATCCTTTTTATTTATATATGACAGTAGAATCCATTTTGATAGCATTATAAAAGTACATATCTTGTTCTAATTCAGTTCCTAGTACCTTTCCTTCACCTTCCCTCCCCTAGCCCCTGCTCCCTTCTCTCTATTGTTGTTTCTACCATTTACCCATAGTTTTTTTTAAATTAATTTCTTCTTTTTTTTAAGTTAATTTTCTCCATGTTTATGTATGAACATAGGAAAGTAAAAGAGAGACATTATGTCATTCAATACTCACATTCCTTCTAAGAGAATGCTCAAATTGTCTTGAAACTAGTGATTGGATAATAAAAACCTAAATTACTAGGACCACTATATCTTTGTCTTTCTAGGAGTAAGCACTATTAAATATTTATTTATATTTATTTTCTTTTTTAAATGTCATTTGTCAAGAGTCTTGATTTCAATATGGATCTGCTATAAACATTTTTTAAAATATTTTATTTTTGATTAACTTGTGTTGATTGTACCCATTAATTGTGTTCTGTGATATATCAACATATGCATACACTGGTCAAATTGAAACTCCCATTATCCACCCTCCTCTACCCTTCATAGGCTCTACTAATCATGAGTTTTTGATATGTCATTTTTCTCTGGCCGCATTTCTCCCATAATCTCAGAGGACTTGCAAGATACAGGGCTATTCTTCCAGAATATGAATTACTAGGTCACCATTTAGAACACAGAGCTACTCTAGAATAAAATGGAACCCAAAGATCAGTGGAAGAACACACTCAAATTTCCAGCTTCCAGACTTGAATCTTTTCTACTATGAAAAGAATTTTTCAGGTGAAGTTTTCATAAATAGTATAATATTAATTATTTCTATTTTTTAATTGTAGTAAAACATATACATTAATAAAATTTACCATCTTAATCATTTTGAAATGTGTCCTTTAGTAGAGTTAAGTACATTCACAGTATTATGCAACCAATCTCCAGAACACTTTTTATTTTGCAAAACTGACATTCTATATGTATTCAACAATTCACTATTCCTTCCTCCAGCCAGCCCTTGGTAATCACCATTCTATCCTATTTTGTCTCTCTAAGTTCGACTACTCTAAGTACCACATGTAAGTGGAATCATACAATATTGGTTTTTGGGTTTGTTTTTTGGGACTAGGGATTGAACTCAGGGGCACTTGCCCACTGAGCCACATCTTCAGCCCTATTTTGTATTTTATTTAGAGACAGGCTCTCACTGAGTTTCTTAGTACCCTCACTTTCGCTGAGGCTGGCTTTGAACTCGTGATCCTCATGTCTCAGCCTCTCAAGCTGCTGGGATTACAAGCGTGTGCCACTGTGCCTGGCACAATATTGCTTTATTGTGGCTTACTTGTTTTCCTTAGCATGAGGCCCTCAAGGTTTATATTTGACATGAATGTTTTAATTTCCTTCCTGAATAAAGTTGCGTCATATATACATAACACATTTGTTTATCCATTTATTTTTTGATGGACATTTGTGTTGCTTTCATATTTTAGCTACTGTGAATAATGCTGCACAAGAGAGGGACTAGAACCAAGGGGCACTTTACCAATGAGCTATATTCTCAGGTCTTTTTATTTTACATTTTGAGACTGGTTCTCATGAAGTTGCTGAGGCTGACCTCTAACTTGTAATCCTCCTGCCTCAGCCTCCTGATTAGCTGGAATTATTGGTGTGTATCACTGTGCCCGACTTAAACTTTTCAGATAACTACAGCAAAATTCATTATGTCTGGGTAAAATTGTGTATTTCTTTTTTCTTTTGTTTTTCTGTGTTATTCACATTTTCTGAAATACCAAAACCATTCACACATTTTTTGTTTAATACATTGTAAATATTTTTCCATAACATTACCTACTTAGTTACTTAAAATTATATATATATATAATAAATGTCTACACACATGTATACACACACATATATATTTGCAGAATAGGTATTGTAAATTTATTTAATCATTTTCTTATTTTTGATCATTCATATTGCCTCCATAATTTGGGTATTATTAGCCATGTTCCTTATATACCTACCTTTCATACTGGAGTTTTATCTTAATGGGTTAATTTTTTAAAAGTAAAACATTGATTCAAAGTGTATGTACATTTTTTGTTTCAATAGAAATGGCTTTATTACTTTCCAAACAAGTGGTATGAATTAATATACATCCACCTGAAATGTATGAAAGTGTCCATTTTCCCATAAAAATACCAGCATCAAATGTTATCAATTTAAAAATTTTGCTCAGTCAAATGAAAATACTTTGTTTTAATCATACTTTTATGAAGTTTTGTATCTTTTTAAAAATATGTTACCTGGTTGTAATTTATTCTATAAAGTTACACAAATATCTTAATACATTTTTGTTTCTTGCTTTTTGGGGGTAATACAAATGATAAAAAGATCATCATATATTAAAGATACAACATTGATTCTTTTGACTGAATACTAAATGATTCTTCTTTTTTATTTTGTTGTCTTTTGACATTAAAAATTTTTGATTTTTATGTTTAAATCTAGATCTGTTACTTTACATTTCCTGATTTTACTCTCTTAAGGACTCTTTCGTTCCAAAAGTGTGAAAACATTTTCCTAATTTTAAAAAAGTTATCAGACTGTTATAATTTTAATATTATAGGAAGTTCATTCTGTGTGTGGCTTAAGGTGAAAGTATTTTTTATTTGAAATATATAAGCAGTTATGCCAAGAGCATTATTAGATGGCCTTTCTCTACATTTTTCATATTATTTGATTATTATATTTAATATAATCCATTTCTGAAACCTAATCTTGCTTCCAAATTGTTTCCAGTTTATGTCAAAGTATAGTCCTCTATTCACTCGGATAACTTTCTTTGGGTAGGAATGTGCCATGTAGATTTAACCTTTCTCAACAGAAATAGTAAAAATAAAGGGGGCAGGTAAGGGGAGAAAGAAGAAGGAAAAATGAATACTTTTGCCATATCTTCCCTACCATATTCGTTTTTGTCAACAGATTTTGTAGTGTATTTATTGTCAAGAGAAGTGGACATATATCATTCAAACTTTCATATACTTTGGTGAACATGTAGCTTGCATTTTTTTATATCCAGGGAAACAAAACTATGATATGACTGCCTTTTTTTTTTTGATACCAGGGATTGAACTCAGGGGTACTCGACCACTGAACCACATCCCCAGCCCTATTTTGTGTTTTATGTAGAGACAGGGTCTCATTGAGTTGCTTAGAGCCTCACCTTTGCTGAGGTTGGCTTTGAACTTGTAATTCTCCTGTCTCAGCTTCCCAAAGTACTGGGATTACAGTTGTGCACCACTGATCCAGGCTATATGACTGTTTTGAAGCTCTGTTGCTTTTCTCTCCATTTGTTCTTTGCTTATTCATGTACATCCAGTTGTGTTCCTTTGTCCCTCATGTGCAGTAAGTAATTCCTCTTAGCAAAAATAACAAGACATGATATTTAATTTATATGCTACACAAGAATTTTCTTAAAAAATATTTTTAATTGTTGATGAACCTTTATTTTATTCATTATTTATGTGCAGTGCTGAGAACTGAACCCAGGATCTCACACATGCAAGGCAAGTGCTGTACCACTGAGCCACAACCCCAGCCCTGACACAAGAATTTTTGATGCAGTGTCTGTGCCTCCTATAGAGTGATTTATGAATGTTATCACACTTTAATAGTATGGCTGCTACTATGTGTTTTATGTGGAGAAGGTAGAATATTTTGATATTCAAATTTTGATATTCAAATCATTCAGATGTCCTTATTTGTCCTATCTTTAATAGGAAGCATCTCTTTTTTTTTTACATCTTTTTTAAAGATTAGCCCAAACCACATAGTGAGTTTTATATTTATTCAGGTTGTAAAAACTACTTTAGTTCTGGTTTTGCATTGATCAATGGTACCCAGGAAACTTTGTCTCCATAATTGAATGGGCATGATTATTTCATTATTTAAAGATCTTATTTCATTATCTAAAGCTTTTCTCTCAATCTCTGCTATGATCAACATTGTCTTTATTTTCAGGTTTTTGTTGGCCATTATTTTCAGGTTTTCATTGGCCATGATACCTTTAATAAAGAGCTTTGTAAAGATTTCCTTTTTCTTACCCTAGAGGCCAAAGTCTAAATCAAATTACACCCAAAGTTCATTTCATATTATTTTACTCATTTATTTTTTGTGTTCAGAGATTCAAATTTATTTCAAAGTCATTGCTAAGATAGCTGAAGTTTTTGTTAAATATTCCTGGAAGCCAACTATCATTTCATAGTTAAGAGTTCACCCATTTCAACTACATGACAAATTTGGTAAGTTATGTATAGCCTACTGGAAAACCTTGATTCCATTCCATCTATTGAAAATATAATAACAAATTAGTCACCATTAATGATTAGAGTGGGATAAGTCACTATTATTATTTAACAATTTAAAGATAGAGGCCATCTCAAAAAGCTTTTTCATTGGTAGGTCTTCAGAACATTTTCTGACAAAGTGCCTTCTCATGACACAAGCCTGGTAATTTGGCATGTATGTGAACAATATTTACATATAAATTTATGTTGCTTATATACACTATTGAAATGTAAATGCTCTTCTACTCTGAAACAACAAATAGTTTTGCTTAGTGCATTATGAGACATACTGTCTTAAAGTTTATGTTAGGAATAGGAAAGTAGTATATACTTTATATGGACATTTTAAAATAGGAAAATAATATAGAAAAAAGGAATAACTCATCTGTTACCTAATCACTCAGAATATAAGAATATTTATATTTCAGTGTATATTCTTTTCTTCTTTTCTCCAAAATGTTTTCATGCAGTGAACAGCATATTTTTCATTGAAAATTTCAGATGTTTTATCAACATATTTTTCATTAAACATTTTGGATATTTTATCACTAAAAATAATACCACAGATCTTTCATTTTATTCTGAAAACTTTATAATCTGAGTAAATTTATTTTTCTATAGGATGAATAAGAAATTTTGTTAAAACATTATGAAGCAAATCACACTGGTCAATATTTTAAAATTTTTTGATTTGCTGCTTACATATTACTTTCCATAATGTTGAACATTTAATTTGTTGATACTATTTGTTACTAGTAATACAACTGCATTGAATATCATTGTTCATAAAACTTTTCCTATATTGAAATTGGTTACTTTGTTCAATTTTTAGAATTATGATGACTGCTTAGACTTATATTGTTAAACTGATTTTCCAAAAAATGATATCAATTTATGTACCCATTCATAGTATGAAAAACAGTACAGCATCAATATAAAATCTAATGTTTAAAAATAATATTTCTAAAAAATAATATTTCTAATTTTATAAATTAAAATCTGTTTTTAACAGTTATTTTAATATTAATTTAGTATTCACTTTTAAAAGTAGCTGTGAAGTTAATCTTTTTACTTAATGTTTTCTAGTTTCGTGTAAACTGTCCATACCTGTCAGGTATACAAGATCTTAATGTTTTCCTAATGCTTTCTCTGAGTCTTCATCATTTTATAAGTATCTGTGTATTTCTAGTTGAAAATGGCAAATCGATCATATACACTTTTATTTATCTGACTTACAAAAATTTCCTAAATAATAGAGGAATAAAATCTTATCTCTGTAATAACTAAGGTGGAGAATTAGAAAATATATGAGTGTAATTAATGTTAACAAATAAAAGGCAAGAATTTCACAACAATATCATTAGATACAAATAAATTCACAATGACAAAAAGTACTCCAAAATACTCAATATCCATTCTTGATAAAAACTCCAAGCAAGTCAATAAAAGAAGAAAGCTTTGTAATGTGATTAAGAATATTTACCCAAAATATGGGGGTTATCATCTTAGAAGCATTTCACTTAAAATAAGGGAAAAGTTAAGAAAACCTCTGATTTATGCTCCTATTTAAGTAATGAAGGGTTGTTTGGAACAATAAGAAAATGAAAAAGTGTGGATAAATATTGGTATTGAATGGATCAATCAAAGCCAGGTGTGACGACGTATGCCTGTAATTCCAGAGGTTCAGGAGGTTGAGGCAGGGGCATTGCAAGTTCAAAGCCAGCCTCAGCAACTTAGTGAGGCCCTAAGAAACTCAGCAAGAACCTGTCTCTATGTAAAATATAAAAAAGCGCTGGGGATGTGGCTCAGTGGTTAAGTGCCTCTGAGTTCAATCTCTGGTACCAAAAACAAAAAACAAAAAGAATGGATCAATCAAGATTTTAGGAGGATGGATGGAATTTTAATGAATGCATTTTAGAATTCATAGGCATTGAACTCGGTGGAACATATGGGAAACATTAATGAGAGATACATAGATAGTTAATAAAATGAAAAAATAAATCATCTGTCGTTTGAAGATATTGGCACTATAGGAGAGAAAAAGAATTTATGGGCAAATAATAAAATTTAAAAGAGATTTAGATAATCTCCTGTTATAAGATCATTATATAAAATTTTCATTTCTATATCTTAGTATTATAATGTAAAATTATTTAAAATTACTATATTAATTTATTTTGTTGCTATAACAAAAATACGGGAAACTGGCATTTTTAAAAGAAAAGAAGTTCATTTAGCTCACTGCTTTGGAGGTTGAAATTCCAGGATCAGGGAGCTACTTTTGTGTGGCTTCTAGTGAGAACATTCTGGCTGCATTACAACATGGTAGATGGTATCATGGTAGGAGCAACCCCAAGAGGGAGGGGGTCACATGATGAGACAGGAAGCAAGAAGAATTCAGTAACCAGGCTTGCTCTTTGTATAACAAGTCATTCTTGTGGGAACTAACTGAGATCTCATGAAAACTACTTTAATCACTTCGAAGAGTGGCACCCCCACAGTGTTCTCATCACTTTCTACTAGGCCCCACCTCATAAAGGTTTCATAATCTTTCAATTTCATCACACCTGGGATCAAACTTCCAGCACATGAATATTTTGGGAGCATACTCAAATCATATCCAAACCGTAGCAGTTAATATGTAACTGAGAAAAATGTCCTCTGTTCACAAATAGGAAGAGTCCCAAGTTTTAGTTCCCCCAAACTGATCTATAAGTTTAGAAACAAACTTTTTCTCAGGGAACTTGCCAAGATTATTTAAAATTTATTTAAAATAATAAATAATACATGAGATACTCCTAAGGAAGGTCATTGTGAGGGAATCCTGTAGCACATAACAAGATTTTATAGTGCAATAGTAATTAAATCACTGTAAATATGGGTGTAGTGATAAACCCACAGGTCAATGGAACAATATAATACCTCAAAACACAGGTATGTGTATTTGTACACTTGACATATGAGAGAGGTGGCCTTACAGTTCACTCAGTAAAAGATGGACTTTTTGACACAGAAAAAAATTAATCATCTTTATGGTGAAAAAGGGAACTGGATTTATTCAACATGCAAAAGTCAATTCTGGTTGAATATTTAACTTAATTTTTTTCAAAAATATATAGAAACCACATTTCATGTGTGCATGTGTATGTGTGTGTTTTCTTTTTAAACAATTTACAAAAAGCACTTATAAAGAAATCTGGGATGAGAAATATGTAATTAATAGGAATTCCAGAAAGAGAGAACAGAGCATATGAAGGTAAGGAATTCATTAAAGAATTTATATGAAAAAAATCTCCCTGAATTTAAAGGCATGAAGTTCGAGAGTAAAAGGATCTACCAGTCACTTGGTATAATGAATGAAGAAGCAAATGAAAACATGTACACAAAGAAACACAATGTCATATTATTTTGAAGTTCCCAGGACAACTACAGTAATGAAATTATCAAAAATCTTAAGGTCAATTGTGGCTTTATCTCATTCAGCCGATTCCTATCCCTAATCAAAGTAGCTGCTCTGTGTCCTAGGTCTACTTTTATCATATTTTTTACATCGTTTCTTTCCTTCTGTTCTTTCTATACCATGTGGTTCAAGTTGGTATCCTCACTTTACTGGGTTATTTCAATAACCTCCAAATTAATCTTTTCCTAAATTCTCTTTGAATTCTAATCTATCAGTCCTTTGCATCTAGACATTCAGATTAACTGTGCCCCCAAATTACTGGCAGACTTCCTATTACTTTACTCATGCTATTTCATCCACATAGAGTGTCCTTTTTATGTACTGCACTTGGAAGACCTTCTGTTTACTCCTCAAAGCCCTATTCAAATGTTATGTCTTTTATGAAATCATTTTTGAAGCTACATCAATGTGGCATAGGCAATTATTTTATTAGAGATCCATATTTATTTGAAAACATTCCCTTTTTTGTTTTGCTTTATGACTATTTACATGTTTGTATTATTGACAGTATTGGTATTTAATGCTTTTGAAGAAAGGATTTTATCTTACACATTTTTATGTCAGTACCTAGCATGGGTCTGAACAAGGGGAGCATTGGATAAACATTTTTGTTTTTATTTAATTAAGTTTTTAACTTTGTTCAATTACACATTTAATATCAAAAATAGAAATTTAATTAAAAAGTCCATAAAAAAATAAACATTTGCGAATTAATTACTTGAGTTTAATGACTTGATATTGCATAGGCATGAACTCTGGTATTAAAAAATGTGTAATAATCATTGCATGATCCTACTAAGTAATTAGCTTTAATGAAGAAACTTTCAAAATGAGCATTCTAATATTTTGTTTTTCATGGATTGTATTTTAAAATTTGATAACTATTCTCTTAGTTAATGAAACATACTGCTGATATTAGTTTGGGTTCTCCAGTCCCAGTATGGTTATCTAAAAATTTTATCAATATTTCATGTTATTAGTTAAGGTTTAATTGTATTTATTATAATGATTATTTTTGCTGCCCTTTCTAGTTACTGTTTCTTCTGAACTTTTATTGAATGCATTTTACTTATTAAGACAGTATATTTTAATATGCTTCCTTTGGTACTATTCACATTGCTTGAGTTTTAGATATTTTAGTTCAATAAATAATTCTAAGGCACTGGGGTAGTTTTCTAAATTTTTCACCAAAAGGGATAATGTGCTCAGGGGATTATTTAAAAGTACAGGTACATATCATTTAGTTAAGAGGATATTTTCAAGGATTTCTTAAGATTTACAACAAATTATACACTGGAAATCTTAATGTACATCCTACGAGAAGGCAATATGGATTAGCCTCCAGAATCCTGACTGATGACATTCACAGATTTAATGAGAAGTTTACTGTACGCCTTCTGAAAAAAACCATGATTTGGATATTGATACAAGAAGAGAAAACCAATTTGGTTGCAGTGAACCATGGCAGACTGAGATACAACATGTGCTTGCAAGAAGTAAAAGGTACATTGTTCAGAACTTTATCCCCTTATCTCTTATTTCACATCAATTTTTCATCTTCAAGTGTGATGATCTGTGGAAGAATCAGGTTATCCCAAAAGTGTACCATTTATTTAAAACTAAAAAAATTTTTCAAACTGCTAAAACTTTCCTTTGGTTTAAAAATCAAGCAACTCATTTATGAACTGACTTACATGGGGTAATAAACTTGTTTTTTGTTATATAAACTGATTAACATTAGAGAAAATGGAAGAGTAAATTTTCATCTATTACTGTCAAAGTTGTATGCCTTTTGTTACGTATTCAATTACTTTTTTCTAGTTTGCTAGTGGAACTTAATTTATAAAATACAGATGTTACAATTTTATTTAAATTCTTTAAGTATTTCTGATAAATAGATTACTTTCTTTAGTTTCAGAATGTTTTATTGTTAGACAATTGTTTCTTAGTTGATCTTTATTACTTCAACAGCTAAAATCTATTTATTCTGTCTTTGAACATTCTTATTATTGTTCTATGGATCATTTACAGTGTTATTCTCTATGCTTCTGACACTGAGGTATATAATTGAAACAAATATTCCAGATATTCAAGTGAGAATAATTCTCAAGGTAATTCTTTAGTGAAGAGTTTTACCTCCTAGTTTGATCTATGATGTCTTGCATTTATACCCAAATAGCCTATTCTGTGATTTATTTTAATGTACAACCAGACAGAAATTAATTTGCTTTTCAGTTCTCCTATTTCTTTATGCAAAATCTGACAGAAAAGCTGTATCATGTTTTCTAAATTCTTGTGCTTTACTAAGTTATTTAGTATCCTGTAAGTATATAATCATTGATATTATAAAATTTTTCTTGTTCCATGTTATTACATCTTCTTCTTATCATACTTGAATCAGGTATAACTTTGTTGGCTCTTTCACAGCTGTGTGTGTGTGTGTGTGTGTGTGTGTGTGTGTGTGTGTGTGTGTATCCATGTGCACATGTGCTATGGGCATATATGAATTGAATAGTCAGGTTTACATTATAAATATACATATTTCTGGCAGTATAGGCTAAAGATACCTGTGCAGACTAAATATTGCCACCTGGAATAGAAGAAGGGAAACAATGACTCGTGGGATAAATCTGATCTGATGCCTGTTTTTGTAGACAAATTTAATTAAAACAGTCATAGTCCTATTATATATATTGTCTATGGTGCATTTGTACTACAAAGACAGAGTTCAATAGTTGTAACTAAGACCATATGATCCATGGAACCTAAAATATTGTTATATAGCCTTTTACAGAAAAAGTTGCCAACTTCAATCTTAGAAAATGGTTATATGGTTAAGTGCTTAACAAATAAGTGAAAGTTGCTTAAATTAATATATCAATGAATATATTTAGTCATTTTAGCTTAAAAATTACTGATTCATAGATTATTATTTACTTTGCTTTTATTGCTTTAAAATATAATGTCTTTAATATACAAAAGTACAAAGATATTCATAAAATAGATCATAATTTTTCCCATATAATGTCTATTATCTTGCAAAATAAAATTGATACAATTCAATTACTGGATAACTATTAAATTGTTTTTGTGATTCTTTACAGAAAATAAAGTCCTTTTATAATATACACACACAAACACACATGAGAATATACCTTTCACTACATTTTACACCTTATTTTTCCTGTTGGAAATCTTTCTGTATTTATATGTATATATCTTCTTTCTGCCTATTTTTACCTATGTAGTTTTTAATTGTTGATACTCTTGAATCAGACCACAGGGGTTTGTTTGTTTTTTACCTTCCATCTCTACTACTTCATAGATGTAGAAGCTTGGGCAAGACTCATGTTTGTATTTTTCATCTTTAAATAGCGTGATAATATCAAAATTTTTTGTGCTTTTGGTAAAATCATAAAAATTAAGTGCTTAGGTTGGTATGTAAACATAGAAAATGCTAAGTGTTAGATGTTTCATTTTTTCATTTTTGTAGTACTGTAGATGCTTTAGTTGTTCCCAGTGTTTTGTCATTAGAGTTTTACAAAGTACTGAAAATAATACTTAATAATACTTGATGTATTGGAAATAATATTTTGGAAAATGTTGATAGTCATATCTTTAAGGTAAATTAAGTTGTGGGTTTTCTGAGTCAAAGGGGTGTTCATTCCAATTTTTATAAAATATTATAAGATTATTGTTTGGAAATGGTTCTCCAATTTGTAGTTTTACCAATGGTGTGAGCTTTTTCCACACTTGTCTGCAGTTGATATCATTAATCTTTTAAATTTTCCAGAGGAACAAGTGAAAATTATACCTTTTTAATTTCTTTATTGTAATGAAGGTGGATATCTTTTTCTTATATTCATTGTTGATTTGTATATCAGCCTAAAATAACACCTTTCTGTGGGGAGCGGTGAATGGAATTATGGATCTTTGAACTGCCCAGAACCTCCCTTGGAAATCTCTCCATGCACAGGTGCCAAAAAATTCACCCAATTGTGTGGTGATGCCCTGTTCAAAGGGAAATTCCGTGGCTGCCTTGGAGTTTATCAATTCATGATCTAAGGTTCAAATGCCAGCTGCCCTGGGGTGGAGAATTGTGGGTGCAAGCTGATGACTGTAATGGGCTGTTCAAACTTTTGACCTAGGTTCTGTTTTAAAGTAACTTTCTCTTTTTTTGGGAAGGGGGATACTGGAGATTGAACTCAGGTGCACTCGACCACTGAGCCACATCCCCAGCCCTATTCTGTGTTTTATGTAGAGACAGGGTCTCACTGAGTTGTTTAGTGCCTCTCCATTGCTGAGGCTGGCTTTGAACTCGCGATTCTCCTGTCTCAGCCTCCCTAAGTGCTGGGATTACAGGCTTGCATCACCGCGCCCGGCTAAAAAAATATACATATAAAAAAAGTAACTTTCTCACAATGAATCCCTTTGATGTAAAAACCTATATAATAAACGTGCAGAGCCTGCTCATTGTCAGTCTCTACTAGATGCAGGCTGATGCACCGGTCCCGCGTTCTCTATTTTTGTATTTGTTCATCTTTTTTCCAATCCCCTCACCAGCCTGTTTCCATGAAACTGAGTAAATGGTCACACTGGCAATGACATCTATTCACATCCTGTATCCAATTTCCATTGTGATAGCTTTTCTCCTTCACATCATATATATGAGCTCTTCATATGTTAACCAAAATGCTCACGTCTGTCAAGTATAATATAAATATATTTTTCTTGGATAATGTATGTTTTTCACTTGTATTCAGTATACTTTTTTTTTTATACTAGAGTCTAAATTTTCATCAAATTTATCAAGCTTTTGTGAAAACTGGCCTTTATTTATGTCTTACATATGTTCCTTTTGTGTCGTATTATTGTTCACAACATTATACATTTGATTACTTGGCTTGAGTAAGCAAATCTCAGGAACATCTTTTGTCATAATTCTCCTTAAGAATTTCATATTTTTTAAATTATTACAAATGTTATTGTTGAAAACATTTTTGATTGTTTTTCACCTTTATATAGAAATGCAAATGATTTTTATAAGTTGATATTATAATCTACAATTCTGAAAAATCATTTATTGTAGTAGCTTTTCTTATAGATTTTACAAGATTTTCTACATACATTTTCATGCCTAGAAGAAAACAGTTTTACTATTTTTTCATTACGGGTTGTTATAGTCTGGCTATGAGATCTCCCCCAAAGGCTTATGTATTGAAGGCCTGTGCATCAGTGTTCAAGGATGAGGCTTTTGGGGAGTGACTGAATCCTGAAGGTCTTGACTTCATCAGTGGATTAATCTATGAATAGCTGAATAGATTGCTGAGAGTTGGTGGAAACTGTAGGCAGGTGAGGCATGGTTGGAGGAAGTAGATCACTGGAGTATGCCCTTGGAGACTAAATCTTGCCCCTGGCCTCTCTCTGTTTCCTGGCTACTATGAGCTGAACAGTTTTCTCTGCCATACCTTTTCACCTTAATGTTCTGCCTCAAATTAGGCCCAAAATAATGGAGTTGGCAATCCATGGACTTAAACCTCTGAAACCGTGAGCAAAAATAATATTTTTCTTTTTCCTCCTCTCAGTAGTTTTTCTCAAATATTTGTTCAGAGCAACAAAAAATTGAATAACACATGGATTCTGTTTATTTATTTCTCTGGCCTTATTACATTAGCTAAACTTCTAGTAAAATGTTGAATAGAAAAGGTGAGAGCATACTTCTTTGCTTTTTCCTGATCTCAGGGGAAAAGTGTTTCGGGTTTTGCTTTTCTAATTCTTTTAGAATACATGATTGTATTTATTTTTTCTAACTAAGTAGTCATAGCTGACCCTCTTCACTGAGTGAAATTCTTCCCACACTTTAGGTTTGATTTTTTGAGACAGTAATTCTAGGTTGGTTTCCTATTGGTTTATGTGAAACTAGCAGGAACTCTTTGATAAGCAAAAAAATCCTTCAAGCAAAATTTTCGCCTAGTTGAGTTGGTCTGTTTTGTTTAAGCAAAAATATTCTCCTAACTTATAAAATGAAAGCTCATTATTCTTATTTTTTAAAAGAAGTCCTGTCAATAATCTCTTTGAATACTTGCATCTTTCTTAAAATTAGTTTATTTAATTGCATTTCAAGTCATAGTACATATATAGAGCTCAGTTTTTCCATTTCTCTGGTTGCAAACCAGATAAAGTCACACCATTTGTGTCTTCACACATGCACCAAGGGTAGTGATGACGATCTCAATCAACCATCTTTACTATACCCATTCCCCTTTCCCGCCCCCCACTTCCCCAGAGTTCCTCCATTTCTCTTATGTTTCCCATTCCCACTCCCCTTATTTATCAGCATCCACTAATCAGAGAGAACATTCGGCATTTGATTTTTTGGGATTGACTTACTTCACTTAGCATAATGCTTTCCAATTCCATCCATTTGCCTGCAAATGCCATAATTTTATTCTCTTTTATTGCTGAATAATATTCCATTGTGTATATGTACCACAGTTTCTTTATCCATTCATCTATTGAAGGACATCTGGGTTGCTTCCACAGTTTTGCAATTGTGAATTGTGAATTGTGCTGCTATAAACATTGAAGTGGCTGCTTTACTGTAGTGCGCTGTTTTTAAGTCTTTAGGGCATAGGCCAAGGAGTGGGATAGCTGGGTCAAATGGTGGTTCCATTCCAAGTTTTTTAAGCAGTCTCCATACTGCTTTCCAGATTGGTTGCACCA
>CM053408.1:49358350-49406037 GCA_028644305.1 Xerus rutilus
CTGATGTCTCTGGAGCGACTCTTACCTTGAATTTGGGCTCTGCAGCGGCTTAGTGGCTGGGGCTGTGTGTCCACGGGAGCAACTGCTAGGGGTCCTGCGTGGTTGGGTGGGCGCTGGAGCCAGGAACCCCGTGTAGAAGTAGTCTCAGCCCGAGGTGAGCCCTGGGCTGGAGCCCAGAGCCGCTGGGTGGTGAGCTCCGCCGCTCTCCCCCGCTGAGCACCGCTGCAGCTTGCTGCTGAAGTTAAACTGATTGTGGCTTTGGCTGCTGCCTGGTGGCCCTGCTTACTCACGCAGGTGAAATTCCTGTGAGGGTAGCTGTACGATAACGATATTTCCAAAACTTCAATCTCTGGCTCTGGAGAGATGACTGCAATGTCCGACTAGGCCGCCATCTTCAAGTCCAGTGTTTTAAGGGAGTGAAATTTAGCCTAGTCTCTCATCTTTCTGGTTTTTTAACCTAGCAGGTAGGATCATTAAGCACCTTTTTGCTCATAAAGGAAATGCCTTGCCAATGTACACTGGATCTACTCCCCCCCATCATGGTGCTTAGTTTAGATACCCTTTCTTTGATAAACTGAATTGAAGCATTAGTCTTTTGTAATAGAAGGTATACTGTACCTATGGTCATTTCTTACCAATCTGTAATTCTATGAATTCTTGAAACTGGAAACATACCTGCATTGGTACATTTATTATGCATTTATATTTTTGAGAACTTTGAATATATTTTGTATCACAATTTTGACTGTTTGCAATCATTATTGTGTTTATCATTGACTGGTATTCTTGAAATGAACAATTAAGATTGTTAAATATTTTACAATTTGTAGTAAGTGAAAACTTTTCCAGAATAATAGATTTGAAAAGAAAGATTATTAACTACTAAACAAAAGTTTTGAAATATTTTGGAGACATTTTAAAATTCTTAAAATGGTGATGAAGTGCAGAAAACACTACCCTAAAATATGCCACCTTGCCATACTGATTACTTTAAGCTGCAGTAAACTGAAAAAAGTACAGAAGGAGGAGAATTTGACCTTCTCACACCAACTATAACTCTCCTTATCTCTGTCTTCCTGATTCAGGCTATAAATCCTAGGAAGGTCACTCTATGACCATTTCCCTCATTTCTACCTTGAAGAACCTTCCATGACAGGTATCTTCTTCATACCTAGAGGGAAGGAATGTCACACAGAGAAGAATCAGAGCATGCGGGCCTTGCTAAGTTATTTTATTGACAAATTACCTAGTTTTAAGTATTCTGTTATAGTAGCTGAAAACATATTAAGTCAGCATGTCAGTCATGAATCTTATGACAGATTAGGGAAGAAATCTTTTCTTCCCTACAATAGTATTGTATATTTCAACTCTCTAAAAATTACATTTTTAATAGTTTTCATAAGTTTATTGACCACATTATCCTTTGTTCTTGGAGATTAATAACCATATGCCTCAGCTGTAGTCACATGAATTACCATGTGATAGGCAGAATAATCATTCCTTAAAAATGTCTGCCCTACTACCTGGAATGTGTGGCTATGTTACCTTGTGGCTTGGTGAGCAGGGAGATGATAAGCAGTCCCACGCAGATCAGACAGAGAGTCCAGAACAAATTAGGCATTCCTGTAAGACATAAATATTCATTCCTCAAGAGAGAGACTTTCTCTTGGGCAGGGGTTATTAGATGGGGTGTATTTAAGATTTCTTGCTGGAATCCATATAGGTTGTTTTTCTCCATGAGGGAATACACATCCAAATCCTCACCCAGAACTTATGAGCAGGTCTGGGCCTCTCCAGTCACCTGTCAGGGGATCTTTCCATCAAACTTCAATGGCAACGTATGGTGCTTGTTGTGACCAATGCCTCTGAAACACTGTCAGAGGGCGGTCCTTTGAAAAATTTAAAATATTTAGTGTAAGTAATGCCAGCCTTAGTTGAGTATGGGTGTCTGTTCCCCCTTTTTGTTTTTGTAATTGATCCTTTAGGGTTTTGATATGTCTCTCAATTATTGCTTGTCCTTGAGGATTATAGGGCGAGCCTGTGATGTGTTTAATGTTCCAAGATTGGAAGAAGGTTTGTAATGGTTTACTAATAAAGCATGGGCCATTGTCTGTTTTGATTTGGAGAGGTATTTCTAGAATTGCAAAGCATTGTAGAAAATGGCTCTCAGCATGTTTAGTCTTCTCCGGAATGAGCTGTGGCCCAGCAGGCATAAGTGTAAGTATCTATAGACATGAATATATATTTTAATTTCCTAAAGGGGGCATAATGGGTGACATCAGTTTGCCAAATTTGATTGGGTTGAAAACCTTGGAGATTGACCCCAGGGGACTGGAGGGGAGGTACCTGCAAAAACGGCATACAGGACTTACAGGTGCAGATAATCCTTTTTAAGTCTTTAATAGGGACAAGAGGATATTTATGATGTAATCCTCTCCAATTAAGGTGGGTGAGATCATGTAGGTTTTGGGCCAGTTGTGTGTCAGACAAAGTCTGGGCATTTAACGTTTGTGGCTAATTGGTTGGCCTCCTTGTTGCCTGAGGACAGAAGTCCTGGCAGGTTTTGGTGTCCTCTTAAGTGCTGTAAATAGATAGGACTAGAGCGCTTGGTTAGGAGTGTCCTAACCTGTATCATTAGAGGGATTATAGGGTTAGAATCCAAGCATATATAGGATAGGACCAAAGCAGGGAGGAGGATGATGACATAGAGACTATCAGAAAAGAGATTCATAGGGCTATGAACATGAGTAAGGGCCAAGGTGACAGCAAGTAGTTCCTTACATTGAGCTGAGCCGTCAGCCGGAAGGAAATGGTGGGTCTTTGTCAGTGTAATAGACTCAGTAAGTCTGAGGGAGTATATTACGACAGCAGCCCCTTGTTTTCCTCCATCAGTGAATATATTGGTGGCATTTGGTAATGGCCAGGTGGAGAATAAGGTGGGTGGCACCCATTGCAGCTGGGAGAAGGATGTGACCCACTTGGATGACTCATAATGGCAGTCAATTTTTTCTAGGAATCCTTCTAGAGCACATGATACCCGGGAGTGGTTTTTTTGAATCCATATAAAATCTGAAAGCCGGTGGGGAACCACCAATGTGTCAGGGGCCACCCAAAAATGGCGAATTGCGAGGTCTCTCCCTTTTATTATTAAGTCTGCCATTTGATCTATCTGGGAATATACCCTCGGGGATCCCCCCACAGAGGCATTGATCCATTGTAAGGGATGCCCCTTTTGAGTTAAGACTGCTGTTAGGAGCTTATTTCCAGGGAGGGTCCATAGGGAGAGCATACAGTCAGGTTAATAGCGGGCTAATTGAGCATTGTCAATGGCCTGCTGTATGGTCTCCAAGAGTTTTAGATGGGCTGGAGAAAGTTCTATAATGTCTGAGGGTTGCTTGTCTTGTAACAGATTGAAGAGAGGAAGCAGATCCTTAGTAGATGTTTCTAACCAGGGTCGAATCCAATTGATTTGCCCTAACACCTTTTGTAGTCCTACCAGGGAATAGGAGGACTGGATGTCCAACTGAGGCTTAAGGGGAGAGACAGCATCCAGTTTTAGTTCTGTCCCCAAGATTTTTAAAGGAGACACGGTCTGAACTTTATCTTGGGAGATTTTAAAGGCTGCCTCCTCCAAGAGGTTTTTTAGTTTTGTGTAGGCCTTATTTAATTGATGGTCCTCCATAGCCCCCAATATTATGTCATCCATATAAACATATAGAGTCAATCCAGGCCAGGAGAGGTGATAAAACCTGAGACATATAATGTTGACAAAATGTGGGACTGTTTGCCATACCTTGAGGCAAGACGGTCCATTCGTGCCTATCATCAGGTTCCTTAAAGTTAGTAGAAGGGACAGAGAAAGTGAACTTTTTGCAATCTTGAAGATGTAGGGGGGATGGAGAAGAATAAATTCTTAATATCAATTACAATAAGCTTGAGTTTCTTAGAGATGGAGGGAATCCAAAGTAGGACCCTCAAGGGGGTACCCACAAGGAGCATACTTTTGTTAATTTTCCTGAGATCCTGTAGCATTCTCCATTTTCCCGAGGATTTTTGTATTACAAAAATGGGACTATTCCATGGGCTAAGAGATGGCCGAATGTGGCCTAAGGATAATTGTTCCTGAATAATGTCCTTTAGTGGGGTCAGTTTAGATTGGGGAAGTGGCCACTGCTCCACCCATATGGGTGCCCCAGGCTTCCACTGGATGGGGGGTACTGCAGGCACTATTGGAGCAGTGGCCCTTAGGATTGGGAGTCAGGCTGCATCTTGGGGGTGGGGGCCCCCCTGCAGGAATACTCGAAGAGGGGATCCTCTTTATAATTTGGAAAACAAGGCAAATCAAATTGTTGATTTTTTTTTCCCTCCAAAATGTCTTTATAATGGGCCCTATGATCTGTGGTAATGAATGCCTCGGCTTCACCTAATATGTCTTGTCCCAATAAGTTAGTGGTGAGCCCGGAGTCCACAAGGGGGTGTACATCTCCTTCATTTCCATCTGCATCCACCCATTTAAGGTACCTCTTAGCTTCTCCTGACTTGGTTTTACCCCCTACCCCCAATAATTGGGGCCCTGGTATAAGCTCCCAGTGCGGAGGAATTTCCTCTTTCCTCAGAATGGTGTGATCTGCACCGGTGTCTAACAGGCAACGGAATTTTTTTCCATCAATATATATGTCCATCGTGGATCTGACCCCAGCTACTATCGAAATGGTCCAATATGCCTTAATGGGTCCCTTATGATCTCTTCCTCCTTTGGGTAACAGGGCTGGGGGATGCCCTCCCTCTAGTTTAAAGGCTTTCCATAAACATCAAATTTAGCCTTACATTTCTTTTTCCAATGGAGCCCTCCCCGGCACCTGGGGCAGACAGTCTTGGGCACTGAGGGGTCCTGGGCTTGGATAATGGGCTGTCCCTGATAAGGTCCCTCTGATTTGTTTAGGTTGGGGCATTCCCTTTTAAAATGTCCTGGCTGACCACATCTATAGCTAGTCCCTTGTTCCCTAGTTTGGGAGAACACTAGAACATTAGCGAAGGCCTCCTTTTTGGAGGCTGTTTGGGCCTGCAGGGCCATGGTTAGGGTTTGGGACTGATGGGTATGAGTTCCTATGTTTTTGGAGGCCACAATTCATCATCCCATTGATCTCTCTTTAAGTCCTGCACATGCCAACTTATGGTCTGTGGTCATTGCTTCCCAAACCAGCATTTTGACAAATTAATTTCTCAAGGGCCCAGCCGGGAATTTCCTTTGGATACTCTTTTCCACTCTTTCTATAAAAGAGGCAAGTTCCTCATTGGGCTTTTGTGTAATGTCAGAGATTGAGGACTCTGAAGGTCCTTCTTTTAATGTCTTCCAAGCTGCCAGTCCCACTGCCCTTACTTGTTTTTGATATGGGGCTGGGATAGTGGCCTGTTGAAGACCGGCAGAATATTCATTGCTAGTTCCTGATAGCATCCCATAAGTAATAGGGATCACAGGATTGGCAGTCTGATTCCTGTCCGCTTGGGAGTGACACTCATCTGTGAAAAGTGCATATGATTTTAAATATTGAGCCCTAGGGAGGACGGCTCTTGCCAGGTTCTTCCAATCCTGGGTGGTGCTCTGTTGGTATGCCAGACCTTGTAAGATAGTTTCTGCCCAAGGGGAGTTAGGTCCATCTTTTGCTATGGCCTTTTCAAGTTCCTTTAAACTATGGGACTCCCATGGATACCAAGCAGCCGGTCTATTGCCCCCCGGATTGACATTAACGGGGAAGGCCCAGACAGGTATAGCTGGGGCCCCAAAGGGACCGCAAAATGACGGGCTAGCGTTCCTGCCAGAGGAGCAAAACAGTGGCGGGCTATGGGCTGGAGGTGCAGAACAAAATGGAGGCGTGTTTTCACCTCCAGGACAAGATGGTGGCGATTCCCCGCCTCCAGGGCAATATGGAGGTAATTCTCTGCCTCCAGGACAAGATGGCAGCGATCTCCCGCCACCGGGGCAAAATGGAGGCGATTCCCCTGCCTCTGAGACAACATGGTGGCGATCTCTCGCCGCCGGGGCAAGATGGCAGGAAATCTTGGGCTGGGGGCGGGCGGCTGGGAAGGGGCTCTGTTTGTGGGGTGGTAGGGGAAGGACCTTGTGAGTCCTGTGAGAAGGAGCAGAGCCCAGAGGGGGTGGCAAGACCGCCCTTTTTTTCCCAGTCTTTAGAACAATGGGCGTGTTCCCCAGCAAAAACTTCCCCCTCGAGCGGGCCTCAGAAGGAGGAGGAGCTGAATTACCCCTTTTGAGCTTAGCTGGTGCGTCGGGCGGAAAGCGACTCTTTAGAACCAGAAGTACCGGGTATACTCCCATGGGGAGATTTTCCCCTAAATTGACTTCTCGTTCGTGCACCAATTGTTCCACCTTTTTCCAAGTATCCTCATTAAAAAAATTAGCCGCGGAAAGCCAGGGTGCAGCGCATATGAAGATTTTCCAAAGCTTTTTGGCTTGGGCATCTGAAATATCTAAACCTCTGCTTTTAAGAATACATTTGAACGCTTTGAACGCCGAGTTACTCGCTTTTGAAGAAGAATGCTCCATACAGACTGGAGGAGCTTTACCTTGAGCCACGATTACTCAGCTTGCTGGCTGTGTGCAACTTGGGTCCTCGCGATCCTCATGCGCAGCACCAGTGTGACGGGGGTGCATGCCATGTGTCAGCTCCTCTGACCAGCGGGAGAGAGGAGTCCCTGGGCACCACCAGCGGGGGCAAGCCAAGGAAGGTAAAGCCGCCCGGCGCATAATCACCATGCATGAGCCGGGGAGTCTTGTCTCAAGCAAGAACTGTTTTATTGAGGGGAGGTTACAAGCTTATATAGGGGAGGGGGTCCAGTGGTGTCCTGTTTCTAAACTAAGAATGTGGAAGGGGGCTGTCCACGTGTAATGGTATAGATTCATTTAGGTTAGAGCCATGCTTTGTCCATGAGCACGGAAGCAGAGGTCAGCCAATAAGGGTAAGGAGATTTGGCTTTCTCAGGACAGCGTGGTCAGCCCTGAGCTGGCTGCTCAGCGTCATCTCAAGGCAAGCCCCCACAAGAATTAATAAATGAATTCAGCAAAGTTGCAGGATATAAAATCAACACACATAAATCAAATGCATATCTATACATCAGCAATGTACATCCTCTGAAAGAGAAATCAGGAAAATTACTCCATTCACAATAGCCTAAAAAATAAAAAATAAAAAAAATAAATAAAATACTTGGGAATTAATCTAACAAGAGCATTGAAAGACCTCTACAATGAAATCTACAGAACACTAAAGAAAGAAATTGAATAAGATATTAGAAGATGGAAATATCTCCCATGCTCTTGGATAGGCAGAATCAATATTATTAAAATGGCCATACTACCCAAAGTACTATACAGATTCAATCCCAATTAAAATCCCAAAGTCATTTATTATAGAAATAGAAAGGGCAATCATGAAATTTACTTGGAAAAATAAGAGACCCGAAATATCAAAGCAATCCTCAGTAAGAAGAGTGAAGCAGGAGGCATCAGAATACCAGACCTTAAACTATACTACACAGCTATAGTAACAAAAACAGGATAATACTGGCACCAAAATAAACATGTAGACCAATGGTACAGAATAGAAGACACTAACCCACATAATAGAGACTAACCCACATAAATACAGCTATCTTATACTAGACAAAGGTGCCAAAAACATACAGTGGAGAAAAGATAACCTCTTCAACAAATGGTGCTGGGAAAACTGGAAATCCATATGCACCAAATGAAACTAAACCCCTTTCTCTCACCATGCACAAAAATAAACTCAAAGTAGGTGAAGGATCTAGGAATTAGACCAGAGATCCTGTGCCTAATAGAGGAGAAAGTAAGCCCAAATCTCCATCACATTGGATTCTGCCCCAACTTCCTTAAAAGACTCCTAAAGTGCAAGAAATAAAAGCAAGAATCAATAAATGGGATGGATTTAAACTAAAAAGCTTCTCAGTAAAAGAAACAATCAATGAGGTGAACAGACAACCTACATTCTGGGAACAAATTTTTGCCTCATGCACATCAGATAGAGCACTAATCTCCAGGATATATAAAGAACTCAAAAAACTTAACACCAAAAAAACCCCCAATCAATAAATGGGCTAAGGAGCCAAATAGAAACTTCTCAGAAGATATACAATCAGTAAAAAATATATATGATTTGTACTCTTTATAGTTAATTAATTTCATTGAATTTTAGTTTATTATTCCTCACCTTCCTTTGCTTTTTGTTCTTTGCTTTTTATAGTTAATGAAGATCCCTCCATATCAGTTCATAGAGATCTTCATTGTTACAGCTATGTAAAAGTTTAATGTATAGATCTAACTTAGTTCACCAATTTTGCAACTGTAAAAAATTCCAAAACTAATGATCTTGTATAAATATCTTTTCTTATTGTTGGCCAAATATCTTGAGATTGCTGGGAGAAGAGGAAAATCTATATGTAGTTTTATTAGATATTGCTAAATTCCTCTACTTGGAGATTATACCAATTTCTGTTCTCATCACAATATGAGAGAGGAAATATTTCCCCTCAGCTTCACCAGTAGAATTGTCTGTTTTGAATTTTCCCAATCTGATGATTTTTTTTTTTTTTTTGGTACTAGGGATTGAACGCAGGGGTCCTCGACCACTGAGCCACATCCCCAGCACTATTTTGTGTTTTATGTAGAGACAGGGTCTCTCTGAGTTGCTCAGTGCCTTGCCATTGCTGAGGCTGGCTTTGAACTCGGGATTCTCCTGTCTCAGCCTCCCTAAGTGCTGGGATTACAGGCTTGAGCCACTGTGCCCGGCTCCAATCTGATGATTGAGATATGGTTTTATAGTATAATTTTAATTAAAAGAATATTCATAGTTGGTATAGCTATGACAACCTTAAAGTAAGCTACTATTGTCTTGGGGTTTGAGAAAATAAAAATAGTATAAATTTCAGCCTAACAAACTACATAAAGATTAGCTTAATTTTATGAAATTTCAGGGGAGACATTTATATTTATATTCCTTTTAATAATGAGTCAAACATTTCCTAATACTTCCCCCACCCCCAGGAGTTCCCTTCCCTCTCAATTTGTTTTCATCTTCTGAGAATACTGGTTTTGTGATAGGGGACTCTGATCTTTCCTGTCTTGTGCAGGCTCCTTTAAAACCTGTTCTAGGCTACTAGAGGTAATCTCTGTGGATTTACGTTTTCTTATTGCTTTATTTTGCTTTGATTATTTACTATGGCAGTTTTTTTTCTTTTCTTGTAGATGGAAAAAAGGGGAATTTAGAGCTATGGTTCTAATAATATACACTCATCCCTTAATCCAGAGTTAGATTAAAGAGGGAGATATTTTTCATAACTGTAGCATCTGGGATGCCTTCTCTTCTTTTGTATCTCCAAAGAGCACCCAGTCCTTCCCTTCTCTCAAAGAACATGGAGCTCAGTCCTCAACAATCATGTCTTTTATTTTTTCCTTGTGTGTATACTTCTAATATTGTAAGAAGCAAAGGAAGGAAGTCCTTTTGTCTTTACAAAAATTTTTAACATGTGATGATGAAAGAATATATCTTAATTTTTTTTCAGACTCTCTAGTTATAGGTTTTCTGAGAAGAGTATTACTTCATAATTGGGAAACTTATGTAATTTTCCCATGATCTCATAGTTACAAAATGTTGGAGTTAGAATTTTAACTCAGACTAATCTGCCTCCAAGATCAAACAGTTTCCACTGTAGATGCTGTTTTGAAAACAAGTTACTCTAGAGATCAGCCCTGGAATCAGCAGTTTGGTAGGACATCACCTGTTAAAGCCTAGCCAATAGGAATTCAGACTGTCTAAATATTATCCCCCTACAATTCATATTTTTCTGGTGAATAAGAAAGATTGGGAATTGTGGAGTGGATATCAGTTGTATCAACTAAGGGATCTTACAGAAGGAAAAGGCAAGGAAATTAGGGAAATGCTTTGCATATAATAAGATCATATGCTATGTGTGCATTAAGTATTGTTGTGCAACAAAGACTCGATTGATTTTTTGGCTCCTCTTTGTTGAAACTGCATTAGTTATGGGAAGAAACATAGGATACTTACAGGTAAGATTATTCAAGGAACAGCTGAAACTGTATCATTAAAACTCCAGACTGGAGCCAGAGTGTTGAAATTGAAGTATACTGAGCTAAATGCAAAATAAGTAAAGTTCAGGAAATCAGAAAATTATAACAAACATCTGTGAGTTCACACCTTAATTTACTCAAAGAAGCCAGAAAGTCAGTTGAAATGCAATGGCTCTTGGAGATTTCAGAGGATAAATAAAGAACAAACAATGATTGTAGAAAGGTAGTGGATTTGAAAAAAAAAATTCATCAGTGAATAGAAATACATGAGAAGTGTACCATAGTAGGCTTACCTGATTCATACTCATTTTATCCTTTCTGCTACTTGTGTATGAGCCTAGGCCACAAGGTATTGCAAGTAAATAACTGAATGCACAATATTCTTACCTGAATGGAAAAATAAGATATTGGATTTGAAGGTAAAATAATTTCTAAAATATTTATAAAGACCAGAAATTTATTTTCCACAGTTCTTGAAGCTGAGCAAAAATAAACTATTGATTGTATTTTAAAAACATATAATTGAATCAAGAAATATAACTGTTCTATTATTTTACAAATAATATTTATATATTTAATTCTTAATTTTATAAAATTTTTAATCTTTAGTAATGTTTAAAAATAGATATTAGTTTAAATCTGTATTTGTTTTTTCTTCAGAGAAAAATAAAGAAAATCTTACTGGTAAAGTGACTACTGATAATGTAGCACAAATTCATAGCAAACAGCCCAAGGTTTTTGGAGTTCAGTTGTTAATTTCTCTTTAATAGAGTTTATTCTAAAGATAGTAATAAATACTTTTCACTTGTTCATTCATTTGTTTAAACTTTATGATCATGTAACATAATCACAGAGAAATAAACCTGAGACAAAATATTTTAAAGAATGTTAGTGTTTATCTATCATTGTTCAACACTTTGACCTAGCATTAATGGTATAAAACAAATTTTGTCATCATATAGTTTCTTTTTTTGAGGAATATGGGCACAGTTTAGCTGGTCCTCTGGCTCTAATTCTTTTTTGAGGCTGTAGTCCACATGTCTCCTGGGCTGTAGTAACAATGAGGTATGACTGGGAAGGATTTACTTCCTCATGGGCTGCTGGACTGAGGCCTCAGTTTCTATCTTGTGGCTGGTTGGAGGGTGGCCTCTGTAGCAGTATACAACAAGACAGCTGGACTCTCTCTGGAAAGTGAGCCAAGAAGAGCCAGACATAGTGTAGGCAACTATGTAACATATTCTCAGAAGTGATTTCCCATCACTATCTTCCTTAGAGAAGAGTCACCAGGCCCAGCCCACACTCAAGGAAGGAGAGGATCAGACAAGGTTAAGTATATGGATAGGTGAGGATCTTTGTGGCCATATTAGAAGGCTGCCTATTATGTTTTCCTCTACTTCCCTCAACCCCATTTTAGAATTGTAACTAATTATATGATAGGATTTACATGATGCACAAATCATAAGTAATATTTTCCTGTCATGTTAATTATCAACTTTATAAATTAATAGAACATAAATATTAGTTGACAAAATCTGAACTCACAGCATGGAATGACCTGTATATGACATTGTATGGATTTTTTTTTTTTTTTGGTACCGGGGATTGGACTCAGGGGTACTAGACCACTGAGCAACATCTCTAGTCCTATTTTGTGTTTTATTTAGAGACAGGGTCTCACTAAGTTGTTTAGTGCCTCACTTTTGTTAAGGTTGGCTTTGAACTCGCTATTCTCCTGTCTCAACCTCTCAAGGTTCTGGAATTACAGGTGTGCACCACCGCGCCCAGATTGTATGGATTTTGTCATATGGATATATGTATCTAATAGTATATGGATTTATTAGGCATGTATTCCTACAGCTACTCTAAAAGATATACTATAGAGTTCTAATATAAAGTGACAACTATTCCTTGTTTAAAAAATGCAAGAAAGGCTACTTTGACTTTGGAAATAATCTGTGTTCTGCTTTAATTTGGATTATTCATTTGTGTCTCCTTTCTGTTTCTTCTTTGTTTTGATGTTTCTTGTATCAGAATCCTTATTCTATTTGCAAGAAATTCTCCGTCCCTGCTAATGCAATTTCTCAAAGGTCACTTTAAGTACAGTGTTTACAAATTGATTTCTGCGGAGTCTTTGCTTCTTTGGCTCCAATATGCCCTGCAAAATGGTTGCTGCCTATGTTAGTTGTTAACCTCAGGAATGACTTTTGTCTATTTGGTTGGCCCTGTGGCTGCTTCTCTTGCCTGAGAAATCTGTGTCTGTCCTTATGTCTTTGCTGCCATTTTATTTCTCTTTCTGATGCTAAGGTTAAAGGGATGTTTTACATTCTATTCCCTTTGGCATAATGAGACAGTTTTTGGGTGTCTGAGTTGAAATGTAACCCTGCCCTGTTTGCAGTATCAGAACACCAGAAGAATCTCAAGAGATCCTCTTTACAGAATTTTGTAGTCACTATTTTGTATGTCATTTGTGATGATACGATAAAAATAAATGATATTCTGCTGATTTCATTTGACAAATTGTGAAAAACTTATTATCGTAATGGCAAGTGCTTCATTTGACTCCCTTTCTTCCAATCTCTGATAACTGACAGAGGAATTCCAAATGGAGAAGCCTTCTTTATAAGCCTTATTTTCTAAATGAGGAACCATGTTCATTTTATACAATTTAGTTTTATACTGACACAAAGTTCCTAATAGATATGAGGGTTGTTTTGGGGTTTTTTTTTTACAGAAATTAATGTATTCTATTGGTATATAAATATTTTCTCTTTGGTCTTGTAACCTTTAATTCAAAGAAAAAAGATGGACTTAATAAAATAAATATATACATGGTTTTAAGTTCTTGATTTAGTCTTTTTATTTCTTCAGTCTTACAAAAAATAACTGTAAAAATAAGGGGAAAGGGACATGTAACTTTATTCCAAGACATAGAAATGGTTATAGTGTTTTTTTTTCTTAAAACAACAGAATGCATTTCAATTCACAGAACACATAGGGAGCACAATTTTTCATTTCTCTGGTTGTACACAAGGTAGAGTCACACCATTCGTGTCTTCATACATGTACCTAGGGTAATGATGTTCATCTCATTTCACTATCTTTCCTACTCCCATGCCCCCTCTCTTCTCCTCCCTTCCCTTTGCCCTATTTCTCAAATAGTGCTAGATGTCTTATCTTTCTGTTTTAGTTTAATGTAGAAAAATCTTTTAAGTTAGTGTTCTGGCTTATTAAAGACTTGAATTTTTGTTGAGAGAACTGTATAAAAATATGCAGATTGTGTGAATTCAGGTGTGTGATGTTTTCAACAGCCTACAAATCATAAAATGCAATTTTCCCCTTTTAGTGCCAAGTTCATGATACTAAATGGCTTAGAAAATTGTATTAGGTAATTTTCTCTAGTGCATTTGATGCAAATTGCACTAATATTATGAAGTGCCTTTGTTTAACACATTTTCGTTTAAGTTAGATAAATTAAAATTTCTGAAAGATAGAATTGGATCAAGATGATTATGATTAGGAAGATAGTATATTCCTCTCCAATAACATTAAATATGGTTAATTCCATGCATTACTGATGTAAACCTAAGTAACTTCACCATTTACTCTAATGATCACTTTATTGCATCTCTACTAGTAAATGATTGCATCTCTATTAGTAAATGAAGAATACTTTGTCTAAAATTTATGCAATAAAGTCTCCTTATTTCTTAATATATATATAGAAAATATTACCAATAGTTTCTATAAAAATGTTTTTCCAAGTAGCTGTTTTCAGAGATACCTAATAATAACTTCATCCTTTTTAGGGGTTTCAAAACACCACACTAGGTTATAGAACAAAATAAGATGATTATGCCTTATAATACTCAGAAAAGGGATATGTTTTATGTTGAAAATTTTATGGAATGTTAAAGATCTTTGTGAAATGTAATGAAATGATGAATGATACAGGCAGAAAAGAATTACTTACCCATAGTAAGACTTTGTCTTTGTTGTCTTCTATCTATAAAGATATCTATCCTATCATATATTTCTAGAAGACTATTTTGTTCATGCTGCTCTAAATCTGTTCTGTGCTCCTGTGGGGGTTGCAGTCCGTCCTGAGCCAGCGGGTCGAAGGGGCACCCCCACATTCACCTAGCTGTGGAAGTTAGGAAGAGTTGGAGCCGACTAGCTATCTGTTCTCAGCCCTCTGCCGCAGGACAGTCAGACACGCTGGAGAGTACAGTCAGAGCAGGCACCCGTTTATTTGTGAAACAAGCATTCAACTTGTAGGGCTGTTTGGACAATCAGAGACAATGCACGTACGCAACAGCTGTCCACGTGGCAAGGCACGTAAGCCCCCTGAATTCTGTCCAGGAGCTGCACATTAGCAGAACCAACAGTAAGTGTAAACCAATCACATAGTTCCTCCTTCCTTTGTGCCTTTCCCGTTTACACACAATGGCTAGACATAAGGGCGTAGCATAGAGCTAGCTCCCCACATGCTCCCATTTTGGAGTTCTACTTAGTCAGGACCTATCATATGTGAATGCTTAGCATACTGTGAACACTCAATAAATGTGGTTTTGCAAATTAATCTCTGAAGTATCATCTTCCCTTAGTCTTATGATAGCACAACTGTAAATAATTGTTCTTAGTTACCTTTTAGGTTAAAATGGCAGATACGATGTTATCTACCTCTCTTCTCATCATTATATTTTCTACAGTACTTTTACAGGAAAGAAAACCTAACATGGTAGTTAACCTTATAGAAATTTCAGCCCCTTTAGCAGTCTAAGATTCAAGGAGACCTACTACTAACCTCAGTATCACATTGCCAAGTGTAGAGAAGGAAAAATAATATTTCCTCCATCCTTCATGAGGTTTCAGCTGGGATTTCCTATAACAAAAGACAGATGAATAAGAGAAAAGCGAACAGAAGTTTAATAACATGTTTATTTCTTATGTACCTGGGAGACCAATGAAATGAGAAATTCTCAATAGTAGATTTCAAACAGTTGTCTTAGAATTCATCCTTAATTACCATAGTTCTCTGAAACACAGAAAGAAAAGTATGGGAAAGGATGTGGTTAAGATAAGATGAGCCAGAAAAGCACAAGAGTAAGGCTTGTTTGGAATATTTAAGTGGATGTTTTCCCATTGATTAACAGTCTCTAGTTATTTAGTCATCCTTTCTCTTCCTGATGTGGAGAGTGAGACACAAGGACAAATGGACATTTCTTTTATAAATGCAAAAATCTCTTATACAGGGATCACCTTTCAGAGCTTCTTTTGTTTCTGTAGTTTCTCAAAATAATCCACTCAAAATATGCCACAGAAGCCTGTTTGGGATGGCATATTCTGAAGTCTGTCACCAGTGTCTTCTATTCACATGAAATGAGATGAAAAATGGTTGCAGCCAAAGGAATAGTAACACAATCCTCAACAAATAGATACTTTTTGAGTACTTCAGTTATAGTTTATATCCAATTATACTAATATTATCACCAGATTTTTAGTCTTCCTTTATCCTTCCTGAAGTTCTAGTCTGCATAGGTTTACATGTGAATATTATCCACAGCTCCAAAAGTTCTTATCACTGTTGAATGATAATTTAAAAAAAGAGAAGAATCTTATATTTAAGAATAGAAAAATGGGAGTGATGTTGGCAATATGGCAGACTAAGAAATGCTGTACTTCCTCATTTCCCCCTAATAAACTGATTGAACAAAAATTCATGGATACATTCCCTTTGTGAGAAACTTAGAAACCAACATTAAGGCTCCTGCATCTCCAATGAATGCAAAATCCAACTCATTGTAGCTTGTAAGAATATGCAGAACACCTTTCATCAGAACACCTCCCCTTGGCATAGCATCATACAATCAGGAATCGGTACCCTAACTCCTGTCCTCTTCCAGAGGACAGATGTGTTTGACTTTTAAGTCTAGTACCCCATTTTTTTCAAGTGGACTTCTCGGAGGACTGTGACTCTTATACAGTTTAGCTGATTGGGAGAGAACAGATATCAATTTGGGACCAGCACACAACATAGATCCTATCCACTGTTCATCACAGAGTAAGCCACTAAAATATCTCAGTTCTCATCTTCTGCCTAGGGAAGGGAAAGAGTCGATGTATATCTAACACCCCAGCCTCTCCAGGGCTGCCCAAAGAATAAGAAAATGAAACTGAAGTATTTAGAGTCACTAGAAGTTATTCATAATGATATTTTAAAAGACATAAATATAATGGTAAGAAATTAAATATAAACATGAGACTCTTGAGATGTTGGAAATAAAAGTTGGAACTTGTAAAGTATTTCCTACCACAGGTTTCTCAATATTCCATGCCTGAAAGTTGGGATAATGGGATTGAGGACAGTACTGTGAAAAATGGCATGTTTGATTTGCAAATGCTTTTAAATTCAGTAGTCCAAAGAGAGAATAGGCTAAAACAAAAAGAGGAGTTTATACACACTGTCGATCAGAGCTGCCTGCTATTGCCTAGGAAGATTTGGGGCTGAGATTCTATGGTCTTACACAAATGACAAAGTGTTAGGAAAAGTAAAAGAATTTTCCGAGGATATTGCAGATATTGAATAGTAGAGTAAATTTGAACCCAGTTTCCCAGACACCCAGTCCAGTATTTTTTTTCCTGTATGATCTGAATCTTTTTAAATCAAAAAAGTATTTATTGTGGGTGTGTCTTATACAGAACACAAGTAACAATAAATGTTGGTGAGAATGTGGGGAGAAAAGTACTCTCATACACTGTTGGTACTCTCATATACTGCAAATTGATGCAACCACTATAGAAAGAAGTGCAGAGATTTCTTAGAAAACTTGCAATGAAACCAGCATTTGACCCAGTTATCCCACCCTTTGGTCTATACACAAAGGACTTAAAAACAACATACTACAGTGATGTAGCCACAACAATGTTTATAGTATTTCAACACACAATAGCTAAGCTATGGAAACAACCTAGGTGTCCATTAGCAGATGAATGGATAAAGAAAATGTGGTATATATACATAATGGAATATTACTCAGCCATAAAGAAGAATGAAATAATAGTATTTGCCAGTAATGGATGGAACTGGAGAATATCATGCTAAGTGAAATAAGCCCATCCCAAAAAACCAAAGGCTAACCCAAAACAAAATAGTTTGGGCAGGGGAATACTAGAAATCCATTGGATTAGACAAAACGAAATGAAGGGAAGGGAGTGGGGAGGGGAATAGAAGAGTTAATCAGACATAACTTTCCTAGCCTTGTATTTGAATACACAACCAAGGTAACTCTGCATCATGTACAACCACAAGAGTGGGATCCTAAATAGAATAAGTTATACCCTTTGTATGTATAATTTACCAAAATATGTTCTACTGTCATGTATAACTAAAAAGAACAAATAAAAAAATTAGAAAAAAAATAAGTAAATATTGAACATTTATATTTGAAAAGGAGACCTGATAAATGGTGTGTTTATATAACATGGTCCTGGGAGGTATTCACAGTTGTTATGGTTTAAAGTCAACATTAATAGAACTGTTTGCATATCCTATATCTCAGTTTCACATGGAGAAATTTTGCAGTATTCGATAATGATACAAAAGGAATGACTTGCCTTCACTGTATCTATAATAGTTTAGTGATTATATTTTGAATATTTACAGCCATATATTATTACATTAAAAAATGAAGTAGCCATGATATACCAATATGGTAGAAAGTAGAAGGAACCAAAAATAATTTTGTTTTCTGCCATGATTAAGAATGCTTCCGACAAAACAATTCACTTCAGATTGAGTCACTTTCTTGCAGATCCTTCCTGTTAACATTTGTGTTAACTATAGAGTGTAAACTATTAACTACATCTGTAATGGAGAAAACTAGAGGTGTATTTGAGAACTGTAGAGAGGAGCACTGCTGTCTGCTCCATAATAGGGCTAGATTACCCAGAAAAAGTCTTCATTGAAAAGAGTCTTGTGATTACAATAGAAAGTGCTGATCTGCTTTGATTTGTTTTTGAACATAACTTGGCATGACTTGATCTTTCTTCAGACTCAAGGCCCAGATATCAGTGGAGTCAAATAAACTAATTTTGCTGAACTGCTGCTATCATGGAAAGCAATTGCTTGTATGTTTTCAAGAACTTGAAACAATATTTCTCGTATTTGCTGTTCTGTTAGTATTCATATCTAAAAGCTCAGTATCTTTCATTTTTTCTTTTTTCTTTAAAGTTTTCTCCAAAAGTATAAAGATTTAATGTATAGTTTTCATAGATTTTAAAAATTCAATTTCTAAAAATATTCTAAACTTCAATAGGCATTTCTTGTTTCCCTTAGTCTATAATTAAATCAATTTTGTATGCTTACTAATTTTGAAAAGAACTCAATCACAGAAAAACCACATTTTGATGATATAAGGACTAATCAATCTTCCCTTTGATATGATGTTCAGTGAGAGAAAGTGGGGTATCTTAGAAATCAGAATCAAAGTGGGCCAAAATGTAAAAGAGAGAGATAGAAGTAAATACTAATTGGTTAGGAAAATTACTGTTTTATATATTTCTAGACCCATAATGGCTCCAATTGATAATAAAACTCTTTATTACTTAATCATGTTTCCTTCAGTGCTTATTCCATGTAAGAACAATTCTAAGTAATTCTCATACCGTTTGTTCACTTCTCATAGTTTTATGTGATTTCATTATGTGTATTGTACAAGTAAGGAAACTGAGATCAAGAAAGATAAAATAACTTTTCCAAGTTCACCCTGATATGGCCTGATCTACCCAGAAAAGAGTGGAATACATAGCAGTTATTATTTGAATATTTTCTATACAAAGTTCCTTCCATTTAAGTAGATAAAGATGAGATTATCTTTCTTGTCTATCAGGGTACATTCTTAACTCCAGAAGAATTTGTAGAAACCCAATCTCTAAGTCTTTTTGATATGAAATGAATTAATATAACATTACTGTACTTTATTTGTATTTTAAAACTGTATGTATTTAAAATCATCCCCATTAGATTTCACATT
This sequence comes from Xerus rutilus, assembly GCA_028644305.1. NCBI lineage: Eukaryota > Metazoa > Chordata > Mammalia > Rodentia > Sciuridae > Xerus > Xerus rutilus. Next base: position 49,377,509 of record CM053408.1, read on the forward strand.
GTTTATCATCTATCTTCCAAATTTAATGAAATATTAAGAATCTGGATAATATCATATGACATAAATTTACTTAGTGGGCATAATAAGAGGTAGTCCAACCTTTAACTGACAGTGAAAGTACCTATAAGCAAGTAACTAGGATATGAGAGACAATCAATCCTAAGTACTAGCTTGAATTCTGTCTTAAATAAATATCTACATATTTGAAAATTGTCAAAGATATCTAGTAAAATAATTTTACAGCAGTGTTATTTTGTCCGGGTACATGATTAGAAGCTCCTCATTTTGAAGTTAAAATTTGCATAGCAATTACTACAATCACACAGCTATTAATGAGGGAGCAGAAAGTAGAATTTGGTCTCCTATGGAGACATTCAGTGGAGATTGAAATTTGTTCCGTATTAATGCAAATTGAAAAATCAACAGCAGATGCTGAAAAAAACATGATGACAGAACCACATTCTAAGAAGAAATTGTAAATAAAAACTCAGAAATGGCCTAGTGTGGTATTTAATTATAGCAATGGTCTGAGCAAATTGAGAGCCCATTTTCATGTAGCATAAGTGATTCTGTTTCAAAATAACTCTATTTACTACATCTATTCTATAATAATAGATACATTTGTTAATAACATAGGTAATTATAACTATTTTGTAATATTCTGTACATAGTGGCAAATAGAGAACTAATGTAAGGTTTTCCTAAACAGAATTTATTTTTCCTAAACAGAACTTACAAGCCTTCTCTGTAACCACTCCAAATATTCCCCTGGATTTATTTGTAATATATAAACTGTCTTGTTCTAAATAGTCATGCTTCTTTATTTTTTCTTTACTTATTTCTTAGGCATATGAGATCTGCCTCCCCACTATATTATAAGCATTAAAACACTATTCTTTATTTTTTCATATCTTTCTACCCAAAACCAATTATTAATGACGTCAAGCCACAGATTAGATAGCATAATAAATCTTTTTAGGAGTGAGTAGCAGTCAAAATACTTTTATATACATCATTTCATTTAATCAGTGCAACAACCCTATGTGACAAGATATAATTTTACTAATTTATTGAGAAGGAAATTGAAGTCCATAGGTTAAATTGTGTGGTCAAAGTCATAAATATACTGTATTAGTGTTCTAGGGCTGCTCCAATAAATTATCACAAACTTGGTAGCTTAAAATAATAGTAATTTATTCTTTCCCAGTTCTAGAGACCAGAAGTCTGATATCAAGAGGTCAGCAGGCCCACATTCCCACTGAGAACTTTGAAGAACTTTTTCTTCCTCTTCCACTTCCTTGGCTCTTTCAACTTCTAGTAGCTTCTGAATTCTTTCGCTTGAAAAACTTAATTTCAACCTCCTTCTCCATCTTCACATACATAGCCTTCTTCTCTGTTGGTCTCTACATGGCTTTGTTTTCTTATTAATATCATTTGATTTATGATCCATCCTAATCTAAGATGATCTTGAGATCTTTAATTTTATCTGCAAAGAACACTTTTCCAAATAAAGTCAGTTTGTAGGTTCTAGATGGACATATGTTCTTGAGACCCACAATTCAACTCATTCCATCTATATATACTAATGAGTCATGCTAAATCTTAAACCTATATATCCATACTCCAAAGTCAATAATATTTATTTATTTCTAGGCTATTAAGGGCTATTTATTATGAGATAGAAGAGGACATTTTGGAGTTACTTTCATCCACTTAGATATAGACAATTTATAGCAGGTCAGAGAATATTAACATTTTTGTTCTTGCCCTTACTTAGTTTTAACTAGGTCTACACATTGTGCTAGTGAACTAAATATATATATATGTAAAATATAATATTTCATTTAATTCTCATAACAATGGTGATACACACATATTCTCATACTTTGCAGGTAGAGACATTGTGATTAAGATTGGCTGAATAACATACAAAGGTCACAGTTGATAAATAGCAGTGATTAAACTTGTACCCTGATCTCTTCACCACAATAGTCATCTTTGATACCATATCTGAACCTATTTTATTTTACTTCATGTTCTGAGTAAAGTCGTATGTTTAGATGTCTTATAACCTACTTCTCAATTCAGTTTGTCCTGAGTGATGATTCTCTTTAAGCCATCTCACTGTCTCCTAGAGGTTTCTATTTCACCTCTTCATTCATCCTTATGTTTCCTGTATTCCATCTACACAGTTCCCTTTTAGTTTTTTGAGCATATCATGCCCCTCTAACAACAAGTCCTTTTTACCTGATATGCATCTACTTGACTCTTTTGTATTCTGTTTGTAAAAATTTAAGGCCTAAATTAATAATGTAAAGTACAGATTCAAAATTGATGAAAGGCAAATGATAACGAGGAGTTTATTCTCTAATAATAACTCAATGTTTAATCTTTTTGGCTCAAAGTATTGGGAATATAGCAGTGAACCAAACCAAACCAAAACAAAACCTAGATAACTGCTTAATGGAGCCAGCATTCTGGTGGAAAAACATGAAATTCTTTCTCACTGTGGCCATACTGATGCTCTCTCATTTTCATTTTTTGTCTTTGGCTTCCATCATATCAATATCATGTTCTAAGCTACCTACTTATCTCATTTTGAAAAGTTTCCTGAGGATAGTTTACCCATATTTCTCATGTATAATTATGGAATTAAATCTTAATATTCAAGGAGCTACCTTCTTTGACTTATATTGCCATATATTTAAATGCTCACAGACATCTCTCTGGGAATACTTGCTGGGAACTCTAACTCAATATATCTCTGTACCTTTTACCTACCCCAATTTTGTCCTCCACTTTGATTTTCTATTTAAGCAAATGATACCAAACTTAAAGCTTGAAGTTATTTGCCCTTTTTCTTCACTACCAACCCTACAATTCAATCAATGAAACTTGATGTTTTTACTTACTAAATATTTCTCTAAATATCTTTATCCATGCTTAATATCAACTCAACTCATGATCATCTCTATCCCACAGAAACTGTATAAAATCTGAGGCTTCAGTCTTTCTCTCATTTCTACCCTCAGCCTATGTTGCATGTTATAGCCAAAGTACTTTCTATAATTAAGATTTATGTGTGTTTGTGTGTCTTTCAAGATTCTTCATACTAGTAAATGAGTGTTCCAGAAAGTTTTATGTGAGACCTTAAATTTGTTATCTTTTCTATGTGTTCTTAGAGTATTATATACTTATATACTTTGTTGTTTCATTTCATAAATTATGGTATAATTGCCTATGGGATTGGTTTAATGACATCAGGGATGGTGTCTTTCCTGTTCATTAGTTTGTTTCTGGCATCTAGCACAACTACTGGCACATAGAATATATTGCTTAATCAATGAGTGCTTATAATTTATTAGGCTTTTTCAATGATATCTACTTAATTTTGACTATATTTCTTTTATAAGACATGGTAAATGAGTCTCTAAAACATTTTTTTTGATTATATGATGAAAAGAATTAGATACACCCTGCTTGTCATATTGAATACACCAAATATTTTCATCTTCCTTTCCCAATCTATACTGCAAAATGTGGGAACAGTCATAGAAAAAAATTATGTTCCTACTTCTAACTGATCATATGTAGCTATAGGCTATTATTTTTAAACTGTTAATTTTTTTCTGTCATTTTATTTATAATATCACTTATAAAGTGTGTTATAAATTATTATAGTACCCTTTAAAATGGACTTTTGATAGAAATATGTTAATAATCAATATACATTATATCTATAATATTTGTCTACCCTCTAATATAATTGGATTATTTTTTTCTATTACCACGAAATGGTCTTTAGAAATATAGGTAGAGTACCCAATTGGTTTTGCTATTAGTATTCATTATCTTATTACATTACATATCACTTTAATTTTTCCCTTTCTCAACTAAATGCGTCCTTCAGCCTTTTATCAAAAAGACTGCCTCATTTTCCTTATTAGTGTAATGGTTTCTCATTGGTTTGCTTGTTCTGTTTTTCCATATAGCTTCAAAAAGATTAGATGAATAAGATGACTACTATAGTACTATAGTTAAGATAAAAAGATATTATTGATTCAGAAATTGAGGTATTATACTATGTGTGTCCTATTTCTGGCCTCTTTTAATATGGTTTAATACCTCGTTCCATTTTTATTGCCTCTAGGTAGTGAATGAATGTCTTCATTGAATTGTACAAAGAGATACATAAATCTTATTCCTGCGAAAATTACATTTAGTTCAGAGCTCATCAATGTGCATGAGTAATTTGAATTTATTTTTTAAATGTGCTTTTCCTTTACATATTTTAAATGGATTTTACCAACCTTTGTGTTTCTTAGTTACCTTATATTGTTAGCTCATTTTTGGAATTCAACCAATTTCTCTAATCTTAAGAAAATTAAAACAAATTTTTCCTGTTAAATTTTAAACTTCACCTTTTTTTTCCAGATCATTAACAAAAGTGTTGAATAAAAGACACAGGGTTCTGGATCCTAGACTAACCCTGCTAATTAACCTCTTTGCTTCCTGAGGATTTGAAACTTATTTCCACTCAATTACTACCACTTAACTTGTTTTTAATAGTTTAGGGCCATCCCCAGGGGCTAGAGGGCCCTGAGCAATCATTTTGCAATCTCATTGCTTAACATTTCTAATCTTATGAAATTCTGTGAAAGTTAACATCAAGGACATCCTTAAATTGTAAAACTCCCAGGAATTATGTGTAAAAACAGTTATTCCTTAATGGTGGGAATTCCCTTCCCAAACTAACCTCTGGTGCTTGTCGAATTTTAGAATTTATAGAGAATCACCTGGGGGAACATGTTTAAAATGTAGATTTGTATGCCTCCCCTTAAATGTACTGAATCATAGTTTGGTTTACTCACTTTATCTTAAGAAAAAAGAATCTTAAATTCCATTTGTCTAAGCTTTTGCTCAAAGTGTAGCTCAAGGATCAGAAGAATCAGTATCACCTGGGAGTTTTTTAGAAACAATCTCAGGCCCTTCCCCAGGCCACTGAATTAGAAGTTGAATTTTTGACAATATATTTAGTTGAATGTTTGCCCATGAAAATTTGAGAAGCATTCTTCAGACCACACTTTAAGCAAGTACAGTATAAGAAAATTTATGTCACTTATGTCAGTTTGCAGTGCCAGTTACAAATTTCATTTCCTCCTCAACTCCCTTCTCTCCTGTAGCATTTACCACTTTATCTAAAGACCTACATCTTGGCATTATCTATAGTATGTCTGCTTTCTCTTGGATACTGAGCGGTAGGCTGGTCATAAGTAATTCTGGCCTTATAGAACTTACCACCCATGACATTATGTTAATTTCCTGTTATGATATTTAAAAAAATTAAATAAAGATCAGACATGATGTCTTCTTTATCCTGGAGTTGCCTCTGTACTTTATAACCTTAAATATTTAGGAAATGTAAAAATCTATACTAACTTCTTGCTTTTATAATATTCTGACTACCTGGAAATCACCTTGTCTTTATCTTTCTTATAAATATTTTTATATAATGATGTTTTATTGGACAATTCTAATGGCTTCAGAATATTTTACCCAATTCTTTTCCTCATAACCTTCAATTTTTCTAGTTCTCTGGAGAAGTTCATTTGATTTCTGTGTTTTCCCAATGAATGTTTCATGAATATTTGAAGATAACTAGCTATTCCCATTATCCTTTTTAAAATTACTAATCCATTTAGCTTGACTTTCTTTCAATACATGAATCCCACAGTAAAGACTAGAGTATATAATCTACAAAACCCAAAGAGTTTATGGCACTCTTATCTGAATCCGAGCTCTGTACTTTTATTTTCACAGATTTGATTAACATGGAGATCATGTACTCTAATATACTGACTTGTAATTAATTAAAATTATATCCTTATCATTTTGTATGCATAGCACTCTCTTTTAAAATTTGTTTCCTGTTGTGTGCAGTGGTGCACACCTATAATCCCAGCAACTTTGGAGTCTGAAGCAGGAGAACTGCAAGTTAAAGGCCAGCCTCAGCAACTTAGTGAGGCCCTAAGCAATTTAGCAAGTCCCTATCTCAAAATAAAAGACAAACAGGGCTGGGGATGTAGCTCTGTGGTTAAGCACTTCTAGGTTCAATTCCTGGTATGTGTGTATGTATAAATAGATAGGTAAACAGATATATATTTGTTTCCTACTGAAATAAGTGTATTTGGTTATTTAATTTTATCAAACTTCCCATGACCTCTTTGTAGAATTTCCTTTCTGATTAACCATATTATGAGGGGTGGGAAATAAGTTCTAAACCTTTTTGGATGTTTCTCATTAAGTCACAAATACCAAGGGACCGTTAATAACACAAATATTTGAGCCCTGCCAGAATCTATGCCTAGCATGTTTACTTATTAATAATTAGGATAACATGATTTCTAACATTTGTTTAAGCTTATCATATTAATACTACGTTTAACCTGTATTGTCAGAATTAAAGCAGAAACTACTTTAGATAAGAAATATGACTATATATGCTTACATACCCTTCTGTTTTTATAAATGCATTTTCACCTATATATTCAGTCCTTTTCTTTGATAATAAGTAAGAAAGATTGATTCATTTTTTTCTACAAGTTCCTGCCAAAGGGAATTTTTTTATACATTGTTTCTTTTTCACTCCCTAGGAACTGATTATTCTGTTATATTTGCCTGGAATAGTATAAAGTTCAGAAATTATCTTTCCTCATTCTTTTATTGTTTTCTTTACCGGAGTAATCTATAAAAGCAAGGGTAGTGCTATACTGAGTTCATAATTGTGTGAAAGAATTCGTATGTTTTGTATCACTAATATGAAAGTCAACGTGTAGGTAAATGTCTTGATTATTCTAAGTCTCCTAGGGAAATTTTTTAAAATAATGACAATAAAGTTTCAATCTAAAATCAATTGGCATCTAACATTAATTCATGTGTCTGTATGCATAGTTCAATAATACAGGTACATGTGTACACACAAAAGAGAGAGAGAGAGAGAGAGAGAGAGTGAGTGTGAGAGAGAGCGAGCAGGGAAGGGAGAGAGAGAGAAGAGGGAGGGCCCCGGTTGGCAGATAAAGAGAATCATTTATTGAAGTACACTTTTACTCTCTCAGTATGGAGCAAGAAATTACAAAGATCTAAGAATAATTTATAGAATTTGATTCATTAGGAAATATTATCTAGGTATTTCCTAATAATTTTATAGGTAGCTTTTGGCATAAAAATTCTAGCACTATGATTATAAAGACAAGTCATTTAATCTAGTAATCATATGATTATTTTAGTATAAGTATGTTTAGAATTTTAGTGAATCAAAATGATGTTTTAAGAAAATGTTTTTTATAAATTTCAGATTTCTTAAATTGCACTGTATCTATAATTGCAGTTAAAATATTCATCTAACATAAAAATGTGGAATATATTAGTTTATATGATTTGTTTTGCTACCAACAGAATCAGCATTGTATTCCTTCTAGTTTTAAATAAAACTTTTGTAGGTTTTTAAAATATCATGACTGTATCCTTTCAAGGAAAATAAAATAGAAAGGTTTTCTTCTACTAGATGACATAAAGCAGCATACAAAAGAAAATGAAATAAAGTGCTCTGTCATCAGACACATAACCAAAATAAAAGGTTGCTTTTCTCAAAAAAAGCAAACCAGGTGGAAAGAGTGCTTTGTGGAACACACGTTGAAATATAATGTAGATTAATTATATTCATTACAGTGTAGGAGGGAAATAGAACGTGCCTTAAAGGGGTGATGGAAATGATTTATTCAGTAAAATAAGCTCGTGCTAGGTTAAATTTGATTGAATATGCTTACTAAAACAATGAATAAGAAAGCAAGTTCAATTTTTATAGAGATGATAAGCAGTAAATACTCATAGTATTAATAAAATTATGTGTGACACAGTTGTGACAATGTTTAGAAATAACCATTATACTTAGCATATTTTCTTATAGAATATAGGAATTTAGAAATACAAATAATCACATAAAAAGTCAGAAAAATGCATGTTAAGATTCACAACACTATTCAGAGAATGTATAAGTTAAATAGTGGGAAATAAATTCATGTGTTCAACTTAATATCTATAGCCTCTTGGAATATCAAATTCCTTATTGAACCAAAATATATTTTAAAATTTGTTGCTTTAAGTTTTTATATTTTTCTTTCTTTTTTCATAGTTAATTTTATTTAAGTAACTACAAAGTTGACTTTTTGGTTTTCATAAATGAGTAGGAATATGTGGTATTTGTCTTTCTGTGTTCATCTCATATCACTTAACGTCATGTTCTCCAGATCTAACCATGTTGCTGAAAATAACAGGATTTCATTATTTTTATGGCTGAGTACTGAGTAGTATTCCAATTGGGTAAACATACTATATATTTTTTTATCTGATTATATATGAAAGAGCTTCTGGGCTGATTTCATAGATTAACTATTGTGAATAATGCTACAATAATCATGAGGGTACAAATATCTTTTTAGTACAATGATTTTATCTCCTTTGAGCATATACTCCTTAGTGGAATTATTAGATCATATGGTAGTTCTATTTTTATTTTTCATTTCTTCATGAAATATTTCATTGCATATGTTTTGTAGTGTAGCCTTTCTGGTCATGAATTCCTTTAGCTTCTGTATATCATGGTAGTTTTTTATTTCATCCTCAATTCTGCAGCTTAGTTTTCTGGGTATAGTATTCTTGTTTGGCTTCCATTTTCTTTCAGAGCTTGGTATATATTATTTCAGGCTCTTCTGGCTTTTAAGGTCTGGTTTGAGAAATCAGTTGAAATCTGTATTGGCTTCAACATTGTAAAGGATATGTATGATAACCCCAAGCACAATATTTTACTGAATAGAGAAAAACTTAAAGCATTTTCTTAAAAAAACAGGAGCAAGACAAGAATGTGTATTTTCTCCACTCCTATTCAATGTAATCCTTGAAACTGTAGCCAGAACTAGAGGAAGAAAATTAAAGTGATACATATAATAAAAGTTCAAACTATCTCTATTTGCTTATGACATGATCCTATATTTAGATGACTAAAAAACTCCACCAGAAGGCTTTTAGAGTTGATAAATGAATTCAGCAAACTAGCAGGACACAAGAGCAACATTCATGAATTAATAACTTTCCTACACTCCAATAATGAATCTACTGAAAAACAAATTAGGATAGCTATCCCACTCACAATAACCTCAACAAGAAGCCCTTCAGAATCAATTTAACAAAAGAGGTGAAGGACCTCTATAATAAAAGCTATAGAACCCTAAATAAAGAAATTAAAGAAGACATTAAAAGATGGAAAGACCTCCTATGTTCTTGGGTAGGAAGAATTAGCATTGTTAAAATCACCATACACCCTTGATAAGTTGCCACGTTTGGTTTGAAATTGTGAAATGCTTTCTGCAGCCTCCTAAATAAACTGAGATTATAGACATGGGCCACCAAGCCCAGACTAAAATGCATTTTTGCCTATATTTGCATTATGTATACAGTTTGTTAGTAAATAAAAGTGAATGAATGTTAACATGTAAAAAATAAAATTGCTATACAACTGTAAGTGCTGTACAGATTCAATGCAATCTCCATCAAAATACCAGAATAGGAAAGCAATCCATAGCAAGAAGAGCTTAGCTGGAGGTATCACAATACTGGATCTCAAATTATACTATAGAACTTTAGTAACAAAAACAGCATGGTACTGGCACCAAAGCAGAAATAAAGACCAATGGAATAGAATAGAAGACACAGAGATAAACCACAAAATACAATTATCTGTTACTAGACAAAGGTGCCCAAACCATGCATTGGAGAAAAGATAACCTTCTATATAAATGATGCTGGGAAAAATGGAAATCCATTTGTAGTAGAATTAAATTTAACCCCTCTTACCCTGCACAAAAGTCAACTCAACATAGATCAAAGACCTAGAAATTAGACCAGAAACCCTGCAATTGCTAGAAGAAAATGTATGACCAACACTCCATCTTGTCAGTGAAGGAACAAATTTTCTTAAGACTCCTAAAGAACAAGAAATAAGATAAAAAATTGATAAGTGAGATGGTATCAAATTTAAAAACTTCTATATAGCAAAAAAAAATGAGTGTGAGTAGAGAGTCTATGAGTGTGAGTAGAGAAGATCTCTGCAGCCTGGTCCTCAGGGCATTAATATCCAGGATATACAAAGAACTCAAAAAATGTAAGACCAAAGCAAAATAAAACAAAACAACAACAACAAAAAAAAAACCACACAAAAAAACAAATAACCCAATCAATAAATGGGTAAAAGAACCAGACACTTCACAAAAGAAGAAATACAAATGGTCAACAAATATATGAAAAAATGTTTAGTCTCTAGGGATTAAGGAATTGCAGATCAAAACTACATTAAAATTTAATCTCACTTCAGTCAGAATGATAATTGTCAAGAATATAAATAATAATAAATATTGATGAGGATGTGGTGAAAAAGGTATACTCACACAGTTTGTAGGACAGCAAATTAGTGCAACCACTTTGGAAAGCACTATGGAGATTCCTCAAAAATACTAGAAATGGAACCACCAAATGACCCAGTTATCCCACTCCTTAGTATATATCCAAAATATTTAAAATCAGTATACTACTATAATGCAGTACACAATGTTTATAGCAGCACAATCCACAATAGCCAAGCTATGGAAACAACCTAGGTGCCCTTCAACAGATGAATGGATAAATAAATGTGATCTGTGTATCTACCTACCTACCTACCAACGTATCTATTTATCTACACACACACACTGGAGTATTACTCAGTCATGAAGAAGAATGACCTTATGGCATTTGCCAGTAAATGGATGGAACTGGAGACTATCAAGCTGAGTGAAATAAGCTAGTTCCAAAAAGTAAAATTTGAATGTTTTCTCTGATATTCAGAAAGTAATTAAAGATTGTGGGGAAGGGAGAAGAAAGAGTAAGGGAAAAGGAAAACAAAGGGGGAGGGAATCTCACTAAAATAGAGGGAAGCTCAGTGGAGTGGATGAAGGAGATTGAGGGGGAGGAAGTAAGGGCAGGAAAAGGGAAGAATAGTGGGATGAATCTCACTGAACCTTTGTATATACATGAATGTAGCATAGTGAATCTTAAACATCAAGGGTAAATGCAAGACACTAATTTTAAAAAATTATAAACAAATTACAGAAAGATCAGTAGAGTACAGGGAGAAGAGTAGCAGGAGAGGTGGAGGGAGTGCTGGGCACTGAATTTGAGCAAATTATATTCCATACTTTGGTAATCATATCAAAATATATCCTAATGTTACATATAACTAAGAGGAATCAATAAATTTAGCCTTTAAGTTTACTATTTCTACTACTTAAGCAGCACAACTCTTCTACATAATACCAAGTTCCCCAGTTGTTCCACAAAGTCTCTATATCTGAATATTTTGAATTTAAACTTCTCTTAGTTCTTCATGAATTCTGGTACTATTCAGATTATAGAGGAATTATAGTTTTTCTTTGCTGGTAATTCCTTGCACAAATCTATGGAATCTTTATAGGCACATATAATTGACTGTTAAACAAAGACGGATCAGGCCTTTTTTCAGATAATTGGAGTTTTTCTCTTCATACCTTTTACTTCTTCTGTTCTGTAACTCTCATTTTCTAGCTGCTTCAGATTCTCTAGCTGTACTGTCAATGTCCTCAGCTTAGTGAACTCTCCATGTTCTACTTATATTTGTTTCTTATACTAGAGTTCAGTAAATGCCTTCAGGAAGAAATCCAGATAATTACAAGGTTCACTTTGTTTCCTTTCTCTCAAGTGTCACATTCCTGTCTGGGCTGCTTCCAATGTCTCCAAAAAGAGTAGTTTTATATTTTCTTCTCTTTTTCAGTTGTTTACATGAGTATAATTAGACTGGTATTGGTTACTGGCCATTAATTTTCATCAAAATATGTCTTACACAGGAACTTTGAGAATATGTTATATTTAGTGTATTTTCTCTTTCATAAATCAAATATAAGTTTTATAATTCATTTTTTTGCTATCATTATTTATCCCCAAATCACAGTCACCAAAATTTTTACATTGTTCTTAAGCCAACAAGAGCTTAAATATAATTATTGTATTGCAGGGAAAAAGGATTTATAGATGAGTTGGATGTTTGAAAGCCATATTTGAATAACTTATATTAATCCTTGAAATAGAGTCAACTGACGATATTTTGACCTGAAGTATTTTCAATACTTTGCAACAGTACAATTGCAGTTTTCTAAAAAAGCAGTGAAAATTGGATATTTTTAAGTAATAGTAAGCTATACTAAATTTTAAAATATTCCATGTAAAAGCACACATGAATTTAATGTTTATGATTAGGTTCTCTAAAGCCTATCACAGTGAAATTAAAGCAAAATGCTTATGTGATCCAAATGTACATCTTTCTGTAAACACATCTTAAAAGAATCACTCCTGTAATTTAAAGACAAATGGATCATTCCATGGTGTTTTTACAGAAAATAGAAAAATCTCTGATGAAATTTAGTTTTCTTTTAATTGTTAAATAGTTCATTTTTATTCATCATTCAAGTTTTATATTAAGAGGTTTATAATTAGGAAGTCAACTTGTTATTTCACTCAGTTTGAGGTACTGAGCTTGAATCTTTTTTTTTTTTGGTACCGGGGATTGAATTTAGGGGTACTCAACCACTGAGCCACATCCCCATCCCAATTTTGTGTTTTTATGTAGTGACAGGGTGTCACTGAGTGGCTTAGTGCCTCGCGGTTGCTGAGGCTGGCTTTGAACTCGCGATTCTCCTGTCTCGGCCTCCCTAAGTGCTGGGATTACAGGCGTGCGCCACCATGCCCAGCTTGAGCTTGAATCTTTAAAAGGGAAAATCTAGAACATAGGCCTCTATGTAAGAAGAGCAAATAATTCTCAGTATAAAAAATTACTCTCAATGTTAGCTTGCTTCATTTCAAAAGTCAAGTGGTTGGTTATAGAAAACTTCTCAGAGAAAACCTGAGAAATGGAGATTAGGGTGTCCTGCACTCTGTGTAAAAAAACACACAGATTATTCCCCAAAAGAGAGAATTGCTATAGGATGAGGAATATGTTAGTCTTCCATTAAAGAAAATAATAATGAGCTGACTTCTTTGGGTAAGAGCATTACTGATCTTTTGTATTTCAACAAAACAAGATGTAAGTCATTATTAATGAGAATAGAAATAATAAGAAATTCTTAAAATGAAATGAAGAACTAGCTGCATGTTAAGACAAAAATGAATCATAACTCCAAATGGATCTTGTTCATCAAAGAAATTTTAAAATGTTCTCTCAACAAAATCGGCACTAAAAATTTTTTGTTAATTTACACTATGTTGAAAAGTTCAGACCAACAACCAAAAAAGGAACAAGTCTAACACAAGGGTAATGATAAATTCAGAGATTAATTGAAACAGTTTTACCAGAGAGAGATACAGTGTTTAAATTAATCCTATTTTAGAGTAGAGGGAAGGGAACAGGGAGAGGGAGAAGGGGAAGGAAAGGGGAAGTACTTGGGACTGAATTAGAACAAATTATATTACATGCCTTTATAACTATATCAAAATAAATCCTATTGTCATGTGTAACTAAAAAGAACTAATAAAAAAGATGTTTTCTAAAAAAAAATCACATTAAAGTTTATATTAATCACATTAAAGTTTATATTAAAGTAGCCAAGTTTATCTTAATCTCTTTTGTTTCATAGTTATCTGGCTTTCCTATTGTGAAAAAATAAACTTCTTACACATTTTGCCATAGTTCAAGTTCACTAATATGCTATGATCTCCATTGTCTATGCCTATCACCAAAACTTTGTTTAATGCCTGTTCAGAAAGGTCTCTTTATTCAGAAAGTCTTCCATTTCCCCTGAACTCAGATCTGATTTCTCTGCTAGATATTTAGATTTCTTACCTGTGGCTTTGATCGTGTACTTATGATTATGATTATTTTAATATTCATCATCTTCCCCACTTTGTTATATATCCAAGGCCCCCTCAGAATCTTTATGTTATTGCTTTGCCAAAATTGAATATAGTGACTACAACATAACAGGTACAAATAAATGAATGATAAATGATTGACCATACTTTGTTGTTGGATGAGATAAGGTAATTACTTTAACCTAGAAAAGACATACTCAATGTCCAATATTTTTTCTCTGATGTTAAGCAATTTTTCTAAACTCTAGTTTAATAATATAATCTGGTGGAAAACAAATAATTATGTAGGGAACTATGTTGCTATCTAATAAACATTTTTTTAATAACCATGCCTTTGAAGAATGTTGAATCTATTAATTTTTTGACTATCCATTCACCCTTTAGTACAACTAGTTTGCTGATAATTGCACATTTAATTTTACATAGCCTTGCCTTCAGAGGACATGGAAAATGCAATAAAATAAGAGAAATAACATTTCTGACTATTATTTTGTGCTTACTAGGCCTTTATATAATAATATTTTACTTAATTATTACAATTACCCTAGAATATATAGATATGGTACCTATTTTTGTATCACTAAAAGGAGACTAAATATCTACAACTTTTCTCTAGCTGATAATTAGAAGATCTACCTTATACTGTTAATCTGTCCGATACCAAAACTGCTGAATGCTCTGTCCACTCTTTTAGCATAGTGAACTAAATTTTTGTACTGAAAATTTCAGGTTGTGTATCTAAAGACATAAAATAGTATGGAAATGTCAAATACCACATGCTATTTGTACAGTGGATGAAAATACTTTGCATTACATTAAAGTTGTCACTTTAAAGCAGCATGACATTTTAAATTCTTTGACTAGCTAGCTTCATTAAGAAGCTACTTCACTGTAGTGGAGAAAACTCCTTCATTCACTTGTGGTACACATTTCTTGTACCACATCTTAGGTAGTACAAGAATATATGGTATTTAAAGAATTAAATTATAATAGCATAGCTGAGAGGACTTTCAAATGATTATTCTCTTCAAACCTGTGCCTTGAGACACAATATTGTTTAAATTATTCAGTATAGATAGTGAACCATTGTCCTTAAGCTTAAAATCCCTCCAAGTCATGTCAGTATTTAATTTATTCTTCATCCGTCCAATCACAACTTCTGCCAGTCTAATATAAACCTTTTCATTGTCCATATATAGCACAACTCCCTAACATTTTTATACGTGTGTGTTTAAACCCTATTCTCTGAGCTAAGACTATTTCTTAAGATGAGACAAAGACTGAGCATCCATCCTTTATAGGATAGTTTGTCAGGTTTGTCTAGTAAAATTAGTGTTATTACGAATAATTCATGTCCCTAAAGTGATTCCTAAAAATATATATTAACATATTGAATTCAAATAGCTATGTGAATATTACTTGCATAATATAAAAACTAATTCTAGTTTTTACAATGATAATTTACAATGATTTCATATTCTACCAATTTCCATTGTAAAAGACGGAGAAAATTATTTTGCTTTTTAAAATTATAAAAGTCAAAGACTTGGAAAATAAATTTCCCAAATTCCACACTAAAATAAAACTAGTAATAGTTACATCAAAATGGCAACTTTTTCTTCTTATTCCTCACTGTAAAGAAAAATATGGAAAATATAGTACCACAGTTCTGTTAGTATGTTTTTCCTGTTTTATTACTAACATCAAAGTACTGAATAATAGTCCAATGTAGCGTAGTAGTGATTTACATAAGTGTCATTCAATTCTTAGATATTTAATTATTAGATTTTACTGTCCTGTCCTCCTACCATCGATATAGTTAGTCATGTCTAAAACATAGTATATCCTTTGATTATAGGAGATAGAAAAATTCAGGCTTCAGTCTAAAAAAATGTTTCCCCCAGTGTTTATTATTATCAGTAGATATGTCATTACAGTTAACATTTTAAATAAAAAATATACTTAGATTGGATATGTTTTTAGATGAAAAATTAAACTTAGATATGAAAAATACTCTAATGTTAATTTCGATTCATCCTGTTTTTCATTTTAGTTTCTGCTCTTTACTGCTCATACATGCATGTTAATATTAGTTCCAATTTTAAATATAATTGTTGGTGTAAATTATGTCCAAAAAATTGAATCATACCTGTTTCTGTGAAAAAAAGATTCTAGTTTAATTTTTCAAAAACTTTTATAGCCAGAGAGAAATAATATAAAATAAGTAACGAGTCTCTTGCAATGAGTTTTTAATACCTATTTTATCATATTCATGTCATGCTGTCCAAAGTACATTTGTGAATATTGATTTACTCATTTGTCAGTTCTAGATAGTGGTTTCAAGAAGTGTACAATTGAGCACTGCTCTAGGCATTGGGACTCCTACTTATAATATTAGCTCTGTCTCTGTCTCAAACTGGATAACTTACTTAAAATATATGGATGGCTTCCAATCCACTAAATTAGTATATTGGCTTAGCCAATTTATTGAGTCTCCTTGAAACTTACAGTTCTTTGACTCACTACTACTGATTTGTTTGCCCTGTATTAAATCATTCATTATTTGAGCAAATGCTACTCTTGTCATGGAATACAAGGTAAAATGGTATGTTTGGTTTGATCTTTTTCTATGTACAGGTTAATAGTGTAAAATAATAATAGTAATCCAACTGTTTGAATATAAATATTACATCACATGTAATATTACAAAAAATAAATTTAATAACATAAACATCAAAAGCCTCTAATATTCAAGCCGGGCACGGTGGCACAAGCCTGTAATCCCAGCATTTAGGGAGGCTAAGACAGGAGAATCGCAAGTTCAAAGCCAGCCACAGCAACCGCGAGGTGTGGCGCTAAGCAACTCAGTGAGACCCTGTATCTACATAAAAAACACAAAATAGGGCTAGGGATGTGGCTCAATGGTCAAGTGCCCCTGAGTTCAATCTCCAAGGCCAAAAAAAACCAAAAAACCCTAATATTCAGAAATCATAAATGATCATTTAAAAAATTAACTCTAAGCATCTATCTTTTCAAACCAAGAATCATCTTATTATTTCTTTAGTTTCATATTTGCTCATACACTACAAAAAATACAAACTTTGTTATTTGAAATTAAAGTTTACCCTTTAAGTTCTAACAGATGATTTATTATTAGTTTTCTTTCTCTGTGCTATTTTTTCTGATTTAGAACTATAATGATAAATTCCTTTCAATTCCAAGTGCCAGTGTCCTTATCAGTATTTTAGCATATTTTTATAAAAATTTATGTGTGACTTCTATAATATTTACATTTATTTATTTATAAGTCTGCCTCCTATTCTCAATATAACTTTGCAAGATACTCTTCCAAAATCTAGTAGGTTTTTTTTATATTTTCCTTTTATTTGAAAGTCTTAGTTAACATCTCACTGTCCATATGTGTGTACACTCATCACAACCTACTTGTACTTGGCATGTAGAATGTACTAGGCATGTAGAGGTGCATATACTTGCACCTCTCCATGTAGAATACAGTATCTGGACCCAAGCCCTTGTCCTGCCCTTTTGTACTCAGATATCCTTCTAGTGCCCATACTCAGCTTGTTTTCTTGTCATTACAATTATTCCATTTCAACCAAGTCTTTTCTTGTCTGGATACACCAGGACCATTCAAATGGCCTTGGCCAGAATGTTCTCTCCATTTACTCAAAAGTATTACCTTTCTTATTTTTAAACTCTTCAAATGTATTGATTCTTTTAATTTTATAACATCTCTATGAAGTAGATACTATTTTTACCATATTTTACAGATAAAGATACTGAGACAATATTATGTAACTTGCTGAATGTTATACAGTAAATAAGAAAGACTAGAAATTGAACTTTGACATTCTGACTCAACAGAATGTGTTTTCAACCAGTGTATTTCAGTATTTACCCATCCTTCTTCCACTCTTCCTTTTCATCTTTATCTGCTCTTGTCTCTCAACCTTTTTCTTTTCTTCCTGTTTTTTTTTTTTTCTGGAACTCTTTAAGTTTCTAGATATATTGTTTCCTGTCCACAGATGCAATGCAGTATTTACTTTAATGCCATCTTCTGTTCAGAGCTCTCATTTACTGAGTTAGTACATTCTTGAGTGGAGTCATCTTTCCATGCTGGCATTTGCAGAGGTGTCTGCATCTGTGTTTGATACTACTTTCCTCTGCAGTATTCCTCCTACCCTTCAGTGTCTGATGAATCTGTTTCATTTCTTCTTCTTCTTCTCCTCCTCTTCATCTCCTACTCCTCCAGTTGCACTCAGTTTATAATTCTCAAAATAGATGCATGTCAAGAGGCACTCACTTGTAATCCCAGCAGTTTGTAAGGCTCAGGCAGGAGAATTGCAAGTTTGTAGCCAGCCTCGGCAACTTAATGGGGCCCTAAGCAACTTAGTGAGACTCTGTCTCAAAATAAAAAATAAAAAGGGCTGGGGATGTAGTTCAGCAATAAAAGGTCTCTGGGTTCAATCCCCAGCACTAAACAAACAAACAAACAAACAAATAAATAAATAATAAAATGTTTTTAAGATCATCAGAATAGGGAAGAGTAAGGAGCTTTTTCATACCTCACTGGAGTTCTGGGCATCTCAATGAGCTTGCCTATACCATCTCTCCACATAACTCTATCAGCTCTGTTTTCCTGTGACATGAAATTCTGGAAAAATTTCTGGCATTGATGCCTCACAGGGCAAGAAGATTGTATCATAGTACTCATATTCTCCACTCTGGATCCTCACACTTATCAGAGATGTTAAGAACCCTTCCCCACCATCTTTGAACGCTTTCCCACAGTAGTGAAAAGCAGTGCAGTGTCCTTATCAGTTTCTAACCCTTTCATTTCTCTAACTCTTCTATGCTCTACCTCTTCATTTCTTATCTCTGCTTTATTACAAACTCTTTAAATAATGTTATTTTAAATATCTATCTTAAAGCACTGTTTTTATTAGTCTGTCATTTAAAATTTTTTAAAGCCAAGATTTAATATCTCTTTTGGGTCTACTATTTCTTTGAGTACCAAAGATCTACAAATAGCTAGGTCATTCACAGGATATGAAGAAAGTAGGAATGAAAAATACTTCTATGAAAAGATTATGATGTCATTCCATCACATTTATTTCAGATTTGAAACAGAAGTAATGTTGCTGTGATTTAGCTAGTAAGGAGACATTATGGCAAAAAAAAAAAAATGTTTGAAAGTGATAAGGTAGATAATAGGAAGGCTTTTGATATTTTTGATAAAAGTAAGCTCAACAGGAAGTTTATTTGGAGAAATGTTGTACATTTAGCCTGAGGTGGGATAAAATGAAGGAAGAAGACTAGAGATAAGAGATTATTAAGTACCTTCATGCCCATAGCCAATTTTTCCAAAGGAGTGGGTCATATCAAGTTATATTAATATTTCAGTTTTTCACAAAAGAATGGTGTCTTCTCACTAAAGTTGAAATGATTTTTAAAGACAATTTCATTTTTACTATATTATATACTTCTTAAGTATATACTCATTCAATTTAAAACTGCTAATAACTCAGGGTTTTAATATGTGATTTGTCTTATCATGTCATAACTTTTAACTTTATTTTATAAAAAGAAAATGAATACTTGAATGTGCCTTTTCTAAGTGACTGTCTCTTTTATTCATGGTTTATTTCCTCTGACTAGCTTCTTAGCAGACAGTTTTTATCTTGATGTTTTTATAGTTTCCTAATTATTCACTGTCATTTTTAAATGGATGCTTCAGGAGTACTAAAGTATTTACATACTCTTTGTCACCTTGCTTAACTTTACATGTCTCATAGAAGGGTCCTGATAATTATTGTAATAGAACTTGAAAGAAGTTATGTCAGCCTGCACATACCATTAGTGCATTAATGTGTCAAAATAGCAGTGAATGACACCGCTCTAGGCAGGCTTAAAAGCTACTAATGGCAGACCAACTCTAAGGAATTGATTTGTAAGCAATACTAAAGCTATAAAACTTTCTCATTGATATATAGTTTCAGAAAGCCTTGTTCTATTATTCACCTTATTTTTAGTAGATGAGTAATAGCTATTTGAATAAGTGAACAATCTATAAAGACAACATGGTTGATGTTCTTTTTGTTAAAGTAGCTATAGAAAACTTCAAATAGGAAAACTATCAAGCTGGCAGCATATAAAAATTAATTTAGTTGTTAACATTTAAACTAATTTAACCATGGATTGAATCTCTTGGTTATTGTTTTGGGATTAATAGAAATGGATTTGGTAATGCAGTTTGTCAAACTAATATCTTTTTGACACTTAGAATTATTGGAGAGAAAAATAATTGAAAAGTAAAGTAAATTTAATAAGTATAAATTTATGATAAATAATAAAATATAAATGTAGTTATATGTATTAACTTTAAAACTGAAAAAAAATTAAAATTAAGAGCATACAAAGTTCAAAAACTACATGAGTTGATGTTGAGTTATAGGTTAAAACTTACTGATATTATTCTCCATACAGCAGTCAGAGCTTCTTATAACACTACATTGTTGTTGGGTCTAAATGGTCTCTCTCTAAGGAAGTTCCATTAGATCTAAAAAACAAACAATATATAAAGACAATATGGTTGACCATCATGCTTACCATTGTAGTTTCCAGGACTAAGCACACTGTCTAGAACAAATTAAGAGTTCAAAAATGTATTTAAATAAGTAAAAGTGTGATATTTTAAGGGCCAATTATATCATTTTAGTAAAAGGCATTTGTGTATGTGTGTGTGTGGTGCTGGATATTGAACCCAGGGAGGCAAGCACTGTACCAGCTGAGATGTATCCCCAGCCCATAAAAGGTAATTTTTAAATAAATGGTACAAAGAAAAATGCAAGCTAGAGGAACATTGTTTCGGATCCCCTTAAATTCATTCCAAGTGGACAGGTTGAAAGAAAAGAAAGTGTTGTGGGATACAGCATGCCATTACAATTGACATTCAAATAACACAAAAAATGGGTGAGATTAGACTACTTGCAAGGGTCCTGTGAGCCCTAAAATTTGCCTCTCTGATTTAGATCTGAGTTCATGGTTAAAGTTAATACAAATACATAAAACAAAATCTACTGCAAAAAACTGGATATTTTGAATGATTCTAGAAATAAATTTTCTAGACCTCAGAATAAGGCAGTTTCATAGCACAGGGATTATGAGTGACAAAGAAAGAGGAATATTAGGGAGACCTGAAAGAACTTTGAAGCTTCACTGAGGGTCCTTGGAGACAGTGTTGGCCCAAAACAAATGACTTGCTTCATTTAATTTTATTTTGATCTTCCACTTTTACTTCCATGTTCTGGAAGTAAAATTCATGATTTTTTGTTAGATGTTGAAAATCCAATGACTTTTTAAAGCAATTTCTTTAATCAAGTTGAAAATATAGTATCAATGTAACAATAACATGTAAGAAATATTTAACACAACATTTAACATTTTCATGTCAATAACAAATTGTGTTTTTTATTAAGTTTGTCTATTCAAAGAAAGTAAAAATACATTTCCCAACATGTTATCCTAACAGGTTGAGTTTATAGGGAATTTTAAACTCAACATTACAGAATTTAGAAGTAGAAAAAAATATGACATGATTTCAAAAATTTTTGTTGCTTAATATTGCTTTAAAATTCTTTATTCTAACTTTACAACATTTTAACTTTAAAGACTATGCATTCTATTCATTCTAGTCTAACTTCCTGTTTTAAATTGCTCCCTCAACTTATAATTTACTACTCTAGAGACTATGGTTGACTTTTTATGAGGTGATTATTTTCCAGTTGTTTCTTCTTTCAATTCTCTTTTCTGCCTTTCCCTTTTAAGCACCTACAAACACATGTATGTGTCTTTTCTCATTTACTTGATATGCAGCTTTTACAATGAGGCTGTCTTTCTGTGAAAATGAAATTTTATATCTTGTTAAAAATTCCAGAATTCTTAGTCCCCAAATGCATATATATTTCTGAATACAAGACCCTAAATCTGGAAAGTCAGAAGGACAAATAGCTTGTTTGTAATATCCATGATTACTTATAATAATGCACTCTTACAGATTTACTATGGTCGATGATTTACAGACATGTAAATTCTTATAAGTAAGGTTTTCATCTATGAAAGTGTTCTACACCACCACAAAACAGATTTGTTGTTCACTTAATTTTAACTATATATCTTCATAGCACTTATTAGTCATGTCTCATTCACCTTAGGGAGATCATGTTCTAGACAAATTTTTGATTTTGTGCAAAGATCTGATTATTTTGCTCTTGGAGTGATTTCACTGAGACTGTGGGCTTAAAAGCCCATGAATGTTTTAAAAAATTTAATCTCTAAATTCAGTTTCCATTTCTTTGAAGTTAGATGACTATTGCCTACTTCATAAGGTTGCTAAGATTGAATTTTTTTAAACATTTTTTAGTTATACATGGACACAGTGTCTTTATTTGGTTTATTATTTTTATGTGGTGCTGAGGATCGAACCCAGTGCCTCACATGTGCGAGGCAAGCACTCTGCCACTGAGCTACAACTTCAGTCCTAGGATTGGATTTTTGAAAGAAATATTAAAGTGCCTTGTGATATTGTGCTTTTTAGTAAATTTTACAAACATATGTAAATGTATATGTTTATGCATGTTTATATACATATATATGTATGCATGCATATGCATGTATGTGTGTATGTATGTGTGTATGTGTATATGTGTGTGTGATCTCCCTCCCCCACATATATATGGGGGGAGCAGGGGAGAAAGAATAGAGAGAGGAAAAGAGATCTCATCCTTGTCATCTTTGTCCTGTTTCCTGACACATAACTCCTACAACCCTTGGAATCTCCCAAGTGGTATGAATGCCTTTGTGTACTTATGAGATGACTGGTGACTGGGGACCCCAAGATAACATCAGGATGGGAACTGGTCACTTGAGAAACTGAAACATGATTATAGGGTGGGACTGAAAGTTCCTAATCTATGGAGATAGAGGAAGCACTGTATATTGAGCAGATCACCAGTGACCAATGAGTTAACCAGTCATGACTACATAATGAAGCTGCACTAAACCCCTAAAAGGACAGAATTTGGATGGGTTTCTGGATAGTTGAATATGTGGAGGCTCATGGGAGGTGGCATACCCAGAAAGGACATAGAAGCTCTTTGCGCCCTTTCCCTTTCTTTACCTTGCCCTCTGCATCTCTTCCATCTGGCTACTCATATGTAATTCTTTGTCATATCCTTTATTATAATTAGGTAAATATAAGTAAAGTATTTTCCTGAGTTCTGTGAGCCACTATAACAAAGTAATTGTAGCCAAAGAAAGGGTCATGTTAATCTTGCTTTATAGCCAGTCAGATACAACTGGCATCTAAAACGGGGGTCATTCTTGTGGGATTGACCCTTCAACTTTTGGGATTTGGTAGTATCAGAATTGAGTTGAATTAGAGGACACCAAGTTGGTGTCTGTGGAGAATCATCTGCAGAATTGTTTAGTATGTGTGGGGGCTTTTTCTGGGGACACAGAAGTGTTCTGTGTTGTGAGAATATAGTTGGAGAAAACAGATTTATTTTCTATATTATAGCACTATAGTGCATGCTTAGTCCTTAAAAAGTGGTAGCAACTAGTTTTTTAAACCATGAGGACACTCTACCTACCCCCCAAGTCTGTCCTTTCCTTTTTTCCTCTTTCACTTTCCTTTTATTCCCTTCCCTCTTTTTCCTGCCTTTCCCTGTCTCGGCTCTTCAGTCCTGCTCTCTCCTGACTTTTCTTTTCTCAGTCATCATCTGTCTTTATCACTTTCCTGTCCTTCAGTCATGATCATTGCTTTAGCTACTGACAAATCCTAAATCTGCTGGTCATCTTTTCTATATCCAGTCTTGCTTCTCCAGTTCATACTCTTATTATTTTTCACCTAGATTATTACAATGGCTTATTATATGGCTTTACTAACTGTCTTACACACTTACACACTTTCTTTTTTGGTACCAGGGATTGAACCCAGGTACCAAACTTCAAAGTGCAAGTCTATTTTTTATATATCTCTTTAATTTTTTGATTGTACCTTCTACAATTTCAGAATTTAAAAAATGAATAAATAAATTTCTCCAAATTTAGCAAGGCATGGAGGTACTTTTATAATGTAGGGACTGCTCAGTATTTGAGCCTCATCTCTCACCATCTTCCACATGTAACTGCTCTTAAGGCCAGTAAATGACTTGCACTTCTCAAAATATATCCCATTTTTCACACATTTGTCTCTATGTCATGCCATAAATGTTCTTTTATTCCTATCAGTCTGTGAACATTATATTTTTAATGTTGGAAAATAATCACATTAATTGATTGTTTTGTTCTTCCTCTCCCTCCTCTCTCTCTCTCTCTCTCTGCGTATATATATTTGATGGTTACTATTTGTGGCAAGTGATCTTCTAATGATATAGTTTGGTAATTACATGTGCTTGAAAATATTTTCATCTGCATCTATTATGTATAATGTTTTATATATGCCAATTAAATCAAGTGGGTTTGTCATATTGTTTAGATCTTCTATAGTGTTACTATTTTTTAAATCTGTTTATTATACCAGTTACTGAAAGAGGTTCATTAAAATCTATGATTGCAGATGTACATATTTCTACTTATACCTCCATTAACACTTTCTTTACATATTTTACTGTGAGCTACATAGAAACTAAAGATTATTTTACTTTCTTATTAAAATTATTTTATCATTATTAATTATCCTGCCTTTTTTGGGGGGGGTACTGGAGATTGAACTCAGGGGCACTCAACCACTGAGCCACATCCCCAGCCCTATTTTGTGTTTTATGTAGAGACAGGGTCTCACTGAGTTGCTTAGATGCCTCGCCGTTGCGGAGGCTGGCTTTGAACTCGTGATTCTCCTGTCTCAGCCTCCCTAAGTGCTGGGATTATAGGCTTGCACCACCGCACCCGGCTTAATTATCCTGCTTTTTAATCCTAGTAATTTTTTCTTATCTTAAAGTCTCCTTAGTAAGATTTTAATATAGCCATATCTCTCTCTTTCTTTTCTTTTTTTTAATTATTTTATTTAAATGCGTTTCAAGTCATAGTACATAACCAGAGCTCAGTTTTTCCATTTCCCTGGTTGCAAACCAGATAAAGTCACACCATTTGTGTCTTCATACATGCACCAGGGGTAGTAATGACCCTCTCAATCAACCATCATTACTATACTCATTCCCCTTTCCTTCCCCCCACCTTCCCCCTGCCGCATCCAGAGTTCCTGCATTTCTCCTATGTTTCCTGTTCCCACTCCCCTTATGTATCAGCATCCACTAATCAGAGAGAACATTTGGCATTTGGTTTTTTGGGATTGGCTTACTTCACTTAGCATAATGTTCTCCAATTCCATCCATTTGCCTGCAAATGCCATAATTTTATTTTCTTTTATTGCTAAATAATATTCTATTGTGTATATGTACCACAGTTTCTTTATCTATTATCTATTGAAGGGCATCTGGGTTGCTTCCATAGTTTTGCAATTGTGAATTGTGCTGCTATAAACATTGAAGTGGCTGCTTTACTGTAGTGTGCTGTTTTTAAATCTTTAGGGTATAGGCCAAGGAGTGGGATAGCTGGATCAAATGGTGGTTCCATTCCAAGTTTTTTAAGAAATTTCCAAACTGCTTTTCAGATTGGTTGCACCAATTTGTAGTCCCACCAGCAATGTTTAAGTGTACCTTTTTCACCGCATCCTCGCCAGCACTTATTGTTGCTGGTATTTTGGATAGCTGCCATTCTGACTGGGGTGAGATGAAATCTGAGTGTAGTTTTGATTTGCATTTCTCTAATAGCTAGAGATGATGAAAATTTCTTCATATATATATTTATTGATTGTATTTCTTCTTCTGAGAAGTTTCTATTCAGCTCCTTAGCCCATTTATTGATTGGGTTGTCTTTCTTTTAATTGGTATTTTATGGCACATCTTTTTCCATTTTACTTTCATTTTCTGTGTCCTCACATTTTAAGTATACTTTTTATTAAAAACATATAGTTTGATCCTTAGTACTATTCACTTTATGTAATTAATAATAAAGTTGTGTTTGAATCCATTTTGCTACATATTTTCTATATCTCCCATGTACTTTTTTATTATTCCACCTTTTTTTCTTATGATTAATTCCATATTTTTATTCCATGATTTGTCCTCTGTTAGCTTTAATTATATATCATTCTAGTTTGATATTTCTTTCTTGTATTCCTTTTCAGGGATTATATTTGAGATTTCAATATACATTCCTGGCTTCTTATAGTCTACCTAAGATAGTTCCATTAAAATTAGTTACTAAATAATTCTAAAATAATATAATAATGCTTGTAACTGGTTTAGCTTCATTTATCTTCCTCCTACTTTTTTACACTATGATTGTTATACATTTTATCTCTACACTTGTTGTATGTCCACAAAATACAAATAATATTCTTCTCTTAAGCATTCAATTTTTTTTCTAATTATATGCATAGTTACCTTTTCTAAGTGCCTTTTCTAGTGACCTTTTCTAGTTCTTTTCTCCTTTTTCAGCTTTATCTTTCTGTTTGGAATTGCTTTTCTTTTAGCCTGAAAACTTCCTGTAGTATTTCTCACTTAGCAACTAATTATCTCAGCTAGTAACTAATTCTCTTATCTTTTCACCTAAAAATATTTTTATTGCATATTATCTTTGAAGAATATTTTCACTACATTAATATCTAAAGTTTTCTATTGTTTGGAAGTTCTTCAAAATCTTTCAGAGCTCAGCACATTTTGTACTAACTTCCATATTTCTATTGATAAGCCAGCCATCAGTTGTACTGTTATTGCTTTTATGATTTATTTTAGTTTTTGGATTTTAACAGCTTAACCTTGATGTGATTAGGTATGGTCTTCATTTATCCTGCTTGCTGTTCTCTGATCTTCTAGAATAAATGGAAAATTGAAAAATTCTTTATTATCTTCTGTTCTGTTTTTGCCAAAATCTCCTGTTATTTGATTTGGGTAATCTAATTACAAATATGTTAGACTTTCCTGTGTCCTATATATTTCTTGCACTTTATTTTGTTCTTTCCATGCTTTTCATCTTTTTATGTTATAGTTTACAATAGTTTACAATTTGCGTGTGTATGTGTTACTGAGGATTAAACCCACAGATGCTCTGTCACGGACTTACCTCCTAACCCTTTTTAATTTTGACACAAGGTCTTGCTCAGTTTCCCAGGATGGCTTAAACTTGCTATCCTTCTGCCTCAGCCTTCAGAGTCTCTGAGATTAGAGTCACTGAGATTACAGGTTGGCTCCACCAAGCCCTGCTCAGTTTAGAGGTTTTTTTTATTGAACTGTTTTTAGTTCATCAAATTCATTTTCTTTCCTGTCCTGTTTACTCTTAAACTCATTCCAATGAATTTTAGTTTTCAAATATTATGATTTTAAAAACTGTAAATGTCCACTTGATACTTATTCTATAGATTCTAATTCCTTGTAGAAAGTTTTGATCTTTCATCAGTTTTGTCAGTCTTTAAATGTTATTTTATTATTACTATTATTTTTTATGACCATCATATTTGACCACCTTTACTGTCCCCATGCCCCCTCCCCCCTTACACCCCTGTGAACAGAGTTCCTCCATTGTTCCCATGTCCTTCCCCACATTATGGATCAGCATCCACTTATCAACAAGTATGTTCAGCATTTGGTTTCTGAGATTGGCTTACTTCACTTAGCATGATATTCTCCACCTCCATCCATTTACCTGCAAATGCCATAATTTGTTCTCTTTTATTGCTCGGTAATATTCTATTGTGTATATATACCACAGCTTCTTTATCCATTCATCTATCGAAGGGCATATAGGTTGGTTCCACAGTTTAGCTATTGTGAATTGAGCTGCTATAAACATGTACTATGCTGTTTTTAAGTCTTCTGGGTATAGACCGAGGAGAGGGATAGAAGGCTCAAATGGTGGTTCCATTCCAAGTTTTCTAAGGAATCTCCATATTGCTTTCCAGATTGGTTGTACCAACTTTCAGTCCCACCAGAAATGTATGAATGTGCCTTTTTCCCCACAACCTCGCCAACACTTATTGTTTATATTCTTGATAATTGCCATTCTGACTGGCATGAGATGAAATCTTAGGGTAGTTTTGATTTGCATTTCTCTGATTGCTAGAGATGTTGAACATTTTTTATATGTCTGTTGATTGATTGTATATCTTCTGTGAAGTTTGTGTTCAGCTCTTTGGCCCATTTATTGATTGGGTTGATAGTTTTTTTGGTGATAAGTTTTTTGAGTTCTTTATATATCCTGGAGATGAGTGCTCTATCGGATGTGTGTGTGGCAAAGATTTGTTCCCAGAATGTTGGCTCTCTATTCACTTCATTGATTATTACTTTTGCTGAGAAGAAGCTTTTTAGTTTGAATCCATCTCATTTGTTGATTCTTGATTTTACTTCTTGTGCTATAGGAGTCTTGTTAAGGAAGTATGGTCCTAATGCGACATGATCAAGATT
>CM053408.1:49406537-49424435 GCA_028644305.1 Xerus rutilus
AATGTGCCTTGGTGTAGATCTGTTGAAATTTTGTACGTTTGTTGTCCTGTTAGCCTCTTGTATTTGATTTTCCATTTCATTTTTCATATTTGGAAAATTTTCTGATATTATTTCATTGAAGAGATTGTGCATTCCTTTGGTTTGAAATTTTGCACCTTCTTCTATCCCAATAAATCTTACATTTGGTCTTTTGATGCTGTCCCATATTTCTTGTATATTCTGTTCATGATTTTTTACCATGTTCACTGTATGGCCAAGTTTATTTTCAGGATTGTATATCTTGTCTTCATTATTCGAGATTCTGTCTTCCAGGTGATCTTGTCTGCTGATGATGCTTTCTATTGAGTTTTTAGTTTGGTTTATTGTTTCCTTCATCTCAAGAATTTCTGATTGTTATTTTTTTTTCACAATGTCCAGCTCTTTCTTAAAGTAATCTTTTGCTACTTGTAATTGCTTTCTTATCTCTTTGTTAGAATGATCAATGGTTGCCTTTATTTGCTCTCCTATTTCTTTGTTGGATTGATCAATTTTTGCCTGTAATTGCTCACTTATGTCATTCTTTAATTCGCTGATCATTTTAATTATGTACATTCTGAATTCTTTCTCTGACATTTTATCAACTGTGTTGTCAATGGATTCTGTTACAGTGGTATTGAGGTTTATTTGGGGCACTTTCTTGTTTTTTTCATGTTGATTGTGTATCTTCCTTTCTTGAAATACCGATCTGAGGTATTGCTGTTTCTATTTTATAATCTTGTATTGACAGTCCAGATTACCTGTGTCTCACCTTGGAGCTACTTCTGTTCCCCCAGTGTCCCCAGATGGGCACTATTGCCACTAACATTGGTGGTGGAGGTAGTGGATGTACCTCTAGAGGGCAGTGGGAGTGGCCTTGGCTGGGCTCCTGAGGGCTGTTTTGCCCCTCTCTTGTGCTCCTGCTGGTGAACAGGAACTCTGGAGTAGAACTGGAGGCAGACCCAGGTCTCACTTAGGCAGGGTCACAAGCAGGAGAGTCTGTGTGCAACCCTTACCGTGAGTGTAAGCTCCCCTGGGGCTGGAGGATAGCAGGCTCTGGTCTGCCTTCAGCTGGGCACCCCTGGCATTCCCTAAGGGCAGTTTTGGGCCTTCTGTCTCTCTTGACCCCAGGAACTCTGGAGCGGAACTGGGGCGGGCCCAGAGTGCACTTGGGTGGGGCCTCTTCACACTGGGATCTCTGCAGGTGACTCTTACCCTGGGTTTGCCTTCCTCTGTGGCTGGTAGCTATCAGTCTCTGGTCAACCCATGGTTGCCCCCCCATGGAGTTTCCTGAGGGTGGATTTGGGCCTTCTGTGGCTCCTGCTGGTCTGCAGGAACTCTGGAGTGGAACTGGGGCAGACCTTGTCTGCCCTTGGGTGGGACTGCCTTGTGCTGTGGTCTCTGGAGCTGGGTCTCTGGAGCGACTCTTACCCTGAGTTTGGGCTCCCCTGTGGCTAGAGGTAGCAGTCCCTGGTCTCTCTTTGGCTGGACATCCGTGGAGTTTCCTGAGGGCAGATTTGGGCCCTCTGTGGCTCCTCAGTCTTTAAATTTTAATAACATATTGATCTCAGTTATTTTAGTTTTCTTCTTGGATAACCCTACTATCTGGGTCATTGGTTCATGTGCTTCTATTGCTTCCTTCTTGTCTTGATTGATGGTCACATTTTCCTGTCTCTTTGCATGACTAGTAACTTTTGATTGTATGTCAGATCTTGTATATAAAATAATTGTAAAAGCTTTAGCTCTATAATTTATTGGTGGTGAGGAGGATTTCCCCATGGGAGGCTAATCACTTCATCCCAATCCAGAAAAGAGCTGGTTCCAATTTTAGTTACAACTTAATTCACCTTTGGTCTGTTTGTGTTCCTTGGGCCTAACCATTGTGACATCTTGATGGAAAGTTTCAGAGATATTTTCTTATTGCCCATGAAAGACAGTGGGAGATTTAACTTTGACTTTTTGACCTACAATGTTTCCAAATATGCCAGATATATGTGTTAATGTGTGGGACTCTTCCCTTAGCAGCACTTTGCTTCAAAAACACAGCCAGATGCAAAAGATTTCACTTTTCCTTTCAGGCTCAGTCTCATCCTTGTCTACTTACTCACATAAATTTGACCCATTGATAACTGGCCACATTTTTGTGGCTTTTCTAACTTCCAGATTATTACCTTGGATGCATGTACTCACCACATTTTCTGTTGCTTTCTACTTATTTAAGTCTCTTTGTATAATTGTACTCTGATTTTCACAACACACTCAGAATGTAGTATTCCAAGTAAAGAAATCAGATAGTGATTATCAGTTCACCTAGGAAAAGTCATGCCTCTGGAATTATAACTCATCTAGTTATTATTGCCTCAGCTTTTTAGTATCTTAAAAATATGCCACTTTTTCGAATTATCCATTAGTTGTTGCAGTATATTAGCTTTCTGCTGCTTATTAAACCTATCCAGAAATGGAAATTCATCATCAACATTTTTCTAAAACCTTCTGTTTGGGCATTCCTAGGGTTCTTGTAATGCTTTAATAATCTATGCTTATCTTTGTCATAAAACTTTCTCATTGATAATAATGATTGTGTGTGTATATATGTATGTGTGTGTGTGCAGGTAATAAGGGCTATCGGTTGTGTATGATGGCTATATTTATTTGTCTCTGCAAGTAGATTGTAGAGTTTCTAGGGTCAATATTCCCAGCCTTGTGTCTGTGATGTACAGAAGGTCAAGTATGCACAGGAAAAGAATCACTGACTGGCAATTATGTATATACTAGCACACAGAGTATTGGGATTTACAACCTTTCATTCTATACTTTTATTTCTTTCAGCCTCCATGGTCAAAATACAAACCTTTATAAATTTTTGTCTGAAATATTTTAAATGTCTTATTGCAAAGGTTTTTAGTAAACATTTTCTTTCCATGTCATCATATGCTTTAGTGCCAAAGATGCAATTTTGACTTTGGCAAGAGTTTTATCAACTTACCATGATAATGACTACACTTCCAACTTGTATGGTTATAGCACTTATCAAAGTGCTCTGTTCTTGTTAGGTACTTGATGTTATATGTAAAACAATCATTATGGTTTCAATGTTCTTAAATTTTCAATTATAATTCTGGTAGACCTTGAATAACACTTGTTCCCTAGAGTACCTGATTATTATGTAATTTATAATTCTGAGCTACTATTTACTGTTTTTCCCCATCATCTCATCTCTTGAAAGTGTAACAAAAATGGAGAAAACAATAGCAGTGTAATATATTTTGTTAAAAGTGCAGATTTATCTTCATTTAAAATCAAATTGAGTAACTTTTCAGTGTTAACACCTAAGAAAGGCTTTGTTTTTAAATTTTTTTCATATTATATACCACAAATCCTTATCAAGTTATTCTTTATCACATTATTCTTTCTTATTTGTAACTTCCCTATGATTCCCTGTACAACGTGTTAATGAAATTTCACTTTTTTTCTTTTAAGGCAAGACACTATTGCAATGTCTCCTAAGATTTTTCTAAACTTAATTAAAATTTAGAACATAAATCTTCATTTTTAGATTGGATTCTAAAGCTCATAAGAATGAAGTTTCATCTTCAAAACTTAAATAGAAACTTTTGCTATATTATGTAAATTTATTCCTGAAGCTTCTTCAAATTTTCTCAAGAATTGGAATTAATTGGTAAATTGTTTTTGGCTTCATATCCCTGATGTAGTCAAAGTATACTTAGTGTTTTAGTCAGAGTTTTTGCTGCTATGACCAAAAGACCTGACAAGAACAATTAGAGGGAGAAAAGTTTATTTGGGGCCTCACAGTTTCAAAGGTCTTAGTGCGAAGAGAGCCACTCCATTCCTCAGGGCTCAAGGTGAGGCCGAACATTATGATGGAAGGATGTGGTGGAGGAAAGTGACTCAGGAATCACATAGGACATGGGGAAGAAGATGGAGAGAGCCACCACTCACTAGTACAAAACATATACCCCAAAGACACACTCCCAATGACTCACCTTTTCCAGCCTCCTCGTACATGTCTTCAGTTACCACTTAGTTAATCCCTATCAGGGGACTGATGCAAAGATTAGGTTAAGACTCTCATATCCCAATTATTTCACCTCTAAGATTTCTTGCATTGTCTCACACATGAGCATTTGGGGGACACCTCACATTCAAACCATAACACTTAGTAAATTTTTTTCAACTAAAATTCTTTTGTTAATTTAAATATTAAGAACTCCTTACTAGTTATTTTAGGAAAAGAAAACAAATTATACTGGGTTAGTGATTAATAATGGGCTATTACGAATCTATGAGAAGCTTTTCTTTTAAGCTTCTTGACTTCTTATGGAAATGTTATCTTATTTTGATGTAAATAATTTTAATAGCCTATATAATATATAATATGATTAATATTTAATAGCCTATTATAATATATAATATGATTTTAATTTTTATGATAAATTTAATATAAATGCCTGTCAAATGGACATAACAATAAAACCTTAGTTCTTGAAAGATGCAATGGGTTAAATTTATAATTCTTCAATTATGTAATGTATTTCATGTGTACACCAAAATATTGATAAATGATTTATTTCTAGCCTCCAAAGTAAATGTCTCACTTCATTGGAAACCTCCCATTGTTTTTTAGACAACTTTTAGATACTACTGTTTTCTCTCTGCTGTTGACTCTGATACTTTTCCTGTTCTATTTCCACAGGAAAGTATCAGGCATTTTTAATTGTTTTGTTCTTTGTACATATTTCTCTTGTTTCAGTTTTCACATAGAATTATAATATTTATTTTCTTCTGTTTCCTATAGGTACAATTAAGAACATGGATCATTAGTTTTTTCTTCCAACCTCCATACCGTTTCCTTTTTCCCAGCGCGCGCGCACACACACACACACGCTTTAATGTCATAAATTCACAAGGAAAACTAAAGCCATTTTAAGGGTTTAATATTTCCAGTATCTACAGCAATGATATCATCATCTCATTCTATTCTCCACAAACTTCTTATTAGTCTGTCACACTGAAATCTTAAAATTTCTTGAAAAACGCATCTTTTCTCACCTTTGGGAAAGAGTTATAGATTCTCAGAACTGTAAAGACAGAGACAAACCAGGTTCTTTTTTGAACATAGGCATGTGATAAGCCCATAAACTTATATTGGGTTTATTTGGCTTAAGAGTAAAGATTATGGTATAAAGTTTGAATTTTGTTCTTAAGTACATTGGTAACTTGTTGAAGAGTTTAAATGTACAACAATAGGAATAGGTATTTAATTACAGTTAATTTACTCAGAAGCATATTATGCAGACTTTAAAAAGCAAACGAAAACAATAGAGCAATATGAAGAATCCTTATGATGAGATAGGATAGAGTATTTTGCTTCTCTATAAATAATCACAATAATTTGACCCTCTCTTATAACCCAGGCATACACACACATCAGGAATTGAACTCAAAGGTACTTAAACACTGAAACATATCACCAGTGCTTTTTTTAATATAGTTTATTTTATTTAGAGACAAAGTCTCACTGAGTTGCTTAGGGCAACTAAGTTGCTAAAATTAGCTAAGTTGCTGAAACCAGCTAAGTTGCTGGAACTAATTTAGAACTCATGATCCTCCTGACTCAGCCTCCTGAGCTGCTGGGAATACAGGCATGTGCCACTGACCTGGCTTTGTGAGTTGCTAATTATTATAAATTTAGTTTATAATGCTGCATTCATATTTTATATTTTCATGCTGGTTTTAAAATTTTTCTTCGAAAGTCAAAAATTATACTTATTTTAGTAACATTATGTTACAAATTCCAAAAAAACTATTTTTATTAAGTTAATGAATTGGAAAACAAAAATAGATCTTTTGAATAGTACAATACTGAGTTGGTTTTTTTGTTGATATGGATATTTTTATTATGATTCAATTCCTGTGGAGAATCTTTTAAAATATATTACTTATCCAAATAATTGGGGAAATGATCTGGTTATCTTTTTTGTTCTAGTTGTCTTTTTGTGATTGATTTTTATGTTTATTGTAAAGTAGTGAGTGACCATATTTTGAATAATTTTAATATTTTGAAATGTGACATATGTCATGGACCATCATCTGTAATGGACTAGCAATGACTGACCCTGATGAATATTCCATGTGTGTTTGAAACAGTAGGTGTCTTTTATATTTGTTAATTTTTTGAGATAGATTCAGTATTACCAAAATACTGAATATTGATACCAATTTTATCAATTTCTTGAATCATGCTTAGATTTTCTGTATGCTTACTGATGTATTTTCTCTATTGATTACTGTGGTATAATAGTTTGGATTTTGTCCCAGGTTTCTGGCACAGAGCTTCAAAAGCCTTTAGAATTTTCTGAGTTACAGTAACAAAGTGACTCATGGTGGGCTTTTGCATAGGTTCAAGATGGGACTTGGTAACTAAAAAGAAAAAACATATGACTGGAATGTGATACTTTGAGCATATGACATGCAGGGAAAGGAGGGGAACTGAAGACTTAGTTTAATCACTTGATCAATGATTTAATCAATCATCCCTACATAAAGAAACCCCAATAAACCCCAATCAAATCTTTGGACACTGAAGATTATTAAAATTTCCTGGTTGACAAACACATTGATATATGCAAAGAATGATATGCCCTGACCCTTATGGGGAAAGGACATGGATGGTTCATATTCAAGACCTTGAAAGACTTTACCTTAAGCACATATATATGTGATGTGCTTAAAATAAAGTCTTATGAAGTATTGAATGTAAAGCATCCATGTCCTTTTGTATGAATATATGTGTATGTATGTATATACCCACGTACATATATATACATACATATACACATACATATATTCATACACCTACATATAGGTGAGTATATATATATATACATATATGTATGTATATATACACACACATACATTCTTAAACTGTAATAATAGGTTTAGCTCTTTTCTGAGTTCTGTGAATTTTTCTAGCTCAAATTTGAGAGCATTGTGGGAATCCCTGAATTTGTAGCTGGGTAGCTATAATATGGATGGCATCAGGATTCATTGGGACTTCCAGCTGGTATCTGAAGTAAGTTCATTGACATGGAAGATTTTGCCCTTAATGTATGAGTTGTGCACTAACTGGCTGGTTGGTATGAGAATTGTATCACAATACCCAGTGGGGTTTAAAATGGAATAGTTACTGAAGAAGTTGTGTTAAAAGCTAAAATTCATTGTGGACTTGTTACTTGTAGTTCTGACAATTTGTTCTTTGTACATTGTGAAGCTATGTTAGATCTATACATATTTAGAATTATTATATCTTCTTTAAGAAGTGATTCTTGGGCTGGGGATATAGCTCAGAGGTAGAGAGCTTGCCTTGTATGTGTGAGGCACTGGGTTTGATCCTCAGCACCACATAAAAATAGACAAATAAATAAATGTATTGTGTCCATCTACAACTAAAAAAAATTTTTAAAAATGTGATTTTTTGGTAATTATGAAAAATAACTGTTCATCAGTAATGATAATTCTGGTTTTAAAGTTATATTGATATTTTGTTTTGTGTTCACATGGTTTAGCTTTTTTTTTTTTTATTTTTCTTTTTAATTTCAGAGGTCTGCCCTCATCTCCTCTGTGTGTGTGCATGTGCTTGCATGTGTACACATGCAGTACTGGGAATTTAACTCAGGGGCATTTTACCACTGAGCTGAAACACCGGCCCTTATTTATTTATTTGTTGAAATTTTGAGTTAGAGTCTTGCTAAGTTGCTCAGGCTGGCCTTGAATTTGTGATACATCTATTCAACTTCTCAGTTTCTGAGATCACAAATGTATATACCACCATGTCCAGCTCTGTGTCCTTATCTTTAATCTGTATCTCTGGTTAGCAACACATAGTCATAGTTGGATTTTTTAAAAAATCAAAAATCAGGTCTGGTGATTTTTTTTTTTTTTTTTTGGTACTGGAGATTGAACTCAGGGGCACTTGACTACTGAGCTGCATCCCTAGCCCTATTTTGTGTTTTGTGTAGAGACAAGGTCTCACTGAGTTTCTTAGCATCTCGCCATTGCTGAGGCTGGCTTTGAACTCGCAATTCTCCTGTCTCAGCCTCAAAGTGCTGGGATTACAGGCTTGTGCCACCGCACCCAGCTAGGTCTGGTAATTTTTTAACATTTGGATAATTATAGCATAATGATTGTTAATATAATTGGTGTTATATTTGTATATATATTCTTCTTGCTATTTATAGATCTGTTGTTTTATCAGTTTCATTTTCATTTGTATCCTGTGTTTGAGTTGATTAGTTTTTCAAAAACTATTTTGTTCTTTCCTTCTGTTCACTTATTAATAATACATTATTTTACACTTTTTTCGTGATTTACAAATCGCAACAAAACTCTGAACTTATTACAATTTAATATAACAGCATTTTTACCTCTTTCTGCACAATGTGGAAGCCTTAGAATATTTTAGTGTCTTCTATGATTTATATTATTTTTGTCATGCATTCTAATTTTTACATATATTATTTTGAATAGTTATTATTTACTTAGTTTTAATTACATATATACCCTTTAATTGTATTTTTCACTACAATTTTATTTTTCTGCCTCAACAATTTCTTGCAATTTTTCATTTAGTCTGCTGACATCAAATTTTGTCAATTTTAATTTGTCTGGAATTATTCTTATTCTACCTTCATTTTTGAAAGATATTTTCTTAGTGTGTATAATATTCTAAGTTGGAAGTTTCTTATTGTTCCTGGCCTCCTCAAGATATTAGTTTTCAGTATGTTGCTCTTTTGAAAAGAATATGCTTGTACTCTAGCTGTTTTTTGAAATAAACATTTTTACTTACATTTGGTTTTGATCAGACTTATGATGATGTGTCTGGGTTTTTTTCATATGTGTGCCACTTAGTGGTCATAGCACTTCTTGAATTAATAATTTGGTGACAAGAAAATTATTGGCCAATATCATTTCAATATTGCTTTAGTCCTACTTTAACTCTTCATCCAAATTCCTATTCCAGTTATATATATATTAGAACTTTCACTTCATTCCACGTGTCCCTTATGCCCTTTTGCATTTTCTAAACTTATTGTTCTTTATGCTTTAGCTTTGCATTTTCTACTCATCCGTCTTTCATTTCTCCAGTGTACTTTTCATGTATTTCCAAGCATCTTTTAAACACATCCATTTAGTTCTTAATTTCAGCAATTTTATTTTTTCGGTTCTAGACTTTCCATGTGGCTTTATTTTTTTATGTATTCTACTTCTTTGATATAAATCTCCATCTTGTCTTTTTTTTCTTGGAAATTTTGAGCATCATTATCTTAACATTCCTGTTTCATTACCTCCATGTCCTGGTCAGCTGTAAGTCTGTCTCTATTGTTCCTTTTACTGTTGAACCTTTTTCTTGATCTACTTGGTGATTTTTTATTAATATTAGGTATCACACTTAAGAGATTGTAGTGTCTCTGGATAAAAATTTTCTTATTTTCTTTCTCCAGAGAAGATTTACCCTAATTGCAAGCAGCTAAAGTAAGGTATATCAACATAACCCAATCAATAACTAAACTGTCTAGCAGTGCATCTCTAGACTTTGTAAACAAGGCTATGTATGGTTCACAGCCACTCCTACGTTTCTGCAGATCTAACTCAGACCCTGAAATCTGTTCTTGCAACACATTTGTTGCTGTTCTTAAAATCTTGCTGATCTTAAGATCATGAGACTGCTGAGACTATTCTTTGCACCACAGCTGCTTTCTACTTACTTCATAGCTCATTATTTTGAACAGCTTTAAAATTTATGAATTGTCACAGAACAAAACTGTCAGATAATGGGGTAAATGTTTTTGGCCTTTGTTCTCTCAGGAATTTTGACTATTTCAGCACTGGTTATCTTTCTAACATCACTTATTATTTTTCTTTCTTAGCTTTATCTTTGAGAGATTGCAAAAAGCTGTCTTCCTGTCTCTTAGCAGCTATCTTCTGCCTGGTTTCTTAGCTTCTTTGCGTCAAGAAAAAGCAAAATGCTTTGAAAGGGAAAAGCAGTTAGGAGAATGCTGGGTTCATTTTAGCTAGATTCTTTGTGTTGGGATATTGTCTCCTTAAGTCTTTGCTGCCTCATTCTTTCCCTCCCTCCCTCTCTTTCTCAGTTCTTTTTAGTTATACATAGCATTGTCTTGTCTGCCTTTTCTAATTGTTTTCTGTAAAAGTTGCAGTGTGTCATAATAGAAAATAGAAATTTTTTTGTTTTAAAGAAATTACTTGATATAATTTTTAGAAGCAAACTCTTTTCATTTAATATCTTTAATAATCTTTTTATGACTAAATTAGGGTATATGTACATATGTGTATATATGTATATGTGTATATATATACACATATACACATACACATCCATCTTCCTCATTCTAGTTTACTTATTGTGTAGAATAGAGTTAGATGTTTAGGTTGCTTACTTTTTTTGTTTTACAATTATAAACAATGCTTCATAAAATATAAACATTTATGTTTATGCAAATCTTTAGGATATAACTGCAAGTGAAATTACTAGATCAGAAGAAATGCAAATTTAAAATATTGATATATACAAATTATTCTCTATAATTCTTTAATATTTTACCAGTTTTGCCACATTTCAATAAGCAGTACATTTCAATTCCCTGAGGTTTTGCAAACATAATACTTACTTTTTATTTAGCATTTTCCTAATTATAAATGAAATTGAACATCTATTTACATGTTATCATTTTTTTCTTTTGAAAATAGCCTTTTATGTGCTCTTCCCAATTTTCCAATGTCCTAGTTTTTTTTCCAAATTGACTTGTGGGCATTATTTACATATTTTAAAGATTACTGCTTTCTTGTTATGCATATTACAGATGTTTTCTTCTTGGATATTCTCTTAATTTTCTCTTTTAGTATCTTAGTGTCTCTTGGTCACATAAATAATTTTTTTGTTAATTCACAAATATATTTCAGTATGTTAAACATTATGGCCCATATAAATGCTTCTTTCTTATTTGCAAATTATTGAGATTTTTATGTATAATGTATATGTATTGTTGACTTCATGCGTTTTCAATGGTTGTTTAAAAAGTCTGTTTTCTTCTGTTTGTTGATATGTTAGTTTTCTACGACTATAATAAAATACTTGGTAAAATTAAATAATGAAAAGATTTACTTTGTTTCATGATTTGGGAGATTCCAGACCATGATTGCATGGCCTCAAATGCTTTGGGCCTCTAGTCAGGCAGCACATCATGGGGGTATGAGATAGAACACAGCTACAGAGGCCAGTGTTCCACAATCCTTGGAGGGCATACTGCAGCAACCTAGGAATCTCTCACTGGGCCCACCTTGATAGGCTCCACCACCTGCCAGTGGCAACCTGCTGAAGAAAAAGACTTTAACATGTGGACTTTTGGGGGACACTACACATATCCAAACCATACCAGTTGAGAACAGAAAAGAAAATATAAATCTTTATTCATTTGCATCCCTACTTCTTACTCTGCCTCTGCTTCAACTCTCTTCTTGGTAATTGCTTTCCCCCACCTCTCTTACAACATTTGCTGTAAGCGTATATGTATGTTAAAATTTCATAGGAGCCATACATTAGATCAAATTGACTTATTGTGATAACCCAGGAGATTTACACAAAATGTTCCTTCACTGTCTCTTGATGCACAAAGCCTATATAAGTGTTATCATTCTTAACAGATATCATCTATATCTTCCTACATGTGTTTTGTTGACTGCTTTTAGAAGATGGTGTGAAGTATGAAAGTAGATGTTCACATTTCTACATATATTTCTAAGAATGTTTTTCTGCTGCATATACTTTCAAACACAATCGTTAGGCAAATAGAGCTTAATGTGTTTTGTATTTATTGATTTACTCTTTGATAAAAAAGCAATAAATAACTTCAACTTGATGCATGATGCCTTGAATTTTGACTGATATTAATATTGTAATTTCCTTTTCTTTTTTGCATGTTTTACTTCTTTTGTTTCATTCTTTTTGGTTTATCTTAAACAATGCTTCATATAAACAGCATTTATCTAATTTTTAATATAAACTGAAATATATTTATCAAGAACGACTGTATCAACATACAATTTTCATATTTAATTTGCTTTAAAAATACAATTTATATCTATACATTTTTGATGTCTGTAATAGGTTAGCAGGAATAATGACCTCTTCTTGTGATTATTCAGGTGCCAGACTATAGGGACCTATAATCGTGAGTAGTGCTAGTTACTTTCTAGAAGTAAACAAAAAAAAAAAAACTCTGGTATTATCACTCAAAACATCACTTACACTCATTGGCAAGAACCTATATGATTCAGCTAATCCAAGGTGAGGTGGGGAAGGCATATTATAAAATCCTACTGTGCGGGCTGGGGCTGTAGCTCAGTGGTAGAGCATTTGCCTAGCATGCGTGAAGCCCTGGGTTCGATCCTCAGCACCACATACAAACAATAAATGAATAAAATAAAGATCCATCAACAATTAAAAAAAAAATTAAAAAAAAAATAAAATAAAATCCTACTGTGCATTGGTAGGTAGAGATCTAGAAAAATTAGCTTATTTAAGTAAATGTTTCTCAGAGAGAATCTAAATTTTTATTAGAAAATTTTGTTATTCACCTTGGTTATTAATGGTATTTTTGGAACTGGTCCAGTAGCCTTATTTTATATTTGCTCTCTATTGTAAGTTTCCTTTTACCTCTCTACCTCCCACTTGATAGATTAAATTGAGGTTGGTAATGATACCAATGCTATAATAATTACTGGAAAAAAATAGGCTCAGAATTTTAGATGCCTTGGCTCATGAAATATATATAATTTTTATTAATCCCATTTTCTACAGGTTTATTGAGGCTTAAATATATTTAGAACCTTGTGATGTTTTGATAGATGTATACATTGTGATATGATTATAACAATCAACCTGATTAATATATACATCATCTCACATAGTTACTTTGTGTATGTAGCAAGAAAACTTGAGATCTGCCCTTTTAGAAAATTTAAAGTATATATCATTATTAATGATTCTTATCATTATTTATGTATTGCAGTACATTCTTAGGTCTACAAAAATTATTCATCTTATAACAGAAGGTTTTTACACTTGGGCCAATGCTTCCCTTATTCTACCATTCCCCAGCCTACTTTCTGTTAATATAAATTCAACATTAGTTTGGATTTCACATTTAAGTGATATCATGCAGTATTTGTCTTTCTATGTCTGGCTTATTTTACTTAGCATAATGTACTCAAATTCTGTTGCTGTTGTCACAAATGGTAGGATTTCCTTCTTCTTTAAAACTAAATATTTCATTATAATGTTCTATTTTCTTTATCAATTCAAATGTTGACACCTAGGTTGTAGCCAAATAATTCTGCAATACATGTGGAATTGCAAATATCTTTTCAAGGGCTGGGACTATGGCTCAGTGGTAGAGCACTTGCCGAGCATGAGTGAGGCACTGGGTCCGATCCTCAGCACCACATGCAAATAATAAATGAATAAAATAAAGATCCATCAACAACTAAAAAAAATATCTTTTCAAGATCGTGATTTTATTTTCTTTGGATATATACTAAAAAATGAGAGAGATGGATCATATGGTAGTTCTGTTGTTAATTTTTAGGAACCTCCATACTGTTTTCCATAATGGTTTGTCAATTTTCATTCCCACTAATAGTGCATAAGGCATTCTTTTACTCTATGTCCACACCAACACAAATCTTTGGACTTTGATAATTGCCTAATGGATATGAGGTGATATCTGATAGTAGTTTTGAATTGCATTTCCCTGATGATTATTACATTACTCAGTGTTCTTCAGAGACATCAGAATCAATTGGCTGTATAGATGGATGTGTAGGTAGGTAAAGATTTGTTAGGATAATTAGCTCACATGTTTGTGAAGACTATAAGGTGGAGAAACAGGATGTCATGCAGTGTGGCCCTGTTCTACTTCAAAAACCACAGAACTATGGAAAATGATGTAACTCTGAGTTTAAATTTGAAGGCCTGAGGGAACTGGGAGACAGCTTGTACAGGTGTCAGGGTTCAGAAATTGAAGGACCTGGAATTGTGCTGTCCAAAGACAAAAGAAGAGTGTCCAAGATATTGAAGAAAGAGAGAGTTTGCTTTTTCTCTTCCTTTTAGCTGTATCTGGGCTCTCAGCCAATTTGATAGTGTTCATCTGTATGTCATGAGGAAAATTCTTCCTTATTCAGCCCACTTATTCAAATATAAACACCCTCACAGACATACCCAGAATTAATGCTTTGCCAGCTATCTGGGACTCTCTTAGTTTAGTTGACATCTAGAATTAACCATGACAATTAATAGTGTTAAACATATGTTCCTATATACTTGCTGGCTATTTGTATGTCTTTTTGGGGAAAAAAAAATGTCTATAAAGTACTTTGCCTAGTTTTAAATTTATGTGTTTTTGTTTCTGATT
Source organism: Xerus rutilus (assembly GCA_028644305.1). Classification (NCBI taxonomy): domain Eukaryota; kingdom Metazoa; phylum Chordata; class Mammalia; order Rodentia; family Sciuridae; genus Xerus; species Xerus rutilus. The sequence goes on from CM053408.1 coordinate 49,421,060, forward strand.
TTTGCTATTTAGTTGTATGAGTTCCTTATATATTTTTGTTACCAACCCTTTAATGGATATATGGTTTACAACTGTGTTCTTCCATTCTGTAAGTTACTTTTGCATTTTTGTTTTTGTTTGCATTACAGAGAATTTTTAGTTGATGTAGTCCTACTTATTTTTCTTTTTGTTGTCTGTGTTTTTTATATCAAATCTAAACAGTAATCACAATGACCAAAGTCAAGGAGCCTTCCTCATTATTTCATAATTTTAGATCTTATTTTGGCATAAGGAGTCTAAGGGGTAGGGTGAGGAGAGGCAGATGGCCGAACCTGTTTTCATATGAGGTTATTCTAAAGAAATATATTAATATTTAAGATGAAATACTTCAAATTGCTTAGAACTATGATTTTCTATACATGAATTGCAATTGATTCAGAATTTCTAGTATTTAACCAAATATTTTGATTTGCTTACGATCAAATCTGTAACTGGTTCAACTAATCTAAAGAATAATGTAGGTTACCCAGGGTGCCTGGATGGGACAACTCCCAAGAAGTTTTAAAATATGGCACAACCTTTGGAAATTTATCATTATTCAGGGCGTCAATCTCAAACATTCTGTCTTAGAAATCTTATATTTCAGTACACCAATAACAGATAAAATTCATGGACAGTCATGTAATAAAGCTCAGGAGACTGATATGTAAAACCTGAATGTCAATTTGCAAGAACAAACTTAATTACTTAAGGTTCCAAATAAGGCAAGCTATGGAGGATGTCTAATTATAATCAAGGTGTTATTTTATAAATTTACAACCAGAAATGTAAATATTAAGGGGACCAAACTTTTGAGTCTTCAAATAAGCACATTTTCCCTAGGTACAGTGTGAGTAACTACACTAAATCAAAAGATGGTTTGCTGAGCATATAATCAGAAGAAAGCAAATTAGTTATGTGATTTGAAGTTCGATAGCCTCAAGTTAAGATGCTTCTCAAGGACAGTGAGGGTGCTATTCATTTTTGTATCCTGATTGCATGGAACATGCTAGGCGTTAACAAAGACAATTGGATCAATAAACACTCTATAAAAGATACATAAATATATATATGTGTATATATATGTACATATATATATATAGTGCTAAAAATTAGTATGTCTGCTACATCAAATATATTGCCTTTAAAAATATTGCTAAAAAGGAGAAAGTATCAATGCAAATAATGGTTAATTTTAAATAAAAACTTCTTTAAAGTGAATGTAACTATCTATTGCACAACTAAATATCTATAATAAATTAATAGGCAATGAATAAATCCACTAATAAATGTATGTTTGTTGCACAATTCCAAGAGTAACATTTAGAATATCATGAGTCCCCTGGATTTGCAGAATATAGTAATCTGTATTTAGGTTGATTTTACATTTTGAGAAAAGGAATAAGAAATGTAGAATGAATTATTTGAAATATGAACAACTGTTACACATCAGGTTTTGAAATTTCATATGCACAGTAGTTAATTCATTAAGGCAATATCAGTACACAATTTCCATGCACAGAGGTCAAAATAATGCTATTGATTATTCAGAACCTTAGCATTCTCCAGCAATTAAATGGAATGTTCTCACTGTATATTCTTTTGTACCTGAATTATTTTTTGCTATTTTGTCATTTCCTTTTCTTTGCAAATATTGTCTTTTCAATAACCAATTCCCTGGAAATGTATAGTCAATTTTCTTTTTTCATCTTCTGGGTGAGATAAAGTAAATTACTTGAAGATTACATATTACTGATGTTATTCATTGTAGGGGTGGTAGTAAGACAAGAGCATCTGAGGTTAATAATTATTAAAGTTGCAAGAACACAGCTTGAGGAAAATGAAATCATTTAAGTACAAGGTTTTTCATAAGGGTTAAAAAAAAAGAGAATAAAATGAAAGATTTGGCTCTTTCCATGTCCTCCAGCTCATCTTGAGTAAATGCTTTGACTTCTTGTTAGATTGGTACTTGAGTGAAGCCTTATCTGAGTAAGATATTCACTTACTGAAGAAAATGAAGAAACACCTGACTGAACTAGATTATCATTATGATCGCCCTTGGGTCTCAGACTTTCACTTTTTACTTCTTTTACTATGGACAAGCCTAATTTCTGTAAATATCAGTCTTGCCCTGTCTATAACAAGATGATAACAATTACTTCTTTTCAAAATTGTAAAAAGTAAAATATATTCCATTGTATCAGAGTTACCACTGAATAGTCATTGGGATATAATAGGTTTTTCTTCTGATATTCAAGTACTTATTTTAAAAAGGAATTCTCTTTAACTAAAATGCTAATAACATTTCTTTCTACTTTGAGTTTTAACAACCCTATAGGAAATTCCAAATAGATACTTTAATTATCAACCTACATCGTTGTAATTTTGGTGGTTGTTTTCCCATTTTTCAAATGTCAATATAGATAGTTAAAATAGAAAATGCAGACATTAAGATTTGAGTGTAGAAAATTTACCAAAATTATATATTTTTAAACTAAATGTAATGATTGTTTATAGTTTAAAATTTTAAAAATATGGAAGATGTTATTTTTCTTACATTATTTCCCATGGTGTGATTTAATTTTTTCATTATCTAGTGCTACTCTCCCCCCCCCATATCCTTTTCCTGCCCCCAATTACTATAAAGTTCATTTAAATGCAGAAGTGTAACTTTGATGTCAAAACTAGAATTAGTTGAGCAGTGTAAACTATGGACAAGATTTAGCTATTTAGACATGTAGTAGCAATCTCTTTTTGTTGTTACTGTTGTTGTTATTTTTTGGTCCCAGTGATTGAACCCAATGTGCTTAACCACTGAACCACATACATAGCCGCCACTCTCTTTTTAAATATATTTTATTTAGAGATATTTTATTTATTACTGAGTTGCTTAGGGCCTTGCTGGCCTAAGTTGCTGAGGCTGGCTTTGAATTTTCGATCTTCCTGCCTCAGCCTCCTGAGCCACGCCTGGCAGCAATCTTTAAGTTAATATTCCCTTCCCATATTATTTGAGCCCTGACAACATTTTAAAGAAATAACCAGAAAATAGGCAGGAAAAAGCATAATTGTGAATATTTTGGAGATATTTAAATATTCCACAAACTCTGGAAGCTTGTACATATTGTTATTTCCATATAATGGAATAGCTTACTAAAATTTTGCTTATTAAATAAACATAGGAAGATATGTATATTATAGTGCAAAGCATGAAAAATAGAATTATAAATTGATATAAATTTTTGGAAACATATATGTTAAAATCTTACAGAGAAATATACCAAAATATTAGGAGCAATTATGATTAGCTGTTACATTTTGAAATATATTTATTTTTCCTGCTTTTAAAAGTTGTTTCCAA
>CM053408.1:49424935-49482838 GCA_028644305.1 Xerus rutilus
CAAAACTGGCAAGAGACTCATTGAGTTTTAAAAAATATCAGCCGGGCGCGGTGGCTCACGCTTGTAATCCCAGCACTTAGGGAGGCTGAGACAGGAGAATCACGAGTTCAAAGCCAGCCTCAGCAACGGCGAGGCGCTAAGCAACTCAGTGAGACCCTGTCTCTACATAAAACACAAAATGGGGCTGGGGATGTGGCTCGGTGGTCGAGTGCCCCTGAGTTCAATCCCTGGTACCAAAAAAAAAAAAAATCAATATATATCTCAGAGGGACAGAATTTTTACAATTTCAAGTATTCAAAAGGAAGCAGTGAGTAGTTCTTTAATGGGTGGTGAGGGAATTCTTTTCCTTTTTGGCATCAGGAAAAATTTTAAATGTAATTATTTTTAGATTTGTATTTACACTTACATTCCTACCATTTTTTTTTTTGGTACTAGGGATTGAATTCAGGGGCACTCAACCACTGAGCCACATCCCCTATTTTGTGTTTTATGTAGAAATGGTCTCACTGAGTTGCTTAGCATCTTGCCCTTACTGGGGCTGGCTTTGAACTTGAGATTCTCCTGTCTCAGCCTCCCAAAGTGCAGGGATTACAGGCATGTGCCACCATGCCTGGCTCATTCCTATCATTTTTATGAGATAATCATCTAGGCATGCACTCAGTACTTTTAAAAAGAAGATTGCTATGGCATTTTAAATTATGCCATTATTAAATGCTAATCATCAGGAAAATATTCTTTACATTTAATAGAAAAGTTAAATCAACTTGTATGCATTTATCCTAGGACATCATTTATTTCCTTCCCTATCCTCTTGCTTTCTAATTGCTTGCTTACATTATTCTTCCCTATCAAATTCATCTTCTTCCCTGTCACTCAAGAATTCTTTGCAAATCTGATCATACCACTACCCTTTTCAAATTGTCTATCAGGTCTTCAGGTCTTTCACAAACTCCACACTTCTTTATACATCACACAGGGACCTTTGTGAGTTTTCCTTTGGTTACCCATCTACTTTCCTATGCTTGTGCAATTTTTCGGCTATAAATTAAAATCTTCAGTTCCTCAAGGGTCATGCCTTCTTACATTTTTGTGCCTTTGCATATACTTTGCATAGTTTCACATTCAATATCCCCTTATCCTTTTTCCATTTGGCTAATGGCTGCTTATACTTCAAAGATTCAGCTGATGCTTTATTTCCTCTAAGAGGCCATTTCTTTACATCTCTAGTTTCTGTCTAATAACCCCTTATGATCTTTTTCTATGTCTTCTGAATCTCTGTAACTGTGGCACCAAGTAAAGCATTTGGTGTGCAGATTTGTCAAATAAATGTTTGATAACTTAATAAAGAAATGAGTTCTTTGAGGTAAGCTTTCTGATGCTGTTGGATGCTGAGATAAGAAGTTACAAATTTATTAAAATTTTCTTTTTTCTTTAGTTTTTACAGAGAGAAATGAAAAATATGAACAGTTGATTTCATCTGGGAGGGGTAGGGTCAGGATTGCCATATAAAGGGTTTTTATGGGAAGAATATACTTACTAGGATAGTTTTAAAGTGATTCATGAAAGAAAAATTTCTGCTAGATTTTTAAATGATGGACTTTGAACTCAACTGAGTGAGGTTAACATTCTTCCAGAGTGAGACTATATTACAAAGATGATAACCTTAAGTATCAAAGTTAAGGGGGAAAAAATCAAATATTTTCAAGTTAGTAAATCAGAAAGGGAATAAATAACACATGTGCCAAGCCAGTTGAGGTCATAAATTCCCTCCTCTAAAATGCAATTTAGCTACACGTTTGCTTACCTTTTAGTACATTTCATTGGGTACTTTTTGTCATTGTTCTGGAAATGAGAAGGTGACGTTGGAAAAGAGAAAACTAGGATCTCTTATATACAAACTCTTGGAGGGAAACTGCTTAGTTGTATTAAAGAAAATGTAGGTAGAAAAGAAGTGAAGAAAATTGAAAATTGGCAGATTAGTTTTCAGATTTCATGCTGCATATGTTGTCTATTTAGTAACAGCCTATATGTGCAAGTAGGACTTTATAAATGTGAGTTGTTCGTATTAACGGTGGAAAGAAAAGATACATGGAAGCAATACACTTCTGTATTGGGTTTAAAAAAACAAACTAAGTTACCCTAGTTACCAAGATAACTGTTTACCCAGAAGGGATATGCAAATGGAAACTGAGGATAACTATTATTTTTGGAAGAGGCTGTCATAAAATAACAACCAGAGTGGTGGAAGATAAGTAATGGAATTAAAATTAGTAAGAGGGATGATTAATATTGATGATGGCTGGACAGTGGTTAAGTAAAATGAAGACGGAAAGAACTCATTGACTTTGCAACTAGGAGATCATCAGTGGGTTTAACAAGAAAAATTTATGTAGAGAGATAAGGGTGGAAAATGTGTCAGGTTCCCAATAATTAAGGAGTAAATGGAGGTAGGGATGATAGCATAATTCTTAAATTTATATATTAATTCATAGCCAATATGTAACACTGAATTGTATTTTTAAAATTTACAAATGAAATCTCTAGTAGATACCACTAGTTATCCACCGGAATCTGTTAAACCCTTCCCGAGCCAATAGCTATAGGAAAGAAAATATTCCTTGGATTTCTTGTGCCTACAAGGTTCTGGCCATCTAAAGCCATATAAATCAATATATTATAAAGATAATGATTGCTTTTATTTACACCAATTTTTTTTTCTTTTTATAAGACATGAGTATTGGCCTGCAATTACTTGTTTTCCTAATTACTGTCTAGATTCCATCTATAGAATAATAAGATTTCTCTTATCTTAACCAGAGCCAAACACTTACTTTCCACTTAGGAAAATTCATATACTTCAGAAAGACACCTTTTGAGGAAATTAGAGAATTATTTCCCTATGTGTTTATATGTCAAAAAGGAGAAAACTCTGAGTTATAAACACAGAAATGCTAGTTTGATTTTTCCCTTTAGAAGTATATTTTTATTCCAAAGTGCAAGAACTCAAGATTCTTCTCTTTTCTTTCTCAAGGTGAATTTGCCTGCATTTGTGAGCAGTGGTTTCCTTCCCTTATTTTAGGGGAGGAAAAGAGATTATTCTGCTCTCATGTATAAACTCCAAGATCCACATTCTCATAGCCTCTCCCCCAAAGTACAACTCCGGCATAGATGGGACTATCCATCCTACAATATATGGTTATATGGCCATCTAGTGGGTACTAGCCATGGAGGCCCAGTGTTACAGTGTTAATATAGCTGTTGTTATTAGGAAGAAGGCTCTGATTTCAGACCAGCCTGTAATTTCTTCTTCCTGCCTGCCTATCTATAAATGAATAAGTAGGGCAATATCTCAAATCTTTCCTAGTTTCTGAGTTACCATTATGTAGACCTTGTTTTATTGACTCTTATAGTTACTATGGCCAAATGACTAATCATTGAATGTGGGCAGAAATGGTGTCTATCAGTTCCAGACCTGGCTCTTAAATATTATTTGTGTTGTTCTCTATGCTCTTTATCTTTCTGTTCAGTTGGGCTGACCAGACTCATTTTGGAAGCCAATTTTTGAAGATAGCTGATTGTCAAAAATCTAGATTCCTGAAAGACTGCATACCCACCCACTTTCTTCATCCCATCTACTTGATGACATTTGCTCTGTACTCTTATCTATTTTCTATCTTGTCTATTTGTTATAGCAGTTTGGATGAGTGTTGTATTTGTATATAATAGAGTGGGTAAGAGCTCAGATTCTGAAGCCTAACAAAATACATGCAAATAAATTACTAAGTTAATGACTATTATTTGAGCTTCAGCAAAATATTTATTCAGTGCCTCACTTTCTTCAGATGTAAACTGGGATAACTCATAGGGCTTTTCACAGGATTGAGTTAATTAATATATTTAAAGTAATTAGCATGTAGCAAACAGCAAAAAGTAATTTGTTATTGTTATTATTGTATATTCATGACTTGATTCTTCACTTAGTATAAATCTCTAGATTAATCTCTGTTGAAAAATGCAGATTTAGTTCATTTATTTGGACTATTAGTCAGTATTCTGTTATGTTAAGTCCTATGATTGGTCTAGTTCTTCCAATGAATACAAATATAAGAATATGGGTGTGAAGATCATGAAAGAACTTCAGAATTATACTTATTTCTATGAAAAGAGAAGGAAAATGGAGAGAAGATGAAATTGTATATATTTTTTCAAATGGCAATTTTGATGATTATAGGTAATAAATACGTAGGTTTCTCTTATATTACTCTGAAAATTCCCTAATTATGAATATATAATTAAAATAAAATAAAAGCTTTTTTTGGTACTGGGGATTGAACTCAGGGGTACTCGACCACTGAGCCACATCCCCAGCCCTATTTTGTGTTTTATGTAGAGACAGGGTCTCACTGAGTTGCTTAGCGCCTCGTCATTGCTGAAGCTAGTTTTGAACTCGCGATTCTCCTGTCTCAGCCTCCCTAAGTGCTGGGATTACAGGTGTGCGCCACTGCGCCCGGCTAAATAAAAGCTATTTTTGTGATCTTTTACTGATAAGTAATAAATATTCATATAAATCAGGCTGCTTTGCTCATCTATACAGCTTTTCATCTAAGTAGTCTACAAGATTGGTGTTTATTTTGTACCATTAATGCACTAGTGCAGTTTTAAACATACATTAGAGTACCCAATTCCCCTGAGAGTATAAATATAACATAGAATTAGCTCAACTATTAATATTACTACATTTCATTCAATATAATATGTCATCAAGTATATGAGGCCTTATTATTTAATATAGCAGCAGGAAAGAAAAAAATCAAATTTTACAAAACAAATCAACTACAAGATGTATTCTAATTTTAGATATGAAAAAAGTGTGTCTTGGAGTCAATAAAAATATATTTTTTCTAATGGCAGTTCTCATTCTTCAATGGATACTATTATAAAATAACTAGTTTATTTAAATAGATTTATGAGTTGTGTTTTAAGTAATTTTTAAGCTGAATTAAAAAGTTTAGTTTTGACAGTTACATAGCCACCACCAAACTCATATAAGAGCACATTTCTATCCTCTGTACTGTAAGTACTGTAAGTACCTCTGTACTGTAAGTTTCCTTTGCAGAGCCTCTTACCTTTAGCAGCCACAATTCTGTTTTCTGAAATTGTTTCCTTTCCTAGAAATGAATATAAATATAATACCAAATGTAGTTTTGTTCTAGTTATTTTACTTAGTATAATGGTTTTCAGATCAATCTATGTTGTTACATGAATAGTTTGTTCTTTTTATGGCTCAGTAGTATTCCATTGTGTAGTTGTATAATATTGTGTCAATCTATTCGAAAATCCTTTAGGCATTAGATTTGCTTTTAGTTTTAAATCATTATGACTGAAGCAGTTATGAGTATATTTGAGTATAAGTCTTCATATAAACCTGTTTTCATTCCTCTTGAATAATGAGGAGTGGGGCTGGTGAGTGAATATCTAATTATCAAAAGACTGCCGAAATATTTTCCACAGTGGTTGAAAAATTGTACATTAGTACTAGAAAAGTATGAGGATATCAATACCAATTGTTCCTTGTCAGCAATACTAGATTTTGTTTTTTTAATTTAAGCTGTCATGGTAGGTGTGTAATATAGTAGTTGTATTTATTTTTTCTCTTTCTTCTTTTTGGCACCATGGTTTGAATCCATGGATGCTTAACCACTGAGCCCCATCCACAGCCTTTTTTATATTTTATTTTGAGACAGGGTCTCAATAAGTTGCTTAGGGCCTCACTAGGCTGCTGAGACTGGCTTTGAACTTGCAATCCTCCTGCTTCAGCTGTCATAGCTGCTGGTATTACAGGTCTGTGCCCCAACACCTGGCTATACTTTTAATTTACATTTCCATTGTGATTAATAATATTGAGCACCTTTCTAAATGCTTACTTCTTGTTTATAGTTATTTGAGAAGTGCTTATTCTAATATTTTGGTGATTTTTTATTGTTTTTGCCTTATTAATTGAGTTATAGGCATTTTTACATATTCTGGTTGCAATTCTTAATAGGATATATGTTTTTCAAATGTTTTATTCTACACTTGCTTTTCTAGCTTCAGAATCTCTTTAGAAAAGAATTTTTAAACATTTTTTGGTGGAGTAAAACTTATTAATTTTTTTATTGTATGCTTCATAATTTTTACATTGTAGTTAAGAAATTTTGTATGTTTTTCCTTATACAAAATCTAAACTGTACTGATTCCTGTAGCTATTAAGTAAATCTTGCAATAGAGTAGTGTAAGCCAAAGAAATGTATGCTTTTATTCATAGTTGTTCTATGTATCTTGAGTAATTTTATTTTTCATATAATTTTTAGTTTTTCTTTTTTTTTTTTGTACTGAGGATTGTTGAACTCAGGGGTACTCAACTACTGAGCCACATCCCCAGCCTGATTTTGTGTTATATTTAGAGACAGGGTCTCACTGAGTTGCTTAGCGCCTCACCATTGCTGAGGCTGGCTTTGAACTCGCGATTCTCTGGTCTCAGCTTCCCAAAGTGCTGGGATTACAGATGTGCACTACCGCACCCTGCTAGTTTATTTTAATTATACATAATATTAGGGTTCATACACAATCATGGAATATAATTTGCTCTAATTCAGGACCCAGTACTTCTCATTTTCCTTTTCTTCTCCCTCCTCCTGTTCCATTTCCCCTGCTCTACTGATCTTTCTTCTATTTATATATAGTTTTGTTTTGTTTTTATATAAATTAGTGCCTTGTAGATATACATAAATATGAGATTCACTGCAGTATAATTATATATGTACTTAGGAATGTTTGGTCGGACTCATTCCACAATTTTTCCCTTTTCACCTTTCCTCCTTCCCCTCAATCTCATTTTTCTACAACATTGATCTCTCTTCTATTTTCATGGAATTCCCTCTCCCTGTTTAACTTTTTTTTCATATTTTAATCTAGCATCCTCATATCAAAGAAAACATTTGACCCTCGACTTTCTGGGTTGGACTTATTTCACTTAGCATAATATCTCCATTTCCATACATTTACCAGTAAATGCAAAAATTTCATTTCATGGCTGAATATACTCTACTGTGTATATATACCACCTGCTTTTGTTTTTGTTTTGTTACCAGGGATTGAACCAAGGAACGCTTTACCACTGAGCCATATCCCCAGCCCATTTTTAAAAATATATTTTATTTTTAATAAAATACCATGTGTTCTTTATCCATTCATCTGTTGACAGGTATCTGGGTTGGTTCCATAGCCTGATGATTGTGAATGCACTGCTATAAACATTGATGTGGCTACATACCTATATCTTTTGGATATGTAACTGAGGAGGGGAAAAGCTGGGTCATATGGTAATTATATTATTACTTTTTTGAGGAATATCTATACACTATCCAGAATAGATTAATGCATTAATAACACACTTTCACATACATCCTCACCAGCCTTTATTATTATTTGTATTCCTTATAATTGTCATTCTGACTGGAGTGAGATGAAATCTCAGTGTAGTTTTTATTTGCATTTCTCTAATTGTCAGAGACGTTGAACATTTTTTTCATATATTTATGGACCAATTGTATTTCTTCTGTGAATTTCCATTTTAGTTCCTTTGCCCAGTTATTGTTTGGGTTATTAGGGGGTTTTTTTGGTGTTAAGTTTTTTGAGTTATTTATACATCCTGGAGATTTATGCTCTATCTGAGGTGCAGGTAGCAAAGATTTTCTCCCATTCTTTAGACTCTTTATTCATGTTACTGATTGTTTCCTTTGCTGAGAAGAAGCCTTTTAGTTTAATACCATCCCATTTATTGATTCTTGATTTTATTTCTTGTGCTTTAGGAGTCTTATTGAGGAAGTTGGTTTCTAAGCCAACAGGTAGACTTTTTCTTCTAGTAGGAGCAGAGTCTCTGTTCTAATGCTTAGGTCCTTGATCCACTTTGAGTTGATTTTTTTGGGGGGGCAGGGTGAGAGATAGAGGTTTAATTTCGTTTAGCTGCATATGGATTTCCAGTTTTCCCAGGACCATTTGTTGAAGAGGCTATCTTTTCCTCCAATGTATATTTTTGGCACCTTTGTCTACTATGAGATAACTGTATTTATGTGGGTTTATCTTTGTGTCTTCTATTCTGTACCATTGCTCATCATATCCGTTTTGATGCCAATATCATGCCATTTTTGTTACTATAACTCTGTAGTATAATTTAAGGTCTGGTATTGTGATGCCTCCTGCTTCACTTTTCTCCCACTGAGGATTTCTTTGGCTATTTTGGGCCTCTTATGTTTTCCAAATGAAATTCACAACTGCTCTTTCTATTTCAATGAAGAACATCATTGGAATTTTAATAGGAATTGCATTAGATCTGTATACCACTTTTGGTAGTGTGACCGTTTTGACAATGTTAAGTGTGCCTACCCAAGAACATGGGAGATCTTTCCACTTTCTAAGGTCTTTTTCGATTTCTTTCTTTAGTGTCCTGTAGTTATCACTGCAGAGCTCTTTCACTTCTTTTGTTAGATTGGTTCTCAAATATTTTAGTGTATTTGAGGCTATTATGAATGGGATAGTTTTTCTAACTTTTCTTTCAGGTGATTTGCCATTAATGTATAGGAACACAATTGATTTATGGATGTTAATGTTATATCCTTCTACTTTGCTGAATTTATTTATGAGTTCTAGACATTTTCTGGTGGAGCCTTTTTAGGTCTTCTAAATATAGAATCATGTTGTGGGCAAATAGGGACAGTTTGAGTTCTTTTCCTATTCATATTCCTTTAATTTCTAATTAAATTTAAATTAAATTACTTTAATTTCTAATTTTTATGGCTACAGTTTCCAAGACTATGTTGAGTAAAACAGGTGAAAGAGGGCATTCTTGTCTTGTTCCAGGTTTTAGAGGAAATGCTTTCAATTTTTCTCCATTTAGAATGATGTTGGCTTTGGTTTTAGCATAAATAGCTTTTACAATGTTCCTACTATCACTAGTTTTTCTACTGTTTTGAACATTAATGGATGATCTATTTTTTCATATCCTTTTTCTTCATCTATTGAGATAATAATGTGATTCTTGTCTTTAAGTCTATTGATATAATGAATTACATTTATTGATTTCTGTATTTGGAACCATCCTTACATCCCTGGGATGAATCCCATTTGATCATGGTACACTTTTTCACATGTTTTTGTATGCAATTTTCTAGTATTTTATTAAAAATTTTTGCATCTGTGTTCATCACAGGTATTGGTCTGATGTTTTTTTGTTGTTGTTGTTGTTGATGTGTCAATATCCTTGTCTTGTTTTTGTTGTTGAAGGAAATGTTTTCAATTTTTCTTCATTCAGAGTGATGTTGGTTTTGGGTTTGTCATGTATAGTGCTTACAATGTTGAGGTAAAATACTTCTATCTCAATTTTTTTTCTAGTGTTTTAAGTGTGAATGGCTACTGGACTTTTTCAAATGCTTTTTTCCTGCTTTATTAAAGTGATCATGTGATCCTTGTCCTTAATTCTATTCTAGTGGTGAATCACAATTATTTATTTGTATATGTTGAATCAACTTTACAATCTTGGAATGAAACCAACTTGATCATGTTGCATCTATGTTCATTAAGGATATTGGTCTGAAGATTTTTTCCTTGATGTGTTCTCTGGTTTTGGTTTCTGGGTGATACTGACTTTGTAGAATATATTTAGCATTGCTCCTTTTTTTTTCTATTTTATAGAATAATTTGACAAGGATTGACATTAGTTCTTCTTTAAAGATCTGGTAGAACTCAGATGAGAATCCATCTGGTCCTGGGCTTTCCTTTGTTAGAAAGCTTTTAGTAGGTGCTTTAATTTCATTACTTGATATTGGTGTAAGTTTTCTGTATTTTCATGGTTCAATTTGTATAGGTCTTATGTCTCTAGGAATATGTTGATGTCTTCAAGATTTTCTAGCTTATTGGAGCATAAATTTTCAAAATACTTTCTAATGATCCTCTGAATTTTGTCTGTGATATATATTTTTTTAATCTTTGATTTGATTTGGATCTTCTCTTTCTTTTGGTTTCTTTGGTCAAGGGTTGATCAATTTTGTTTATCCTTCTAAAGAATCAACTCTTCATTCTCTTGGTCCTTTGTATTTTTTAAATTGTCAATCTCATTAATTTCTGATAATTTTAATTATTTCTTATCCTTTACTGATTTCAGTATTAGTTTATTATTCTTTTATAAGGCCTTCATATGTAACATTAAATTATTTATTTTCTATCTTGTTATTTCTTTTAATATATAACATCAGTGCTGTAAACTTTCTTCTTAGAACTGCCTTCATACTTTCCTAGAGATTTTGATTTGCTATATTACCATTCTCATTTCTTTCTAAGATTTTTAAAAAAATTTTTCTCTATTCATTCACCATTAAAAAATGTATTATTTAATCTCCAGGTGTTAGAAGTTTTTTGTTGTTGTTTTGTTTTTCATCTTGTCATTTACTTCTAATTGCTATTATGATCTGATAGGATACAATGAATTCTCTCTCTTTTTTTTTTTTTTTTGGTATTTTCTAAGATTTGGTTTTTGCCCTAGAGAATAACCCATGTGTTCCAGAGAAGAAAGTGAATTCAGTGATTGATCTAATATTCTATAGATGTCTGTTGTCTCCATTTGATTAATAATATTTTTTAATTCTGAAAAATCTGGATGACTCATCTATTAGAGTTCAATTACTTAGTATTTTTGAACTGGGATATAATAGAGTCTTCAGTTTGAGTAGTGTCTCTTCTACATAATTAGTTGCATCACTATTTTTGGCATAAGTATTTAATATTTTATTTCTTATCTTCTTTTCATTAGGGTAGCTGGTGCATCTATCTATGAGAGATACATATCTGAGTTCAAGCAAAGGTTCATTGACAGAGAATATCTGCCAGTCTGCCCGCCCTTCTGCAAGGTGCAGCAGCCTGCTGGAAAAAAAATTCTTAACTATATAGTCATGTACAATGGAGTAGTTAAAAAATAACCCATCTGGTTCTATGACTGTTAATTCACATCTTTGCTGTGGTTTCAGTAGTTAAAGACTCTTTCAGAGTGGGCCTAACAGAAAGGTCATGCCTGGGTGTGCAAGTGCTGATTTTCAAAATGGAGTGGCTTTGGCTTAAAGACTTGCATTGTTACTTTTAATAGTATTAAGTGACCTTCTTTATCTCTTCTGATTGATTTTTGTTTGAAGTCTACTTTGTCAGATATGAGATCAAGTACCCCTGGTTGCTTTTGGTTACCATTTGCATGATATATCTTTTTCCATTCTTTTATCTTCAGTCTCTGAATGCCTTTGTCTGTGAGGTGAGTCTCTTGCAAATGATATATTGTTGGGCCTTGTTATTTAATCCAATCTGCCAGTCTATCTTTTGATTGATTATAGACAGACGATTTTTATTTCTGGCTATTTTGATTTATTTCTAATGCTTAATTCAGGTTTGATTCTCCATTAATTGACTATTCTTCTATTGTAATTCATTTCCATGCTGGTTTTCATTTTTATTTTTTATTTCTTCTTCATGAAATGTTTCCCTAAATATGCTTTGCAATTCAGGCTTCATGGTTATGAATTCTATTTTCTGCTCATAATGGAAGGTTTTAATTTCATCTTCAATTCTGAAGGATAATTTTGCTGAATGCAGTTATCTTGATTGGCATCCGTCCTGGCTTTTAGAGTTCAGCTTGAAAAATCATTTGGAATCTGAATTGGTTTGCCTTTAAATGTGACCTGATATTTTTCTCTTGCAGTTTTTAAAATTCTATCCTTATTCTGTATATTAGGCATTTTCATTATTATGTGTCTTGGAGAGGATCTCTTCTGATTTTGCCTACTTGGAGTGCTATATGCCTCTTGTATTGGATTTCTATCTCATTCTTGAGACTTGGGAAATTTTATGGTATTATTTCATTGAAAAGATTGTGCATTCCTTTAGTTTATATTATAGAACATTCATCTACATCAATGACTTTTAAATCTGGTCTCTTGACATAATTTCAGATTTCTTGTATATTCTGGTCATAGTCTCTTAACATCTTTTCTTTATTGTCAACTTTATTTTTAAGATTATGTACTTTGTCTTCAAAGCCTTAAATCTACCTTCAAAGTGGTGTAATCTATTGGTGATGCTTCTTATTGAATTTTAAATTTGATTCATTGAGTCTTTCATTTTCACCATTTCCCTTTGGTTCTTTTTCAGAAACTCTCTTTATTGAAATGATCTTTCACTTCCATGTTTTCTGTCTAAATTCTCTCTTTACATCTTATTTTAGCTCTTTGAACATTTTAAATTTTAAACTTTGTAAACTTTATAAACTTTTTCTCTGACATTTCCTCCACTGTGGTATCCATAGAGTCAGTTGTCAAAGTGTTGTGGGTTGTTTTGGGTGGTTTGTTACATTACTTTTCTATACTATTTATATGTCTACTTATCTATTGGGATGATTTATTGCTTCTTCTTTTAGGTAAGGAACTATTTAGTGAGCATCTTTCTCTTAAGAGCCCCAGGCTGGGTGGTATTAAAGTTGCTGTTCCCACTATCATTACTACTTTGAGAGAAGCCACTGAACTGTATTTACTACAATCACTTTAGAACAAAGTCATGCATTATTTAATTTTATGAAAAGCAAAATACTTGTTGTTACTTTGCTCCACAAGTCCTCTAATCCAGTTGTAAACTTGTAGTAAAGTTCTGGAATAGGTTTAAAATTCAGTTATTATATATAGTAAATTTTCTATAATATTATACAGGAGCTGAAGGGGGAGAAGAGAAAAATTTCCAAAAAAGAAAAAAATATTTTTAAAAGAATAGTACACAGCAAAGCAAAAAGAAGAAAAAGATGAATTGGGGGATTTGAGGCAGTAGCAGGTAATGTAAGATGGAAGAGATGGGATAAGTGGAGCAAGTGTAAATCAAAGCTAGGAAAACAAAGACAGAGGGAATGGTTCCAAATGAGTTGAAGGCATAGTGTTTGCTATTAGGGTTAGAACTATCAAATCAAAATGAGGAGTGATATATATATATTGATATATATCAGATATATGTCAGTCTTTGTCATACATAATGTTAGAGCTCTTTCTAGTAAACCATGCCAAGGTAAGGAAAATTGTTAATTGTATCTTAGTTTAGATTCCATCAAGATTTGGTGCTTTTAGAAGATGCCAATAATTTTTTGGCTCTGGATACCTTTACAGGTGCTGGGGCACGGGAGCAACTTCCCTAGTTCTCTTCCACTAGTTAAGCCCACCAGGTTGTTCTTATTTGTCAGTCTTACCGGCTGAGGCTGAATTCTAAGAGGGTACAGTGTTTTATTTGTTGGTTGTTTCTATCATGTGCAGATAGATGCTTAGGATTCAGGTCTCTGGGCTGCTCCTCTGATTGCTGCTGAATCTTTTTTAAAATGACGTAGAGCCTGGTGACTGTCTGCAAGCCTGGGTCCTATGGACTCTCAGTAGGTGGTCTGTGGTACAGAAGTGTTCCCTGATAGACCCATCTTGGTAAGATACTTTCCCTATGACTGGGTAAAGTGACTCAGATGGTTCACCTGAGTTCTAGCTTTCACTGCCTAAGGTTGTTTTCACGAGCATGCTATGTCATTAACACAGACAAAACACACTTGTGTCTTTCCAAAATGTAGGAATTTATTGAATAACAACAAATTCATAGGCCACACCACTTTCATCAGTGGCAGTTTACTGAATACTTGCGGGTCACATGATGGACATAAGCCAGGCAAACACAATTTCTTTCGTTCCAATATTCATTTTAATATCTATAACTCTCAAGTCATCCATACTTCACACAATGATATATAAACAGGTCACAGAAAGTCCAAGAAAGTTAAATTAGCCACAGGGTGACAGGATTTTGTGTCAAGAACACAGCCAGAGAGAGATATGAATGCAGAGTCAAAGAGCCACTGTAGGTGGTCAGATGAAGATTTTTAAGGAACCAGTATCACAGAGTTGTCAAAGCAGAGGATCCAGACAGAAATCACTTTCAATTTCAGAGTGTCGGCTCAAGGCATCAACTTGGAGCAGGTCATGAAAAGTCATCACAGGCAGGAGAAACTGTCCTTGGCTGAGCTTGACAGGAATAGGAAATCAGCGGTTCCTATTTCAGATGACCTCAGTTATAAAGCTGGATGCATATAATTATAAGCCATAATAAAATATTTTATAAATTTCACTTTTTGACCTATTTTTTATGAATATGGTTTATCTGCTTATAATTGTTCTGAGAAAGTATTATTAGTATACCTGGGTATTGGGCTTGCAAATGCAGGCTATAATTATCCATTTTATTGTGTAAAGTGGCCTACAAATGGTTCTGAAGTGTTTTTGTATGTTTCTCAAATAAATCTTCCTTTGAAAAATGTAAATCAATGTTTTTTAAGGGATCTTTTAAAATTATTTTTTCCAGAATTTATTTTTGGGAGTTTGATCTTTTAAGATTTTAAACTTTAGTCATTTTGATATTTTAGGATTTCAGCATTTGAGATTATGATACATATCTTTCAGAACTATGACCCAAATTCACAAAAGATGATACATTTGTATGACTAGTCAAAAGAGAACTCAAGTAGGGTCATACACACATATATATGCTAGGTAGTATTAAATTTTTTCTTATTCATTTTGTTAAGCAGTGAAAATCTCTAGTAGAAAAAAATTCTTAAAACATCTAGTATACACATATCCGATTAACTGGAAGAAGGTTAAGTGAACATAACCAGAAATTCAAATTGCTTAACAGAGAAATATAAATCACAACAACTATCATTTTCATCAGATTTTAGCAAAATGAGAAACAATACAAGCATTCAGTGCAATAATATTTTTGGATAAGCAATATCTTTCCTCCAACAAAACCTGTTTTAGAAAATATCCTAAGAAACACATTGTATGTAAGGATGTATTTTAAAGATGTTTTTAATATTTTTGTAAAACAATTCAAAATAGCCTGTACATCTATCCATTGGCACATTTTACTTAAATGGATAGTAATGTGTGTATATTTAAAAAATGAAAGAATAGATTAAGAAAATTAATTGGTACTTTATGAAATGACATGTTGAGAGGTCCATTAATATATCTAAGTTAACAAATTATGTATACTTTATAATGAGATGCTTATCTCATTATAGATATCTATCTATCTATTTGAGCAAGAGAAAAAAGTAAGGGTAGATCTTCCTGAAAAATTCATTATTTGCTATCTGCTAGAGAAGACTTAGCTATTAAAGAACATTCAATGATTAATTTTTATAATACAACTTTGTTTTATTTTACTTGTTCCAGCAAATGCTCATTACTTAATATTTTATAAAAATTCAATAGACTAAAGTAAAGAGAAACATAATGACATCAAGACCTTTTCTCTTTAAAGGTCATAAAAGGCTCTGGCTAGGCTTCATCTTTCCATGACCCTGATAATGAGTGGTGTGAAGCTTTTCCTACATGGAAATGATAAGGAAGTATATTGTAGAAAAATTTTAAATAATCAAATCCACCAAAAGTCAGTTGGATTTGTTTCATCACCATGTGTTAGCAATTGTGTACCATAAAGTGATAAATGTCCCTCTTCACTAGAATGTGCACTGTCCTCTCCTCAACACCCCTCATCACCAGTTTTCCATGTTCTCATTTCTGCCTTCATCACTGCTTTTAAGAATGGAATAGAAATGAAAGAAAATATTCTTAATCTGAATTTTCTCAAGCAGTTTTTGATTCATAGCAGAATTGAGCAGAAAGTACAGTTCCCATAGACCCACCTTGTCTCCACAAACATAAACTCTCCTGGTTAACATTTTACACCATAATGGTTCCTTTGTTAGAATCAGTAAACGTACATTGAGATATCAATATTACCTGAAGACCCTTGTTGACAATGGTTTTACTTTTGGTATTGTACATTCCATAAGTGTTAACAAATGTATAATGACATGTATCAACCATTATAGTATCACACAAAATAGTTTCACTGACAAAAGTTCCTTTGTACTCCGCCTATTCATCCCTCCCTGCTTTCTAATGTCTGGAAACCACTTATCCTTTTTCTGCCTCCATAGTTACACATTTTCCAGAGTGTCATATGGGTTGAATAGTTGTTGATTTTTCAGATTTCTATTGTTAATATGAAGTAGTAACTTCTAAGCTTCTTATTTATATATTCCCAACATATGCATAAATGTTTTCCACTAAATCAACCATCATAACATTTTGTATGAAGTATATTTTAGGGTTATCTAAATTAGGAGCTCAAAAGAAAGAAAGACTAGTTTTATTTACCATTAAGAACCAGTTGCTCAGTAAAAGCAAATGTTTGCTTCTATAAAAAGTTTGGTTTCCATCATATGTTAAATTTAAAAAAAAAATCTCACTCAGATAAATCAACGAACACTCAAAAATATGTTTTCTTCAAATTCTATTATATTTATCATAAATTAAATCTTAACTGACATGAACCTCTTCTTCGAATGTTAGTTTTTATTTTTCCCAATGATTTTTTAATAAAAAGCCAGATAGAATAAAAAGATATAATGCAGTTATTCTGAACGAAAATTGAGTGCTGATCTGAATGTCTCACTTCTTTTTAGTTGCCCCATCCAAGATTATCCCTACAGTACCTTTGCAAACTTACCGTGGACCTCCAGAGCATTCTTTTAGTATTTTTATTGTGGATGAAATGTGATTCTTATGCAGGAATCACTTCAATGACTGGAATTATCCTGAGGATTTAAAAAATTGAAAAAATAGGAGTGGCATTATTCTAATATGAATATGGATCTTTCCTTTGTATCATTTCAACAAAAGACTATGGTCAGGATACTTTCACCCAGATAAATGACATTAATGTTTTACCTGTGTGATAATCTATTTATTGTACATGATATAATTATATATAATAATTCCACAAAGATGCACTATGCATCATAAATCAATTACATTAAGAATTAGACATTTCTTAATATATATTATAAAACAATATAATTAAGTTATATAACATACCAAATTCTCCTTTACAAAATAATAAATTTTTCTGACATTATATTCCACAGAACATGTTTATTGAAAGACTGTGACAAAGTAGCACAAATAAGAAAAGCAAGTGTGCCTTAGGTCTCAGTCTATCATCTGTATTTTAAAATTACCTAGTTCTTGTTAAGAGCACTCATCTATAATTTTCCCCTAATCTCCCTACCTCCTTACCATATTTTGTTTCATTAATTATTTATCCCCTATGGGAGAAGATAGGAATCCAAAATCACAAATAATTGTATTAAATCTTATTTTCATTTTATTTTATAATATTAAAACATGTTTATAAACATAAAACATTCCCAATCATAGCTTATTGTATACAGTGATTCTTGTAGGATCTGATGCTATAGTAGGTATTTGTTATCCAGATGTCAATTTTTATTTCCTTATAGACCCATGGCCTAGAAATGAGGCATTCTAAAAGTAGAACCTCCTTCATTATCTATTCTTTTTGTTATTGGTCCTCTAAATTCTGTCAGATAATTCTTGCACAGTCCCCTGACCTGCATATAAAAGTAAACAATGACTAACACAATGTTTTAAATACTTGTGCTGGAACCTTACTTCCTGAAATAGAGATCTCTGCCTCTCTGTTTCAGCTTCTGTCTTTCTGTGGCATTTCCTCAGATCTCCTTTTTGGCACTTTGAAATTGGTTTAATTGGTTTTGTTTGTGTCTCTGACATTTCATCTTTCTTGCAGGCACAAATCATAAACAACTATTTTACCTCTCTTGAATTCTAAAATGAAATGTACAACTGCTACTATCTTCCTTGTCCTAGTTCTCCTTCAGATATTTTGTACTCAGAATGTCTAGAACTGAACCTAATCTCTTCCTGATTTTGTTTTCTATTGTACTTTCTCTATTAGTGAATTATAGCAACATGTTACAAGTTTTATTTGGTTCTTTCCTCTATATCATTGCTATATATAATTGGACAACTGAATGTCTCTGTCAAGCCTGTTCCCAACATTCTCTTCTGTCTGTTACAGATTATCTTGATCATTGGTATATCATTTCAGGTTTTAGTTCATTTTATCCCATAATAAGTGGAAAATGACCAGTTATTCCAAATCAAATTCTTTAAACTGTTGCTTAATATAATATAGTAACATTTTTATAAATGCTATTGTTATTATAGAAAACTAAACACTCACTTAAGCCAATAAATGGACAGATTTTTAACAGAACTGTTGGAATATCATGCTGATATATGTTTGCCTGAATTTTTAAAAAATGCTTAAAATATATGACAATATTTTCAAACTACTTTTCTGACCCATATTGCCTAGAAATGTGGCAGCTAATTCAGTCGCTTTACCTGTGTATTACAATATTTTGAAGGTACTAAGTTTTGGTTATGTGTGGTCTTTCTTTTGATTCTATTATAGTTTTTGTTAATATCTAGAAAGAGAAGCTAAATGGTAGAGAGAAGGAAGTTTGTGGTTTTTAGTTATCTGTGAGAAACTTCCAAGTAACTTGACTAAAAATATTTTTCTCAAATATATTTTTCTTCATTCCCCAGTTCCACTGCATAGGCCAAATTACTACAAATCTATTTGATATGTGGAAGAATGTTCTCTGCCTGAGGGGAAGAAAATAGAATTCAATTGGACTAGGATGGAGTTGATTTTCTGTTCTATAGTGTTTACAGGGCAGAGGAAAAAGATTATCAGTCTAGGGACCACATGTATTATGACTACCTCCAGAGAAACTTTGGACTATTATTACCACTTTTATGTATCTTTTCTTCAAAGAAGGTAACAGGTATAGAGCTTTAGATAGTAGTGCATGGTATACATTTAGAAATTTGAGAGAGAAAAATGGTATTAAAGCATGCAAAAAAGACTGATGCTTCTAGGGAACTCTCATTTAAGTGACATCAAAGATGGCAATTTATCTAACTACATTCTCATTTCCTGATAGTACAGAAGTCACTGGAGTTTTTCTTTCTTTTTCCTTATGGCCAATTAGAAAAGAGAGTGCTTAACATTGATAAATTAAGCAAGCAAACCTGATTGTACATAAATATAAATTTTGAAAACCCAAACAAATAATATTTCATTTTTGATTTCAAATATTTTTTAAAACAATATACAAGTTTGTCCCTACCATAAATTTTTAAATAAACTACTAAATCAGAAAAAAGTTTGATGGAAATATATTTTGTGCAATAACCTCTTAAAGTCTTACAAAAATTTATCTAGAAGTTTTTCTTTTGGTCTTCAATGGTTATACAAGAAATCAATGACAGGCAGTTTAGTAAAATTTAATCACAGGATCAACCTTTAAGAGGATATATAGTAAAATCATATAGTAAAATATGTTACTGTCTCTTTTTCCTATTATTTTACTCCAGTTTTATAGATAATATAGTACTCAATCTCCGTAGTCTAAAGTATTTCATGTAGATGACTTATAGATGCTGTACCAAGTAGGAAATCCATTCATATGAAAGTAAGTGGAGCCCTGTCTTTAAAAACCAATTGCAAAAGCAGTTTCAACAATTCCATCAGCCATATTCTGATTCAAACTGTGGGATGACTTTTATTTAGTCTAGATTTCCTGGCAGTGTTCCTTGCTCTCAATTTAATTATTTTGCATTAGTCTATTCTGACTTTGCATTTATCTCCTGACCCAGTCAACAAATAGTCTAAAATTTTTAACCTATTTGCCTGCTTTTTCATTATTTTTTTCTCCAGGTCCATTTTTGGTATAATCAGTTAACAGATTGAACTCCTTTAATAGGTTTTAAAAATCACTTTATTATTAATATGCTTTGTGGTTCATATAACATGAATACTGTATGAATGTAAGACAAAATCTTGAACTCATTATACATATAATTTATTTTCAAGTTGAAAACTTCTTTTGGTGAATCAACATATGGTTATTCTGTTTTACTTTTGCAATTAGAATTGAATGATGATATTTTTGGATTTTTAAAATAAGAATAAAGAAAAAAGTATTTGATTATGGTAATATGTAATTAAGAATTTATATGTTTTAATCCAATTTAAAATATTAAAATCATCAAAGTAAAATCTTATACTGTTAACATTTTAAAGAAATGAAAAAAACTCTTACATTTCCCATGAAAACTGAAATGATCATATTGTAAGATTTTGACTATAGTCAATGAATCTGGCTCAAATCCTGCACCTGTAATAATGTCAAGATATTGTCTGATAATTTATTCCTTGGAAGATGGGGTTAAATTCAGTGGCTAGTCAATTCTTATGACCTTTTTCAGATACTGGAGATAACTTAGTCATTTTCTATTTCCCAGCTATAGTATTTCTTTTGAATGTTGTGAACTTTTTTAAAATGTCACTAAAATGTTAACTATTTTTTTTCTTCACACATTTGTGGGTTTTAACTATACTAGTATGAGTACCAGAAAGACTGTTGCAAATATCTTTAGCAAAGTCTGTAACTATTACTGAACTTACAGGTAATCCTATTTCACACTTGAATGCATGATTTATGCCATAAAGCCATCTATGATGTAGTCTTCTGAAAGTACATGGAAAATGATCACCAGTTTCCTTTTTATATTTGTTAATTTAATATCTTTATTTTACATAGATCATTGTTTATTCTAACATTTTTAATATATTTGTATATTTTGTGTGATTTGTTAAACCCTGGGAGAGTATCAACTATATAATGATAAATGCAATGGAAGAATTGAACAAAGAGAAATATACTTATCTATCTAAAAAGTAAAATCTTTTAAATGAAGAATAAGCAAATACACTTAAATAGAAATAGAAAACTGTTATTAGTAAGTTCTACAGACAAGTAACATATCATTTACCATGTGCTCTTCTAAGAACTCATTCCCATTATCCAGAAAGGAATTTGAATACCTAGACCCATTCACAAAACTATTAAAAGGTGGATCTTGGCTCTAAAACTAGCCAGCATAGCTCCAGAAAACACACTCTTCTTAATCACTTCACTAAGAGTTAAAATAACTTTACAATAACTTCCATGACTAGTAAACCAAATTATTTAAAAGAAGTAGATAACACTGCATTTTAATCAAGTCAGTAAAAAATATTTTTCAGAAAGATACATGATGACCAGAAATATACAATAAAAAGATAGCAATGTGAATCAGGCCTTCTAACAAATTCAAAGTATAATTCACTCTGGTTCAGTAATTCTGTGTTCTGTGGTCTATCTTAAAAGTGAAAAACTAAAAACAATATACATTATATTAAGTCATTATTGAAGTAAAATATGATATGACCTCACAGTGGCATATTATGCAATCATAAAATATGTTTCTAAAGGGTTTGAATAGCCTTAAGGGAAATCCTTGCATTATACATATGTATAGTACACTCATTGCTATATAACACAAAAATAAACAAGCAACAGTAACAAAAATTCCATAAAGGTATGCACAGAATAATAATTAGGGACTATCTAGATATTAATAAATTAAACTGATACAGATGAATCCTAACATCTATCAACTACACTATTCAGAAAGGCTCTATAAACTCACAAACATTTTATCCCAGACATAGGCTCTATGGCCTTGCTGTTAGAGGCTAGATATGGTTGGGTTTTTATCAAAAAGAATTGAAATGATAATCTTGCATAAATTGTAGATGTGGATACAGTTTTTATTACCTTTTTTTTTTTGCAATGACTGTGATCTCTGATCTCTCTGTACCCAGATATGCCACAGGTCTCCTAAAAATGTGGGTTTTTTTTAGTGCCCCTATCCCAACAGTTTTCTTGTGAAAGCTCCACTCCAGCTGGTGCTGGGTATTTGTTCCTTATTTTATTGCAACCAAAATCCTGAGTCCCCCACCTCTTTTGCATGTCCAGTATTAATCCCCAGTAATGTCTCTTTTTTTCATACATCTTGCAGAGAAACTGCCTTGCTTGGTTTCATGCCATGAAACAGCCAGAAAAATGACCTCCTCTATTCCAACATCAGAAAATCTCCCCACCCCCAAAGTTAGATTTCTGATATAAACAACTCTGATACTTTTTGTTATAATAATAAATAGATATAAATGATTATTTTAAAATCCTGAAATCTTATAGAATAAAACAACACTTTTCTATAAGACTACTTATAGAAAAATGATTCTGAAACATACAAAGTGAAGAAAACTGAAAGGACAGCCCCAGCCAGGCCCAGGACAGTCTTGCTGACCCCTGTGGAGACTAGGCAGGCCAAGGACAGCCCTGGCAATCCCTGCAGAGCCCAGGCCCATGCACAAGACCACTCACTACACTGAGGACCACACCCACACACCACAGTGCTGCGTCTCCAAACAGGCTGCCTAAAGCCATCGTT
Source organism: Xerus rutilus (assembly GCA_028644305.1). Taxonomy (NCBI): domain Eukaryota; kingdom Metazoa; phylum Chordata; class Mammalia; order Rodentia; family Sciuridae; genus Xerus; species Xerus rutilus. The sequence goes on from CM053408.1 coordinate 49,447,330, forward strand.
GGGCTTGCCCTTTCAGCCCTACCTCTAAAAGTGGTCACTGCCATCTTGGGACATCTCCCACATCATCTCAGGTTACCTTCACTGCTGCCACCACCATCTTTAGTTGTGGTAGCTTCTATCTTGGGACACCATCTGGTGGCTGGAAACCCAACCCCAAGGTACTCACAGATTTGACACTACCCAGCCATCAAGCATGGCATGGCCAATTCTATCTAGGGACAACAGCCAGGACACAAAGACCATCAACAAGGTCACCCTGGAGAAGCCTGACCCACACTGCATGTCCCGCTAGTGGAGAGGAGCCCCACACTGTGGTTCCCTATTTACCAACATGAGGCTTCACCCAAACTGCCTACATTTTGCAATATTGTAGCCATTGCCATAGCCCTCCCCATGTGGTAATCTCTACCATGGGACATCGAACAGGTCAAGGAAGCAGCTGCCCATTGCAACACCATATGCCACACTGCAGTATCACCAAATGGGCCACCCAATACCATCATACAACCCATCCTTCCAGCCCCACCTCTGAAAGGTATTGCCTCCATCTTGGGACACCTCCACCACCATCTTGAGGTACAAACATGCCTGCCTCCACCATCTTTAGCTGGAGAACCTTCCACTTTGGGACTCTGACTGGGGCTTGGAGGCCCAACATCAAGGTACAGTCTTGACGCTACTGCCACCACCAACTAGGGACATGGCTGCTTCCATCTAGAAACAACAATCAGGACCTGGAAAACCATCATCAAGGTCCCTATGAGCCCAGTTGCACCAGAGAGATCTCTACTCAGTGTGCTAATAGACACCTTCCTGTTGCAGAGGCAACAGGGAGGATTGCGTGGGGTAAACTTTCTCTCTTTTTACTCCTGCACACTGGCAACTTCTTTTGATTACCCTTTAACTAGTCTTATAATCTAAAAGCTTTGTATTCCCACATCCTATCTCATAAACATCACAGCCTATCCCCCCATCCAACATTAAAAACAGTAAACATACAGTTACTTTATACTAGATAAAGGAGCCAAACACGTACACTGGAGAAAAGATAGTCTCTTCAACAAATGGTCCTGGGAAAACTGGAAATCCATATGCAGCAAATTGAAACTAAACCCCTATCTCTCACCATGCACAAAATTCAACTCAAAGTGGATCAAGGACCTGGGAATCAGACCAGAGACCCAACGCCTAATAGAAGAAAAAATAGGCCCAAATCTTCATCATGTTGGATTAGGACTGTACTTCTTAACAAGACTCCTATAGCATAAGAAGTAAAATCAAGAATCAACAAACGGGATGGATTCAAACTAAAAAGCTTCTTATCAGCAAAAGTAATAATCAATGAAGTAAACAGAGAGCCGACATTCTAGGAACAAATCTTTGCAACACACACATCCGATAGAGCACTCATTTCCAGGATATATGAAGAACTCAAAAAGCTTAACACAAAAAAAACTAACAACCCAATCAATAAATGGGCCAAGGAGCTGAAGACAAACTTTATAGAAGAAGATATGCAATCCATCAACATACATATGAAAAAATTTTCAACATCTCTAGCAATCAGAGAAATGCAAATCAAAACTACCCTAAGATTTCATCTCATGCCAGTCAGAATGGAAATTATCAAGCATACAAACAACAATAAGTGTTGGCGAGGTTGTGGGGAAAAGGCACGCTCATACATTGTTGGTGGAACTGCAAATTGGTACAACCAATCTAGAAAGCAGTATGGAGATTCCTTAGAAAACTTGGAATGGAACCACCATATGAGCGTGCTATCCCACTCCTTGGTCTATACCCAGTACTAATTTTAATAATTATAAATATAATGGTCTTCAGAAGTGGAATGAATAAAGTACATTGTAATGTATTTGTAAAGTGGAAAAAGAAATGTAAAAGAAAACTAAGAATTAATGTTATACCCAACCACATGGACTCATATCATAAGCATGATGTTGAATAAATGAAGCCAGACACAAAAGGAAATGCACTGTGTGATTCCATTACAGAAAGCTCAAAATCAGGAAAATTCTAATAATAGTAGGAAAAGGCAAGGTACCATGACTCTTGCAGGCTCTGAAGTAGATATGGAGATTTGTGCCTGAGTGGGTGCACCTAGGACTGGAAGACTGGCAAACTTTTGGATCTCGTCGTGAGTGTTGCTTACATAGCAGTGTTCACTTTTTGAAAATTCATTTATTTCATATTTGCATACTTTTCTAAAATGTATGTTATAATTTGAATAAATGTTTACTTAAATACATGATTAATTTTAGGTTAAATATGTAATAGCAGCGGCTGTGAGTAGTGGTACATGCTTGTAATCCAGTGACTCAGGGGGCTGAGGTAGGAAAATTTGGTTTGAGGTCAGTCTCAGAGATTTTGTGGGCTCTGAGTAACTTAGTAAGATCCTATCTCAAAATACAAAATAAAAAGTATTGGTGATGTTGCTCAGTACTTAAGCGCCCCTGGGGTACAATCCCTACTAAAAAAATAAAAATGTATAATTGTAGTTTTAAAAAAAGAAATTAAAAAATGGAGAAGTAATGCACAAAATAATCTTAGCTGGGAATTTTCTGGAAATGAAAATTAAGACCTAAAGTCCTCCATTTAAAGGAAAAAACAGAGTCATATATCTATGTTGGACATAGTTTTAAGTAAAATGGAATAGAAAAAAAGAACTTCTGGTTCATTAGAGGAGAAATAAAGCAAGATAAAAAAATACAATGCATAGTATGCAAGTTAGTCATAAGTAGAAAAAGTAAAGCAGAAAAGGAAGCTATTACAAACTGGATTTGAGAAGCAATCTGGAAATCTTCAATGGAGTTTCCAGGGAAAGCCTTACTGAGTGTAAAAAGATAGAATGTAGAGTTAAAGCTGCAGGTAGATGAATAAATGTGGTGGTGGGAATTGATGGAAGAGGAGAAAGCAAAAATTTCCTTCTACAAATACAGTAGCTTATTTTCTATGATCAAATCACAACTCAAGTACTAATTACCTCTGTGTCAGCTATATGCTACAATATTGTGTAATGCCTATGTAGAATTTATTTAGTGAAGCATAATGTTTATTCCACTATTATTCTCTAATTATTTGAAAGAATGAAATGTTAGAGTAAGGTATTATATAACAACACAGGAAAAAAAAAATAGAAAGAACATGCTTTTTTTCCAGAACCTGTAAGGGTGTTGGGTAGATTTTTTGAAAATAGACTGGATGACTAGAAGGACCCAAACAGATCAATAATAAAGATTCTATAAAATGTTAGGTGAAAAATAAAGTGAAGTGCTGTAACATCAAAGCTGACATTGTTGGGAGTGGAGTGGAGTTCAGTGGTACAGCATGTGGCCCAAAGCTAACATTTTTTTTTTTTTTTTAAAGAGCCTTACTTTTCATTGCATGGTACCAGACTGCATAGAAGGTTTTTCCAGGGGAAGATGATTTGCAACTACAGAAGTGAAGTCATAGAGAAGAGCCTTCATTTTGAGGTTATATTTCATTTCAACATTTATTTTGAAAAAAAATTCAAATGTTGAATTTTCACCTTTAAACACTTCAGCCTTTACCTAACAATGAAGATACTGTCTTATGTAGCCAAAAAGTTATTATTAAATACAAGACATATTAAATTGTTACAATACTATTATTGATCTTACTAATAAGCATTCAAAATCATCCATTACATTTAATTACCATGTACTTTTAATCTTCTTTAATCTAGGACAGGCCTTCAGTGTTTGTTTTTTATTACAGTGACTTTTAAAAAACTAGTAAGCTTTGTTTCAATATTTGTTTATTCTGTCTTCTAACATTTATACTTCTAAGCAGTAGTACAAAAGTAAACAGGTCATTATCCTCTCACTTTTCTCAGAGAGGGAACAATGTTTTGAAATAATTTTTTTTCTTACTGTGCTTTGAAAAGGCATTCATCACTCCACAGGAAAAAATATATATATAGTTTTTATCCTACCAAACATAGGAATAAAAAAGCACCCTAAAAACATGTGACTAGAATTATTTAAGCAATGTTATTTTGCTGCACATAATAAATATATACCATGTTACTTAGAATTTCAGTGAAAACTATGGCAATGGCAAATTCGAATATATTCTAATTTATTTTATTATGAGTTTGAGCCAGAAACATAGCTTTTAACATTGTATTGATTTTACCTCAATTGTAATTCATGTTTTAAACACATTCATCATAATTTCAATGAAATGGCATATATAAATTGTTCTTTAGCTCAGATTAATTTTAAATCAGTTTTACAAACCATAGAACACAGAATACAAAAAGCCTAAGTGGTCATTAGATTACTCGTTGCTGCAGACAAGTACTCTCAGATACTTTGGTATTCTGAAAGCTACAATCTGAACATGATTTCAATGCAGATCAAATACACTGAACCCATCTCATATTCATTCCTATCTTCAGGTGGAAAATGCTTTGAATTTAGAATAACTATTTTCATCTCTCTACTAAGAATGCCAGTCTTTTTACTTCTCCCGCTTGCATATAATTTCAGAGGAAGCAAGTTGTTAATTAGATGTTTTTGCATAGTTAAGAACTTATGATTATGTGCTGTCATCCATATCACTTCTTTTTTTTTCCACTCAGTAAAGTTTAGCTTTTTGGTCATTGCCACATCTTCATCATGGTTATTTAAGTCATTAAATTCTTTTTTTTGTTTTTTTTTTTTTTTTTTGGTACTGGAGATTGAACTCGGGGGTACTCAACCACTGAGCCACATCCCCAGCCCTATTTTGTGTTTTATGTAGAGACAGGGTCTCTGAGTTGCTTAGCGCCTCGCCGTTGCTGAGGCTGGCTTTGAACTCGTGATTCTCCTGTCTCAGCCTCCCTAAGTGCTGGGATTATAGGCTGGTGCCACTGTGCCCAGCTTAAGTCATTAAATTTTGATTCTGTCTATCTTCCTGTTGATATTGCCCCAATGATGTTGTAATTATTGCTTCTGCTCTTTTGTCAAAGGTCAGTTGATTATATTTGGGTGGGTATATTTCTGGGCTCTGTATTCTGTTCCATTGATGTTTGTTATTCTTTGACCAATACCACAGTGTCTTAATTGCTTTAGCTTCATCATGGTCTTGAAGTAGGGCACATAAATTTTGATATTAAACAGTAGCCATGTTTTCAAATCAGATATTCTAACTGTATAAAATTGCTTCCTATTTTAGGAATAATTTCTAAAACATTGTCAAAAGTTCTTTCTAGAAAATTTGAAAGACTTTACTAGCTTTCTTATTATATAAAAAAAGCAATATAATAAATATTATTTTAGGTACATCCCAGTGCAGAATCAGAATAATTTTCTAAAATAAATTCTAAACCAAATATACATTGGCATTTTCTTCTAGTTATTCTAATATTCCACTTTTCAAACATTTAAACATTTAAATTTGCATGAGCCTTTACTGCCTAGATATGACATTAGAAATGACTATTTCTTTCTTCAGAAATATGAAACTGATAATTCCAGTATTTGTGATCATTGACTATGTCTTTCTCAGTTGATTGAATTATAAATTTTATCATACATTAAATGCCTATATTCATATTAAGCCTAAAAAATACTTTCTACTGAATTTACCACCTGTTTTGGGGATTCAGCTACATTTTTTAAAACTTATAGATTAATATCATTTAAAATAAAATAATATTAGTCCATCTTAGTCCTCTAATCTTTTTTAGATGAATCTTCAATATCAGGCCCCTCCAGAGTCAGGAACCTTTTGGGAAGAATATAGAAAGAACTGATGCAGTGCATAGCCACAGGAAGAATTTAATTTCTTGCATCTGCTATAGATGAAACCTCACACTTCCATTCTACTTCTACTTCCCTGGTGCCCAGATTCAGACATGCTAATATATCAGCTTGTTCTTGTGTCTGTGTCAGAAACAAAGTTGATTATGCTTATTTCTGTAATTGTGCTGAGCATAGAGTCAGGACTCAAAGTTGGGACCTCTCAATACTATATTAACTCTGATATCTCACTTCCAATAATATAACCCTATTTCTTCATTTCTAAAGAACAAAAATTTTTCAACTTTCTGAAGTCAACATTTCTGCTTGGAAGAAAGTTGTGGGAATGGCAGATAGGAGACCTGAATTGGCTCTCTAACTCTCTCTTCAGGACATTGCCATCCTCATTACATCTTGTAGTAATTCTCTGAAAATTTCAGTTGATCAATGTCCTATCCCTGTTTTTCAAATTAGGATTTTCCCTAATACATATTTCTTGGGCCATTTCCATGGCAATTTGAGTGATAAAGAAAAGCAAACAAAAAGACATAAGATGGAAATTCCCTCAATGCCTTTTATTTATTTCATAACATTATAATGCCTGGATTTATCGTACAGTCCTTTTCAACAAAAGACAACTCCTTTTTTCCAATGCCAATACCTCCAAATATATTATGCTGTTGGAAATAATAATCTTTCTCATTTTATTCTAAGGGTATTCTCAAATAATCTATGTCAATGAACTTTCAGTATTTTATACATTGCTGAACTCGGGGTTAATTTTACCTTGCCAATTATCTCTCTCTAACTACAAGAATGAAATTTGTTTTTAAATAACTGTATATAAATATTTACTATGAGGGGAATACTATGCAAGATATTAATAGCTGCATAAGAGTTTTGGTACCCTAGATTATTATGCTATTTATTTATTTATTTATTTATTTTTGATACCAAGGATTGAACCCAGAGGGGCCTAGCCACTTAACCACATTACCAGCCCTTTATATTTTTATTTTGAGACAGGGTCCCAATAAGTTGCTTAGGCCCTTGCTAAATTGCAGAGGCCAGTTTTGAACTTTCAATTCTCCTGGCTTGGCCTGCTGAGCCACTGGGATTACAGTTATGTACCACCATGCCAGGCTCACATAACTCACTCACTTAATTCTGACAATAAGATAGGTATTATTTTATCATTCTTATTTTCCAATGTAACAAACAAACCACAGAGAGGTTAATAGGTTACTTAAGAACACAGAGAAAAGCGCATGCTGTTAGTTACTAAGCCATATTGTTTCTCAAACCAAGGAGTACTTTATGTATTTTAATTCAATTAGTATACCCACAAAACCTATATAAGGTAGATAGCATTGAATGCATTTGAAAAAGGAGGACATTGAAGTTCAGGAATTGGTGGCAACCTTCCTGAGGTCACAGATATTGGAAGTGTCCAAGAGTCTAAATTTGTGCTGAGATCTGTTAATTTTCTTCCTGAAACTGACTTTAAACCTATAGCTGTCATCTTATAACATGCAAGCAACAATGGAAAACTATAAACCTAAGAATGCAGTATTCTCAGCATGTATTTAGAAACTATTCATCTCAGTTCTCAGCATATGATGTTCTTGGGGGAGGGGAAGTGTGAAAAGAAAGAAAAGTGTTGATAGAGCTATGTTAAGAACTGGTACTTGTCACAAAGAAGGCACTCAAATAAATATTGGCTAAATGAATACTCATTTATTTTAACATTGTCTTAAATTCTTGTTTTATCTCAGTGTTCTCATTGGTATGTTAAATAGTGAAGGTAAATACACTCTTATATGAGTACTGTATGTCCATAGTACTAAAATAGTCTTGGACAGATGATATGTATATAATAAATACTTGTTGAAAGGATCAATGTTGAGAGAAAATTATTATATGCCTTCATTGGAAACAAAATGTATTTTAAGAATAGCAGTTTTTAATATTAATATATACAAAATGCACATTTTAAAAAAATTATAGATTTCACCAAAGATTTTGGTGTTCCTTAAATATTTATGACTTTTGTTAAGAATATTAACATGTTTTAGTTAAATTTATGACTAATAACTTTTTTTATATTTTCAAATGCATGTATAACTATTAACCCTAGGAATCCATGCAAGATATTAATGAATGGTGTTGATAAATTAGTTTACATTAATGAGCTCATTATTCATCATGAAAACAAATTTTACAAGTTTATGAGTTGTATGATTAAAACATGCTTTTGTTGTTTGAATCTCCACAGCTCAGTCCATTTATAAGACATTCTGTCCTGAAGAGAACATTTAATGTCACTCTGCTAAATTCTTTCCTGACTAAGAGAGAAAATTCTCCTACTACAGAACAAAAAGCCCAAAAGAGAACAACAAGAGGCAAAATAGAAGCTTCTAAATGGTGAGTGTTCCTATACTCACTGAATCATATGGTTGCTATGTATTTATAATGCTAAATTAACTGTCATACACAATCCGTTGGTCATATAATTTTTCTATTTCCCAAACAGTGTATTCGCATCCCTCTTCTAGAGATTGGCTATGTTTATGACTCTGAGGAGTAACTAACAAATTATAAAAGAGGATAATCCATGTAATTCTAGAAATAAGTGCTAATCTGGTATTTATAAAGTCTGTTTTTCATTTTGTCTTTGATACCCAGATGGAAGAGTTACCTTAATGAGATGTGACAGCCTTTTAATCAACATACTTTTTGAATATAAACAAATAAAAATTTATGTTATGCTTTTATCAATTACTCTGGGATTAAATCACATTGCAACATTTAGGCTTTTATTGCCAAATTATTTGATCAAGCAAATTTGGATTAAGGATAGATATTCTCATATAAAGAATTAATAGATACTGAACTACAAGTTAAACATTACGTGTATAATAATGACTTTAAGCTTTGACTTTTTTGTAAGATGGGATTGGACTTAAACAATACCATGTCATTGTATTCCAAAGATTCCTCTCATTTTAGTTATCTATTCAATGACATGGCATTACATTTCAGGAATCTCCTGTGATTGTATTAATTATTAAAGAACTAAGTTCTAAACCAAATTATGTATTAAATTAATAAAATGTTTCATATCTTATATATATGATTAAACTAATTTTTGGAATAATAGATCAACTTTATATACTGGAGACGCCATCTAAGTTTATTCTTGCTATAGGTAAGAACCACTATTATTAACAATGGTAGTCACTAGCCATGTAAAACCACTGAGTACTTGAAATGTGACTATTTCAAATTGACATTTGCTCTAAGTCACCAGATTTTAAAGATGAAGTTTTATAAAAATGATTTAAAATATCTTATTAGTAATATTTTGTATTTATCACATGTTGAAAAACTTTCAGATATAATGGGTTAAATAATTTTTTAAATTAAGATTATATGTATTTAGCTGGGCATGGTAGCACATGCCAGTAATCCAAGCTGCTCAATAGGCTGAGTCAGGAGAATTGTAAGTTCAAAGCCAGTCTCAGCAATTTGACAAAAATCTTAGCAACTTAGTGAGAACCTCAAAATAAAAAAATAAAATGAAAAAGGGGGACTGAGGATGCGGCTCAGTGATTAAGCACCCCTGGGTTTAATACTTGGTACCAAGAAAAATAAAAAATTATATAAACATTTGTTTTTACTCTCTATGTGATTATTAGAAAGCATAAAATTACTCATGACTAAAATCATATTTCTGTTAGTCAGTGATAGTCTAGAACATCCAAGTTTATGAGTAGTGAATTTATCAATAAATTCTATAGAAAAACAATGTCTTTAATTTCCTTTCCTTTTTTTTTAAATTTTGGTATTTTTGCCAAATAAAGAATTCAAGGTTGGCACAAATCTTCTTTCAGCATTTTGAAGATATCAGTGTATTATGTTCTGCTTCTTCTACTTTCTGATGAAATATTTTTTTCTTTAAAGATGGTATTTTTATTATCTGACTGCTTTTATAACTTTTCTTTATGAATTAAAAAATTAGCACTGAGATAGGAGTAGGGAAACCTAGAACATTAGAGCAAACTGATTTTAAAAGAAAGTAAGTGGGAATTTCCATGACTGATAAAAAGACATCAACCCACATGAACCAGTTTGTTAATATTCTGGCTCCTGTGAGTTGATGTCTTTTTACAATATTGTTTTTATAACATCCTTCCACCCTATTTTGAAAATACAGTTAGAGGTATGAAATCTTTTTACCATGTCTAATGTATCTCATGTTCTTTTGTACATTATCACTCTAATTTTCTCTTTGTACTTCAGTCTATATATTTTCTAACAATCTCTTATAGTTTTCTAATCCTCTATTCAGTGTCTAATCTGATGTTAAACACATTTGTTGTATTCTTAAATTATATTTTCAACTCTATAACTAACTTGCATTTAATTTTTTACAAGTTCCAATTACATAGTGTGATTCTCAAACTTGTTAGCAATTCTGTAAAGCATTTTACTGTTCATAATTATAAAATCCATAGTAGATAACTCCAACTTGTACTCACCTTTGGATCTTCTTCTATTGTCTGTATTATCTTAGTTTTATGTCTTTTTACTGTGTATCCTGACATGCCTAATAAATTTGATCAAATGTTGGATATTGCTTATGAAAAATTACAGTTTGCGTCTTTGCCTCATACTGCCTCCAGACAGGAAATCCTTTTGTTTTGTCTCGGGTACCTTAAAATGTGACAAACCCACTTTTCCAGAGTGGGATTGTGTTTATACAGAGCTGTATTTCTCATTTTTTTTAAGAGTTGATGTTAGTTCTCATTACTCCTCTTCTTAGGTTATAATCTTTGTGGATTCTACCAAGAAGTCAGGGATATTCTCTAGAGCCTCTCCTCTAATTGCTTTTCCCTCACCTTCTGAAACTCCAAGTACTCTGTGAGGCTGCCCAGATCTTTAGCTGCCACATACAGTGCTACACATTAGCTTTTTGGCCTCATACCAAATAAACTTTGGCAAATACCTTGAGAATCCTAAATGATAGAACATCAGGTTCCCTCCATGTTTTTCCCTTCTCTGTAATCTGGCCTGCTCAAATCCTGCTTTCTTTTCTGTTTGTCTCTGTTCATCCTGAGCATGTAAAAATGTCAGGTTAGACTCCTATCCACTTTGTGTCCTAGCCATACTCTGCATTACATTGTACTATTTAGGAAGGTATTACTCAAGCCTAAAGTAAGGCTCACTTCAATGTTGTTCCCTCCTCACCTTTCTCACCAGGTTTCTGACTTTCAAGACCAGGCATGCTGAAGGCATGCTGAAACACTCATTCACTTAAATAGATTTAGACAGAAATCATTTCTCTAATTTTTCTCAGTAACATGCTCTGCATTACATTACCCTCTACCACATCTGAAATTCCCTCTTTACCACAATTTATCAAACTCTTTCCCTTTTATCTCTCAAATAATTTCTGAAATCTTATATATTCAGTGAACATTTACAACCAAAGGAGAATATCTTCTAAACAATATATCCAGACATCATCCCACTGAAAACACATGTATTTTTTTTTTTTTTTTAGTGCTATTGGGAATGGAACTCAGGACCTCACACATGCTGCATAAGCACATATCCTTTATAAGGAAATATATTTATTTTTTAAATTTATTTGCAGATTTAAGAATTATTATCATCACATTATAAACCAATGTAATACATTAACTCTGTGGTTAATTATTTAACTATTTTTACATGGTGTCATACAAAACAGTTCCTTTAAAAATGGTTTAGTGTTCCAGATATACCCACATCCTAAACTCTCTGTGAAGGAAGGCTTCAGAAAGCAAAGCCCCCTATTTATTTTTTTCATGATACATGGACAAAGAGACACCATTCTACCTTTTCCATTTGTACACGTGCCTATCATTACTATTGGAGACTCTGAAAACAATTTGCATTCAGAATTGTTCTGAATTTCAGTAAATATAGTGTCATTTTTGAGGCTCCTTTCTTTATTTAACTTTCATGAAAAACAATTTTATTCCATAATTAACAGTTTAATGCTTGGCTGAGCTACTACACTAACTCTAAAGAAAAATGAGTAAGCTGACATGTTCAAATGACTGCTATCAGCTCAACTCAAGTTTGTATGAATGAAGAAAGAAAAAGCTAGATAACAGAAGAGTGTTGCATGATTGAAAATGGGGAGAGTCACCATCTAAACAGGATAATCATGTCAGATAGCAAGAGCCATATCACCAAAACAAATTCTCTGGATTATGTAGGTTTACATTGTGGCAAGTTATGTTTTATTTAATGTTCCTAGTCACAGAAGAAACCAGCATAAATTATTTTTATCATATGCGTGAGGGTTAGTGAAAAAAAATGATATTTTTCCTAAGGTAAAAAATAATAGATCCTCTTATATGTTACAAGTATATCTTATAAGTTACTTTATTATAAAAAGAGCTTCATTTCTAAAATATTTGTCAGTGGTAAAGTCAATGTATTACGTTATGTTGTGACAGATTTAATAGCTCATTTACTATCATGATATAATGTCCACACAATTGCAGGTATAATTTCAGGTATTACTTTAATATTCATTTTAAACTAGCTCAAATCCCTAGCACAGTCATTAAAACAAACCAGATGACAGGATTATGACATAATATGAATTACCTGATGATGCTTAGTTAATTTACTTAGGAGAAATGGGCATTTTGTAAAATGTTTGTGCCTTTTATTTCAGGTAATGTAATTAGAGAGGTAATGTGAAGGAATATTTTGGCTTTGGTAAAGAAGTGCAATAGAAATACCATTTACTAAAACACATTTTTCCCCACAGATATATTCTGAAGGTAATATCTATTAATATAAAGGTAAGCTGACAGTTCTCTTACAAAGAAGTACTTCCAGTTTGATGATGTCCTCCCTCAGCTGTTCAAAGAGACGTAATTGCTCTTCTAAACTCTAGAGATAGAAAAATCTGTTCTTATAAGACATTTAGTTCTTTTTTTCCTCAAAATTTTTCATTCTTTCTAAACACATATTACTGATGCTTCAATATAAACTATAGTGCTGAATAAAGACATGTGATGAAAAGCTTTTCTTTTTTAGAATCTCATTCTTTGAGCAGAAAATGAAGTTACTTTCCAAATACTAGGCATGCTGAAACAAAGTAAGTGATGTTATTGTGTGTATGAGCCATTCACTCAACTTATTTTCTTATGCTTTGTTTCTCCAAAATTTTAAGTGGAGACAAAATTATGAAAAGAATATTCACTTTGCTTTATTTTATGTGAATTTTATGTGCAAATAAGAGAACAAGGAAAACATGATTATTATGTGGCAACAATGAATTTTCTTCAATAGCCTACATATTTGGTACATAAAAATATGTTTTTCTATGTTGATTATATATCCTGTGACTTTTGAATTTGTTCAGCAGTTCTAATAGCTTACTTTTGTGGAGTATTTAGATTTTTCTATGTATAAAATCATGTCATCTGCAATCAAGGATAATTTAATTTCTTCCTTTCCAATTTTGATGGCCTTTATTTCTCTCTCTTGTCTGATTGTTCTTGCTAAGACATACAGTGCTATATTAACTAAGATTGGTGAAAGTGGACATCTTATTCTTATTCCCTATCTTAGGGGAAATATTTTTAGTTTTCCCCATGCAGTGTGATATTGGCTATGGGTTTTTCATATATACTCTTTTGTATTTGGAGGTTTGTTTATTTTACATCTAATTATTGAGAGGTTTTATTATGAAGATATATTGAATCTATCAAATGCTTTTGCTGCAACTAGAAATGACCATGATTTTTGTCCTTCATTCTGTGAATGTGTTTTATCACATTTATTGATTTATGTATATTGAATCATCATTTTATCCCTGAGATGAATCCCATTTGATCATGGTGTATATTTTTGAAGTGATACTGAATTTGGTTTGTAGTTTTTATTGAAAATTTGTGCATCTATGGACATCTATGATATGGATATTTAGATTTTTTTTTTTGGTTGTACCTTTTGTCTGATTTTGGTATCGGAGTACCACTGACCTCATAAAGAGTTTGGTGGAGTTCCTTCCATTTCAACTTTTTGGAACAGTTTAAGAAAAATTGGAATTAGAGATTCAGCTGTAAATTCTTCACGTCTGGACTTTTTATTAGATGGAAGACTTTGAATTACTGCTTTTACTGCTTTATTTTCATTATTCATTGTTAGTCTGTTTAGATTTTGTATTTCTTCTCAATTCAGTTTTGGTAGGTTGCATGTGTTCAGGAATTTATTAATTTCTTCTGCATTTTCCAGGTTTTTAGCATGTAAGTTTTCATAGTATTTTCTTATGATCCTTTGTATTTCTGTGCTATCAGTTGTAGTGTGTTCTTTTTCATCTCTGGTTTTATTTTGGGTCTTCTTTATTTTTTTTTTCTTGGTTAGTCTAGCTAAACCTTTGTAACTTTTGTTTATCCCTCTCAAGAACACAACTTTTGGTTTCATTGATCTTTATATTGCCTTTTCAGATTCAGTTTATTTCTGCTACAATCTGCTATTATTCCTTTCCTTCTATCAAATTCGGATTTGGCTTATTCTTATAGTTCTAAGTCCTTGAAGTGCATTATTAGATCTGTTTATTTGAGACTGAATTTTTGATGTAAGCATTTATTGCTATAAATTTCCCTATCTGTGTTCCTTTTAGTGTATCCTACAAATTTGTTGTTGTATTGTCACTTTTCTTTATTCTTACATGTTTTATTTCACTTTTAATTTCTGTTGTTACCCATTGGTCATTTAGGATTATGTTATTTAATTTCCAAATATTCGTATACATTCCATTCTTTTTGTCATTGATTTGTAGTTTTGTTCCATTTTGATCTGAGAAGATACATGGTATGATTTCAATTTTAAAAATTTGTTGAGACTTTATTATGCCCTAATAAATGATCTTTGCTGGAGAATGTTATATGAACTGATGAAAAAAATTACAAAACTTGGGTGTTTCTTTGTTGATTTTCTGTCTGGACAATTTGCTGAGTAAAGTGGGGTGTTGAAGTCCTCTATTATTGTAATGAAGTCTATATCTCCCTTTAGATCTAATATTATTTGTCTTCCATATTTGGGTTACATGTTGGGGGCAAATATGTAATTGTTATATCTTTTGCTGAATTGAACTTTTTTCAATATATATGATATTCTTGGTCTCTTTTTGTTTTTAATTTGAAGTCTGCTCACTTTCAGTTTCCTATTGCATGATATATCTTTTTCCAACCCTTCACTTTTAGTCTCTGGGTGTCTTTTACAGTGAAATGAGTTTCTTCCAGGTAGTATATAGTTTGGTCTTTAAAAAAATGTTATCAGCCTATATCCTTTGATTGAATTTAATTTATTTAAAGTCAAGATTATTATTGATAGGTATGAACTTCCTCCTGTCATTTTGTTAATTGTTTTTTCCTTGATTTTAACATTTTTGTTACTTTCTACCTTTCTTATTTTTTACTTTTATGATTTGATAGGTTTGATTCTTTTTATTTTCTCTTTAGAGTATTTTTCTAGTTAGTTCTATATATTTATGTCTGTTCATGATGATGGTTATTATCCTTTTATCTCTAGTGTAGAACTCTATTTATTTCTTGTAGGTCTCCTCTGGTGGTGATGTATGTCCTCAGTATCAGCTTATCTAGGAAAGACTTTTTTGGAAAGATAGTTTTGTGGGGTATAGTATTCTTGGATGGCAGGGTTTTTATTTCTTTTTTCTTTTAATACTTTGAATGTATCGTCCAATTCTCTTTCTGGTCAATAAAGATCTTCTGAGAAATCTGCTGTAAGTCTAATGGGTACCCTCTTATATGTGACCTGACACATTTATCTTGCTGATTTTAGGATTCTTTCTTTGTCTAGTACTTTTGACATTTTTGACTATAATATGCCTTGGTGAAAGTCTATTTTGGTTAAATCAAATTGGGATCCTTTGACCTTCAGGTATTTGGATATGCATATCTCTTTGAAAATTTGAGAAGTTTTCAGTTATTATTTAGGTTTTCAGTGAAGTAGGTTTTCATCGCCATTCCCTTCATCTTCTGAAATATCTATAGTGCAAACATTTGTTCAGTTAGTGTTCCATAAATCTCATAGGCCTTATTCATTCTTTTAAATTATCTCCCCTCCCTCTCCTCCTCCCTCTACCCCTCCTCCTCCTTCTCTTCTTCTCTTCTTCTCCTTCTCCTTCTCCTCCTCCTCCTCTTCCTTCTTCTCTGACTGGGTTAATTCTAAAACCTATCCTCCAGTGTAGAAATGTTTTCTTCTGATTAGTGTAGTCTTTTTTTAAAATTTATCATTATATTTTTCATGTCATTGATTGAATTTTTAACTCCAAATTATTTAATTTATTTTTATGATTTCTACCTCTTTAGTAAATTTATCATTCATATTTGGAATTACTTTTCTTATTTCTTTGTGTACCATTCTCTTGTATCTTTGAGATTAACATTAGTTTCCTTGAGATTAACATTTTGAATTTTTTCAGGCATCTCATAGATTTCCTTCAAATTAGGATCTATTCCTGGAGAATTATTGCTTTTCTTTTGAGGTAGCATTTCCTTTCATGTTTCTTTTGCCCTTATATTGATATATGAACACCTGTCATAACATCTGCCTCTTCCAATGTTATGGAGTAACTTCTGTAAGACAAAACTTTTTTGTTCATTTAGATGAGATAAAGGATGTCAACTGGGACGGTGCTAATACTTTGGTTGCAAAGTAACTCAAAAGTGTAGTTTGTGTGTGATTTATTCATCTTTATTGATTTCATCGGTGTTGAGTGCAGCAGTTCATGAAGGTAATTGTACAACTGTGCAGTGATGTAGACTTGCAAAGGTGCATGTTCTCAGGTTCCACACAGTAAAGCACTGATGGCACTGGGACTTACATACCAGCTCTGATAGTCTAATTAGTGCATATTGTGGAGAAGACTGTTCCCAAGTACCTCAGGGCAAGCAAAGGTGAAATCAAGGGTTGTGGCACAAGTAGCCACAGTTTTGGAGCTGTGGAATGGCATGGGACATTTTCCAGGTTCCACAGGATGAAAACAGGTAATGTTGAAGTCTATGGTATCAAAACTTTAGATTTGAGGTTGTAGATCAAAAAGATAATATTCCCTATGTACTGTGAGGCCAGTGCAGTTGATGTTGATAGCATTATAAGCTGATTTTTTGGAGTTGTGATAAACAAATTATGATACAGAAGTACCAGAGGTTTTTATACCAGAAGCTGTGGTTTGAAGTCTAAGAGCTGTGAAAGAAGCCCTCCCTAGGTTTCCCAGGGCATGTACAGGTGATATTTGGACTTGTAGTACTGGCAGTGATATCCATGATCCTAAAGGTATAGGATGTAAAGGAGACCTTCCCTAGATCCCTCAGGTCAAGCATGGACAGTGCTGAAATTTGTAGCATTGATATTTGGAGTTCCAGATCTGAAGGATGTAGACTGGTATGTCCCTAGGTAACACAGGCAAGCTCTGGTAGGAATAAGATTTGTGGCATTGGTAGCCAGTCCTGAAGTGGCAGGGCATGTATAGGACCTTTCATTGGGCTCCAGGAACACCTTGGGTGATGCTAGGACTTTTTGCATAAGCATCTGCATTTCCAAGGTCATTGGATGAGAAGGATGAGAAGGAGACCTTCCCTAGCTCCCACCAAGATGAGCACAGGTGGTACCGTGGTTGGGGCAACTAGTAGCCATGATTTTGGAGTTGCAGGATGCTGCTGGAACCCTTCCAACCTCCTGATGCCCAAGCATGGGTAATGTCAGGAGTCTGCACCAATAGCTGGGGCTGGGGTAGAGAGCTTCCCTAGTTGTCACAAGTGTGAGTAGAAGTCAGATTTGTGTCTACGGCAACTGCTGGTTCTGAAGCTATAGAACACTGAGGGGGGCTGTCTTATGCCCAGTGAGACATACACCAGCCAAGGCTTCTGGCAGCACTGGAGCTAGCTGCTGGCTCCCAAGGCAAGATACCAATTAGCAGTGGATTTTGTAGCATCTTGAGTTCTGGGATTGAGAGATTTCCAAGGTAGTTCTTTTTCTGAAGGACAACAGTCATTCTCAGACCAGCCAGCTCCTCAAAGTTGATTTAAAAACTTTGAGGACCAGAGAATTCTTCAGTTAGGAATTTTGGTCTGCTGCTATGACTGGAGTTGTAGCCAATTTCTCACTGATCTTACTCCAGTAATGTGGGGTGGCACCTTTTCCCCTAGATAGTGTTTCAGAGTTGGAGTCATAATTTGCTTTCTTCTTTTCTCTAGGTTGCCCTTCTGACTCTCCTTGCTGGTTTTGGGTTTCTGTCATTTTCTTGCTGATTCTTAGGGCTCTCCCTCAATCACTTTCCTTGAAATGCATTTTGACCTTTGTTGTCCTGGTTCTTCTCTATGACAGATTCATGTTCAGGGTACTTATATGCAGTCATCTTAGCCACTGTACATTTAGATATTAAATATGAAAACTTGAGTGTTAATGCTGTACTTCTACTTGGGCTTCAAAAGACAAATCATTGGTTCATGTCTTAGGAGGGTCATAGCCCCTTCAAAATTTTAAGAAAAGCTATGGAAACTTTGTTGATGAAAATAGATTTGTACAGATAATCTAAAATTATCAAAATTTCAAAAGATTTAAGTACTCCAGAAATATTTCAATGTATTCTGATTTTAGAAAACTTGATCGAGAATATCTCCATTAATGTGCTTAAATTTAATCATCAAAGATTATAATAATAAACCTCAGAATAAATGGCCAATGGATACTTGCTCGTCCATTGGACTGTATGAATTGAACAGAATTGAATTCAGAAAACAACATGGATCTGTTGCGTGATGGACCTTAAGCTCCTGTCCTAGCTATAGAATCCTGAGTAAATTAATTAACTAGTTCTTTGTTCTATGGCTATAAAAAAAATCAGTTGGTGTGGTAGGTCAACATTTTCAAACACAGAGGCTGCTTCGCATTCACCAAGTGAGTTAATTAATCCACTTTCCAACATCTAATTCCTTATGTACTATGGTGTGTACCCTGGGATTGGGCACCAAAGCCTGTTTTTCCCCTGGGTAATCATATGGTATTATTAAGCTCTAGCTACTTCACTTGCAAGGTTTCTCTCATCCTTGTGGTATTTCTTTTAGAATTAGTTATTTTTATGTCATGTGAACCATATAAAATATAGTTGTTGTTGTTTTTTATTGTTTTGTTTTTTGGTACTAGAGATTGAACTCAGGAGCACTCGACCACTGAGCCACATCCCCAGCCCGATTTTGTGTTTTATGTAGAGATAGGGTCTCACTGAGTTGCTTAGCACCTCACTGTTGCTGAGACTGGCTTTGAACTCGTGATCCTCCTGTCTCAGCCTCCCAAAATGCTAGGATTACAGGCTTGCGTCACTGTGCCTGGCTAAAATACAGTTCTTTTTGAAAAATATTCAACCAAGAACATTTCAAATACATTACATAGATTTTTAACATGTTTGCATGTATTCTTTAAATTTTTTTTAGTTGTTGATGGACCTTTATTTTATTCATTTATTTATATGTGGTGCTGAGAACTGAACTGAGTGCCTCACACATGCTAGGCAGGTGCTCTACCACTGAGCCACAACCCCAGCCCTCTAAAATTTTTTAAAGTCAAACTTTATAGAATGATTTAATTGTCTTTTTATTAATTCTTTTCCTTTATATTATATAGAAATATTATATGTAGAGAAGTGAAAATCCTAAATGAGGGAGAGCATTGCCAGTCACCTTTTAAGATAATGTTTTAATTGCTCAAAGGATACGTTTTATGTCCATAATATCATTTAAATTTTTCTAGACCAGATATACATTCTACTACCATAACAAAATAATATAAACCTCTTGTCATCCAGAAACAAAATTGAGAATGAAATATGAAAAGCATCAGTATTTCAACATTTTTGGGAATGTGAAATTGTGTCTTCAAAATTCTAGCCTTTTAAAACTCTTAAAATAGTAACTTCAAGAAAACTACAGAAGAGATAGCAGAATATGTAGAATAGTAAACTAGAACAGGCATATTTACACAAACATCTTTAGAAAAGTGTAAAAATGTCAATAAAATCAAACAATATTGCAGATTATGAAGAATTTATATATCATTAAAAATGTAAATAAAGGTCTTGGAAAAATCATTTTCCTCTGAAGCTTACTATAAGAAGTAAGGAATTATTCAAAAATATAGATGGTCCTTGACTTTCAATGGTCAGTTTACCACAAAAAAATGGATTTGTGGGAGAACTTAAACACATTTTGACAATATATTTTATTTTATTTTATTTTTTAAAATATTTTTAGTTGTTGATAGATCTTTATTTTATTCATTCATTATTTATATGTGGTACTCAGGATCGAATCCAGTGCCTCACACATGCTAGGCAAGTGCTCTACCACTGAGCTACAGCGCCAGCCCCTTGACAATATATTTTAACTCAATGGATTTATTGGGAAATAACCTCACTATGAATCAAGGAGCATCTGGTATCTGCTTTGAGGCTTTAAAACTTTTTTTTTTTTTTGGTACTGGGGATTGAACTCAGGGGCACTCAACCACTGAGCCACATCCCCAGCCCTATTTTGTGTTTTATGTAGAGACAGGATCTCTCTGAGTTGCTTAGTGTCTCGCCGTTGCTGAGGTTGGCTTTGAATTCGCGATTCTCCTGTCTCAGCCTCCCTAAATGCTGGGATTACAGGCTTGAGCCACTGCGCCCAGCTGAGGCTTTAAAACTTTTAAAGAAATCTTTTCTATTAAAGAAAAGTAAGCAGTTTTAGAGATGGGACAAGCTGATGTGAAATAAAAACTCAAAATAGGCAGACTAAAGCCATATTATGGACAATAAGGCATTTAGCAATTCACAAAATTAAATTGATAATGAGAAGTTCAGCTTAAAGCCAGGTATTGTGGTGCATGACTATAGTTCCAGCTACTTGGGAGGCTGAGGCAAGAGAATTGCATAAGCCCATGAGTTGGGAGCCAAACTGAGAACATAATGAGGCCCTGTCTCTAAGAAGCAAATAAATAGATAGATAAAACTTCACTTTAGTAGTACTTACAATATTCACAGGAAAACAGTAATAAAAATAATGAGTAAATCAGGTTGCTTAGGAGATCCCAGGTCTGCCTCATTCTGCATTCGTAACCATTTCAATGGCTATTAACTCTAGGGAGATACGATTTCCTCTTTTTCAAAGGTTTATACCAGAAATCTCAAGGAGAAAATGTTTAAACCATTTCCCGAGAATGTATTGTGTAGAACACAGCAAATGTTTCAAATTAGAAAGGTCAAAGGGAATGGCTAATCTCTACAGCTTTGACTAAAAATATATATATTAGAAATCAAAATAGCTGCTTTTTTAGTCCTAATATCAACACAACTGGAATAATATATCGATCCATCAATATCTTTCACACCCAGCTTTTAAACTTATGTGATGTGTAAGTACTTATTTTTTCCTTTACAGCTTTAGTAAGATGACCAGCTAGGCTACTTCGTACGTAAGTGGTTGTATGAATAAAGATTGAATTGTTTTCTTTTTCTTTTTTTTTTTTTTTTTTGGTACTGGATATTGAACCCAGGGGCACTCCACCACTGAGCCACATCCCCAGCCCTATTTTGTGTTTTTATGTACAGACAGGGTCTCACTGAGTTGCTTAGTGCCTCGCCCTTGCTTAGGTTGGCTTTGAACTTGCAATTCTCCTGTCTCAGCCTCCCTAACTGCTGGGATTATAGGTTTGCGCCACCGCATCCTGCTGAATTGTTTTCAAGAAGAATGTTACTGTAAGTGGTTTAGTTTATAAAGTTTTATGACTGTAGAGAGTTTTGTGTTCTCCTTGTGGTACCAACTGGCTCTTGCTAATCAGATCGTTTTCTCTTTTTACCTGATAATTATCTGCAGAAACATTGAACTGTGGCCAGTGAAGTATGGAAAGAAATGACAGATGCACCACTTCCAACTTTAGACCATAAGCAAATTCTCAGTTAAGGCTTCCTTCCCTTTTTACCCTTTCACCTGGAGGCAAAGGAATTCATGGAGAGCAACAAGGAAGCACTGAGAAGACAGAAGATGAAAGGAGGTGAATTATGAGTGACCTTCTGGATTACCCCCACTGGACTTTAAAAGAATAAGAAATAAAGTTGTTGAGTTACTAAGATTTCAGGATTTTTTGATTATAGCCTTACCTTAACTAATGTACTCTTGTCTCATACATACATACATAACAGAATAGATCTTTCCATAGTTAAGACATCCAAGCTTAGATGATGGCTACTGCCCACAGGAATTAAATAAAATAAATATAGGGACAGTGTTCTGGAAAAGTAAATAGATTAATAATTAGTTCAGAATCCTTTGTCTCAGAACCAGGTGTTGAATTTTAAATTTTCCATATCCAAGTAACTTATATAAATTATGACACCCTCTATTCTAAAAAAAAAAAAGAAGAAGAAGAAAAAGAATGCTTGCAGGCCACAAATTTAATTTTCATGATTGAAATCAACTGTCAGAATGTGTCTTATCTCAACTTCAAGAAGGAGTTTACTAAAAACAAATTAGTAATAATTGTAAAATACTCACAAATTAAATATAAATTATTTGTCAAATTGATCGTTTTTTGTAGTTTAGCCAGCTTTCAATTACAATGAGTTCCCTTCATTTTAAATAACAGTAGATTGGTTACTCTCACATGTGTGAATGTTGTCAATCCTCCCAAAATAAAGCTATAATGTTAAGAAATCACATAGATCTAAGACTTTAAATTATGTTCACACATATACTTTTTGTTTGGAACAAAATTTATTCTATGTTATATTTTCTGTTAAATTTACATTTACTTAAAAATTATTTGTGTATTTTAATAGTTCTGATATATTTGTTATATATTATTTATATCATATAGTTTGCTTTGTAATTGAAAGATTTGTTGTTGCTATTATTTCTGACTACTCAACACACGCTTATGCTCTCCCACATTCTCGTGTCCTTTGTTCTTTCACACATACGTGTTTGTGTGTACATGCACACACATGTGTATATGCAAGTTCTCCGGTAAAGGATTTCCCCTATTATCACAGGCCCAAACAAAGCAGATGGCACATGATTCAAGCCTTTCAGCTTAAAAATCTCTACCACTTTTTACAAAGTGGATGAACACATGATCCAGAAAAAAATAAAATTAATTATTTTCTTAGAGACTTATTTTTATTCTTTTGGAAGAATATAATTCCAAATCTGCCAGCAACCATTTTTTGGTTGGAGATTATTCCTAGCAAAATGAGGGAAAATGTCAAGAGGCAGGGAGGGAAGGAGGAAGTGAGGGAAAAAGAGTGGTGGGAGAGAAACAGAAACAGAAAATTAGTAAGAGCCTTTTCTTATTACTAAGAGATCCTTTCCAATGTCTTCCAAGAAATCTCTTATTTACTTTAGTCTGTTTCCTTTATTTCTACTTAATTATTACTGTCATTTAACATCAGATTTTCTTTAAAAATGATTCTTTTTTGATAAAAAAAGAAAAGAACTCATTTCGATGAGGTAGTTCTATTGTTGAGGAATATACTTTTTTCTCCTTTGCTGATTTTTTTTCTCTAAGCTCTATGGAGATAAAATTGATAAATACCAATTGTGGTGTATATTTATGAAATACAATGTAATGTTTTGATATATTTTTACATTTTAAAATGGTTACTATAATCAAGCCAATTAACGTACCTTTCATTTCACATAACTAGCATTGTGGTTGGGTGTGTGTAGAGAGAGAACCTTATATTCCAGTCTTTGCAATTTTCAAGTACCGTCCTGCACAATAGAACTCTGAAATTTATTCCTCTTGTCTAATTAAAACTCTGTTCTCTTTGCTCAACTTCCTTTATTCCTGTCCCACCAACCAACCACTGACAACCACCATCCGTTTTTTTTTTAACACTTAATCAATTAAATTGACAAAAATTGTATATATTTATCATGGTCAACATGATATATTGAATATGTATACACTGTGGAATGGGTAAATAGAACTAAATAACATATCTTGTCTTGGGGTGAAAGCACTTAAACCTACTCTTTCTGTGATTTTTAAGAAGACAAAGCATTTTTATTAACTATAGTCACCATCTTGATATAATTCCTCCTTGAATGAAATTTGTATCTTTTGACCAACATCTCCTCAAGACAACCTTATCTCACCCCCTGGTAACTAACAGTATCTGAGTTTTGTTTTGTTTTGTTTTTGTTTTTGTTTTTTTCACATATATATGAGATCATATGATATGTCTTTCTGTGACTGACTTATTTAATTTAACATCATGTCCTTGTGTTAGTCAACTTTCTGTTAGTATAAAAAATGTCTGAGGTAATAAATTTATAAAGAAAAGTTCATTTTAGCTCACAGAGAAGCAGTCCATGATCAATTGGCACCATTGCTTCTGGGCCTGTGACAAGGTAGTGCTTCATGGTGGGAGTATGTGATGAAAAATAAAATGGCTCAGAAGTGAAAAGAGTGAAAGAGGAAGAGGCTAGGGTCCCACTCACCTCTTCAAGGGCATACTCCTAATGACTAGAAGACCTACCAAAAGGATTTACTTCTTAAAGGTCCCAACATATCTCCAAAACATATGGAAGGTTGGGAAATATTTTAGAGCCAAACTGTAGTGGTTCTCTTGGTTCACCATGTTGGCACAATTGATGAGATTTTACTTTGTAAGGCTGAATACTATTCCACCGTATGTGTGTTTGTGTATATAGAGGCATACACATTCATTTATGGACACGTAGGTTGCTTCCACCTCTTGGCTATTGTGAATAATGCTGCAATGAACATGAGAGTCTGAATATCTCTTCAACATACTGGTTTCATTTACTTTGGATATAAACCAAGTAGAAGATCTTATGGTAGTTCTGTATTTAATTTTTGGAGGACTCTCCAAGCTGTTTTGTATAATGGCTGAACCAACATACATTCCCACTATGAATGGGAAAAGAGTCCCTTTTCCATGCATACAACACTTACTTTTTATTTTTTTTAAATAATAGCTATTCTGACAAGCATGCAGCAATATCTCATTATGGTTTTAATTTGAATTTACCTGATAATTAGTGCTATGGTCTGAATGTGGTTTGTCCTTTCTGAAACGCAAGTTAAAATTTAATCCTCATTGTGAGATATAAAGAGCTGGGACCTTTAAGAGGTGATTAGGCTTCTGCCTTAGTGAATATATTCATACATCCATTCAGTTAATGAATTAATTGATTAATGAGTTATCTAAAGAGTGGGTCTGTTATAAAAGCCAGATTGACTAGGTCTCTCTAATGCTCCCCATTTCTCACCATGTGATGTCCTGCACTGTCTCACTCTGCTATCAAGAAGTCCATAACCAAAGGTGGCCCAATGACCTTGGACCAGAATTGTGAGCAAAAATATTTCTCTCTTCTTATAACTTACCTAGTTTATGGCATTGTCTTATTAGCAGTGGAAAATGGGCCAAGGAAATTAGTGATGTTGAACTTCTTTTTTTCATATGTCTACTGGCCATTTATGACTTCTTTTGAGAAATGTCTGTACAGATTCTTTAAAGGGTTTTTAGCCTAGTTTTTTTTTTTCTTGCTATTGAGTTGTTTGAATAGAAATATTTTTAGTCATCTTTTATCCATTAATATTGCTGACCAATAATCTTAGCTTAATGTGTTATTGTTTGGGCACTAAATGTTATTATGAAAGGATTTCATAATAACATCATGTGTGTAGTATCAATATTTATGCTGTTACTGCTACATTGTTAGGCTTTCCCCATGTTGCCCAGGGGTTTCATTAACCAAGGTAACAAATAAATGTGTGCTCTTACTCACGCTTGAGTATGTTACCCAGAAATCCCTTTGTGAGACAGTTAAAATGACAGCAGGACCTATAATTTTAACCATCTTCTCTTGTAACTTCTATTTCCAATTTTAAAGACACTGGGTATTTTCCCACTCTATAGCATATTAATTGTTGTAATATGTGTCTCTCTTCCTTTTCCATAAATCCTCACCAACACTTAATTTTCATCATTTTAATAATAGCTATTCTAACAAGTATGAGGTAATATCTCATTAGGCTTCTAATTTGAATTTACCTGATAATTAGTGCTATTTAAAACCTAGTATTATACCTTAGGTTTAGCAGTTATAAAAATGACTGCTATCTCTTTGAGAGGTAGCCAAGGTTTATCAAAGTATATTTTATATGTTCCATGTTCCAATATT
The DNA here is from genome assembly GCA_028644305.1 of Xerus rutilus. Taxonomy (NCBI): domain Eukaryota; kingdom Metazoa; phylum Chordata; class Mammalia; order Rodentia; family Sciuridae; genus Xerus; species Xerus rutilus. Next base: position 49,473,377 of record CM053408.1, read on the forward strand.
TTAACTCAGGCCTTCTCAATGATTATTACTAAATTTGGAGAAAAATCCATTGAGTGGTTTTCATGGGAGTTGGCAATAAATCCAGCAGAAATTAAATATTTGTCTATGGGGATGATTTTGCTCCTGAGGCTAAAGTAAGTGTTCTAAATGTGTTTAAGGGAAGAAAGGCTAAACCATAATATCCAGAAGATTAAGTGTATTAAAGACATTTTTGAATTAAGGTATTTCAGTCCACAATGGGACATAAAACATCAATTGTAGAACATCTGTATATTCTATGTATTTATCTCTTAGTAGATATATGATTTGCAAATATTTTATTCTATTCTGTGACCTGCCTTTTACCTTGCTAATGTTATTTGATGCATGAAATTTTAACATTTTCATGAAGTCAAAGTCAAGTTTTAGTCAGCCTTTTTGCTGTTGCAACTAAAAGATCTGACAAGAACAGTTTTAGGGAAGGAAAAGTTTATTTGAGGCTCACAATTTAAGAGGTCTCAAACCATAAACATCTGCCTCCATTTCTCAGGGCTCAAGGTGAGGCTGAACATCATGGCAGAAAAGTGTGGCAGAGGAAAGCGGCTCACATGATAACCAGAGAGCAGAGAGACAGTCTCTCCACTCTCCAGATACAAAATATATACCCCAAAGCCATGCCCCCAATGAACCACTTCCTCCAGTCACACCCCACCTGCCTCCAGTTACCACTCAGTTAATCCCTTCAGAGGTTAATTCACTGATTAGGTTAAGGCTATCAACCAATCATTTGTCCTCCAAACCTGGCATTGTCTCACACATGAGCTTTAGGGGGACACATCACATCCAAACCATAACATCAGTTTACCTAATTTTTTTGGTTGTATGTGCCTTTGGTGGGATATCCAAGAAATCATTGCCAAATCCAGTGATGTGAAGCATTTGTCCTATGAAAACTTTCGGAGGCTTCTCTCTAGGATTATCTTATGTGTACACACACACACACACACACACACATACATGGAATAGAATTTGTAGCAAGTTATTTCTAATTTTTTAAAACTACTTATAAAGGTGAGAAATATATTTACTTTATGAGATATTGAAAGCAAGGTAATTCAGAGAGAAGAAAGGATACAAGTTTTTCAGAATGCTCAATTGGAGATGTTCAAAACTGAATGATGGTGATGAACACAGGGAAGTATAAGTTTTTCTGGACAATATGAAAGTCACATAAGAGAAGATAAATTCCATTAACTCAAGCTTTATCAATTAAAATTGGTGTTTTTTCATAAGGCAGCTTTTGTTATGAGACAGCAGATAATTTAAAAAGCAAATTGACATCAAGAAAGCAAAATTTAGGACCTACATCTTAGTCACAGACCTTTCAGAATTGAATCTCTTCATTACATATCTGTGTCTAAAGTCATGTTTTCTTATATTAAATAACAAATATTACATAATGATGATTGAGATGTTAAGAAAGTTTTATTAGACATCTACTTAATATGGCAGTAAAAGAGCACAATATATTTATGACAAGTAGACATTAAAAACAATGAAAATTTTTAATTGATAGTAGCTATATTTCTATCTAGATAATTCAGATATCCAGAATGATACCTACTTTAAGAATTATGACTTTAATTTCATGTGAGGTGAGTCTAATTGATCAACTATCTTCATTCACTTTGGTACTAATACATATGATTTTTCTCTACAGTCAAATAATAAAAGGTCTGGAGTTTTGTTTAACATCATTCTTAGGAGATGATATCATAGGGGAGGTGCAAGTTTATTGCTGAAGCTTATCTTCCTTTCCCAGAGTTTTAAGTATGTTTTAAATATTGTAGCAAAATGATTTATAAAAGGAATACTTCTATTCCAAAATACAAATTGTTTCAATTTATATTTAATCTTATAAATTGCTTCAGAAGTGAACAGAGATGTATGTAGTCCATAGAATTGTGTAGAACATGACTTCTAAACCCATATTCTTACTTGCTTTAATTTTTATCCTTTATTTAAACAATAGTTAAATAAGGAAATCAGAAGTAGCCTTAGTTATTGTTTTTTATATACAAACAATAATGTATTGCTTATTGTTTTGCTAAATGACCACAGAGCACATTTTTAGCTGAAGAAACATGACTTTCCCAGATCTTCTACTTAAAGCTGTTGCTCTCACCTAAAAGCCATGAAATTAATACCTAATGATAATTTCTTATACGTGTCAAACAAATATAAACTGCCAATCCTAAAGCAACAAGGAATTTTATCCATTCAAAATTTTGTGCAATAGATCATTATTTTGTCCAGCAACAAAAATGCTTTAAATTTTAACAATTGGTAAGTTCTTGTTCTATTTTAATCTTTCTCAATATAATTAATGGTAAAAAATTCACAGAATTTCAAGATTTAAGTACTTTTAACAAATTCCAGAGTTCAGAGTAAAACCCAGATAAAACAATGTCCTTATAAGAGAGGGAAATGTGAACACAGAAATACACTCTCAGGGAGAACACTGGAAAAATGAAGGCAGAGATCAACTGGGCTGATGCAGTAGAAGCCAAGGAATGCCACATATTGCCTGAAAACCACCAGAAAGGAGACAGAGGCATCGAACAGGTTCTGCTTCCCCACCAGTGAAAGAAACCAATCCGGCCTATAACTTGATTTTGGGCTTCTGGCCTCCAGAACCATAGACAATAAACTTCTGTTGTTTATGTCTCTAAGTTTGTGGCGTTTCATTATAGCAAATCTCAAAAATTAATAGAATATATATGAATAATGAACAACTAAAAATTTAGAGACAACTACTTAGGCTTTCTCAGATGAATTCAGTGGTTAGCTTTTACAATGTGTTTCTTGAGGAAAGAGAGACCACTTGTGATTCAAAGTCAACCAAAACCTATTTGCAACACCGAATTTAAAAAAAAAAAAAGTGTATAGACCAGTGTCAGAAGTAAAACTAGAAAAGAACCATAGATAAACTAGTACTGTAAAATGATCAACAAATTCATCCCATTTTTTCCCATTCCATTTTTTCCATAATTTTTGCCTCTTTAAAATTTTTCTTAATATTTCTTATTTTGTATATCAACAATAAAGTGTAGGTGAATTCTATTTCTTTACTCATGGTGGTGGGAAAAGAATTGTATTTTTACTTTCAGTAATATTCATTTTAAAAGTTGAAAAACATATTATTCAAAATATATTCCCATATATGTCCTTTAACCTCTATATTTAAATATCCTCTCTATTGCATATTATCTAAGTCTTTTAGATTTTTAAAAAATCATTTCCCCTAGACCTGTGTTATCTTCTATGTGTTTTCCATAATGTTATAGGTTGGATTTCTTTGAAAATACTCTCAGATGTGGAGTTTAACATGGTGAAAGTTTTTTAAGGATCTTTGGAATCTACACTGATGAAGACAGGAGGAGGAAGGGGGATGGATCAGTGGGAGAAGTGGGGCTGTTGTCTAAACTCTGCAGTAGCCCTAGTCAACTCCCCAGAATGCTCTGGAAGTAGAATGGGACTTCAGAGTTGTATTAAATTGGGTTTAGAGGCTGACCTTAATATCCCTGCATGGATAAGTCTTCGATATGGAATAATTTGGGAACAAGTTTGACCTTATACAAGATGACTCTGGCTGAGCCAATTCTTTGAAAGGTCTGATGGTTCAAACTATCTGGCAACATCAATCCTAAGCAGCTAAAGCAGTAAGGAACCTGAGTACTAAATTACAACATCCACTACGCAGACTATCCCAAGGAGTTTATCTGTCCACTACGAAGACAGACTATCCCAAGGAGTTTATCTTACCTTAATATAAAATAGTTCTAATACTGTATAGTAATTGACTTTTTAAAAAAGTTGAAATCTTTTTTTTTTTTTTTTTTTGTACCAAGAATTGAACTCAGGGGCACTCAACCACTGAGCCACATCTGCAGCTCTTTTTGTATTTGATTTAGAGACAAGGTCTCACTGAGTTACTTAGGGTCTTGCTAAATTGCTGAGGCTGGCTTTGAACTTGCAATCTCCCTGCCTCAATTTCCCGAGCTACTAGGATTACAGGCAAGCACCACCATGCCCAGCTAAAAGGTTGAAATCTTTTTAATTACTAGATGAAGAATGGCACGTTTAAAACTTTTATGAATGAACATCTATTTATTTCCTGAAGGAAATACCATCCACATATCTTCATGTTTATTTTTAAGTTGACCAGTATATTTATATGTTGATCTTGCTGGAGGCCAAGTTTACCTGTATGTACAAATGCCCTGTGAAATTTTGAGAGCTAAGTTACTCCATACACTGATAGATGCTGACCTGAACTTTGAAACACTATTAAATTCACATGATTAAACATACTTAGAGCAACCTCTAAAGAGCAGGCCCCCCTGTTATTTTGCCACACTACTATTGTTCACAGGAATATAGTCTGGACTCTTAACAAGAAGTTACTTTAAGTAACATGCTATTGATCATGTAAACTTTATTCTTTTTACTCTACTTTCTTTAAAGTATTTTCAGCCAGTTACTTCACACTTCTGCCTAGGGACCTCAAATACTATCAGTTTGAAAGATAGGTATGTTATAGGTTCATAATTATATTCCTAAAACTCTCTACACATTGTTTACTTAGTTCAGGAAAGTCTGATTGGACTTCCAGTTCTTCCCCAGATTTTCGTCTCCTCTATTTGTCCACAAATCATCTAGCTCCATCAGTTTTTCCTCGCTATCAGTCTCATCCCTGAACTTATTTCTGCCTTGAGCTCTTCCTTATTGCTAGAAAATTAGATTCTTACTCCTACCCTTTCTGATAATAAAATTATCTCAGAGTTAGATTCTTGTCATAGCATTAAGTCATTTCTCCTTTATCACCTTTAAGCTTTTAAATGTTTATAAATCCTTCTTGCTTACTGATTAAGTTTGTTTAAGCTTTTATGATGTGAATTTTTGGGTATTTATTTTCTGTTTAGTAGTAGATTTTCTGGTGGTCTGGCTTAAAATAGTCTGTTGTAAGTACTATGATTTTTTAACCAATAAATGGAAAGAGAGGAGTTTTGTCCTTATCAAATCTGAAGTGCCATTTAAGATAAATTTTCACAAGAAATATCTACCAGTCTGAAAGGATTAAAATAGCATTTCTTTGAATTTAAATGTATTTTGCTTAAACCCTAGTTTCCTCTTTATTTCTCCAAAGGTTCATAGGTCTTGATCTAGCAGATTTATTGTTTATTTACAATGTTTTGCAACCATAAAAAACAGTCATTCTGAAAGTCAGTTTACATTATGATTATTTTAGTTACAGGTCAGAAAGGTTTATCTTAAATCCACTTTTATAGACGAGATATATGATGACAAGCATTGCTAACATCTGGATTTTGAATGTCCTCTAAGGCCTATGTGTTCAAAGCTTGGTCTCAAGCTTGGTACTATTGAGAGGTAATGGAAATTTTAAGAGATGGGATCTAGCAAGAGGTTTTAGGTCACTGGGCTGTGCCCTCAAAGGGGATTATGGGATGCCACTCTCTTTCTTTCTCTTTTTCTCTCTTTGCTTCCTGACTTTCATGAAGTGAACAACTTATTTCACCATATGCTCCCACAGGCAATGGGCGAAACAAACAAGCAAGTGAAACTTCTGCAATAGAATAAAACTTCCCTCCTCGGAAGCTGATTATCTCAGGTATTTGTTGCAGTAACAGCCAACTAACACAGTCATATTATCAATTAAAATAGAAACATGGTAAGAAAATATTACTTTTTTAAAAGTATTTTTTTTCTTTAATAGCCTGCTGTATTCAAGTTATGAAGCTCTTCTCTGGTTTGTTTGACTAGTTACTATAACAAAAATTGATTAATGAAATGAATTAAAGTTTTGGGATGTAAGATCAACACGCAAAACTGAGTTGTATTTCTATGTTCTAGCAATTGGCATTGATGTGGAGAAATTCAAACACTAATACATTGCTGATGTGAATGTAAAATTGTGCAACTACTGTGGAAAACAGTTTGGAGGTCCTCTAATGAGTTAAATATAAACCACTATTTGAATCTAGCTATTCTACTCCTTACTATTTCCCCCTAAAAATTAAAAACTTAAACATAACCATGTACATGAATGTTCATAACAGCACTATGCATATTCATACTTAGTCAAAAGATGAAACAAGTCAGATATCAGTGATGGTTGAATGCATAAACAAAATATGTTACATCCATACAATAGATTATTTTCCAAAATAAAGCATGGCACATGAAGAAAAGTAAAGATTCAATAAAAAAGAATAAAGCATGGCACATGCCATAGCATGCTTACTGGGTATGGGATTCCCTTTCGAGTTGATGTAAGTGTTCAGAAACCAATTAGTGATGACTGTTGAATAGCACTGTAAATATATTAAATGTCACTGAATTGTATGTTTTAAAATAGTTATGATGGTGAATAAGTCAACATTTTAGTCTCTACTGGAATTGTGGCCATTAAGCTATGAGGTCAAGGTGACTGGCTGATGCACATTTTACCACAATTAAAGAAAAAGTTTAATGAAAAAATGTCCTACCATATAAATGGACTACTTACATTCTTTTGAAATTTAGTTTCTCCTTAAAATTAGGCACTTCTTTCCAAATATTTGTAAGGTGTAGAATTTTGTCTGATAATTCAAGTAAAAAAATATCTGAAGACTCTTCCCTATTTATTGTATATAATAGCCTTTAAGGTAATCAATCTACTTGTTCTGTAGGAAAGTTATTTAGCTCATAGATACAATGAGCTGCCACCAAAACAAAGATTGTATATTGTATTAAAAAGAATGATTTGGATCATACAGTTACCTCTAATTGTGTGTTCTTTGTACTAAATTCTAAGTTAACTAAAAGAAAGTATGTATTCTGTATTCTAGATTTGTGACAATTGTTTCTACACTTGTCACTAAACAAACTATAACTTCAATATCTAAATCTGTATGCTAGTAGGCCCTATAACCTGCATGGCTTCATTATAAATAGGTCCTTACATTGATTCTTAACTTTTCTGCATCTTTGTGGTAGAAATTGAACAAACTCAGAACCACCTTTACCCAGCAGCTTGTTTTAAAAGAGCAATAATGCTTTCTAAGCATGGACAGCATAATCATTGATTTTAGATTCAGTAGGACATCAGGGCTAACATCTAGTCTCTGATTGGTAGAAGGAAAATGGGTTAGAACATTTCAAACTATATGAAAGAAAAGCAAGTAAACATTAAGTTACATAAAATTAAATCTATTCCAGCTGCTTATATCTTAGGCTTTACCTTGAAATAGACATGAAATGTTCAACATTCAGCTTCAGAAATTTGAAATTCAGCCAGCTACCTTGACCTTAGAGCCTAATGCCTAAGATTCTGGTTGAGACTCAGTTCTTGATTGATTCTGAAATACTCTTTTGGATATCTCATTGAGATTTTTATCAGTTTTTGAAGATCTGGAACATTAGGATGTGGGCTTCAATATGAAATCCCCCCCCACCACCAAATATTCACAACAAAAATGCAGCATTGTTTTATAAGCTATAACTTTACAAATGCTGAGTTTATATGCTGCAAAAGCAGGTCAAACATGCTTGTTTGAGTAAACACCAAGTCATAGATTTCACAAGTAAGTGACAAAGTACATATAGTGATATTTTCAAATTTATATGTATTTTTAGATAAAATTACACTGAGTAATAGAAAAATTTGTTGTTTAAATTTTTCCTAAGCATCTCTTTGCCCCCTACTCACCCTTGTTCTGATGTTTTTTAACTAGATTCACTTGTAAAAATAGTGACCAATGGGAAAATATATTTGTCCTTAGTCCTCCTTACATAGTTTTAGAGAGTCAACACTAAGTTACCATGCATTTCATTTTAATTTGCAGGCATTTTTGATCCTGAATATCTAAAATTCCAACTTGCTGTACATGATTTTTTCTTAACTTTTTTCATACCTTTAGTCTTTGACAGATGGCTGCTGCCAAGAATCAGCTTGGGTGGGGAGCTAAAGTTCCAAAAAACACAAGAATTTGTATGCATAGCTAATATCCCTTAGGTTTATTCTTGCACTTGACATGATAAACAGAGACCTGAGCCAGAGTTCCTGCCTACTGGGATGGCCCTTGCCAATGATGGCTTTGTCTCTTGCTTAAGTCCCAGTTCCCTAGTCTGTAAATCAGACATGATTGTGTTTGTCATCCCCTTTACTTCACTGGGGGATTTTAAGAATTGCAAAAACACATAGCACTTCACAATATAAAATACTAAGGTAATGGTTAAAATGAAGAATGACCTTGTCCTGCCAATGAGCAATCTACTCCCAGGGAGCAAGTTAGGCATCTGGGATATGAATTAACTCTCTCTGGCTATCAGGGCACCATTTTTAGCTGAATGCTAGAGGGTATGAAGAATATACTATTTCCATGTGAATCCAGAGTATTTCTGCCTTCCAATTATGCCTGCATTTTTAAAGTAACTAAAAATATACAAGGAGATATTAGATGATCTTAGGAAATTCTAAAAATTAAATCTGAAAAATTATTCTGCTCATAATTATTGAAGTAACTAACCTCCAATGTTTGTCCCATTAAAATAAAGAACTAAAATCTTAGTGTGCTTTCTATCAAATTCTCCCTGAAATCAGCTTCAGACTAGAAGTATGAACAATATATTGCAATTGTCCTTCACAGCTCATCATAGCTTTAGGATTTATACATTTTCACAAAGTTTTTTATTCTATTGATAAATTATTATCATTCTTCAGTAATGTATATTATTTAAGCTTTAACTTATTTTCTAAGTTAATAATCAATTTATATTAATTTGTTAGGTTATTATAATAAAGTATCACAAACTGGGCAGTTTGAACAAAAGAAAATATTATATTATGGTTCTTGAGACTAGAAAACAGGTTAAGTAGTTGGCAGGGTTGTTTCCTTCTGAGGGCTGTGAGGGAGATATCTATTCCATGTCTCTCCTACCTTCTGGTGGTTTACATACAGTCTCTGCAATTCCCAAGTTTCTGTTGCACCACCCTGATCTCTGCCTTCATCTTCACAAAGTGTTCTTTGTGCAAGTTGTGGCAGATTTTCCTTTCATAAAGATTCTAATGAGTTAAGAGCCTACCTTGCTCCAATATGACCTCATCTTATATTAGCTAATTACATCTGCAATAACTTTATTTTCAAATAAGAACACCTTCTGTGCTATTAGAGGTTAGAACTTCAACCTTTGAATTTGGTGGGGGTGGGGAGCAGACATAATTCAGCCTATAACACAATTTTATTAAATCTACATTAAATGCATTTAAGCAATGTGAAGCAATAACTCACCATTGTCTGAATTTATACTTGAGGTCATGTATTTTTTCATATACTTTATGAATTTTTAGATTTCAGTCGTATTTCCCTTCAGCTTTTATTTCCCATATTTATCACATTCCAAGCAGTTTCACTCAGGAAA
>CM053408.1:49483338-49507251 GCA_028644305.1 Xerus rutilus
TGATTAATCATCCTTCAACCCAATTTATATTCAGCAACGACTTGATCCATTAAGCATACCAAAGGAATAGTAAAACCAAATTTCTTTAAGAAACTAATGGCATAGTATGACATAGTACAGAAAATAACATGGCTTCAAGGGAGAACTCTAGATTCAGCTTTCGGGATCACTACTGAATGCAGACAGTAGTATAAGGGCCTAAGCAAAGAGCATGCCTGGTGTGTTCACCACAGTTATGACACTTCTTCATTTGAGGAAGAAGGTTCAGATCCTGTTCATTCAGAATAGACTCAATGAGTCAATAGACTCATTCAGAATAGACAAATATTATATGGCAGGAGTGGTGCTGTACCATTGTGCAAGTCGAGAATCTAAGAAAATGGCACCCTTTTCTTCTGCATCTTGAGATTCTTGCTTTTGAAACATAGCTGACAGGCTATTGGGAGTGCAGTCCACATGGAGAGGCTACCTATGGTTTGTGTCCAACAACCCACTGGTAGCCAGCATGAATTAGCAAACCTGCCATGTGATTCCAGCCCCACCAGCCCCCATCGGATGAAATGCAAGAGAGAGCCTGAGTGGAAACCACCTAGCTGGACTAAATCAACCCCAAAATCATGAAGTGAATAACAAAGTACTGCTGATACTTTTATCCATTGGGGTAATTTGTCACACAGCAATAGATGACTAATTATGACAGAAAGATCTGGACATAGCAAGGTTGTTTTGATTTATGTTTTAAAAGAATCACTATAATGCTGAGATGACAAACACACTTTGAGAGTAATAAGTGGAATGAAAGGAAGTTAGACCATTGATGCAACTGAGGTGTGAGTTCAGTGTTTTGGACCAAGGTGGTGAGCACTGGTCACCATCAAGATATATTTAAAGGTAGATTTAACAAGATTTCCTGAAAATATTGACGTGGGTGTATCCCATTTGTACATCTGCTGTCTCTTGGGAGTGATCTTTATTTGTAAATATTTTCTCTTTGCACAGAGTGTATGCTCACATTTATGGCTTTTGTCTTTCTTTTTAATCAGCATTTTTAAGGGGAATGTTGTTATTCGGGAACTTGCTTTTTCTATATAGTCTATGGAACTTATTTTACGTGGTCCCTGGTTGCCACTTTTATAGCTTTCTATAAATTTTTACAAACAAGTGGTTCCTCTTCCCTCTTTGCTTAAAGTAAGATAAATTAAAATTAGAGAAAGAGTGAACTAGATGCTACCTGGAGCCCACCTAAATGTTTCCATCTCATATCTGGCACCTAGGGAAGAGTTTTAATTAGATGGCTACTAGTCTCACAATAACACTGGGAAACTTTTATTTCAGCAGATCACTTTGTTCAATAAAAATGAAATATATAATTAAGGCCTCTGGGAAACTATACACATTTGATAGGAGTTTCCATATTTGTTACATTCTTGTAAAAATCCAGCATGTCAATGCAACTGCATTAAGCTATCGTTTTTCTTCTATGAATACTTTGTTCAAAAATGGAAAATAGAATGAGTAAGGGCAGGGTCTAGGAGGTAAAAAAAAATAATAGTAAAATGAATGTAAAAGTGATACAAGATAACAGAGAAGGGAAGGATTCTTTGATTTCAGGTATGAATGTGTTTAGGAAAGAAGGGCTAATAAAAGCATGAACCGTAATCACAAAGACAAATAAACTCTTTGAGATGAGGAGCTCACAAGCTTTCCTCTGACACTGAAAGGTGAGCATAAGACTTTAGCTATGTGTCACATCAAATCAGAGCCTGATTACTGAATCACTTCATGAATCATTTACAGGAATTTCAAGTACAATCTCCCAACCAGGAGAACAACCAGTCCATCACGTAATGCTTACTTTTGCTGGATGAGATTTCAAAAATTCAATCTATAAGATGTGAAATGACTGATCCTTTACAACTTGAATCTGAAAATATTAATTATGGAAAATGGGAAAGTAATATTTTTACTTTGACTTTGTATTTAAAGATAAGACTGACAAGTCGTAATTTCCATAAAATTGTAAAAAGGAAAATTTGATGTCTGGTTAAAACAGCTGATGGACCATGTGCAATGGCGTTTCAGTGGGGAGACACGTAGGAAATGAAGCATGAAAATATAGTAGAGTCACCATCCAAGAGCCACTTGAAGAACCTTTTGAAATTATAACCTAATTAGGCCTTTGGGAAAGGCTGCCTTGCCAAATGCAGGTATTCATTTATCACATTTTGAAATATCATTTTCTTCTCTTCATTATTCAAATGTATGTATTGAGAATAAGCTTTAGAATACTTGCTGTCAATTAGGGAAAAAAGTGAAGCACCATATGATAGAAAAATTTTCAGAGTTCTAGACCTTCTTTTGTAATTAACACAAAAACCTGGGCAATTCACGACCTGTCTGGTGAGTTTTTCCACTTCAGTTTAAACACCCTTTTCTCCCCAGGCCTCTATTTGTTGAGGCTGGCTCACCCTAGACTGTGGTGGGGAAATGTGAGTATTGGACCTTGACTGATTTGCCTTGAAAAACACCCAGCACTTCTAGGCCTCTACTTATGACAATGCTGGACATCTTGCAGCCTGCTGTCCATGGAGTTACTGCAAAACTCCAGGTAAACCAGGCCTTCATTCCTCTTTTTTATTTATGTCCTTCAAATAAAATCAAGATCACAAGGTAGCAGAGTCAAAAAATCTGCTTCACTAAAGAACTGGGGTACATTGAAAGGGTAATTATAAAGGAGAGTAAAAGTAAATATCATTCATTCAATAATATCTTTTCCAGAGTAAGTACTGTACAGGGAGAAAACATAGCCATCCCCCTCCCACCATCCATGTTTTTACCTTTTAAGGTTTTGGTTACCTGCAATCAATTACAGTCCAAAAATGTTAAATAGAATTTTCCAGAAATAAACAGTTCATAAATTTCAAATGGTTTGAGGTCTGAGTAATGTGATGAAATCTCATGACACCCCATTCTGCCTTTCCTGGGACTGGAATCATCCCTTTTCCAGCATAACTGCTATGTTTATGCTACCTGCATGTTGGTCACCTAATAGCTGCCTGGTTATCAGCTCAATTATTATGCAGGCTCAGCTGTGGATTAGCCCATGTGCATTAGACTAACACTGTGTCCCAACCCCTGTACTATCCATTTCACTTCATCTCATCACATAGGTATTGTGTTATCTCACATGATCACAAAGAGAAGAGTGGGTACAGTAAAATATTTTAAAGAGAGAAAGACCACATACACATAATTTTATTATATTATACTATTATAAGTGTTCTATTTTATTATTAGTTACTACTGTTAATTTATTCCTGTGCCCAATCTATGAATTAGATTTTCCTTTACCTATGTATGTAGGTAAAGGAAAAAACAATATATGTAGCATTCAATACTGTCTTCAGTTTCAGGCATCTACTGGGGCTCTTAGAAAGTATCTGGGGGACTACTATACCACTCAGGAGAGCATCTTTCTTCTTCAGCCTAGCTTCACAGCTCTTGGGCTCCTTAAGACAATGGATGTGGTAGCCAGGAAAGTGTCTGAGATTTAGGTCACTTCAGCAAGTGTAGAAATGTCTCTTTCAGGTTCTGATGCTTTTTTTAGTTTGCTACTACAGTAACATTCATCTTCAAAGCTTTTATTTTTAAATTGTTAGTGGTTACATATTTGTGATTATCACATCCACTCACATCTCTCCAAAACAAGTTTATTCATTCATTCATCAAGTATTGCATGATAGCCTACTCTGCCAGGTTAATAGTGAAATAGAAGTCATTTAAGCAAGGTAATGCTCGATTTTGATTAGTGCTCTTAAGATGCTAAACAGATAGAGGAGTGAAAGTTGCATAGAAGGTGCTACTTTAGGTAAGATGATTAAGAATGATGTCTGAGAAAATGATATCTGAGATGAAATTTTGTCCATAAAAATCAGGGTAATAATATTATCTTCCTTAAAGATTTGGTGAGTGTTAAATGACAGAATGTGTGCAAAGTGATTACTGCCATGTGACTCATAGCACTCAATAAATATTAGCCATTATGCATAATATTATCATTATTCTCCATAACTTCCTGGCAAGACAGGCAGAGAAGAAACTATTGATTCTATTTTATAGATGAGGAAACTCTAACTCAGAGAGGTTAAAAGACTTTCTGTGTTCACACCAATAGTAAATGTAGAGCCAGGACTTAAATCCCAGTATTTTGTCTATTATTCTAATGCTCTTTCAGCACATGCATTCAAATCACTTGGAAGCAATCCTAATTTATCTACCGGGCCATCTCTCCATTCACATTCATCTACCTATCTGTCCATCTATCTAACGTGTCCTTCTTAAAATTTGGCTAACACAACTGTGGGGTTAGCAAGTCTGAAATTTTTAAGGCATGCTGGGAGGCTGGGTATGAGTTCTTGTTATGGGCTTCAGTCCAAAGTTTGTCAGGGGGCAGGTTGCCCTCTTTTTCAGGGTATCTCAGCTTAAGGTCTGCAATGGTCTGAATGTTTATGTCCCTCACAAATTTATACCTTGAAACCTAATCCTCAAAGTGATGGTGGATTAGGTGGGCCCTTGGAAGGTGATTAGGCCATGAGGGTTCTGCCTCATTGCCTGTTACAGTTTAGATGTGGTGTCTGACAAAAGCTCACATGTGAGACAATGAAAGAAGGTTCAGAGGAAATAGAGTCTTAATCCAATCAGTGAATCAGTCTCCCAATGGGATTAGTTTAGTGGCAAATGAACTGGTAGGGTGTGGCTGGAGGAGGTTTGGGTGTGGCTTTAGGGTGTATATATTTGCATCTGACCAATGGAGACCAGTCTGTTTTCTGATAACCATGTGAGCTGTTTCCCTTTGCCACACTCTTCCGCCATAATGTTCTGCCTCACCTGGAGGCCTGAGGAATAAAGCCTGCTATCTATGGTTTGAGACCTCTGAAACTATGAACCTCAAATAAACTTTTCTTCCTCTACAGTTGTTTTGGTCAGGTCTTTAAGTCACAGCAGTGAAAAAGTTGACTAAAACATTGCCCTTATAAAAAAAAGAAAAAGAACCCCAGAGAACTAGCTAACCTTTTTGCCGTGTGAGGACATCACCAGTGTCATTTATGTGAAAGAGGATCTTCATCAGATAGAATCTGCGAACATCTTGATCTTCAACTTCTCACCCTCCAGAACCATGAGAAATAAATTTGTGTTGTTATAAGCTACTCAATCTAAGGTATTTTGTTATATCAGTACAAAAGAACCAAGACAAGCCTTCAATTGATTGGATAACCCTGACCATATTATGGAGGGTAATCTGCTCACTTTGTCTATGAATTTCAATGTTGTGTCTAAATATACCTTCACAGCAACATCCAGACTGTTCTTTGACCAAACAACTGGACAACCTTAGCCTAGCTAAGTTTACACAGAAGACTAAATCACCATCTACCTATCAATCAATCAATCGATCAATCAATGCATACTGCCCTTTGTCATGGAATTTACATTAAACTTTTGAATAAAAGGAAACTTGCTTTAGTTTCAGCTTTGGTTTTAGGAGGCAGAAGCACTCAGATTCCTGACAAGCCATCTTCCATGGATGCTTTTTGACAGAATGGGCTTTTTGTTCTAAATGCTATTATAAATCATATTTTATTTTAGCTGTATGCATCACTGTGGATATGCATCACTGTTTCAGGTATCGACTTTGATTCTGTTTCTTCAGCTCAACTGAACAAAAGAAGTGCTTTCACAAAATGATTTTCCACCAACTTGGTCTAACATTATAATACCAAAGAGACCCCTGGAGGAGAAAGCTATCCTTCCTTTTCTATGTATGGTGGTAATAGTTTGCTTCTTATCCATTCATTAAATTATATAAAACAAAACTTTTTTTGTGTTTGTTAAAGAAGTTAGTTGTTAAAATAAAACACATCAAATTCATTAATTGATTCTATAGTATAATGCATAGAACCTTATTTTAAGATAATAGTATGAAATAATACAATGATTTAAGCATATAAATAGTATTTGGAAGTTGCAAATAAACACAAACTGAATACTTAATAATAGGCAAATGGCTAAGTATATTAGAATATGTTTTAAAGCTCTTCAGTAGGTTTTGTGATCTCAAAGATATGAAAATTTCTTATAAATTTATGTAACTAAATAGAACTCTCTATATATGTTTCTATTTGTAATATTTCAGCTATGTAAAAAAGTGCATAGAATAGAGGGAATTTTACCCCCAAAAAACTGTGCTATAGTGGCTATTATCTTTGTATGAAAGTAGTGTGAATGACTGTTTCTTTATGTTTTTGAAACTAAATTTTATACCATATATGTTTGCTTCTATAACAATTAAAAATAAAGTTATCCTCTAAGTAAAAATAAAAGGAGACAAAATAAACTGAGTTATCTTTGTGTGGTGACTTTTAGTGGCATATTTTCGTGGCATATAGTCTTGCCTTTTTGATTCTGTGTTTTGTACAATAATAAAAGAAGAAAAACATGCAAAGTGCCATAGTCCCTTCCATTGGCTATACAACTCTTATGCTTGAATTTAATTTAGTATAAAACTCTTATAGATAAATTCTAGAAAAAACAAAATCATTTCTCAGTTGCTGTTTGTATCTCCACATCCTCATATTAAGTTTTGCTTGAAGATTGATGAGCAGCTTGTGTGACTGTCTCCCATGTTTTTCCTACCTGGAATTGAGCATTGCACCGTGTCTCCCATGAACTTTGATCTACTTTCAAGGTTCTGAACAAGCCTTGACACCTCTAAAAATGCTCTTAGATTCCTCTAGCCTATGGTAATCTTTCTTTTTCACTTTTAGCACATCATATGTTCACCTAAATTATGAGACTCTGTGCATGAGCCCTTGATTCCATCTCAACTCTTGCATTTGTTCTCCTTTATTTCCATCAGTATGTCCTTAGATTTCCTGTAATGCAGACTTGAAGCTTCTCATCCAAAGACGTTTTTGCAAGCAGTCCTGCTTCTCCTGGTCTTCTCAGCCGGGCCAGACCATGGGGCTGCCATTAGTCCTTCTTCAAGTCATAGAAGCAGATTTTAACGTCATAATGTGACTGTATAACTAAAAGCTACCCCAAACCTTCTAATTCTTAAATACAATTGGCAATTTTCAGTATTTCCTATATGACTTTCATGTGGTAATTTATATTGTCATCTACTACTTTGTGCACAGTCTTATTTGACTGCTGCCTTACATTGCCTTCTTGTTTTCTTTCTATTTACATAATGTTTATAAGTCTTCTTTACTAGATTCTCTCTTCCTTCTCATTTAGTTACATTTCCTCAGGAATATAGGTTTTTTAATTCTATTTTTTATACTTATCACCGTTCTTATTGACTCTGGTTACAAGATTAAGTTCCAGTTTCTCAGAAGGGCAAAGGAGAACTTCCTTGATTGCACTTCTCCAAACTCTATTGTGGTTAACTCCTGCTTTATGGGTAGATACTGCTCTGCTAGTTCCTATATTTGTTTTATTTTGTTTTAATCTGCTTCCACTATCTTCTGTTCTTGAAAAATAACACGCTTTGTTAAATATCCTGCCATGATTTGCCTATAAACTATGTATTTCCTTCTCAAAAATGATCTATGGGAAAAAAATCTTTCTTAAAATACCTGTTTATTAAGAACTAGTGAATCATCTCAGATGTTTCTGAACCTGTTCATTTTCTTCATCTTTTATATCAGAATGACATACATACATATATATATTTTTCCACCTACATTTGTATTTATTACTAAAATATGAAAATATGTATATGCAAATACATAATGTAATTATTATAAGCATAAGTATATATAATTATAAACATAATTATAAGATCCATGAAGAAAGTCTGATTCTGGTTTTTCTTTTGAATATCTTATCAAACAGTACAAGTGAGAAGCACAGGTACTGCTCAATGAATATTTAATGCATGAATTTAACAACTCAGAAAAGTCCCTTCAGTGGATCACATGAGTTTGTTTCACAGTTATTCAGTTAACCTGTCTATAATTCAACAAGGACCTATAGGAGTAAATAAAGGTCATTGAGTTTCACTGTCGGTCTGCAGTTTGAGAATGCCCTGCTATTTTCATGTTGTCTGTCTTAAGAGAAATGAGTTTAGGAAGGCTTTCTTACAAAAGAAAACAAATATGCATTGAATCTGATAGGAATTTTGAGACTATTTTTATTTCAAAATGCATGGGTATCTTTAGGCAAAATGATTGAGTTGGTGATTTGCCTTGTGGACACTCCTACTGTGTTCTTGTAGCATTTTGTCTCATCTTTCTACAATCTCATTCTTTTATTTGGAACTCCAGAGCAGATGATGAAAATCCAAATCTGAAAATTTTTCTCGGGTTACTATTCTTTCTTGAAACTATTCTTCGCATTGTGATTACAAGTTGTTTTTACTCATCTAACAGAATAAATAACTTAGATATGGGTGATAAACAGCATTATAATGTGTTTCCAATCACAGATACATTTGGATTTTAAAAGACTTATCTGAAAATACAGGGCTTTCAACTGCATCTCTGTTGGTGGAATTTCAGTTGCTTGACATGGGGGGTGAGGCACCAGGAAATTCTGGCCTGTGAGCAGCTGGTTATTTCCTTTGCCATACAGTATTTGAGTAGGTACCAGGATCTGGCACTTTATGGCTTAAATGTGAGGTGTACCCAAAAGCTCACATGTGAGACAATGCAAGAAGTTTCAGAGGAGAAATGATTGGGTTTAATTGAGTGGTAACTGAAGTAGTAGGGGATGGCTGGAGGAAGTGGGAACTGGAGCATGGATTGGGGTATATATTTGTATCTGGCAAGTGGAATCTTTTTCTGTTTTTTTCTGATCATGATGTGAGCTGCTTCTCTCTGCCACACTCTCCCACCATGCTATTCTGCCTCACCTCAAGCCCCGAGGAATGGAGCAGTCTTCCTTATGGACTGAAACCTCTGAAACCGTGAGCCCTTAAATAAACCTTTTCTCCTTTTCAATTGTGCTGTTTGGGTCAAAGTTCTCAAAGTTCAAGTTCTCAAAGGCATGTCCTTGATGGGTAGAGAGAAACATGCTTTCCTCTTCCCCTCTTTCTCTTCCTCGCCATGAGGTGATTGACTCTCCTCCACCACTGCTCTGCTATGATGTGATGCCTCACAGCATTGAAAAAGCTGACTAAAACATGACAAAACTAGAATATAAGGGCACAAACCTCCACCATACTGTCCTTACTTCAGATACATTTTGGAAGATTCTGAGAGCCACCCTCAACTCTGACCCGCTGTCTCTGGGGTTCCCATGATCACTTTTTTTCCCATGATCGTTAAATAATGTATGGAAAAGCCTTACAGAACTTGCTGAAAACCTCATACATATGATTATAGTTTTAGCATTGAAACAGAATATAAACCAGAACCAACCAGAAGAAGAGATGCATAGGGTTTGAGAGAGTTTCAAATGCAAAACTTATATTGTCCTCAGAAATGTCTTGTCCTTTTAGTATTAAAAGAGTAATGCTTCTTGACTTATTGTGGGGTTACATTGAAATAAAGTCATCATAAACCATAAGGATCATAAGTCAAAATGCATTTAATATACCTAATCTGCCTACCATCACAATTTGGTCTAGTTCACCTTAAACATGCTCAGAAATTTACATTGGCCTACACTTGGGCAAAAATCATCTAACACAAGGATTTTTTTATGATAAAGTGTTAAATACTCATGTAATTTATTGAATACTGTACTGAAAATGAAAAACAGAGTAGTTATATGGTTATGCTTTCATACCATTGTAAAGTTAGAAACTCATTAAGTCAAACTTTAATTGAGGACTATCTGTGTTAACAACCAGGGCAGTTCATCCAAGCTTCAGTGACCAGATAGTTTATTGAAGCTTCATTATATAGGCATTTTTCATTGAAAAATTGATCATGTGGTTGAACTCAATTTCAGGTCTCCCTCCTTTTCCCAGAAGTAGGACTAATATCATGGCCAATCCAACTAATATCATGGCTCCAAGGCCAACCCTCTAATTATAAGGTTAGTTTCTACACAAGACCAGCTTCCATCCTGAGTCATCTCATTAGTATAAAGTATCGGTGGGTGCTTCATTAGTCACTCCTTTAGCATAAACTATCAAATGTGGTCCAGAGGTCCACTATAGATAACAACAACAATACAATACTTGATACACAAATTCCAATGGTTAAAAGATTACTGTTATGGTTTGGATGAATGTTCACCAAAAATCCATGTAATAAATAAAGGCTTAGTTTTCTGGGCCGTGCTATTGGGATGTGGTGAAAACTTTGAGATGTGGAGCCTATGGGAGGTCCTCAGGTCACTCCCCTGAGGGTGACTGTGGAAACTAGACCTCTTCCTCTCTTTTCTTTGCTTCCTGGATTATGAGGAAAGATGTTTGCTCCACCATATATTCTCTTTATGTTGTCCTACCCTCACCAGAAACCCAAAGCAATGGGGCCACTCCATCTTGAACTAGAAACTCTACTACCAAAATAATCATTCTCTTTATAAGTTAGTTGCTTCACATTCTTTTATTATTGTAATGGGAAGCTAACTAATACAGTTAGTTACCTTAGATGTGAAGTCAGACAATTTT
The DNA here is from genome assembly GCA_028644305.1 of Xerus rutilus. Taxonomy (NCBI): domain Eukaryota; kingdom Metazoa; phylum Chordata; class Mammalia; order Rodentia; family Sciuridae; genus Xerus; species Xerus rutilus. Next base: position 49,493,963 of record CM053408.1, read on the forward strand.
TTAATTACACAATAGCAAAATACATAAATTTAACAAATTTACTATTAAGCAGAAGGAAATTTATCTCCCTGGATTTCTGTTTGTGCATCTTGAAACCATACAAGGAAAAGTTGGGCAGCTATAGTTTATAAATTGTCAGTATCTTCATTCTATACTATTATTAAAACAAAACACAGTATCAAGTAACCAAATATTATTTGTTCCCTAGATTTACTTTTGAAACAGAAGAAAGGGGATTCCTTCCTTGTGCCAGTCCTTTATAAATAATAATAATGTGAACAGTTTTTGCTATTTGAATTGAAATATTAAAATATAGAATAGTAAACTGTTTTAGTTAACTATTTTGCCCCTGTGACTGAAAGACCTAACCAGAACAATTGTAGAGGAGGAAAAGTTTGAGGGCTCATGGTTTCAGAGGTCGTAGTCCATAGAAGGCAGGCTCCATTCATCAGGGCTCAAGGTGAGGTAAAACATCATGGTTGGAAAGTGTAGCAGAGAGAAGCAGCTCACATCATGATCAGAAAAACAGAAAAAGATTCCACTTGCCAGATACAAATATATGCCCCTAGCCACGCCCCCATTTCCCACCTCCTCCAGTCACACCCTACCACTTTAGTTACCACTCAGTTAATCTCAATCAGAGTATTAATTTACTGATTGGGTTAAGACTCTCACAACCCAATCATTTCTCCTTTGAACCTTCTTGCATTGTCTCACATGTGAGTTTTGGTGGACACTTCACATCCAAATTATAACAAACTATAAGCTTGAGAGTCATGAAAACTCAAAATGGATCAAAAACTTAAATTATAGAATTGAAACTTTAAAACTCTTGGAGAAAAAATGAGAGATAATCTCCATGTTCTTGGATTTGGCAATAGTTTTTAAAATATGGCACCAGGAGTGTGCACAACAAAAGAAAAAATAGATAAGTTGGACTTCTTCTAAATCAAAAACATTTGCATATCAAAGGACATTATCAAGAGAAAGATAATTCACAGAGTAGTTACATTAAAACCCATATTTATGAAGAACTCCAAGAATTCAACAACAAAAAATATAAGCAAAATAAAAATAATGAAAATACAAGCAAAGGACTTGAATAGCTATTTTTCCAAAGAAAATATCCGAATAGATAACAAACACATGAAAAGACATTCAACAATTCAACATTACTAATTATCTCATTCTTTTCAGTCTGGTATAACAAAATACCTTAGGCTACATAATTTATAAACAACATAATTTTTCCCCCAGTTATGGAGATTGGAGGTCTAAGATCAAGGCATCAGCAGATCCAATTCTTGATGAGAGCTCTCTACTTCATATGTGGTACTTTCTATGTGTCCTTACAAGGAGAAGGAACAAACAGGCTCTTTCAGTCCTCTCTTTCTGAGAAATGATCCCATTTATAAGAGTGGAGCTTTTACAATTTAATCATCCCCCCAAATCCCATTTCATAATATCACAATGGTGACAAGGTTGCAATACATGAATTTGAGGGTATATTCAGACCATAGCACTAATCATAAGGGAAAGGCAAATCAAAATCACTGCAAGATATCATTTTGCACTGAGTAGCAAACTTTAATTAAGTTAAGAACTATCTGTGTTAACTACTAAAAAAAGGGAAAAGTATAAGATAACAAATGTTCAAGTACTGGCAAGGATGTGGAGAAATAGGAACATTTTCATAATATTGGTGAAAATGTAGAAAGATCCATTCTAATGGTGAAAAATTAAAAAAAATTTTTCTTAAAAAATAAAATATAGACTTTACCACATTATCCAGCAAGCTTGTTTCTGCATATATACTTCAAAGAACTGAAGCAGGCTCTCAAAGATCTACTTGTACACTCATGTTTGTAGCATTATTCACCATAAGGAAACAGTAGAAACAACCCAAGTGTCCATCTACAAACAAATGGTTGAGCAAAATGTGGTATAAACATACAATGAAATGTTATTTAGCAATAAGAAGAAATTAAGTTCAACAATAAGAATGGATCTTGAAAATATTATGTTAATTGAAATATCCAAAAACAAAAGGAAAATTATTGCATGATTTCATTTAAAGCAGGTTTCTAGAAAGGAAAATTTCAGAGACATAAGTTAAGGTTACTAGAGTCTAAGAATAGGGGCAGAAATTGGGAGCTTTTGCTCAATGAGCACAGTGTTTCTAATTGGGTTAATAAAAATATGTAGAACTAGAGATGGTTATAGAACATTGTGTATATACTTTATGCTTATGAATGATGAACTTAGAGTTAAAATTTAAAATTTTATGTTACATTTATCACAATTTTAAAAAGGAGTTAGTAAAAAATGTAAAAATAGAAGCCTGTATCATAATTAGACACCACTATTCTAAAAGTATAAAATAAAATGCTCATGAGGTTTTGTAACTACAGATAGACTTTCAAATGGACCTCTGTACAGGGAAGACAAAAGTGGTATAAGAGGTTATATGCTTTTCTGCTTTGAACTTTTGTTTTTATGCATAATGAAGTTTGAATGCCTTACTTTAGAAAATCTGATAAATTCTAAACCAAGGTTTTAATAGTAAACTATCAATAAGTGAATGGTGTAGAGACGATGTGGTATATGTACTTAACAGAGTATTAGTCAGCCATAAGGAAGAATGAAATCCTGTCACATGCAGCAAAATGGATGGGACTGGAGGACATTATGTCAAGTGAAGTAAGTCACATACAGAAAGACAAGTACTGAAAATTCTCTCTCAAATGTAGAAGTTCAGAAAAAAAGAGTCGGCCTGAATATAGAACAGTTATTACTGCAGGCTGGTAAGAGGCATGGGAGAGTAGTTAATGAAAGAGTGGATTGACCAGTGCATGTTGTATGCACATGTTAAAAAATCATGCTGGCCTTCATTAACAGGTGCAATTAATACACATTAATCAAAATATAGTTAAAAAGAAAATTTTTAGTAGAAATAGTGGTTTTAATGTAACATAGCCATTCCGTTTTGGCAAAATAGTTTACTTGGACATAGAACTAAGAGATTACATATCTAAAAACCAATATTTTGAAAATAGATGTTGGGGAACCACATTGCAGTGAAATCAACGTATTAATCTTCAAAGAACTCAGACATTGCATAAACCTCCACTTTCCCTGTTCTTGCATGTCCAAGACTTAACGACAAATAGAAAAATATTAATAAACCAGCACAAACAAAATAATTGCACAATCAGGCCATGGATGGGCCTGAAAACATTATGTTAAATGAAATAAAGCAGATGCAGAAAGAAAAGTATTGCATAATCTCACTTCCATGTGGAATCTAAAATGTCAAATATACAGAGATAGAGAATAAAATAGAACAATGGTTACCAGAGTGTGTGTGAAAGGATCAGGGATGGGGAGATATAGGTCAAAATATACAATATAACCAATAAATAGGAAGTGTCTAGAGATCTAATGTATACCATGAGAACTAAAGTTAATAAAAATTATACTGTATTAGAATTTCTGTTACATAAAAGAAATGATGATTCATTTTAAAACAAAAAGTTTGAGTATGGTTTTTTGTTACGAACTTTTTGTTATTATGTGTAATCAAAATTGTCTGCCCTACTCCAGACTGACTTGATCAATTCTATACCAAGATTAGGAAATGTGCACCCAGTACTCCTTTGAGATACTATTTCCTCCAATTTAAAGAGGTTTCTGGATTTATACAGCTGTCTATAATTTATGTTGCCAAGTTAAATCTTAATTTACCTAAAGAATAATAAGGTAGAATAATAGCTATCCAAAGGTGCCCACTCCCTGATCCACCAAACCTGTGAACTTGCTGTTTACACTACAGATATGAGTCAAGTTCCAGTGCTTTAGAAGGGGAGATTAACCTGGTATATCCAGGCATACACAATCTAATCATGTGAGCACTTAAAAACAGAAATTTCTCTGACTATAGCTGGAGAGATTCAGCAGAAAAGAATGCCAAGGGAGAGATAAAATGGAGGAATTGGGACTGTGAGAAGGGCCTGAGCCACTTGGCTAGCTCTGAAGATGGAGGGAGGTGTTCCTGAGTCAAGGAATATGGTTAGCCACTAGACTGAAGACTACCTTCATTCAACAGCTAGCAAGGAAATGGGAGCCTCCATAGGACAGTCCTATAGAACTGAATTCTGCCAATGAGAGGGATTCTAAATGAGCTAAGAACTAGTTTCTCCCCTAGGATTTCCAGAGAAAACAGCCTTGATGACACCCTGATTTGGCTTTGTGGGATTCAGAACAGAAGCCTACTGAATTTCTTACCTATAGCAGTGTGATAATAAATGTGTTGTTTTAAGGTGCTAACTTTGTGGTTTGCTATGGCAGTGATAGAAACAGCACAAATAATAAATCAGGAAACTCTACACTGCTTGTTGACACATCTGGCTAAATTTCTTTGAAATACTATTCACAATTTACCAACCAAAGAAATATCATTTTTTAATATTTTTAAAACTCCCTATAAGATAATTCTCTGACATTTAATAGTCTCTGAAAATAAGTATCTTGATTCCGAAGTCTCTGATATTCAGTTCATTTTCCCTTGATATGTCTTGACTTTTTACAAAGGGCACCCAAGAAAATCAAGGGACAATAATAAAAATAAAATAATATTGTGTTTCTTTCTAATGAGCTAACAAAATCTCAGTTTAAATATTTCATATTTGATGTTGAATAATAATGACTCAAGAGATGATTTCTCATTTTCAGAATAAAACTACTTTTGATTCAAGAAAAAGAAAACTCTGCATTCTATGCATGATGGCACTCTGGGTCTTATTCATTTTGGGATTTGCTCCAAGCCTCAAGGCCAAAACAGTTGAGATAACCACAGAAGTCTAGAGTAAATTTCTCAGGATGGAGAATATACACAATTACGATTCAGATGCAGAAATCTGAAATGGAGATGTCTTCTTTTCCTTCTGAAATATTCCTGCCAATTCTGTCTCCCATGCAGAGAATTAGTTTTATATCACTTCATAGCAAATTAATAAAAACTTAGTGGTTAAAACAACACATATATATTTCTTCATAGTCTCAATAGGGCAAGAGTCCTGACCCAGACAAATGGGTTTAACAGGCTCCAATCAAGGCATTGGCTGAATACCTCTCATCTGCAAGCTCAAGTAGGAAAATATCTTTCAACCTGAGTCAAGTTGTTGCAGACTTTATTTCCTTGGTACCATATGCCTGAAGGCCCTGACTTTCTCTGGCTGTCAGCCATCAATGTAGACTTCCCTCAGATCCTATAGGTCATCAGCAGGTCCTGGCCCTGTGGCCTTTCCCAATATGACTACTTCATTGATACAGCCAGGATCTGATCTAAAGCAAGTTAGCTATTTTATATAATGTGATTAATCATAAGAGGGATATCTTATCACCTTTTCCATATACTATTAGTTAGAAACAAGGCACAGGTCCCACCCACACTTAAGGGGAGGGGATTATGCAAGGTGCACATACCAGCAGGCAGAAATTTTACAGTGAATCTAGGGTTAGCAGTAGAGTCCATCTGTTGGACACATTTCAAGATTCTATGTTGCTTTCCATGCTTAAAAAAATAGACTTGCTTTGCATATATATATAAAATATATAGGATCAAAATTAGCCAAATGACACCTGTTTTGCATGGTATCTGTAACATAACCCAGTGTGTCAAAAGGATGCAATATGTGCTATGTTAGAAGATTTTATTGAGTATACATTTAATTTTAAGTCATTTTTATTCATTAATATAAGGTTTTGGAAATTTGAATTTCATAAATTTCTATCTTAAGAAATACCAAATTTCAGGCTTATATTTTAAATAATGTCATTTCTAAAATTAGTTTAAATTTAAATGACTTAATATTTATTTAGCAGATGTACAAAATAATTGAACTTCAGAATGATTTTATTGTTGTTTCATCATTAATCCCTCCACCTTAAGTAATGAGTTTGTCTGCATGAAGTATGAAATCATACAAATCCTTAAATATACAAATCAAGTGACAGTGACGGGTACAATTTTCCTAAAATCCACTGTTTCATTATGCCATGTGGGTCCCATTGAGTTTCACATAAATTGTTGAAGTATATAGCTCAGTTCATGGTATGAGTTCATGTACCAGCTGAATTTATTTTTGTCAATTAACAGCTGCATATGCTGATGAGATTCTTTGGCTAATATACTGCATTTCATTTTTATTACAGCATCCAAATCACATCACACCAGGCCAAGGCTGTCTTACAGAGAACAATTTTATTGTATTCATTTTTGTGGTAAGAAAATATTTCCTTTTAGCTTTTGATTCTTGTGCTCTGCTCATGGTAGACATACAGGTAACTAGATAGGTAGATACAGAAGTAGACAGGCAAATGGATAGATAAATATTTCTCATGAGATATTTCTCATGAGTAATTCATGCTAGATCCTTTAGGCAATTGAGCAATATTAAAAGTCATCTACTGATGAAATTTATTGCAATACATTTTTATAAATCAGAAAAATTATACATTAGAATTAGGAAAGAATGGTATTTCCTGATTTGATGATTAGGTCCATTTTTGTCTATGTTTCAAAAATCACCTTTTTCTTATGATACTTTGTCCTTCACAAAAAAGAAGTAAATATGAAATTCAAGAAAAAGATTTAGATTTGCAGTTCAAAGACTGAGTCTCTCATTTAATAACTCATTCTTTTATGGTAACCACCAAATTCATTTTATCTTCACTTTCTCTCTCTAAAAATGGGGTTGCTAAATTTTTTTTCATTTTTGGTACTGGAGATTGAACTCAGGGGCATTCGACCATTGAGCCACATCCCCAGCCCTATTTTGTGTTTTATGTAGAGACAGGGTCTCACTGAGTTGCTTAGCACCTCGCCATTGCTGAGGCTGGCTTTGAACTTGCGATTCTCCTGTCTCAGCCTCCCTAAGTGCTGGGATTACAGGCTTGCGCCACCGCGCTTGGCTGGGGTTGCTAAATTTGCCCTAACTACCACACAGTGTTAGAATGATTAAAGTGATATAAATAACACATTCAATGGATTCCATGGTTTTATACTTTACTATGTCTTAAGGTTCTATGGATGTAGGCATGTCATTCCAGGAGTGGGTGGCTAAGTCTGAATCAGTCACACAAATACAACACTTTTTTAATTTTTTATGAAAAATGCATATACCTTTTTAATTCCACCACTCATTACATTGCATTAGCTTTAATAAAAAATGTTTTCTATTCACTTCGAAGTAAAATTGAACTTATGCAAAGAGGTGCTTTGACTTTAAGAATGTTCTGGCATATGATTGCTTTGTAAATACAACTGCTATATAAATTATAAATATTTTACATATCTGAATTATTATTATAGATAAAGAAAGATGGATAGCACAGAAATTCTCTGAGAAATAAGATAATGCTAACTTTCATTTCTCTAATCAAAGAATATGTATGGATGAAATTTAGGAAAGTTAAAATATATGATAGAGGGATAAATATGAATATTCTGTAATGGCTACTAAAAGTACATTCAAAGTAGTTATTAACAGCAGACAGAACGTCTTTAAAATGTAAGTCAGACCTTAGGAGATAAATATCATTTAAACAAGGTAATACTAAATGCTTCCTATATCTCTTTGTGCAATAGCATTAGATACCATCTTATGAAGTGTAGTGAGCCTTTCACTGATCATGACAAAGTAATTGAAAGGGGCAATTTAGTGTCAATTTAAGTAATTCAGTCTTATCAACAGTTATAATGGCTATTTCTAAGGCCGGTGGGTATATTAACCACCTCTATTTGACACTCAAGATGAAGAATGGGTTCAAGATACAATGTGATTGACTTTTGTTTGAGAGTCTACCACATTATTCATGACTCACACTAGCAGCCCTGTGAAATAGCCAGGGCTATATTGCTCTCCAAATGTTCACATTATCCAGATCCCTTCTTTACCCAAGAAAATCTTAGGTTAGTGAACATTTAAATGTCATTATTTGACTGATGTCCATAAGGCTGCTTTGCGTTTAAAAATGATGGAAGAAATCATAGAAGGCCATCTGGAGCATATATGAGGTCATGTATCCTTACGTTCCTCCTCTAGAATTACATAGCTGTATCACTGGCACTATTCTTATAAAAATGGATTTCCAAGGAAGCAGAATCATTTGATATATGATACAATAAATAGAGGAACGAGCATAAATATGAAATGGAGAAAATTTACAAGGTGACTAAAGTCTTTCAATTTTTATGCTTCTACATTATATCATTACAATTCCGTTCAGCTGTTCATTCTTTTGAAGTTGGTTAAACTGCTCCATTTAAAGATTTATGTACTAGATTTCTTACAAATATGGAACATAATTGTCTGTGAATTATATTCTGAATATGGCACTTCTGAATCATTGTCACTTAGGCCTCAGAGATAGAAATAGAAGGTCATATTTATGTTTGCTTGAGATCACTACATCTAACAGATAATTCTTATTAAACATGGCTAAAAAATCCTATCAGGTGATCCTGTTGAAATATAAAACTAAGTGTAACTTTTAATATCTCATCTTCTAATTACTCGTCCCCATTTTATAGCCTCAAACTGTATACACAGAGTATTTTCCAAAATAATTTCCAGCTAGTTTTAAAATAACTGTAAATGTAAATTCTCCGATAATTGTGTTTATCATCTTCAACATATTGACTCTTTATAAGGTAACTTCTGACACCGAAAAGTGCATCCATCATGTCTAGATATGGTTGGAAAGTCTCCTAATTCATTCATTATCTGGGAGGAGGGTGCTATGAAAACAGTTTGGTTGTGGGAAAACTACCAGAAGCTACCACTACCAGCACGAAGCAACTCAGTCTCTAAAGATATTTCAACAGTGAGGCTGGTAAGTAGAGTAGGTGAAACTAAAATTGGCTAATAGTCATTCATTTCAGCAACCATTAAGCTGTTTGATGGGAAAAATTATACCATATTCTCCAGATGTTCTTAAACAAGCTCTTTCCCTTCCTACTTTCCTTCCTTCCTTCCTCCCACATTCTCTCCCTCTTTTCACACTCCTAAGATTTCCTCCCAGGTTCATTCCATGGGTCATTCATTAATTCAACAAAAATTTGTTGTATATCAATTATGTGTCAGCCATCTCTATTATGCATTGGGGTGTGGCAATAAACAAAATAAGTGAAAATAAGCTGCCTTCATGATGCTTATCTGGGTGTGTGGTACTGGATATAAAAATAATAATAAGTGCTAGAGGAAAGCAGAGCAGGGACAATGGTTAGGGAATTTCAGTGTGGGGTAGGGATTGTGATGGGGGCAGGGTATCCAGGGATGGTCTCACTAAGAAGGAGGCTTTTGTGCGGAGATAGAAAGGAAGAGTTGGGATGAGACGTGATGATTAGAAATGAACCCTGAGCACAGTACAAATACCCTTTGAAGTCAGAGCCTGCTGTTGAAAGAATGGCAATTACAGCAGCATGTTAGAGCAGAATGAACTAGCAAGAAGTTAATAGGACATGAAATCAGAGAGGTGATGGGAAAGGCGAATCATCAGAGGACTTGGAGGGCATTGTCAAGACTTCAACTTTTGCTCTGAGCAACATAAAACCAGTGAAGAATTTTGGACAATGATGAGGGTTTGACTTAGGTTTTAAAATGATCACTCTGATCTGAGAAGAGAATGAGGATAGGCTAAAGGGAGACTACATTTTAAATGAGATATGGGTAACAGCAGAGGAGGTAGAGAGAACTGGTCTGATTCGGGACACATTTTAAAGGTGGATCGAAGGGAATTTGCTGACAGATTAGATATGGATATCAAGGACACACACACACTACAGTAAAAAGAGAAAAAGGAGTAAATCCTAGGATATGGGCCTAAGCCTTTAGGATAATAGAAATAAAGTGTATGAGAGAAATAGATATTGGAAAAACTCTCAGGAGCTCAGTTCTCGACTCCATGGGTTTGAATGGCTATTAGCTATCCAAGTGAAGAGAATGAACGGTTGCGTATGGACTGGTGGTGTAGGTTGGTGGTAGAGCACTAGCCTAGCATCACGGAGCCTGGGTTTCATCCCTAGCAAATCAAGACAACAACAGCAACATTATTTGAATGTATGTCTGAAATTCCAGGGAGTGATCTAGATTAACCACAGAATACTGGAAGATGTGACCCTAAAATGGTAGGAAATCCACTGGACTATAGAAGGTCACATAAAGAGGGAGTGAAGAAAAGGACCACGTATCAAAATCTCTGATTTATTTTTGGTTTGTTGGCTTTTTATTTCTGAAATTCTTTGTATTTTTTGTTTGATGATTTATTTGGTGGGAGAAGTAACAAAATCCTGCTTTTGTTACTTATTGGTAGGCTGATTTACTTCTAAAATATCATTTGGAACTTTAATATAACAAATATAATTTATTGAGTTTTATATATGCATAATTTAGTCTCCAATGTATTAAAAAAAGGACAGTAAATAAGATCTTAATAGTCCGGTAAAAATTCCCAAAGCAATTACTGATTACTTGTCATATGATAAGTCATTTTTCATTATTTCAAAAGTAACAAAGGAGATATTCCTGATTCTAAGCCTGGCATTCTACATAACATCTAGCACACTATCCTATATGTAGGATGTGCTTGTTGCATGTTAATTAAATGAATAAGTACATGTACGATAATTTATTTGGCACATGAGACATTTGAAGAAGAAATTTTATTAATAGAATTGAAAAAATAGTTTCCCAATTATTCCTTATCATAAGACTATTAAAGTTATTTTTAATTTTGAAAGTTATGTAATTATAAAAATATGGTTAAAACCATTTGTTAAAAAAAAGAAAAAATTAACTCAGTTTCAAGAACACTAAACCACTACTATTATCATTTTGCTGTATTATTTTCTACATATGCTTTTTAAATTAGTTATGATTTTTGATTTATAATTCATTTAGTATTTACTACTTCAGTAACATCATAATGACATAGTTTCCGGTTATTTTTTGAGGCTGTAGTGATTTCATTAAACCATTTATTCTCTTTTAAGGATACTATTGACATTTCCAACTTTTCATTATCCCAAATCCATGCTCCATGAATATCTTTCCAAATAAATTTATTTTCTGAATTAAAATTTATTTTCTTAGGTGATATTCTAGACTTCGAATGTAATAAAATTTAAAAGGTATTTTAAACTGTTTTAGAGTCTCAATATCAGGATCTACATATTATATCTTTGTTCATACAGTAGATGTCAGATTGTAATATTTCTCAAAAATAAAGTCTAATATTCTGATTGGATGTTTAAACTTATATGTTGAATATATTCATGCCTATATTTCTGTATGCTCTTTATAATTGGATGTATGTGCCAGGTAACACATTTATGTTAATGCTTTAAAGAAAAAATGATAATTAAGATATTGTGCCAGGTGCAATGGTGCAAACTAGTGATCCTAGAGACATGGGAAACTGAAGCCAGAGGCTCACAAGTTCACAGTCAGCCTCAGCAATTTAGGGAGATCCTCAACAATTTAGCAAGATCCTATATCAAAATAAAAAATAAAAAAGACTGTTGTGTAACTCAATGGTAAAGTGCCTCTGGGAATAATCTCCAGTACCAAAATATAAAAATAAAAATAAAAAAAGATATTTTAAAATAAGGTTATGATTTTGAAATGCCATAGGAATCTTGGGTAAATGTTGAAGTGATCACTCAGTCATTTAGTGACAGTCAGAAATCAAAGATGAATAAAACACAACCGTCCTAAAGAAGACGACCAGAAAGGAAGAAATACTAATAGAGTATCATAGCCTTTAACTCCTGAGGTCCCACATATGTGCACTGACACTATCACATTTAGAGAATGTGATACCACTGTTCAATGGCCTATGGAAGTAAAAATAAATTTTCATGCATAAACATATCCCCTGAAGAACCCAGGACTACACATCTCAAATGACCCATTCATCCACCATAACTGATTTGGAAACTCATACCCCCAATCATTCTTTCCATTTCAAGTTTTTTTTCTTCTCAGTTTCTCCCATTACCCTCAACTCTTTATTAAATTGATTGACTTAGCCCTTGCAATCAAGTTTTCCATCTTGCCTCCATTCTCTCTTGGAATCTTGTTCTTTCAGTTCCAAATTATCCAAGAAATTTTATCTTTCCCTTGCGAAAGGAGGGAGTAAAGCAGACCAGGGAGCAGAAACACTCATACTGTAATAAATCTAGTTCCTGTCTCACGTTTCCTCCATCGTTATTTGAAGTCTATACAGGAAGGCTCAATATTTGTGTCATTAAAAGCACAAGTCCTATTCTTCTGGAATAAATGTAATTTCATATGGTCATTTTGGAGGTTCTACCAAGCTTGATTTATTTGTGTCAGTCAAGATTCTTTCTCTGGGATTTTGGAGATGAGTGTCATGGGGAAGGGAGAGAATGAAAGTTAATTAGGGTTTGCGAGTAGGAGTTCTTCAGCAGTGACCTATCTTTACAGGTCCCTACTAGTTAAAATCAAATGCACACAACTTTGAGGATGTGGATTTGGAAATTTTATATACCCATCTCCAAAAGGAGACTTCTTTCCTAATTCACACTAACACATGGGAAGCAAATGAACTGTCAATGACTGACTCTGAGAATCCCCCAATTGGGTTTTTCTTTTCATACTCATGTATACCTTAACAGAAGTCCAACCTCATGTCCTAAGTCTAAACTATGTAAGAATCCTATATACAAGCAAATTCCTTCTCTAATTACTAGAATTCATATAAATTATTGGTAGAACAAAGTTGGATATAAAAAAGTCTTGGATTCCTGATTTTTTTTTTAACCATAAGTATTTTTTTCTGCTATAAAAACTGATTCATTAAGACTATACACTGGTTAAATTTAAATGCTTAGACTTTGTACATGGTTACTTTAAAGTAACCATGCAAGAGTGGATTTAAAGAGGCAAAAAAGAGGCTCAAAGGTGTGAAAAAATGTAGAATAATCTGTAAAAAGTGAAAAGGAAATTCAGTAATTAAAAAATGGAAATGGGAAGATAATTGATAAACCCAATATGTTTTGACCAGGTGAAGAGATATTAAATAACTTGCCATGGAATTCAATACATATTACTTGAGTAAACAAACTGATCTCCTGTCACAACTTTAAAATAAAAATCTTATTTTGGAGATTTACATCAATTGAGTTGTCAAATCTGTGAAGAATTTGAAATAGTTTTTCCTGATGGGAAAATATAATAAAAACACTCATCCTGAAGTCTCATTTA
>CM053408.1:49507751-49525854 GCA_028644305.1 Xerus rutilus
ATTATTTGAGATTCTATCTTCCAGGTGATCTAATGTGCTAGTGATGCTTTTTATTGAGTTATTGAGTGTTTTATTTGGTTTATTATTTCCTTCATTTCAAGTATTTCTGATTTTTTTTTTTCACGATCTCTAGCTCTTTCTTAAAGTAATCTTTTGCTACTTGTAATTGCTCTCTTATCTCTTTGTTAGAATGATCAATGGTTGCCTTTATTTGCTCTCCTATTTCTTTGTTGGATTGATCAATTTTTGCCTGTAATTGCTCACTTATGTCATTCTTTAATTCGCTGATCATTTTAATTATGTACATTCTGAATTCTTTCTCTGAAATTTCATCAACTCTGTTGTCAATGGATTCTGTTACAGTGGTATTGAGGTTTCTTTGGGCATTTTCTTGCCTTGTTTTTTCATGTTGATTGTATATCTTCCTTTCTTGAAATACCAATCTGAGGTATGCGGCTTTTATCCTATAATCTTGTATTGACAGTCCAGATTATCTGTGTCTCACCTTGGAGCTACTTCTGTTTCCCCGATGTCCCCAGATGGGCACTATTGCCACTAACGTTGGTGGTGGAGGTAGAGGACATACCTCTATAGGGCAGTAGGAGTGGCCTTGACTGGGCTCCTATAGTATCCCTGAGGGCTGTTTTGCTCCTCTTTTTTACCTGCTCCTGCTGGTGAACAGGAACTCTGGAGTGGAACTGGAGGTGGGCCCAGGTCTCATTTAGGCAGGCTCACAAGCAGGAGAGTCTGTGTGCAACCCTTACAGTGAGTCTGAGCTCCCCTGGGGCAGAAGGTTAGTAGGCCCTGGTTTACATTCAGCTGGGCACCCCTGGTATTCCCTGAGGGTGGTTTTGGGCCTTCTGTCTTGCCTGACCACAGGAACTCTGGAGCAGAACTGGGACAGGCCCAGAGTGCCCTTGGGTGGGGCCTCTTCATGCTGGGATCTCTGCAGGTGACTCTTACCCTGGGTGTGCATTTCTCTGTGGCTGGTAGCTATCAGTCTCTGGTCAACCCTTGGTTGGACACCTGTGGGATTTCCTGAGGGTGGATTTGGGCCCTCTGTGGCTCCTGCTGGTCTGCAGGAACTCTGGAGCAGAACTCCATATAACACCTCTTGGAAAGGTATTGTGAGATACACAAATATGTGTGTGCATATTATATATGTGTGTGTATATGTATATATACATACATATATATATATTTATATACATATATATTTTAAATCATCTAGGATTCACCGAGAATGGTGATACTATGATAATATAATAATTCCATCTTATTCTATCTTACTATTGCTACTTTCTTTCTACTCTATGTATGAGTAATGGAAATGTTATCATTATAAACTTTTTAATAATATTTAAATCAAATACAGTAGTCAAAAGTTTATTAGTTGAAAATAAAAAATAAAAGAAAAAAGAAAAAAATGCCATTAAATAAGTTTATAGCTATATGATCCCTAGATACAATTGTAATCTTTTTATCTTCAAGTTTCTTATTACATAGTATCTTCTTATAATAACTGGGGAGAAAAGTAATGGAACTAGCTTTTCTTTGTTTACTAGGTTTTTTCAATCATTGGTATGACTTACTTTTATATATCAGCTTATATATTTAGTTATCTTTTACATTTAGGCTTCAATTCCAGGTCTGTGCCTGACACGGTAGATGCTCCATCAGCATTTGAGAATAAATGGAAATGTGAGTTAGCATTGATTTTATTATTTACTTGTTTAGTTTTGCTATTTGAGGCAAAAATAAAGTAGGAAATTTTAGCAAAATAATCAAGATAAACTTTTACTATTTGCAGCCTAATGATATGTCTTGAAACATTTTTCAAAATATAAGGAATTTCCAGAATAATTTTTAACAAAGGGAAATGGAGAGTTAGAAGTGATCCTTAGATTTCAGAAATAGTTTTCTCCTTCTCTGCAGTAGCTCACCCTACCAATGACAGGGAGAATAGAACTTAAGAACTGACTTAGAGGGTTGAGATTATAACTCAGTGGTAGAGTGTGCTTAGCATCCACAAGGCTTGCTTCAATTCCTAGCAGCACACACATGCACACACATATAAACTTACAAAGAAATAAATAGTTTAGTAAGATTTAATTTGCCTGTCAGGGAATTATATGACCCATGTAAATAGTGTAGAGAAATTCACTTTCCCTCTGGAGACTTGATAATTGAGTTTCTGAAATAAACTGAAAATAGATTAGCAGGAGAAAAGACATACAAATTTATTAACATACATGGGAGCCACCTAAAATATGAAACTCAAAGAAGAGTATGTTAGTTTTTCATTGCCGTGACAAAAATGCCTAAGATAAACAACTTACGGGAAGAAAGTTTTATTTCGGCTCATAATTTCAGAATTTCAGTCTCTTAGTTTCATTGGTTTGGGCCTGTGGCAGCACAATAAATCCTGGTGGAAGTGTGTGGCAAATGAAACTGTTCACCTCACAGTTGCCACGAAGTGAGAAAAAGAGGAAGAGACAGGCATCCCAAAATCCCTTTGAAGGCTTGCCCATATAGATCTAACTTCCTTTAAATATGCCCCACCTCTTAAAGGTTCTATCATTTCCCAAAAGCTCCACAGTCTGGTGACCCACACAGGTCTTTAGGGGACATTTCAGATCAAAACTATAGCAAAAGGTCAAATGGTTGTGGCTTAAATACCCTTTTTGTAGGGGAGAGGGACATGGGGAATTTGGGCAACTTTAGAAGGGTAGTGAATGATTTTAGAGAACGTGAATGGGTCCAAAGTACAGACAGTTGCCTTAGACAATGTGACTCTAGGCTGTAGGTGTGATGTTTGATTTTTAGTGTCTTCCTTTGTGACATGGATATAATCTTCCTTGGTTAATGAAATTACAGTAAGAAGATTGAAGAAATTGTGTTTCTCTATGGTGAATCTTGTCTTTGATTAGATAAGGGAACTTCAGATAAAGGTTTTAACCAGCATCTACTGATCCCCAAGTGCCTTTAAAATAATCATCACATTAAGGTACCATATTTAGGGTGTTGTTTTCTGAGCCCCAACAACAGGCATTATTATGTACCACTTGACATGGTGAAGGATATTGTTTTTATGATCAGGAGATGTATACAGATGCTCTTTGACTTACAATGGGGTTATGTTCTGATAAACCCATGGTAGGTTGAAAATATCATGGGTTGGCAACACATTGATAGACCTATACTTCCAAACATAATGGCTGAGCAACACAACACACCATGGAGTATCAGTTGTTTACCCTCATGATTGTGTGGCTAACAGGGACCTAAGGCCCTCTGCCACTGCTCACTATCCCACCACCGCAAGAAAGTGTCACATCACACATCACTAGCCTGGAAACAATCAAAATTCAAGATATGATGTCTGGTTTATACTGAATATGCATTACTTCCAGGATTTGAGGACTGATTGTATGATGCGGAATGTTTCTTTCTCAAAATCATGCAAACATTGAATAGAATCATTGAGATCTTTGACTTAATAATAAATGAAGTTATCGTTGTTATTTTAATGATCATTTCTACAGTAGCTAGCAGTTTTTGAATTCTGGCCATATGTCAGCCAACAATGTATTCATCTAGTGATTCTCAGAGAACTCTATAAGGTAAGAACTAACACTAGTTTTCTTTTACAGAAAAAAGACTCTGAATGCCTTATATCTCTTGCTGTGGACTTTTCTCACTCCAGAGCTGTGCTCTCAACATGAAAGCCACGGGCCTCTCCTACTGAAAATAAACATTTACAACCTTCATGTCCTTGTTGTTGGTATATTATAATATCTGTTTCCTATTTCCTCTGAATTGTCTATTACTTTTTGTGCTGATTTGAAAGATATTTAAATCTACGGGAATAATTTGTCCTACCATATTTTGGTTTGCTTTTGGACCTTATTTACCCTGAGGCAATAATTTGGTATATCCCCAGGATTCTGCAAGATTTCTACACATTGGAAATAATTGGTATAGATTGTTCAGAATTTGTGACTTCAGATGAAGTAAAACACAACTGGAGTTGACATGGTTTAATATGAATTCCTCTGAAGAATTTCAACTAGCATTTACTCTTAAGGATATTCCAAATATAATCCAGGTATTAAACAACACAATTTCTCTTCCACAATTTTCCTTCTATAAATAGTAAACTTCATGACTGGCCTCTTAAGTCTTTCTAGATATAATGTATGCTATTATTTAAAGTGCTAACAACAACCACTATCATCAGTAAGAGTAACATTTAGTTTTGAAAAACAAAATCCTTTTGTAGACTGAGAAATTATTATCGCCTTTAAATTATTTTACAAGAAATGGAAAAATGGACCATTGATGTATTTTTTTTAGCAAGTAAAAAGATTATAAGTTGCACTGATGATATGGCTCACATGAAGGGCAAATGCCTGACAGCAAGGGTCTTAAAAACTGCTTAGTCTCCATATGAGTTTTTGAATGCAATTTCTAGATAGAATTAAGTTTTTCCTTGATGGAGTATCATCTTAAATTTATTGGAAAGCTTCCTGAAGTTGTTCAGCGGGAGTTTTATCAAATATATCTTTAACCCCATTTTTCCTTCTTTTCTCTCATCTAAAAACAGCTTGAGGATACTTGCCCAGTTGGTTGTCACTTTGAGAGAGTCCTTTAGTAAACATGTGCTGTGCAGGAACTCTGCCGCTTGTAAGAGACAGCTGGCTCTTATTAACAAACTTTGCATTACAAAAACAGGCAAGCATATCACACTTGGGGGCTTATGCATCTATTTTTCTTGCATTCGGGGCAGGTGTTCTTCCCACAGAGGCCAACTCCCAGGCACTTTCATTTTAACTATAGATGAGTTATAGGGAGCATGTGCTCTCCTTTTGAGAGTACTGGGTAGCCTGGAAACATAGTTACCTATCTTAAACCACAGAGGTGTAATGATAGTTCCCCAGAGCAAAGGTAAAATAGCACTCAATATTTCTGGCAAAGAAAATAATAAATAGCTAATAAGCTATATGAAAAGATGTATCAAAGCAATAACAAAAGAAACACAGTTTGAGGGGTTTTATTTTTTTTTACAAAAATCATTGTTAAGAGTATATAAGAAGGATTTTTGTCATGTGTATTTGCAAGATTTTTATTTGCAAAGGTGACAGCACAAAGAAATTATAAAACCATATAATTGAAAAAATAATTTCTTACTTAACATTTCCTAGAGAGAAAGGGGCATACCACTCATGTCATAGAGGGTCACAGAGAAAACACTAGAAGACAGATGCCCCCAGAAGGAATAGATCACAACCTTTCTGGGATTTTCCAGACAAGGCAGGGGAAGAGAAACAGTCTAGGATGGTCTAGTTTAACTAATTCTAGCAAGATTTGAGCTATGGATGTGATTTTTAGTTGCCTGATATCCAGCTCTGGGATGATATAGAGTAGGGGGCATACTAGCTTAGTATTTGAGGAGTTGTGTGTGAGAGTTGAGGCTATAGAGTCCTCATTGTTTGATTTGCAAATAAAAGACATTCTCCTAGTAAATTGTTTACTATCTTTAGGAATTAGGATATCCTTAGGAATCAGCTAATCCTGAGAGATGGTCTTTCCCAGGTCTATAAGGTTCCCAAATGCCATAAAATAAAAAATTCTTATTGCAACATTTACCATCATAGTAGAATTAGCTGAAATGATCATTAATGTGGGACTAATTAAGAAAGTCAAGTCACATCTCCTAGGCAGATGTTCAGGAGAATGAGGACCTCTGTTGTTGCACTTCTTAGTGATGTAAACTTAGACAATTTACCTGACCTCTTTGCACTTCATTTTTCTCATGTGTAAATGAGGATGATACTTGTATCTAACACACTGGTTATTGTAAAAATAAAATCAGTTAATTTCTGTCAAGTGCTGAGAAAGATGTCTAACATATAGCTATTATAAATGTCAGATTTTATTATCTGTGGTATATTTTAAAATATAGTTGCATTGTACAGTTGGTACTGTGGATTAATCAGTACACAACAGTATATTATTGTATATGCATACACATGTATAATTACATGCAGGTACAATGAATATTTTATATAATACACACATATATGTCCACTTTTATTTATGTACATAAACAAATCTGAATAGATATTTGCTGACAGTTAGATGCATTGGTTTCTAGGGTGATTTAAGGAGCAAATTCAGTTTTTCCTTTACACATTTCTTCAGTTTAGAATTTTCCATATATGATATATTTAGTAAACTTTTTCTAAATGAAACAATAAAGTTATTCTGACTACAGACTATAGTGTGGAGAGAAAAAATATCTTCCAAATATGAGATAAAATTGAATCTTGCAAAATAGGTCCAATATTTGCTAGTAATATAAGAGAAAATATTTGTGGTCAGATATTATTTTGTAGACTCAAGTATTATGATAAGATATAAAATCTGTCCATTTTTATATACTTTACTAATTTCCATCAGGTATTATTTTTCTTTCTTCTCTTTTTTTATTTGTTCTAATTAGTTACACATGATAAAAGAATGCACTATGATATATCATACATAATGGAGTATAATTTCTCATTCTCATTATACATGATGTAGAATTCTACTGGTTTTATACTCATGTATGTACATCTGGTAATACTGTCTGATTCATTCTACTATCCTTCCTACTCTCATACCCTCTCTCCTCACTTCACTCCCCTCTACCTAATCTCAAGTAACTCTATGTTCTTCCCTAGTCCCCCACCCACCTTATTGTGAGTTAGCATCCACATATCAGAGAGAACATTTTGGCCTTTGGTTTTTTCCATTGACTTATTTTGCTTAGCATGATATTCTCCAGCTCCTTCCACTTACCAGCAAATGCCATAATTTTGTTCTTCTTTAAAGCTAAGTAATATTCCTTTGTGCATTTATACCACATTTTCTTGATCCATTCTTCTGTTGAAGAGTACCTAGGCTGGTTCCATAGTCTAGCTATTGTGAGTTGAGCTGCTATAAACATTGATGTGGCTGCATCACTATAATATGCTGATTTTTTTTTTCATACTCAATCCTTTGAGTATGAACTGAGGAGTAGGGTAGCTTGGTTAAATGGTGGTTCCATTTCAAGTTTTGTAAGGAATCTCCATACTGCTTTCCATAATGGTTGCACCAATTTGTAGTCCCACTAGCAATGTTTGAGTGTACTTTTACCCCTACATCCTTGCAACACTTAGTATTACTCCATCAAGTACTCATAAGGAGGTCAAAGTAAAATATTTTTATGCACATTTGTTTCATAAACAATTCATCATGGTTTCTATGATTAGTCCACTTTAATTTGAGGTATTTATGCATATGGTTGAGTTTTTCTGTCATCTTCATGTTTGTTTTATTTTTGTCCTATTTAGTTTTTACAAATTTTCTTTATCTGTCTTCCTTAAGTCAAATAAATATTTTTTATTATGCCATTTTATCATCTCCATCAGCATTATATCTACAACTCCATTTGTTAAAATATATATCTTTAATTTACCACATATCTTCAAATATTTTCCAACCTCATTAGCAATGTGAGAAAGTATAAACAGTATAATACTCTTTTATCATCATATATTTTACTTCTATATATGATATATAATATGTATATAATGATATAATATGCTGGGTTTTTTTTTTTTTTTTTCATTTGTACCAGGGATTGAATTCAGGGGCACTCAACCACTGAGCCACATCAGCCCTATTTTATATTTTATTTAGTGACAGGGTTTCACTGAGTTGCTTAGCACCTCGCTGTTGCTGAGACTGGCTTAGAACTCACAATTCTGCCTCAGCCTCCCAAGCTCCTGGGATTACAGGCATGTGCCACCATACCTGGTTTAATATGCTCTTATTATCACATATTTTTCTTCTATATAGTATAAATTATTTAATGTCAATAATTTTAAAAAATATTTTAAAATGAGCCGGGCACAGTGGCTCAAGCCTATAATCCCAGCACTTAGGGAGGCTGAGACAGGAGAATCGCGAGTTCAAAGCCAGCCTCAGCAATGGCGAGGTGCTAAGCAACTCAGTGAGACCCTGTCTCTACATAAAACACAAAATAGGGCTGGGGATGTGGCTCAGTGGTCGAGTACCCCTGAGTTCAATCCCCAGTACCCAAAAAAAAAAAAAAAAATTTTAAAATGAAATTATATGTGTGTACACAAATAAAACAAAGGTAGATTTTACATTTATTGATATTTTTACTGGTCCCTTTATGTATTTATTTATTTACTCTGGTTTCTTCCAAATGCTGTCAATTTCTGAAGAGTATCTGTTAGCATTACATATAATGTACACTTGTCAGAGACAGATTGTCTCAGTTTATATTGGTCTGAAAAATGTTCTCTTTTGCCTATATTTTTGAAGACTATTTGCACTTGATATGGAATTCCAATTTGACATCCTTTTTCTTCTTTGTTTTCTATCAGCACTTTAAAAATGTCATTCAGTTGTAATTAGTCTTCATTATTTCTGGTGAGAAGTCAGCCTCAAATATAGCTTTATGTGATCATTCTATGTTCTTTAGCTGTTTCTGATTTTTTTTTTTATGTCTGTTTAGTTTTTACCAGTTTGTAATGAAACAAGTTAGAATTTTCCTTTCACTTATGCTTTTTGGAGCTTATTGACTTTTTTCTGGACTATGAGTTAATATGGTTTATCATTTTGGATAAAAATCTCAATCATAATATCTTCAAATATATCTGGCCCATTTTTTATTTGTATCCATCTGGAATTTCAGTGATCCATGTATCATTTGATATGGTTCCATAGCTCTCAGGTGTTCTAGTCCTTTGTATTACTTTCTTTCTTTCTTTGGTTTACTCTTTGGATAATGTCTATCAATAATACCCTTCAAATTCACTGAGTCTTCTGTTATGACTGATCTGGTTTTAATTTCATGGAAAAATTTAGTACTGTATTTTTCATTTCTAGATTTCCCATATTATTTGTTTTCATGGTGTCTACATCTCTGCTGAAATTCTCCATCTGTGCATGCAAGTTGTCCTTCTTTTCTCTTAGGCATTTTCCTTCTGTTTAATTCCCTATCTGTTAATTTCAACATTAGAGCCAAGGCTAGTTGTGTTTCCATTGATTATTTCTTCTCTTCACCAAAGGTCACATTGTTTGTTTCTTTTTCTCCCATCATTATTTTTAAATGTAAGTCATTGTATTGTAGGTAGAAGATCAAACAAATAACAGTTGTTGCCAGAAAATTTCTTTTTTTAGTCCTTAGTAATATGACTAAATCAGTATGTACTGTATTTGACCTCCATCTGGACTTTCTTGCAGCTTTAGTTAAATTCAGTTTATCACTGGCTTAAAATATGTTGAGGGACTGACTTCAGATGGCCTTCCTCTGGCAAGGCTCTGAATGACCACTGGCAAGACACTGGTAATCTCCTTCCAGCTGTCTGGTCACAAGGGAAATTCTCTTTGCTCTCCAGTCCTGTTCCCTGGGAGAGCGTTCTCCACCCAGCTGTACAGTCTTCAGACTTGGGAGGCCTGTTGCTGCACCTTTGGTGAAAATACAGAATTTCTCACAGGGACTTCTTTCTGTCCTATGACCTTGTCTTAAGCCTTTGGCATAGCATAGTGTAGTCAGCAAAAACCCAGAGATGCTATAAATATTACTTCTTGTGGCCAGATCTACTTTCAGGGGTGCTGCTTTGCACTTGGAAAAGTCCCAGCTTTCTTCTGCTCCCAGGCTTGGGTGTACTCTATTGTAGTGAATACATGAGCCAAGATTTGGCAAGTAGGTACTACGTGTGGCTAAAACTCCAAATGATTCTCATCAGTCATAGCTATCTAACTGCTGCAGTGACAGTTCAGTAATGATTGGTCAAGTGTCTATATACCTGCTCTTAATCTCTGCAAGGTTCCTCCTCTTTACATCCCTCTGTCAGAGGTGAAAGTGCTGCTCAGATGTTTGTAACTTTCTGGATCTTAATTCATTTTCATTTGATTGCATGCTCAATTCTCTGATACTTTTAAAACTATGGATTTTTAGCTTACCTAGTTGTTCTAGTATTTTGGTGGAGTAATATTCCCTTATGATTTCTTACATTCTAATTCCAGGTGATGATTTTGAGGGATGGAGTCTTAAAAATGAGTATTAATTTGAACTCTGTTACTCTGGAACACTATAAAATTTACAGCCAATCTCAGGAAACTGTAAGGAAATTATCAAATATACAAACTTGTGTATTCCTAATCTCTTCCTTTGTTTCACATTAGGTTCCTGTTTCATGCTCAGTATTTGCTCTGATGAATTTCAACTCATTTCTTTGGTATTTTTCTTTGTGTTGACTTCCTCAACTTATATATATATGTATATATATATATATATAGATAGATAGATAGATAGATAGATATACTGTTTTGAATATGTAGTTTTTTTAAATTTAAATTTTTAAATTTTTTAAATTTGTTCTAATTAGTTATACATGACTGTAGAATGCATTTTGATACATCATGCATAAGTGGAGTATAACTTCTCATTCTTCTGGTTGTATATGATGTAGAATCACACCAGTCCTATAATCATATATGTACATAGAGTAATAATGTTTGATTCATTCTACTGTCCTTCCTACCCCCACATTCCCTCCCCTCCCTTCACTGCCCTCTGCCTAATCCAAAGTACTTCTATTCTTCCCTAGCCACCTCCCCCCATTGTGAATTAGCATCCACATATCAGAGAAAACATTCTGCCTTTGGTTTTTAGGACATTTTTTCTTTATATGAATTCTCTTCTTTTAAACCCCTTCCTATCTCTTAATGACTTCATGAAATTATATATTCAACAGACTTATTAGTCAGAATTTTTTTGTATATTATGCTTTAAATAAAGCATGCCCCTATGAATCTATCATAAGTATGTTGCTGTGCTTAATTCACAATATTTTCTCAATTATTTTTACCTGATTAAATTCCCTTAAATTTATTTGTTAAGAATCATGACAAATAGAGTGACCTGTTCTATGGAATTTCCATTTCTTTTCTTTTTTTAAAGTTTTTTTTATAAGTTTATTTTATTTGTTTATTTTTATATGGTGCTAAGAATCAAACCCAATGCCTCACACATGCTAGGCAAGGGCTATACCATTGAGTCACAACCCCAGCCCTGAAATTTCTTTATATCTACTGTTATATTTTTATAAGTCCCTGAATTTCATAAATATATGATGTGGATGAGCACTGATTATTTGATGATTTATAGATAAACACATTTCTTTATTTTCAAAATTATTGAAGTGATGAAACCTTTGCTTCAACTCTATGTAAGTGCAGATATTTATTCAATCATTATAGTTTAAATTAAGGGCAGATTTATGAAAATTAATATGAAAATGTGAATTCTTCTTTTCATAAGTTAAAATGTTATGCTGGAGAGTTTACTCCACCATATGGAAAACCCAGTTTCTAAAATTAGTGGCAAGATTTAGAGATTAAACTGTATACAGTCAATAGTGCTGCCTAAATATGTAATGTACTTAGACAATTTGAAGTTTAGAAATTTTTCTTTGATTAGGAGAAAAATCTATATAATTTCATCAACTAAAACGTCACTTAGCTAATTCTAAATCTAATTAAATATTGAAATTCAGATATTCAGTTCTTCTGTAGATCTCATTATTACACATTTGCCCAAGGCAGATAATTCAAATGGGATATATCTAAATTTGAAAAACATTTGGTAAAAATTTGAAATTTGACTGAAGTCCAGATGTTTGAGCCGCCTTGATTACTATTCAAATAGGTATTTGAATGTATATATGTGTTTTAGTCGTATTATAGTCTTGAGCTAATCAGAGAGTAGAATGTGTTGTATAGATGCTGTAATACTTTTTAATTCCTCAATTTTCAGAGGAAGGGAGAAAATGTCATTCTTCTATATTGAATGGAATATTTTGAGATGAACAGCTTCTTAATGAAGACTGGAATGAGAGTTGTTGTGCATTATCATCTAGGGAAATGTCCTAGCTAGGAAAATAGAAGTAGAAACATCTGGATTAGATTTTTGGCATAAGAAACCAAACATTGTGCTCATGAGGAACAAACCTTCCCAAAGAAAACACCACTGAAGCTGTCTGCTTTTATTAATGTGCCTCACTGGTGAATCTCCGGTGGTGATGGATCACCCTCATTTAAGGAATGATGTGCTGGAAAAATGCATTATTTTCAAGAGTAAGAGAGTGGATTAATGCAAGTGTATACGGAAAAAGAAATTCAAAACTATCATGATATATGCTGATTTTCGGGTGTTCCCCATTTGCACGGCTGTTTAAGCAAGCACTCTAAATGGAAATGCACTTGACATTTTTGCAACTAGATCTGATCAAACAACATTAGAATTTAGCTGATTTTTCAGAAAATGATTAAATCAATTTCTTCCTCATTTTCAATACTTGCAAAGGAAAAAGGATGAATAAAAGATATATTAATAAAATAGACCTTCTAAATGAAAAACTGCCTGGAAACATGTAAGGGTTGATATCTTTTTTTGCCCCTCATACCCTCCCTTCCTTCTTCTGTCACAATAGTCCTGAGTGGCATGCATCATCAGAGGAAAATGTTGATCACCTCTTTCCAGGCCTTGGTAAAGCAATTCAGGATAAATGTTCCATAAGGTACCTTGAGACTGAATTATGATTTCCATTAATGTTTATGTCATAAGGACTTGTTAATACAGAAATATTCTTAAGCATTTTATTATAAATGATTTTGGCCTTGCAGTGCCAGAGAGTAGACAATTGAGCATTAAATTCCGCCAGGGAGGTAAGAGAGAACACAGTAAGATCACTGTCTGCCACACAAGTGACAACTGCTTATTCAAGGACCCAGTACAACAATGTAAGGTGGCTTATGAAACAGAAGGATGAAGGTAAGCATAATCGCTATGCCTCTTAGTACCTTTAACCTACAAAAGGATTCTTGTGGCATTGAAATGAAGGTGGACAAATTACTGCTTCGGTGTTCATTGCTGCATAAAAAATAATTATAAATGTAGTGGCTTAACCAACACATATTTATTACATAGCAGTTCCTGTGATCAGGAATCAAGGCCTGGTTTACCTAGAGCCTCTGTTTTAGTGTCTCTCTCTCTAGTCAAGGTGTCCATCTTGCTGGGAATGGGATTTCAGTAGAGATTTGACTGAGGAAAGATCCTCATCCAAGCTCATGTGGTTGTTGGAAGGATTCAGTCACTTTCTGGCTGCTGGTTAAAGGTCTCCTTCACTTCCTTTCCATGTAGCCTTTCCATATGGCAGTTTGTTTCATTAATGCCAGCAGGAAAGAGAGCCAATAATAAGAGCCTGTCAGAAAATGGAAATTTTAGTCTCATGTAATGTAATAATGGACTTGACATCTATCATCTTTGCTGAATTTGTTGGACAGAAGCAAGTCATAGATCCTTCCCAAACTCAAAGGAAAGGGCTTTCACAAGGGTGTGAATGCCAGGAGGCAGGGAACATTGGGAGGCATATTCGGGGGTCTGCCTACCCCAACTACTAAGCCCTAAAGTATTTCTCTATTTTTGAATCCAGTTACATATAAATAACTTCATATTCCTACGAAGTTTTATATAAATATTTCTGTGAAAAAGAAATTATAGGCTTGAGGAATTCTAAGTGATGTATTACTAAATCAGTCTAGAAATCAGAGAACATAAATAACTTTCCAATCTTTCTGTAGTCTTTGCCAGCTATGTTATGTGAAGTATTACTCAGCCTTCTGTGCCTCAGTTTCTTACATGAGGAATAACAAAATTATGGTTTTCCTGTGTACCTCACCAAGAGTCTTATAATTAAATGTACAAAGTGTTTTGAACAAATAAGTTGCCTATTACTGTAATACATATGCACAGGTAACCTACAATCCAGAAGTTTCACTAGTCTGAGACCTCATGTATAGTAATGATTTGAAGCATTTTTGAATTACATCTCACAAGTTCACACTCCTTTCAGAAATTTTCCTTCTGAGTTTCTCCATACACTTTCACTTCTCACATTCTCATAAACATTCTCAGTCAGCTGCCAAAAGCCATCCACTCTTCCTCCTACCCCGGCCTTCTCTTTGGGCTCCTGGGCAGCTTCCAGGTCCATCCTCTTCCCTGGGAACAGTCCTTGGAGTTTCAGAAGATGCAGAACTGTAAGCTGTGGGCTTACACACTTTTCCCTTCCCCTCAAGTTAAAAAATAGATACAGGTGTTTGATATAGACTAAAATAGCAGCTTTATTGTCATGGAGATGGATTATTAAACATAGCTTGGGTTGTGATGGTACGTGGATTTCCTCATAGCCTTTGCCTGAGTTCTACTATTGGAAAACCCTTTTCAGTGACACAGGGTAGGCAGGTTGTTTACACAGATAAGTTACGTGGGGATATCACATTCTCATACCAAGTGCGTCCTGGGACAAAGTGAGTGAAGCCTTAGGACATTGGCTTTGTTAACAAGTTGAAGATCATGGACTCATTTGCAGAGGAACAACTAAAGGAAGGACAGATAGGATGGACAAGGAAACTCACAAGAAGTTGGGTTAGCACATCCCCTAATACTAGGAAGTGCTCTAGGGAAAGGTGGAGGCTGATTAGTCTCCCCTTGTTTGGTTGCCCTAAGATAGAAGGTACCAGTAGTGCTACTCTTGTCCTGGTGAGGAGTCTGAGAGGCATGAGCCAGACAGAGTCTAGCTCTGCTACCCATATGTAATAGAATTGACCATGGACCACACTCTTTACATATTCTCTGTGAAATGGACCAGGCCTTGAACTAAACTAAACCAAACGGCATCATGATGCAGCAGCAGCAGCAACTCTTGCTAACACAGATTTCCTCATGTTGATTGCTTTTCTAAGTCAACACCTCGATCGATTGAAAGTCAGTGGACACAGTTAACTGAAAACCTGAATCCAATAATACATGGTATGGTGCTATTAAGTGGGATTAATGTTCTTCTTTTATTATCTAAGTTGTAAGTGGTTTAGTGTGCCTCTCAAGAAGTTTTGGAAAATCACAGCAGGGCTAAAGAAGAACAAGTAAGTCCTAAGAAAGGTGAGATAGTTTTACAAGCTATTTTCAAAATACCAGGTTTGACTCAGACAGTGGAAACAAAATAATAAGTGAATTCATTTTTAAACAATATAAAGGAGAAAATCAATTTAATTTTGCCTCCATTTAATGTGCACTGAATGGAAAACTATATTAAAGCTGTTTGAAGAAGCCTCAAATGAAATCGGTCCAGGGAACTCATATGTCCCACTCTGGTTTCACTGTGTCTTATCATCTTATCAAGTTCTTAGTTAAGCAGATTTTTTGGCTTTAATTTTCTGGTCATTCTACTTAACCACATATCCATTGGGTAATCTCAGTAACTGCCCCTTTTTGTTCTTTCTCTCCAAAGAATAACACTTGTCTCTAAGCTTGAATTATTTCTAAGAAAATTTTTAGTCTCAAAATTAGGCTTCTCTGCTCTTCAAGTTTCCTAGCTATGACCAAAAATTTTAGCAGGTTATGTTCAAGCTAGAACTTCTGTTATTTTCCTATTACTCTTCTCTACCTACTTCCAGTAATAACTTGGGAATATAATGATAGAAACAAACTGAAATTAGGAGATAGGAATAAAATGTGCTTACTCAACAATTTGTCAATGGATGGGGTTGAGGGAGAATGTAGCTTCTGTCATTTTGATTAGATAATTTTCTCAAACTCTGAATGAAAACAAGTTGGAATCACTATATGCTAAGAGTTTGTCATAATTTGGCATATTTTCAGCCTGTGATTTTTGGCCCTGTGTGTTTTGTTCGATAGTTACACAATGGCTGCACAAAGCCAAAGGTGGAGTCTAATGCAGCATTTTTCGCTTGTGCAGGGTGATCTTGCCTTTGAGATTTAAAATGCATTATATTGCAGGTGTTGACCCAACCCTTGCTAATGCAGAGAAAAGTGCACCCCCATGACAGGAAAGGGAGCTAAAAATGTTTCCTGCTGTGCTTATAGCTCTGTCATCACTGTCCATTAGTCTTTGTAGATGGTTTTATTGGCTGCTTTGCTCCATAACTCTTCTGCTAAGCAGTTCTTATCTCAAAAACAACTCAATCATCCACCTGTCTATCACCCATCATGAGGCCCGTTGTGTCATGACTAGATGGAAAATTGCTGAATAAAGCACCTCACTTTCAATATAGAACCAGAACAAGACAATAAAGATTGTGTTTTGATCTTTGCATAAAACTGATAGAGCTGATTCTGACCAGCCGCTAAGAATGGATGTGGCCACAGCTAAGCATATTTATGTTAATAGTATAGCTCTTTGGATTGGACTCCTAATTTACACCTTTTCCCTAAATGCTGGTGGGGCATTAACAAGAGGAAGGTCATTCATAGAGGGAAGAGAATGCTTTGTCTTAGGGTTTTAGTGTTTTGACTTGTTTCTTGTCACCTGAAATTACTTGACTTTTTTGTCACCTAAAATGATGTGAGCCAGGAAGATATAAGAGACTGGATTGAATATCATGTTTTATAAAATCACTCATGCTGTGATTTTTTTTGATTGAGTAAATGTATTTTGGACATTTAGATGAGATTGCTGAAAAAAAAACAAGTAGATTTGCAATAATACCAATAAACTAGTAAAAAAATCCCATTCATTCTAAATTTTTTTCCAGATTTCAAGTCAAATAATTATATTTATGTGTTATATACTCTCGTTTTGCAATGGCTTATTTCCTGTAAAGGACTCAAATGAAGACACCAGTCATTATAGTTGTGGAACTTGGGACAGCAGCCAGGGTATCCATGCCCATTCTCAGTTAATTCTTGTATCACTGTTAGTCACTTGTGTTTTTGTTTATTTTCTCTTCTTCATTGAGGTTGAAACTGGCTGGAAATGTTAAATAATGTACTCAAAGCACAACTCTGATTAGTTATAGACTCTAGGATGTTAGTTTATTTTTTCAAACTAGAGAGAATACTTTGATTGAAACAGGCCTGTGAATCCTGAACCACAGAATCTTACAACTGATCATACTTCCTTTGTTACCACTAGGAAAGAGAAAGACACTCCTGAAAAGTTTTGTGTTGTGTTTTTTTAGGTTCATGGTAGCCTAACCTCACTGTGTATCTGTGTGTGTGCTATGTTTACCTCCACCCCACATACAGAGATGTACACACACAAACACACCACACCAAACACACACACACACACACACACACACACACACACACACACACGCATACACATGTGTTTTGTATGTTTTGCATATTAGAAGTGTATTTTGTATTAAATTGGACAATTACTAATTTATTCATTGGCTAATTAAGGACTGCAGTCACACCAACAGTTTAATGCAAATCATCCTCCCGTTTAGATTAAGTCTTTGTTCTGCTGCCATTGTTTGCCATTCTCCTGATATATGGTGCTGGTGCTTTGTTTTGTCATGCTAAAAAAGGGTCAGATATTTCTTTGTTTATTCTTTTTTCTTTTTTTCTCCCTCCAAATCTCATGGGTTTGGTTTTGTTTAACAAATTCTTTCAAAAAGGTGGGATCTTGCCCTTGGTTTCTAAGGAAGCCTTTTGTTAAGTTCAAGCCCAGTAATCACAGACAATGTAGAAAGTAATGGAGTGTGGTAGACATAGTTTGCTCTCCTAAGGATTTCAACTGCACTTCAGTTTTTATATTCAGCAAATGAGAATGCCTTTAAAACCTCTCATCTGTATATAAAAGTGAGTAAAAAATGAAAAGAATAGGCAGTATGGCCACAGAATTTATGAAAGAAATACAGAATGCATTGATCCATGAAGAAAGAAAACTGCATCCTTAATATTTTCATAAGCAAGAAACCTTGCTGGATTACAATTTGCATTGCATGTTTAATATAGTTAATTTAAGTGATGTTTGATAGTGATGATATCATAATCAGCTTGTGCTTGTGCAGAAGGAGAAGGGTAAGAAACAATCTGTGCAGACACTCCAATACCCTACACCAGTCAACCAGCCACTGTCTGAGGTCCCTCCATCCTCCAGCAACCAGAAGCACAGAGAGTTCTCTTCATTTGGGTGTTGTATATTCAGGCACTCTGTTTGACTTTCCT
>CM053408.1:49526354-49544296 GCA_028644305.1 Xerus rutilus
TTTTTTAAAAAAATATTTATTTATTATTTTAGTTGTAGGTGGACAGAATATCTTTTTTTTATTTTTATGTGGTGCTGAGGATCGAACCCAGTGCCTCATGCATGCTAGACGAGCACGCTGCCACTGCGCCACAACCCCAGCCCTCACTAGTATCTTTATAAGAAATGAGAAATAGATACAAAGATGGTCAGTGGAAAAGAGGTAAAGATTATAATACTACCACATGTCAAGGAATACCTGGGATCACCAGAAGCTGGAAAAGGCCAGAAAAGGGTCTCGGGGGCTATAGAGGGAGGAAGGCCTTGCCAATATCTTGACTTCAGACTTCTGTCTTCCAGAACTGTGAAAGAATCTATTTTGGTTTTCTAAAGCTTCCTAATTTGTGGTGCTTTTTAAAGACAGTATTAGGAAACTAATATATGTAGTATATTAAAATAATCTTATTTTTATTACTTAGAGGTATCTCTAAATTAAAATTGATTTAAGCAAGAGAATAAAAGCAAATGTGATATTTAAGGACTGTCCATGATCTGAAAGGTGTTCACTGGTGTTATTGGTCCCCAAACATGGTGTCCAATTGGATTGCAGTTTCTTTGAAGTGAATAAATGAATAAACTCATACGTACACAACATGTGGCATGTGATGACCTTTGTTTCCACATGTGTCAAAAGTGGGAGCAAACTCTCTTTAGAACCATAAAAATGTGAGAATTCTTAAATGCATTTTTACTTGGAATCTTTAGTGGAGGGACAAACAGAAGGGAAGATAATATATTCATCTATCCAACTACATTCATCTGTTTGTTCGTTCACGTCTGTTTAATGGTTATAGCAATGAACAAAAGAACCAAGATCTCTTCTCATGGAGATTCCATTCCATTGAAATAGAGGAGGAAAACACACACATACACACACACACACACACACACACAGACACAAACCATGGGACAGATTGTTTGATGTGAAAAAAATAAAATGGGATGAGAAGATGAAGAATATTGGAGATGGGTTACTCTTTTACTTGAGATTGTCAGATGAAGTGTAATTCATAAGGTGGCTTTTGAATATAGTCAGAAAATAAACTCCATCTATCTATCTATCTCATCTATGTATCATCAACTAGGGATTCAGATCACACCATCCCAAAATGTTACACTTCGACATATTGATTATTTTGGGTTACAGGCACTTAAACAGCACATGTAAGAAGGGTTTTCTGACTTCCTCATTTCTTCCTGAGAGTGGATGATAAAACTCCCACGTGAAAAGTGCCCTCCTTGTACCAGAACAAAAAGAAAAAAGACATCTTTAATACTGAAGATGGAGAGCAGAGCCTGGGAAACATCTTTATAAGCAAACCTTGTCAAATTAGCTTTTACCTTCCTTGTCCCTTTTCCACAAGTAACTGCCCTAGCCCAAACCTTTTTCTTTTGTCATGTTTCTACAATTTACTACTCTTTGTCCAACCTAGTGCTCAAGCTTTCAGCTCCAACTACATCTTTGGGTCCTCATTTTTTTTTTCTGGAAAGCTCCCAAGTACATATAAATCTTATTTTTAAAAGCACATGTGCTATTTCTTCTGTTAATCTATCTTATGCCAGTTTAATTCTTAGGTCTTGTCAGAGGATACAGGAGAAAGTTTATCTTCCCTAGAATATATAGTTAAGTATCTATTTATGTGGTACATGAGCTAGAAGCTCTATAGGTATAGGTGTAGGGTGTGTTGGGAGGCATGTCTAGAGAGAGAGTGGGCAGAGGGAAAAAATGCTAAGGTATACCTATGTTGCTGGAAGAGCGAAGGAACCAGTACTGCAGATGGAATGTGAAGGCCGAGAAGAAGTGAGATATGAGACCAAAAAGTTAACTGGGCATCAGATCATGTGGACTGTGTAGGCTTTATAAGGATTTGGATTTTGAGCTCACTGATTGGTTATAAGCAGAGAAGAATAGGAGTCTCCATTTGTCTGTGGTCTTGCCTTCTATGGTTTTAGTTACCCATGGTCAATTTTGGTTTGAAAATATTAAATAAAATATTCCAGAAATAAATAATTCATTAAGTTTTAAATTACATGCTGTTTGGAGCAGCATGATGAACTCTCACTCTTCTCTGGAACATGAATCATGTCAGTGTCTGGCATATCCATGCTGCATATGCCAACTGTCTGGTAGCCACTTAAAAACCATCTTCATCATCAAGTTAACTGTCATGGTATTGTGTTTGTGTTCAGGTAACCTTTATTTTACTTTGCAATGGCCTCAAAGTAAACAAACAAACAAACAAAACAATACAAAACAAAACAAAATACCCGCAAACCTAAAGATGCTGGCAATTTCTGTATGTCAAAGAGAAACCACACAATGCTTCTTTTAAGTGAAAATGTAAAACCATAAGATATTTTGAGAGAAAGAGAGCAAGCTTGTTCATATAACTTTTATTAGAATGTGTTGTTTTATCATAGTATATTATTTTAATAGTTCTATTTTACTCTTTGTTATCTCCAGTAATCTCTTTCTATGCCTAATTTATAAATTGAACTTTATCATAGGTATTTATGTATAGTAAAAAAAAAAAACACAGTATATATTGGAAATCTGCAATTTCAAGTATCCACTTAAGTTCTTGGAGTATGTCTCCCATGGATAACAGGAGACTGCTGTAATCTGACATAAGATTTTTGTGTTGCTTGTAGGAGGAATATATATCTGGGGTTGATCAAGGGTAGAAGTCAATGGGTTGGTCAGATAAATATTATAGTAGTCTATTTGAAAGTTCATAGTGACTTGAATTTAGCTATTATAAAAGCTGGTAAGGAAGTGGTTGAAATCTGAATGTGCTCTGAAGATGGAGCCTATAAGTCTGGTAGATGACGTCTGTGGATAGACCTGAGCAGAGTTTTGGTAGACTATTAAACATCATGATGAAGGTGAGATTAAAATGAAAAACATTCTACAAGTTAGAAGGCATAGATGATTATGGAGACAATGTATGCTTGAAGAATTATAAATTTTTTAAGCATTAGAAATGAGAAAGAAGCCAGGTGTGCTGGCACATGCCTGTAATTCCAGCTGCTCAGGAGGCTGAGGCAGGACTATAGAAAGTTCAAAGGTAGCCTTAGCAACTTAGAGAGGCCCTAAGCAATTTAGCAAGACCTTCTCTCAAAATAAAACATAAAAAGGTTTGAGAATGAGGCTCTGTGGTTAAGCACTCCTGGGTTCAATCCCTGGTACCCCCCCCCAAAAAAAGAAGAAGAAGAAGAGAGAGAGAAGGAAAAGAAATGTTAAATGACATTTCAGAGCTCAGTTGGACCCTGCTTATCCTGGTTCTGTTGCTGTATTATGGAAGTTGGAGTTTATCCTGAAGGTCATGAAAAGCTATTGAAGAATTTTTGAAGAGTAAGGTAGCATCATGTTTATATTTTGTGATGCTCATGATGATAGTCAAATGTAGAATGAACTTGAGAAAACAAAGAGTGTGAGATTAGAGACTGGGTTGAAGACTTTTACAGTTGTTTATCTGAGAGATATAGGTGGCAATAGCATTGGAATTAGAGAAGAATATATAGGTAAAATATATCTAATGGGGAGAAATGGCAGGACTTAATCTTATGTTGAATATAGCTTATAAGTCAGAGAAAAATGGTAAAGACAATAACAAATTTTCCAACTTGGATAATTGGGTTGTGGTGGGCTGTGGCTAGGCTTGCCCACAAATAGCTCCTAAGAGGACATAAATGGTAGCAGAGGCATAGATGAAGGGACATAGCTGAAGTGCTTGTACAGTAAGAATGTTGAATCTGGGGGTTACACAGGAACCTTATATGATAATTTTTATCAAGATGCTGTTGTAGCCGTAGGTGAAGAGCTAGTGAGCCCAGGGTTTTATTATTCTCTTACCTGGCAATTATCTCTCTCCTAGTGGGTTAATAAGGGCACCAAATTTTGAACAGTTTTTCTCATGAGAAAAGGGAAGATATAGGAAATCATATTTACCATTTGTATCCTATTTATTTCTTATTATCACTTCATGAATAGACAGAGAAAAGTACACTTGAGCCAAGGTCAAGTCATTACTATGTTTAGTCTTTCAGTGTAACCAGACTTTAGCATGGCCTATCTTGTGGGTGTATAATGGTGCTATTAATCATACTTGTGACTGACAGAGAAGAAACATGCTAGTGTGTGAGCATAGAAAGATGACAGGATACTCACAGAGATTTCCCAGGTGTATCATCATTCAAGTGGAAAACCTGTGTCAGGACCTCAAAAATGAGTATGGGCTTCAAGAATGATGGGATACCATTAGGAGACATGGAGAGAGTCCCAAAAGAGGTTAACATAAGGAGAGAAAAGAATCAAGGATTAATTTTAGGAAACATCACAATTCAAGCTGTCAAGGCAGAAAGAACATTCAATAAGAGACCAAGATGGAATGGCCATCAAGAAAGGGAAGCTAGGAGAGAGTGAATCTTGGCACCTGAAGGGACAAGAAATATGTGTGAAGTTGCAGACACTAACTGAGACAAAGAATGAAGACCCTCCATTGGGTTCCTAGATGATGTTAGGTATAGAAAAAGAGGCATGAGGCACAAAAATCATAGTTCAATAGGTTCATTATAGGGCAGGTAAAGCTCTGGAGACAGTGTATACCACTATTTCTGAGGTATAGGCTTTGAAAGGAATGAGTGTTTTAATTATGGTGACAGGAGATCAAAGATTTATCAAAAATGATGGAAACTGGAAAGTGTTTATATGTTGAAAGAAGCAAGTCTTAAGCAAGTGTCAAGAGGCATCATTTGAATATCCCTACAGATGGGATGAGCTATACAGTGAAGTAATGGGGAATGGAGAATGAAGATAGTTACATTATTTAAAGTTTTGGTTTTGCCTGTGATTTCTATGAGAAAATATTTGCATTGAGTGTTAGAAATGTGGAAAGGGTGAGACGTTGAGATGTGTTTTTTTTTTAAATACAAGTTTAGGCAAATTATAACTGAAACAATATGAGTGTTGTCAGTGCTACCTGGTGACTAATAAAAAGGACTAACTAAAATCATCCTTTCATCCAACAAATACTGGGAGGTTAAAGTGGGAAAATAATAATAATATTGTGGTGCATAGTATGCTTTTCATTAATATTATTACTTTTCTTTTCTGAATATCCAGAAATAGATAAAATAATAGGAGATGCCAAAATGTGTTAAAATTAGAGAGCTCATTACAAACTCCAAGCAAACTGTCTCAAATAGGACATTGTAGAAATAGAACAGAGGGGACTTAAGAAAATCAAATCAGTTATTCACAGGCAGTTCATGCACCTTAATGAAGGTAAGTGCTTGAGGAAATCCAAGCTAAAATGGCATGAATCAGACAGCTTATCAAGAGTTCATGAAATACTGCACTTGTGAGTTCTCTTCCAGTAGATGCTATAAATGCTAGATTTTTAGGATAAAAATAAGTGCTAGAAATATGTCAAGTGATCTCTGAGAGAAATGGGGCAGAACAACTCAAGGTAGATGCCACTAAGTGTGGACCCACTCACAGTTGACCTCCTATCATCATGCATGCATTTTAAAATAGACTTTTGGTCTTTTTGCTCATCTTTACATTTCATGCTTTCATTTTTTTCTTTGCCTTTTTCCAAAAAGCTTTGAAGAAGGAGTCTTTGCTGAAATAACCTAGATTTCAAATAACCCATCTCTCTTCTCCAGTTTGGTATTTTTCCTTTCTTTGCCTGTCCTTTTCAAATCTTTTAATGACTTCCTCAGGTCAGTCAATGAATCTTGCCCTTTGCACTTCTCAGGACATCATTAATTCTTTCAAAATTTTACATAGAATAATAAAGGAAACAGTCATTTGAAGGATTTGAGGCTCTGTGTTATTATTATTATTTTGACCCTTGGTAATGAAGACTTCAAGAAGACTTTATTGAGATCTAAGAAAGGAATAGTGGGATAGTTAATTATCTGGTGTCCAAAATCCTATTTTCACTTTAACAACCCAGGGCTGCACTTTAAAGGCAATCAAATGCAATGCTGTTTGGCAAATAGCCTTCTTGACATGCTGAGTGTAATTAGATGCTCTCTTGTCTGTCATTAAAGACAAATTGTTTGTAAATGGTTAACATTTGAGTACTGCTCTGTGTCTTCAACCTTTATCATAATTATATTTCCAATATTGAATGGAAAATTCTAAACTAAGAAATGGAGGCTTATTACAAGGCTAATTGCTTGATAATGAATTACTGCTACTCTTAAGAAAACTTGCACTATTTATGTATTATTTTGGCTTCATTTTCTTTAGGGGTTTTGACATTTGCAATTCAAATACACTCAGAAGAAGTCTTCTGTGACAAGAATCATCTATCCCGTGATAGTGGCTAATTTTGTTCTTAATTGAGGCTATGATCCATTCAAAGATGAAACTCTCAACCCTGTCCAAAAGCCACTGGCTTGAAAGAAACCCAGATGTCATTAGGGTTGTCTATGCTCCCTGGTGACAGATAAAGAGGAATTTATCTGCATTTTTGACTTTTAGGGAATGTTTTGAGACTGTGATGTCATCATCAGCTTCTTCCATGCTTCATGGCAATTTATTTTATGCCATTACAATCTAATTATTTTAGTGCAGATGATTCAGTTACTAGTCACCCTACGTGGAACTAGGAAGTCCAGACAAAAGGACGCTAGATCATGGCTCCTAACCATACTATGGTGATTCAAAAGTAAACTCTGCTGTATCTTTTCAAATGACAATTTTCCACCAGCTATTTGTGCCTATTTTGTCTTACTTATTACAGAATTATGAACAGAATAGAAAGAACATGCTCCTGGTTATAGAATATATTATCTAAATCCTTAGCCTAACCTATTGTCTTCAAATATGGTTATCATTAAAATAGTATGTTCTAAGGTACAGATATTAAATCCATTACAAGAACATTAGTTGAACCCAAATTCATATTTTTCTTTTGTCTGACCTGTAAAAGTATTTAATAAAAATAAACTGTAAGCAATCATTCATTCAATAATTTAATTTACTGATTTAGTGGTTACTACACGCTAGAAAATGTGTTAACTACTTCTATTTGTTCCACATTTAGTTTTCACAATTACTAAATGAAGTAGTTTTTTTAATATTATAAATAAAGAAAGTGAATTTTGGAGACATTATTTTCCCTGTAACTGTAGACAGTAGGTGGTTTCCAGCAATGAGAGCCCAGAGAGCTGTTTCTTGTCTAAAGGAAGTTATTGTATCACTTTTGTAAAAGTTCCTTCTACTAAATGTGCCTAATTTAAATTCCAATCTGATTTATAGTGTTCATATGACACAATAAATATTTGGTTGTTTGTGTTGAAAAATCACTGTTGTTTTAATTTCTTTTAATTTTTTACATAGTTATTTAATGCTTAGCTAAGCATGCTTCCTCTCCCATTAATAGTCTGGTCAAATCATATGACATATACATATACATATATTTGTTTTACTATTGAATACTCCTTTTGTATAAAACAAATATATTTTATTACTAATAACATATTTTGTTTCCATATGTATGTATAAATATATATTAAGATACTTGTGCTTTTAGAAATTCTCAGCCTATCCTATAATTTTTTTGTGATACTTTCTTATGATATATTTGACATTTTTCAATTAGTTCTTTATTAATACATACAGAATTGATACAGGAATTTGTTAAGTAGCATAAGCTAATACATGTGCACATACATATTTTACCTCCCCTCCACCCCAACCACTACCACACTACCACCA
Source organism: Xerus rutilus (assembly GCA_028644305.1). Classification (NCBI taxonomy): domain Eukaryota; kingdom Metazoa; phylum Chordata; class Mammalia; order Rodentia; family Sciuridae; genus Xerus; species Xerus rutilus. The sequence goes on from CM053408.1 coordinate 49,534,128, forward strand.
AATAGCTAATCAAATGCCATTGATGAAAATGTGTTAAGGACAGAAGAACTGGTAGAATTTCCAAGGAGAAGATGAGAGGAAATAGAGGGTTTGGTGAATTTTGAAGAAAGCAATAGGTCAATCTGATGCTATTGTCTTCATCTTTTGCAGAATATAACAGATGCTTAAAGTCACTGATTTTATGATTTTGCAAATCAATTCAGGCCTCATAATATGACATCTATGTATAGGAGACATAATGAAAATCAACAGAAGTGGTGGAAAAACAAGATCTCATCTCATACTTCTGGGTCCCTGGAGTAGAAAGGGGCAGATAGGCCTGTGGGCCTCTGGACCTGAGAAAAACAATGAAGAGTGTCCTCAGTTTTCTTTTTGCTTTTTATATCTTAGACTTGGAACAGAAGAGGCTGGCAACCCAGAAATATCTGGACCATAAAAAAAAAATCTTAACACCCCTGAAATAATTAAATTTATACAATGTGTATTCTATGACCACTATGAATCAAACTAGAAATCAGTAAGAACAAGATAAAGTGAAAAATCTCCAAACACTTGAAAACTACATAATACATTTCAAAGAAATCCATAGGTCAATAAATATATGGAAATTAAAATGTAACATTAAAATTTGTATGATATAGCTAAAGCAGTATAGCCATATAACCAAAATAGAAATATAAATCAATATTGAAACATTCCCCCCAAAGAAATCTTTATGCCTAGGTGGTTTAATTAGAGAATTCTACAAAAGTTTCAAGAAGAATGAACACAGGTTAGATACAATTTCTTCCAGAAAATAGGAAAGGAAGTAACTCTTCATTTTATGAAGCTAATATCTCCCTGATACAAAACTAGATAACAGCAATATTTTTTTTCCCTTCAGTAGATGAATGGATAAACAAATTGTGGTATATATACACAATGGAATATTACTCAGCAATAGAGAAGAATAAAATCATGGCATTTGCAGGAAAATGGATGGAGTTGGAGAATATGCTAAGTGCAGTAAGCCAATCCCCCAAAACCAAAGTCCAAATGTTCTCCCTGATAAGTGGATGCTGATACATAATGGAGGAGGGGGATGAAGGAGCTTTGGGCAAAGCGGAGGGAGGGGAGAGGAGGGGACATGGTGGCAGGAAAGATGATGGAATAAGATGAATATCATTACCCTAGTTTCATGTATGACTGCACATATGGTGTGATGCTACATTGTGTACAACCAGAGAAATAAAAAGTTATGCTGCATTTGTGTACAATAAATTAAGATGCATTCTGCTGTCAAAAAATGGAATAATAAAAATTATGAATATTAAAAAAATTCCCCAAACAGAAAGACAGAAAGAAATAAAAGTGTAGATAAATATTCCTCATGAAAATAGACACAAAAATATTCAAAAATATTTTCAAATAAAATCTAAAAATATGTAAAAAATATACATCATAAGTGAAGCTTATTCTAAGAATTCCATAATTGTTCAATATGGAGAATACAATGTTAATCCACTAACTTGAGAAATTTAAGAAGAAAAGTATATCAATTTGATGTAGACAGGTAATTGGACAAAATTCAAACCCATTTGTGATTAAAAGCTTCTGTAGAGTAAGTATTAAATAATGACACTTTCCTAACTTGATAATAATGATCTATGAAATGAATAAACCAAAATTTCCTATGGCTACACTTACACTGAATGCTTTCTCTCAGAGATAAGGAATAAGGGAATGAGGTCTATTTTTTGCTTTTATTTAACATAGTATTTGAAGTGTAATATAGGAAAATAAGCAAAGGAAATAATAAAGATTGGGATGGGAGAAATATAACTGTCCCTATTTTCAGATGATATAGTTGTCTAGATAGAAAACTCCAAGCAATCTACAAAAATCTCCTAGAAATTATAAGTAATTTCAATAAAGTCAAAAGACAAAAGAGGAACAAATATCACCTGTTCCTTCATTTATCAGTACATGGATACCAAAATAGGTAATATAATACCATTGGCAATCACTCAAAAAAATTATTAGGTGTGAATCTAGCAAAACTTGTGCAGTACCTGAAGTCTGAAAACTATACAAGGTTGATGAAAGAAATCAAAGTAAATCTAAATAAACAAGTGAACAACTATATTCTGTTCATGGTTTGGATGACCAACAGAGTAAATATAGTCATTTTAGAGTCAAATGTAGACTCAAACATAGTTAATACTTCCCAAATTAATTTACAGATTTAATGCAATTTATATCAAAATTCCAACAAGGTTATTTTTGTAGACAATGATGAGATTTTCCAAAATATATATGTGAAAAGGTAAAGACATTATAATAATGCAATTTTGTAAAAGAAGAATAAAGTGGTGGCATTGGCTTACTTAATTTCAAGGTACTGTATGGCTACAATAATCAAGACTGCATGGTATTGTCAGAGAGATCGATGCATAGATCAATGGGAAAGACCAGAGAACCAAGAAATAGCCCTTCATAAACATGCTTATGATATTGTGATATAAATCTCTGTCCTTGGTTCCTGGCATACAATTCCTATATCCCTTGGAATTTCCTGGGTGATATAAATATATTTTGTTCTAATAAAGTGACTCTTGGGGGGCTTCTAGATGGTCCCAGGATGAGGGATAGCTGCCATAAGACCTAATCACGTTATTCGAGCATCACAACTTCAGCTCCACCCCTGATCTTTGAAGAGAGAAGAGGAACTGAAGGTTGAATTGTGCACTAATAGCCAATGATGTAATCAGTTATGACTACATAATGATTCCTAAATAATGAAGCCCCAAATGATGGGTTTGGAGAAATTCCAGATTGTTGAACAAGTGGCTGCCTGAAGAGTCATGTATCCAGAGAGGGCATGGAAGCTTCACACTTCCCCCATACTTGGCTCTATGTATCTCTTCAAACGTTGTTCATCTGTATCTGTTGCAATATCTTTAATAATGAGTAAACATTAGTAAAGTGCTTCCCTAAGTTCTGTGAGTCAGCGCAGCAAGTTAATTAAACCAAAATAGAGAGTTTGGGAAATCCAATTTTTGTCCCATTATTTGGAAGCATAGGTCATAACCTGGGACTGAGATTGGTGTCTGAAGTAGGGACAGTCTTGGGAGTCTGAACCCTTAACCTGTGAGGTCTAACACTATCTCCATGCAGAGAGTATCAGAACTGAATGAAGGATACTTAGCTCTTGTTTGATGGAGAACTGCTTGGTGGGTGTGGAATCTCCTCTCAAACATCTGTGTCAGAAATGTTTTGTTGAAAGATATGTAAGGATAGAGGTGAAAAAAATGCTTTGATCTTTTTCTTCTGAAATGTCAAGTGACATTTGAAGTATCACAAAACTAATATACTGGAGTAAAAATAGAGCACATAAAAAATGGGGCTATGGTAATTGGACGTTCATAGATACACGCAAAACAACCAGCACAACAAAAATGCCTCAACCCGAGTCTCATACCTCATGCAAAAAATCAACTCAAAATGGGTCATGGACCTAAATGTAAAACCTGAAACTATTTTTAAGAAAGTCTAGGGCTATGTAAAGAGTTCTTAGATTTGACACCAAAAGCATCATCCCTATAGGAAAAAAAAACCAAAAACTGAACTTCATCTAAATTAAGAACACAAGCTCCATGGAAGACCCTATTGACGTGATGAAATGACAAGCTACAGACTGGGTACAAATATCTGCAAACCATAGATTGTCAAAGGACTAGTACCTAGAATACATAGAATGTTTCAAATCTCAAAAGTAAAAACAACAAAAAAGTTTTAAAGAGGGAAAGGAACACTCCAATTGTAAAATCAGCCAAAGTTATGAAGATACATTTTATCGGAGGATATACAAATAGCATGTAAGAACAGCAAAAGCTGTTGGGACACAATTCATCATTAGGGAGATACATATTAAAACCACAATGAGATATACTAATACCTGTCAGAAAGGCTAAAATAATAATAATTTTAAAAGTGAAAGCATACTGGCAAGGAGGTGGAAAAACGGGACCACTCATACTTGCTGATGGGAATACAAAATAGTGTAGCCTTACTGCAGAACAATTTATAAGTTTCTTAATAAATTAATTGTATAATTACTATATGACATTAATATGAGCACTAATCTAAGAGAAATGAAGATTTATGTGTGGACAAAAAGCTATACACAAATATTTATAGCACTATTGTTCATAATATCCTCGAACTGGAAACAACCCAGTTGAATTCACTAGATAAATAATCAAGAAATTGAGGTAAATGCATGCCACAGAATATTGCTTAAAAGAAGAACGCATTTTTGAAATACACCATAACCTAGATGAATTTCCAGAAAATTATTCTGAGTGGAAAAAAAGCCAATTTGGGTATATAACTGAATGTATTCTATTTATATAACTCTTTTGAAAGACAAACTTATAGAAATGATAGTAGAATACTGGTTGCTAGGGGATAAAGAAGTAATGAAAGGGTAATGGATGTGGCTACAAAAGAGCAAAAGGAAGAACCCTTTGTAGATGGAACTATAACAAATGTTAATAAATGTTAAATATAATGTTTAGTGAGTGCATATCACAATCAAAGCTCAGTGCTAGTTACAGTGGTTTGATGGGATAGTGAACACAAAGTTGTACTACAGGAGCTTGCAATCTATGGAGAGAGACAGAGTTGTGTAGGAATAACTCTATTCTAAGGCAAATATTGGCATATGTGGTGGTTGAAATCTGTGAAAAATACAAAATGGCATGAGAAAGATAGATAAGCCACACTCGAGAGAAATGTCATAGAAATTGGGTATAGAAGAGAGAGTAGATGGTATGATCTGCACAGGCTTCAGATGATAGGCATGATTTCCTTAATTGATTACCAAATATTTTCCATTTCCTTTGACTGACTAATATAGATGCTTCAAGAAAATTTGGATTGTGCTGAAATTTTGTGATGCTTGTTTACCGATTTCTCTTCAGAGCAACAGTAAATATGTGGTGATGATAGTGTACTTTAATTCCCCTTCAAATGCTTGGAGAAAGGAGGCTGCATCCTCTTTTTATGTACACTTTCAGGATAAATTTAGCGTACAAAAGCCAGGTTAGTGGCTGTTGTGATTTTAGGTATGCTAGAGGTCACTGATGAGCCAAACTGAAATTAATGATCACATCTTTATTCACTTACTGCAACAGTGTGAACAAAAGGCAAGAAGGATACATAAATCAAAACATCGCATTGTACCCCATAAATGTACAGTTATGATTTGTCAATTAAAACTGACTTTAAAAAGGACAGAGGTCCTGGTTCCCTATTGTTTTTCTTTATCCACAAGAGGGGTATGGGGTGTGTGGCAGGTGGATGCAGCACAAAGGGAATCATCTCACCCCTGAGGATCCCCAGACAAGTTTCTCTCCTTCTGATGTATCTGTGGGCGTGGGGAAAGAAAAAGGAAGGTCTAGAGTGGAAGAGTACTGAGTCAAATAGTGTTATCTCAGCCAGAGGCCCCCAGGAAAGAGGCATCTGAATGGAGGACCATGGTTAGGATGAGGATATGCTTGTGAGAATGTTAGTGTGGCTGGCTTAGGAAGGTGAGCTGGGGCTCAGTCCTTGACTACATCTCCCTCCATAATACTGCAGTGCTCTGGTTGTGGCACAGGGCAGACAGTTTCCTCTTATGTGGCCTACCAGACAAAGCCTTGCAATTGCCTAAATCTGAAAAAATCACACATAGGTCTTTGGCCTAGAGCTGAACTTTTCCATAGCTAAGGAGGATTTTGACTTTGGAAAAATATCCTATAGTCACATCTATTCATTTTTAGTGAATCTTTCAGGTAGAAACATATTTTTCTTTCTTGTATAAAGTAATATGCTAGTTCTGGGAATTAGCAAGATCATTCATTTGACTTTCTTTTCCTACCAATGTATTAAGTAATTTAGAATTTAATTTTGATAAATAGAAGAGCTTTGGATTGTATCAGGAACTCCAATTTACCAAACTACCCTAACAATGAATATCAGAAGTTGTCACACTGAGCAACATTAAAGGTGCCTTCTATCCTAATTTTGACACATTCCATTCTTTGGTGTGCCCTGGACAATTTTAATATGGACACTTTGAATATGGCCAACCTAATAATTGCAAGTAATGTACATTCTTTTAGTGTTTTTTTTAACAGTAAATTTATACTATGAAATATATATATAACCATAAAAATACTTTTATACCACATACAGCCTAAAAGTCATGGATAGTATATGATGTGTGCTAGGAGGGATTGGGAACTTAATTTCAAAAACAAGAATTAGATAATGCAAAAAAACTGAGAAAATGTTATTTCTGGTATAAATCAAGTATTCTGATATGGTATGGATATTGAATGCCCTCCAAAGTATTTTAAAGGCTTGATCTCATGGTGGGGCTATTGTGGTGCTCAAGAACCTTTAGGCGGTGGGACTTAGTGGGAGGTCTTTAGGTCATTGGATGCCGAGATTCAGCCCCAGCAGGTCCAGGGGTCCTGAAGGAGGTGTAAAGTCAGCGCCATGGAGAGACGAGATGAACTCAATTACTGCATCAAAAGGTCTCTCTCCCGAGTGACCATAAAGCTTATTTTTTTATATCTTTCTACAAGGAAGTCCTGAACATTGTTTTTCCAAGTCTGGCTGGGTTTACTATATTATGCAGAATTTTGGTTTTGTACATGTTCTTTCACTTTTCCTATTGGCATCCTACACAATTTCCTCATAACTCTATTGACCTTATACAATGTTAAAGTTATACAAAAGTGAGAGACAAGGTGTCTGCATAAGTAAAGGTTATCATGCTAAATAAAGAAAAGGTACAGAATTCTATTTTTTGTCTCTCCTATGTCTATCAAGTGGTAGGTTTAATATTTATTCATATTGTCTTAGGCAATGTCAGCAAGGTAATTTCCTATAATATCTATTTAGCTGCTTGATTAGGTTATTTCTATTTTTCTTGTTTTTCAAACACCAGGGATGAAATTGTCCCAGTCTCTTAAGAAAGGGCAAGCTTTGTAAGTCAACCCATTTACCATAAATATTTACCACATGTCTTGAACTTTGGACCTACCAAACTGTGAGCTAAATAACCTTTTCAGTTTGTAAGTTAGCTGCCTGGTGTATCTCATTGTAGTAACACAATAACCGACTAATACAGATTCTAACATATACCAAAAAATGTGTGTTGAATGAACTAAAAAAATTATGTTTTCCTCAGAGTTGATCACATATTTGATACTGAAGGTGAAATGAGGATTTATCTTATCTATCCCCTGCCAGCTCTGGCCTGGGTCTTATGATCCTTGTTTTATGTCTAAGACAACATGTAATAAATAAACCCTTGTGCATATGTAGTCATTATATAATTTAAGTTAGTTTAAATTTCTCATGGAAGAGATTGCTAATATTTTAATATGTGTTCTCTGTGTGAATAGTATTGATTTTACTAAGTGTTATAGCCAAAATGCCTACTATATAGGAGATGCTGAATAATTTCAAAAATAAATTTTAGATACATTCTGTATTTACAATATATTACATACTAGATTTAAAATATTTAGAATATTATGTATTATATGTACATTCCTTTTGTGCTGTATTTGACAATGGGCTGGATATTCAGAACCCAGCTCGTGAATAGGGAGGTATAATTTACTAAAAACATGTGTTTATTACAAGGATATTATGATCTTACATTGCATCAGTTGGTGTATATTCACCAAAATAAATTTCTTTAATTCTGTGTACTATGCTTTAAGAGGAACATGAGCATATAGGAAAAAAATCACTTGGATAGAGATTTGGCAACATTATATTTGAAATATATATATATATATATATATACACACACACACACACACATACATATGTATATACATAGATCTTCTCTCTATATATACACATATATATATATATATACACACATACATATTTAAAGATATATCAATTTATAGGTAGATATATCACATGCTTTTATCTTAATATATATGGTTTTAAAGAGCATGACAGTTGAAAGAATACCCCTTTGACACATTTGTGCTGGACTTTCTGCTTTTTAACTGTTGATCTCCTTTCCAGTCTTGGGTGTCTGTGCTGTCAGCCTTCATACTGGCTTCAGATGATGTATGCCTGCTGACTGCAGAAACCTAGGAAACAAATTCATGGATGAGCACACATGAACACACGTGGCAAAATTTAATCAATGACTTGGATTTGCATAGTCCTACCTCCCAAGTATATAATAAAGACTAAGAAGACAGTAAAGATAATTAAAGAAAGTTCATAATTGGTTTCTTTTGATGTATTTGGGTTTTAGATTTTTGTTTTGGATTTAATTTTGTTTTTATATTATATAGCTATGGAGTACCTAGCTAGAAAATCAACAGACAAGAGTATAAGCATCATAGGAAAAGTTGATAAATAAAATGGATTGTTCTGAATTCAAAGAATTCTCGTAAGAAAATACATTGCAATGAATCAAAGCAATTTTCTGAGTTTTGAGTTTAATGAGAGTAAAATTTATATTCAAAATTTCTAATATTGTCCTACAAGTAGCAATAATTATCTCATATTTATTAGAAGATAATTATAGCATTAGTTCATTTCCTCATGAAACCAGAAAATTTTAAGAGTGAATGGTTAAGTTATGTGCAATTATGTCTGGGCAACATGCATATGGCTCCAGCCAAATTAACATGTATGGTCATGCCCTGATGATGTTCTGTAACTATGAGGTTAATTACAGAATTCAACCACATTTCAAGGTTTTGTGTGCTTATTTTCCTTGATTTTTCTCTTACTTGTTCTTGTTTTTCCTATGGCTTGGAGTGTGTGTTCCCTTAGATCTTCACATGATGGCTCCTTATTATTGAAATTCCAGCTCTAATTGCTTGTTTCTAGAGAGCTCTTTCCTAGACCTGTTTATCTAAAGCCATTCACCCCCTTGCCTACCTACACGAACCCATCATCCCATTGCTTTCTTTAATAGTTTCAGTCATAATCTGAAATTATTTGATTTATTTAGTTAGTTGTTAATTCTTTTACAAATGCAACCTCCACAAGAAAGGGGATTTCCGTCATACACAGCTAAATCTTTAGAACATGGGAGAACTTCTGACTCAATAAAAATGTATCCAGTTCATGAACAAAGAACAAAGCAGCATTACTAATTTAGATGGTGTTTAGATCTCGTACTAGGAAGACTGAGAAGTAACTTGAACTGAATGTATAGATGACTTGAGGTTTCTACACCATTTGATTATGGTTTTGAAAAATGTCAATTTGTTTCAATATTAACAGGATCTTAAAAAGTTTGAATTAATCTGAAGGAAAGACACAGGTTTTGGTTTGGAGTAGAGCATTTAATGATGTTATTTTCAATCTGTTCAGATTATAATTTACCTTTGCAGCAGATGTAAATAATCACAGAAATAACACCTAAAATATTCCAAGGATGAATGCCTTCCATATGGAAGTCTTTATGATAAATGAAAGTCATTTCATGTTGTTAGGGAGGTGTAGAAATAGCTAAATAAATGCTGTATCAAGGGGAGATTTAACATTTGCTTGCAAACTCTGGGGTGTTTCTAAGTTAGTATTATTGTATGCAATTGCAACCCCAAAACTCATCTATCATTTATGTTAGGAAAAACAGCTTGAAATCCTAATAATCCTACTCTATTCTTGAACATGGGACATATGTAAATTTTCAAAAGTGCCCCTATATTCTCAATATTAATTGCATCAAGATTCCTTGGCAAGCACATTACATGCCATTGAAAGAAAGGAAAAAATTTCTGAACTTTTCTGGTGACTCTGCTTCTTTTTTAGAATTAAGTAATGTTAAGATAATAAATTCATAAATAATACTTAAAATTGAGTAAGAAAATCATGATTCTTCAAGTTTTACAGGTTTCAAGATTCTTAAAACAGCTGTAAAATAAAGATAATTGAAAATGAACTTCATCTTTGTAAGACACAATTGTCTAGCTGGGTCTGAATTCAGTAACAGGACTAGACACTGTGTAAACAGAGCCGGCAGCACTCTACATCTTAAGCACATTGGAAGGGCAACCTGTCTAAAAATCCCTTAAGTGTTATTGCCCTTATTTCTCCCTTTTTTTTTGTTTTGCTCTTAAAATATTACCTTGAGTTAAGATTTTATA
>CM053408.1:49544796-49618630 GCA_028644305.1 Xerus rutilus
TCCCATTTTTAAGTAAAATTCTATTTAAATATATTTATTGATTTTTTGGAACAAATTTGGAACAAAGTATATGATGATTAAATTGTTCATGACCACTTGATCTTCACAGCAAAATTTACATGTGTGAAATTGTCCTACAGTATTTTATTGATTCAATATGATACCAATTAAAATCTCAATGTCATACCTCATAGAAATAGAAAAAGCAATCATGATATTAATTTAAAAAAATAAAAGATCCAGAATAATCAAAGAAATCCTTAGCAAGAAGAATGAAGCAAGACACATTACAATACCAGACCTTAAACTATACTACAGAGATATAGTAACAAAAATGTCATGGTATTAATAGGCACCAAAATAGATGTGTAGACCAATGGTACAGAATAGAAGACACAGAGACAAACCTACATACAGTTATCTCATACTAGACAAAGGTGCCAAAAATATACATTGGAGAAAAGATAGCCTCTTCAACAAATATGCTGGGAAAACTCGAAATCCATATGCAGCAAAATGAAATTCAACCCCTCTCTCTCACTATGCACAAACTCAACGCAAAGTGGATCAAAGACCTAGGAATTAGAACAGAGACACTACACCTAATAGAAGAAAAAGTAGGCCCAAACTTTCATCATGTCAGATTAGGCCTCGAGTTTCTTAACAAGACTTCTAAAGCACAAGAAATAAAATCAAGAATTAATAAGCGGGATGGATTCAAACTAAAAAGTTTCTTCTCGGCAAAAGAAGCAATCCATGAAGTAAAGAGAGAGCCTACATAATGGGAGCAAATTTTTGCCACACATACATTAGATAGATCACTGATCTCCAGGACATATAAAGAACTCAAAAAACTTAACACCAAAAAAACAAACCCATCAATAAATGGGCTGAGCTGAACAGACACTTCTCAGAAGAAGATATACAATCAATAAACAAATATATGAAAAAATGTTCAACATCTGTAGTAATTAGAGAAATGCAAATCAAAACTACTCTAAGATTTCATCTCATGCTAGTCAGAATGGCAGTTATCAAGAATACAAAAACAATAAGTGTTGGCAAGGATGTGAGAGAAAAGGCACACTTACACATCCCTGGTGGGACTGCAAATTGGTACAATCAATCTGGAAAGTAGTATGGAGGGTCTTTAAAAGTCTTGGAATGGAACCACCAGTTGACCTAGCTATCCCACTCCTTGGCTTATATCCAAAGGACTTAAAAACAACATAGTACAGTGACACAGCCACATCAATGTTTATAGCAGAACAATTCACAATACCCAAACTGTGGAACCAACCTAGATGCCCTTCAATAGATGAATGGATAAAGAAACTGTGGTATGGGGCTGGGGTTGTGGCTCAATGGTAGAGTGCTTGCCTAGCATATGTGGGAGAGTGGGTTCAATCTTCAGCACCCACATGTAAATAAATAAACAAAATAAAGGCATTGTGCCCATCTATAACTAAAATAAAATTTTTAAAAAAGAAAGAAACTGTGATATATATACACAATGGAATATTACTCAAGAAAAAAATAATATCTTTTCTAGTGTGGAATCCATGGTAGTGGATATAGTCTCTTTTTTATTTTCATTGAGGAAGCCATTATAATGAAAAACTTCTCAGTTGTGCTCCAACAGGAAGACTTACTTTCCCTATCTCTACCTGTGTTTATTATGTGTGTTAGTTTAGGTTTGGCTGCCTATTTTTAAATGGTAGAACTGTGTGTGAAATAGGAGTTTATTACTTTCTATCACAGTTTGAATCTTAAATGTTTCCCCAAAGGCCTATATACTAAAGATTTGATTGCCAGCCTGTGGCATTGTTGGGGAGGTGGTAGAACCATTGGGAGGCTGGGCCCAGTGGAAGGAAGTTAGGCACAGGGGAAAATCATGCCCTGTAAAGGAATATTGGTACTTTGATCCCTTCCTTCTCTGTCTTTTTCTTTCTGGCTTCCATGAGGTAAGCAGCTCCTCTGTCACATGTCCTGCAATGATATACTTAGTCACTAACAGCTCAAACCGATGGTGCGAACAGACCATGGACTGAAACCATGAGCAAAAATAGACCCTTCCTTCCTCTTAAGTTGATATCTCAGGTATTTGTCATAGCAACAGAAAGCTGACTAACATACTTTCTTCGTCAAATTAATGATTCTAAGTTTTTGCTTCTAGGAATGATGCCAGCATTTTAGTGTTGTCATATTGGAATTTTAAACTCAAAGAGGGAGAAAGCAAAAGCATAAAGGAATCTCTTCAGGAAAATTGTCTTATAAGACAAGCTTCATAGAAGTTCTATAAACTTCAAATTTTTCTTATGCATGATTGGCCAGAACTTGTTTTGTTAGAAATACTGCTTGCTATCTATTAGACATGGACTTAGTAAATATTTCTATTGTTTGAGTCAATTCTTGTTACTTTTCTATTCTTAATTGTACTTGAATGAGTTTGTTTTATTTCTTCATAAGAAGAATTTCAATTTGAAAAGAACTGAAATTATTTTAGAGAATGAGAGATATTCAATTTACTGACAATAATCTTATGCAAAATATTCGACATTGTCTTTAACTAGAATATTTATGAAAATTGTTCATTTTATGAGACTAGATACATAGTTGTAGTTTTTGTAATATATTTACATTTTTGCTATATGGGATGTAAATTAGTGCATTAAAACACAACAGGTCAGTCCTTTTCAAGGTTTCTTCACCACTACTTCATTTCTCATGTGGTAAGAGTCAATGTTGAGAGAATCTCTTCTGGTACACTTAATGGTCACTGGCTCACTATCCTGGTGATCTACTTATAGCATGAAAACATCATTCCTCACATGATCCTGGCGGAACTGAAATCCTATTTAACTAGGAGTTCTTACAAATGAATGCAGTCCCTGTCCTCAGCCTACTGCTAAAATTTGAAACAGAAACAAAGTCAGAATATTTCTATGCTCAACTTGAAAATCCTAGAGTAGATTTTGGGCTCTGAGAGCACATCCAAATCTAAAAGTTTGATGTAATTTACTTTCTTTGAGAAGCCTGTTACGGAAGAGAGTTTGCCAGGAGAAATTTCTAAGGATCAAGATTAATATTTGTTTTTAAAACTCCAAGGTGTATTGGTCTGGCTAAAATCTCAATGAGTTCTCTGACAACAGCACTCTTTCATTTAGTCCTAATACACCACCCTCCTGTTATAGTACTCCAATTTTGTTTGTGTATGCACCTGTTCCCCATTTGACTAGGGGGAAACTGACAGAGATACCAGGTCCTGATTTATCTAAGCCAATAAATGCATGGCATTGCCTGGTGGCATTATTTGTCCAGAGGTGGACAGATGAACTAAGTTTGTTCAATAGTCATAATTGGAAGGAGGTTTCTCTGTTTCCCTCAACAAATATGAACAAAGGTGGACGATAATTCACTTGATACAGTCAGTACTCTTGGGACTCAGACCCAAACCAAGGAAAAGCTGACAAAGGATGACAAACAGATTTTTAAAAACCTGGGCTCTCAATTATGGCACTGGGCTAGTGAATCTATTACCTGGGAATCTTCTGTAATTCTGAGCTTCTTGTTGTATGAGATGATAAATATACCTATTATTTAAATAAGTGTGAATATCTTACAAAGTAATCATTTCTTATAAAACAATGATATTAATAGATGTTTATGTTAATCATGTGAGAAAATACTGGAAAGTAAATAGAAAAATATTTATGAGAGATGCTACTCTTATATTGAAGGTTTAACTAAAGTTTTCTTAGTTCTTACGTATGTAGGCTACATCTTTTTTAAATGTAACTTGAGAGGCTATACTTTTATATAAATATTCTGAAAATATTCATTCAATATTTATGAATACAATACTATATGCTAGACATTTTACTGGGCCAGAAAGTACAATAGTAAGTGAAAACAAGTAATGCTTTAACTTCCTAGAGCTTCATTGAGCTCAAAGTCCAAGGAAGAGCCGTGTTTATAAAATAGTCATTAAAAAATGCATGGTTACAAATCAATTGTTGTGAAGGAAAGATGCATGATGTTACAAGTGCCACTGACAAGGAAACACAACCTACTAATCAGTTATGGAAGGTTTTGGTGAAGTTAACTCATGAGCCAAGCTTTGAAGAATGATTCAGAGAGCAGGTGTGCTTGTGTATGTATGTGGATGGAAGACAACTGGAATGACTATGACTGGATAACAAGGAAGAGGCTATACCAGGGGGAAAAGGCAGAGTTTGATCATACAGGGTTTAGAAGAATGCTTGTCTATATTAAGTGATCAATGGAGAACCATTAAAAGTTTGGGGATAGGGGTAAGGGTAGGAATATGATTGTTTAAAAGATATTAATTCTGGCTTCAGTGCGGAAGCTGTATTGCAGGAAGAAAAGTGCAAGTGGGAACAAAACTCAAGATGAAAAGAAATAGGACTGATAAATGATTGAGAGTTAAAATTGGTGCTAAATTGGTGCAGAGGAATAATGGTCCATTTTCTTGTACCATTTTCCTTTTTATGTTTTACATTACTTCTATGCTTTCTAAATGTAATAACATGGATTTATTTCCATATGCTTTTACTGCATGAAATTTTCATGTATAAAATTTTAAATCTTTAACATGTCTCAAAATTACTCAGAAAGAGGTAAAGTTGTAATTTAAAAAATAAAATTTATTGCAGTTGTGTCTGATTATGCTAATTGTAGATTTTAAATTTATAAAAACTATAAAAAATTAAAATGATTACTTTTTAACACAATATTACTATTAACAATTACAATTAGGGCTGAGGTTGTGGCTCAATGGTAGAGCACTTGCCTGGCATGTGTGAGGCACTGGGTTCAAGTCTCAGCACCTCATATAAATAAATTAATTAAATAAAGGTCCATCAACAACTAAAAAGTTTTTAAAAATAACAATTACACTGCTTTTTCAGACCTATTTCTATATAAGTCTAATTTTAGAAACTAGACTAATTTTTAGAAACTTAAAGCCTTGCAAGATAGTGTTTATTATTTTATTTTCATTTATTTTGTGATTAATTTTTCATTGCATTGATTTCTCTTTAATTTTCTGGTTATTATTTTGTACTACCCTTGTAAGAATATGTTTTAAATTGTTACTTTACTTAGCCATTGCTACGAAATAATGTTGCATTGAATATCTTTAACAATAGTATTTCAGTACTTATTTTGGCAAAAGTTTGGAGTTACTGAGTTCAGAAGAGTTTTATGATCCCTGAATGAAATGTTGATTAGATTTTTATTCCTTATCACTAAAGTAGAATATAAAAACATGCACTTAATATTATGTAAGTTTAGTAGGACACTTACTGCATTTTCTGAATTTAATCAGTATACAGAGTCAAAACTTTATATGATGTCTGTCCTTAAATTCAATACATAACTTGTCTGTGAACAATTTGTGACTTGATTGCTTCTCTTGGGAACAACACAAACTGAGAGGCTTAAGCAAAAGAATTGTACTTTCTCACAGGTCTGGAGGCTGGGAAGTCCAAGATGAAGTTTCTTGCAAGGTGGGTTTCATTCTGTGGTCTGTTCCCTTATCTTTAGACATCTTCCATCTCACTGGAGTTGCTCACCTGGGCTTTCCTTGGGTGTGGAGAGAGAGAGAGAAAAGGGTCTTATTCTTGTGGCACATTAATCCTGTAGATTAAGGCTCCAACTCTATGACCTTTAATCTCAATTGCTTTTTTAGAAACCCCATCTACAAATATAGTCACATTGGGGGTTAAGACTTCAACATAGGAATTGGAGGAACTTCAAACATTCAGTCTATAACACTAAAAAAAATTTTCTCTGTTAATATATACATTGTGCCGTTACATGGATATAGAAAAATAATAAGGATTCATTACTGAAGTTATGAAAAATAAAAGAATGGATAAAAACAAATAAAGATTGAACCTAAAAGTCTTTAAGATTCTACTGCTGACAGGTAGATTTAATTTCTTCAAGTCTTTTCCCCTAAAATTTTGAGTTTTTCCTTTCTAAAGTTATAATTATGTACTATAAGTTATATTTTACATGCATATTAAATCCTACTTTAATCTAATGATATTGATTTGCATTGTTGTTATTGATGTTTAAAACATAGCCTTATGTTGATGTTACTACATAAAATTTGTATTCATCTTTCATTCAGCTAATGTTTATTGGACATCTAGCATGCACCTATGTGTTCTAGTGGGACAAACAGGTAAATAATACATAAACATAAAATGAATCCCATTGATATTTATGTCTTAAAGCAAGGATGGGAATTACTTGATATGGGGTAGAGGAGGGATCATTTCCCACAGGGAAATCAGGAAAACTTCTTTAAGGAGTATCATTTGAGCAAAAATATGAATGAAGAGAGAGAGAGCAAAATGACATGAAAATATAAAGGAATTTTCAGGCAGAAGAACATTAAGTCCAAAACCTTGAGGGTTGTAAAAGTGCATTAAGTGTTAGGAGCAGCTCAGGAGAATGAAAGGAAAAGAGACTGAGAGATGAAATCAAGAACATAATTTCAGGCTCACTCGTGTAATATATTTTAAGGTGTGGTAATGGCCCTAGAATTTATCCTAAGTGTACAGGAAGATATTGCCAAATATTGAGCAAAGGAATGATATAATAAGCTAAATGTTTTTAAAAATATATTTGGAATAAATGGTAAATGTTTAAAATTTGCTGGGTGCGAATTTTGTAATTCAACTCTTTATGTGGCTGAGACGGTGGGGGTGGGGGGCGGGTCATAAATTTGAGACCTGCCTGGGCAACTTAGTGACATTCCGTATTAAGATAAAATTTAAAAAGAGCTTAGTGGTAAAGTGCACTTGTGTTCAATCTCCAGTACTGAAAAAATATGCCTTTCTACTGTCGATGAATATTCTTTTTTTGTCACAATAATGGGAATAATTATAGAGATAAATTTGTTTTTAAACCATCTTGACATTCCTGGAGTAAAATTGTACTCAATCATATATGATACCATATGCAACTGATTTTAAGTTGTTATTTTCTCTGGGATATTTACATTTACATTAATGAATGAGGTATTTTTAAGTGTTCTCAGGAAGTTGGGAGGAACTGAAGTTGGTGTTACTAAATTAAAACAGTTTAAATTGTGCATTTCATTGATAAATATTTGAAAGTTTCAATCTGTTTTATTTATTTGTGTTTGAAACATACCTAAGAATGTGGTCAGAAAAAGAGCTGGCATATGTAAAATTACATTTGGATTAACAAGGTATAATTTTTACAATGAACTGACTTTAATCAATACTATTCATCCATAGCTGCTAGATGGGAATGAGAAATTAATCCAGCTTCTTCTTGACCTAGATGCTTTCTTTAGAAGAACAAATGCATAACTGAATAAATGAATGGAAAGATGGATGGATGAATATATTATCATTATTTGCAAAGTAATTTTCAGAATATAAGGCTTTTTTTACCCACAACTTTTTTTTTAAATCTCACAACAATATTTTTATAATAAACACTCTGCGAAGTTTGCTATTCTAAGATTTTAAGAGAGGCAATATATTAAAACGGCTAAGAACATCCAGAATGTTGGGATTCAAATTTCATCTTTACTTCTTATCAAATGTATAATTTCTGGTAAATAAACTATTTCCCCCACCCTCCATTGTTTCTAAGACAAAGATAAAATATCCTGGTTTCATTGTATGACTTGAAGTAAGGCATTTAGAATAATTTCTATAATGTAACATGTGTTCGATAAATATTAGCTTACAAAGATGTTAGGGGCAGTAAAGGGCAATACTAGTTGTATGAAGTAGATCAGGCCTCAAACTGAGACAGAAGTTGTCTTGTGGTAGTATTCTTTTCATTACAGAAATTGAATGAAAATGCAATCGTGAAGGGCATACTAAATAATTTGCTCTATCAGCTCAATGTTCTCATGTAAAAGAGAAAATGAATGTTTAGCACTTTGCACAGTAACTGGCACATAAGTGTTATGGTTATTATAAGTGTATTTAGCTAAATTAAGGACCTAATTATTTTAAAGCTAAAGCATTTATATCCCCTAGTCAGAGATTTTTGCTACTTGTCTCTACTGGCTACAGGCAGTTCTTTTCAAAGCACAGCCTGTTGTTGTATCTTCTAAAAGCCATTCAACTCAGTTTTCCTCAGGTGTCCATATGGATGATGATATTTTGCAATGTTACTCATTTGATCAGGAAACAATGTCATTTTCAGATACTGGTGATCACTATGTTATCTGGCCAAGGCTGTTTGTTGTTCTCCTACATTCATCAGTAAGCATGGCAAGAGGGAATTCTGCATACACTGGCACCTGTGTATTCAAAAGCTTTTACTCCCCTTTGCTCAGAATTTGGAAGCTTGTCCAAGCTCTGAAAGTCACATAACAGCTGGGTAGGAGGAGAAGATAAAAGTCAATCCAGAAAAATTCATCCCTGACCACCTGAAGATGAATTTCTAAACATTAATAATAATGTTTAGAAATACTTGACCTGAAATGTTTTTCCTAAAATAAATGCATGTATTTACTAACAGTAATGAATGTACAACACAGAATAATTTTTTCATCATATAATAAAACTAGATGAAAGATTTGAATAGTGAGTCCTGCCTATGCTATGATCTCAAATATCTGGCTGTGATAATTATAGTTTAATTAGATTTTGACATTTGGGAAGTTCATTGTATATTTGTGTATGTGTATATGTGTGTGTTCTTGTATGTGTGTTCAAATATATACATAATTTAGCCAAATATATGTTTTCCAGAGATCTGCCTCTGCTCTTTTTGGAGGTGGAGAGGGCCAGCATTTCACATTGATTCTTTATTTTGGTATTGAAGTATTGTCTTTTGTGGTAAATTCTTTATGGTGTATTTTGGATACACTGTTAATAGTAAATTAATACATTTAATTTAAATTAATAAAAATGTAAGCAGGGAAAAGTTGTTGGTTTAGGATTTAAAACTATATATATATATATGCACTAACATTTCTTAGAATTCACATTCTTTTAAAATACTTCTATAATATCTTCCCATTACTTATTCTTCTGTGTGAAAAAATAAGTTATTCAATATACCCTTCTGCAAATATAAAGTCTACCTCAACTTAGTGAGCTTGTTTTTAAATTTAGTTACTTCTTGTGCTCTTTTAAATGAATCTTGTTAATACGATTTTAATCATAAGGAAATTAGGCAAACCCATGACTAAAACTCTTTAGAGAATAGTCTGAAATGACTGGCATCATATTTCCCCAGCAGTCTTTCTGCCTCAGCAAATGATTTATTAACTAGAGTTCAGTTGACTTTCGCTTTTGTGGTCGATGACAAAAGGCATGTTTAAGCATGTTAAATTGGCTTAACAGAGTGGACAGAAATGATGGTTTACTGTAGCAGAATTTGCTGCCAATGCATATTTCTTCTTTGTGTTGCATATAAGGAATAGTTAATCTGACCTCAAAGAAAAGAAACATGTGCTCCCCCAGATAAGGTTCTAGAGATGAATGAGTCTGTCTGCTATACAGCATTTGTTGGTCTGGGAGAGGAAGGAAAAAAGGAAGGTGGGAAATAAGCGAAAAATGACTTACCGAAAGCCTGATTCTAAAGGGAAAAAAGTGAAGTAAAACAGAAAAATGGCACATAAAATGGATCGGAAGTGGAGGGGAATGGTGGGGGGAATGTAAAATAAAGCACAGGTATATTGGCAGTCAGCAGTCTCTTGGGAGTCATGTTTGTTATTTGTCCCATAGTAAATGGTCCTGGAATATTAAACTGTCCATGTGCTTGCCCTAATGAATTAGGCTGTCAAAAATAAATAAATAAGCTCAATTTGGGGAGTATGGTCCATCAATTATATAATTCCGACAGGCACAAGTACCATTCAGGCTCTATTTAGGGCTCTGCCTACATGTACCAAATGAACTCAATTAAGACTGCAGACTTCTTGGCCCAGTTTGGTGTGGTTCATGTGGAAGCTGAGAGTGATGGTTTCACCTCTGCATAGAGGCCCTATTGTAATTGCACGCCTATTTTACCCTTAATGATATTGTCTCACTGTAAGCCTGCATGTCTTACTCCTCTTTTCCAATTTTCTTCCATTCCACTCCATTTTCTGAACTGGCTATATTTTGTTTTGTTAGAGATACTTATGAAAGTCAAATCCTCCTTAATCTTCCTACATTACTCAAATTCATTAAACACCACTTTAAATTTGGACCTTTCATATTCAAGATTTTTGCTTACCTTGCTCTCTTTTGACATTTCTATTACTTTGTGTTTATTTATGGCCTCCCTCTTTAAATACTTATAAGTCAGTGAGGGTTAGTCAGAAAAATGTTTTTTGGTCAAATAACTTCTTGAGGATTTACCATAAAAGATCAGATTCTTTCCAATTCCTAGAATAACTAAATCCGCTTAAATGTGTTTAACTCAACATCTAGCACTATTTTAAATACTCTTTTTGATTCTCATTTGCTGCTATGCTTCCACATATAATTTGTTTGCAGGTAGCCTCATAATCTATATAATAGACTCCAGTTTCTATCTCAAGCATCAATTCAACATTACCTATTGTAGGGCGTTCCTAGGGGCGATTTATACGCCAGCTCCCGAGAAAAGGAAACCTACCTCATTGGTTACCTCCCACTTCAGTGCTGGTGGACAAGGCATAACTGCTTACATTTGGTATAGGGTACTCGCTTGCATGAACAGGCCATGGCAGATTGACTTTTAAGCTGATTGGTGGAAAGGGACTATATTCCTCCCCATTTCTGCAATAAACGAGTTCCTGCGCTGACTGGTCTCCCTGACGGTCTGATTGTCCTCCGGCAAGAGGGCTGGGTGCCGGCTGTCAGCTCCTGCCTTTCCTGGTTAGACCTCGCTGGGATAAGGCCCTCTCCTTCCCCTGCAGGCTGGGGGGTGGGGGGGAAATACAGGGCTAAAAACCCTGGCAACCTATAGTTGCCTATTTGACACATTGGTCTGAATATTGGGCCAGGAATTCGAATTCAATATTTTCAAATAAGGGCTCATCATTTTCCTCCTTAATAAGAATAGTTACCAATATGCTTTGATAAGCCAGGCACAGCCAGGTGGTAAGCATAGCACAAAAAAGAGGATAATTGTGTGGTGGAGACAAGTAAACCAAAAGCAACGTGGGGGTTGAGAGACTAGAGAGTTAAATCAAGATCAAATCATGGAAAGCACTGAAAGTCTTTCTATGGAGTCTGATGTTTTCCTTGATAGCAAATGGAGCCATTGAAGGGTTTTAAAGTAAGCAATGATCTGATTTGCATATTTAAGACCATTCTGACTCCAGGATGAAGTATATATTAGACCAAGACAAGACCAGAGATTATGAAATCAGTTACCATAAGTCAGTGAGATGATAATTTATGGAACTTACCAGAATATGTCTTGTATTATTCTTTGATGTGAATACTTTTCTATTTTTTTCTACTAAATATGAGATCCTATGGACAGTAACTTTATCTTGTTTATCCTATACTGGCCCATCCTTAGCACATTTCTATGTTTTTCTTTTTCTTTTTTCTTTTTTGGTCCGGGGAATTGAACTCAGGGGTACTCAGCCACTGAGCCACATCCCAAGCCCTATTTTGTGTTTTATTTAGAGACAGGGTCTCACTGAGTTGCTTAGCACCTCGCTGTTGCTGAGGCTGGCTTTGAACTCGCGATTCTCCTGTCTCAGCCGCCCAAAGTGCTGGGATTGCACGCTTGGCTTCTTAGCACATTTCTTTGCACATTTTAGATGTCTCTTAATGTTTGTTTGATGAGTAAATAAATATGAACTTGTTACTGTTAAAAATATTTTTATAGAGTATTTTTCTCCTGATAAACAAAAAGATATGAAGAAAACAGAACTGGCAGTGATCAAAAATTAGTGATAAGCAGGATACCATCATAACCAAAGAAAATAAAATTGGATGACAGGAATTGCATCTTTAGGAGACACAGGAGTTGAAAGGATTGGTAATTTAATACAAAGACTTCTAAGTCACAGAAGCCCAGTCCTCCAATGATAATAACAGCTAGAAGCTAATATTGTTCCCACTGTTTAATGAGTTTGCTGGGCACATCCTTAGTTAATGCTTTATGTGTTCTGATAGACAATTTAAAAAGAATTCTTCTATTTTTAGCTTTTGAAATATGGTCTTGGACTCTGAGTGAATGAAACTGGTACTGAGATTGGTTTTTCATACTATGTTTAAAAGGAAACAAACATACTGTTTTTAAAGTATCAGATGGGTGTGTGCAAAGACAGTTAAGTGAATTACTCTGATGAAGAGTAGAGATGTCTCGCACTCTCAATTTGGCTCATTACAACTAATCTCATCTAGTATCACAACCAGTTCCCTGAGAAAAATCTATGCTTTCTATTCTGTGGGCAAGAAATAGCTATGTCATATTTTAAAGGAAAATCATTGATCCTGAATCCTTTTTCAACCTTGAAATACATAATAGAATGAGGAAAAGAGAAAATGAAGTTGTTCTGGTTATTTCCCATGAAACAGGGGGTGGAAAGGCCTAGGTCTAATAGGCAGGTTGTTTTGGAAAAGCTATGACTGTTTCACTTTCAAAGTAGTGTGAATAGATGTGCAACCTTGAACAGCATGAATGAAACACTGCAGAACTCCTAGATGCCCAGGGAGCACCTGCAGAAGACGATGAACAAAGCCTTTCAGTACAGGTAGCTCATACATTTTTTCCTAAGTTTTCTGCTAAAGCTGAAGGCTAAAGTAGAATAAAAATAGACAATTCTCACCTTGGTGACATTTACTGACAGAAAAAAATGATATTATGAGTAGAGTTCATTCTAAGAACTATCAGGCACCAAGCCTTTTACTCTTAACTTGGAAATATTTGTATAGACAGAGGTTATGTTGTATAAATACATAGAGCAAGGACTGTCTCCTTTTATAACACCATCCTGCTCAGAATAGTTCCTTTGTAGAGGTAGTTTGTGGGTTTTGCTTACTTAGGCTATAAAAGGCTCTACCTTCACCCTGTTCAGTAAAGTTTTTTTTTTTAGTGAAATACTAGAAATTTTTGTTTTCATGATTAAAAGAGTAGCTTAAATATCTATAGAAGCATAACTAATTTGTATTAAACTAAAGTTGATCCATTTTACTTTGCTGATTGAAGGAGACAAATTAAGACAAGAACTCTGTCTTCTTGGAGTTTAGATGTTGAATGGAAAAGACAACACATAAAAAGAAGTGTGTGGGAAAATGTTCAGTTACATGGGAGGGGGCAATATGTACTTCTGTAATGCTTGCAGAGGCATTTCTTATGGAGAGTCCTACTTATGTGCTGAGTTCAGGACCCCTGAATGGAGGAGCTGAAGAAAAAGCCAAGGTTTAAACTCATTTCACCTGATGCTCACAAAGGTCAGGCTTCCTTCTTAGAATGAGGACATATTTTAATAATATCAAAACTGTAGAAATAAAGTTATGTCAGCTTAGCACCTAGGCAGACATTTTCCCATGGCAATATTAACAGGCAGTACTCCCTAAAGAAGGGGACTAATGCTAATAGCCATGTGGGAACACATATACCCACCTCATGCCCAAATACATGTTACTGCATAAGCTACTGAGAAGAATGCCCAACTCCCTAGTTGTGTTCAATCAGAATATAGTGGCAAAGCAATATATCTATTATGCTTTTAGAAACTTCCTAACACCAGATGACCTAAAACATTTTGAGCTTTAAGAAAATATACCAGTCTAATAATTTCTTCCTCATGTTACTATTAAGGAAGGAAGAAGATGACCTTTTCATTTTTATTTTAAAAGCAATTACAGTCAGGCATGGTGGCACACGCTTGTAATCCCAGCACTTTGGGAGGCTGAGACAGGAGAATCTCAAGTTCAAAGCCAGCCTCAGCAACAAGCAAGGTGCTACGCAACTCAGTGAGACTCTGTCTCTAAATAAAATACAAAATAGGGCTGGGGATGTGGCTCAGTGGTCGAGTACCCTTGAATTCAATCCCCGGGACCTATTAATAATAATAATAATAATAATAATAACAATAATAACTATTATTATTATTACAAGAAGATATTTGCATAAGAATGGCTCAACACCTTATTGTATTCAAAAGTGAACATTGTCTACATAATTTTCTGGCTAATATTTGGGAAAAGTTATCTATAATTTGAATAAATTTGTTCTCAGAAAAATAATTCAGAATTTTAACCTCTAAGTCGCCACTCTCTAAAGCCTTTGGCTCATAGGCTTCCAGCTGGTGCATCTGGCTCCATGACAGGATGTGTCACGTTGTATCAGTCTTGATGCTCCACACGACATCATGGATCAGACAATGAAAGGCATTGGTGTCACCTCACAATATGAGATCTCAGCTGGGGAAAGTCTCAGAAACCCTCCAATCTATTATTAAAAGGAAAACAAATTGGAGATAAAAAGTCCAGCTTGCTTGGCTCCTTGAACTTATTTGATTCAAAATTTTATCTCAAAATTTTTTTTGAAAATGCCTGGAGTAAACAAATACTAACAAACTAATCAGAGAACTTGATTAGTTTAGAGCTGGATTATAGAATTCTCCCATTAATTCAGTGTAGGTTTCACCTCATGGAACACTCACTAAATTCTTTAACTTATCTAAACATTATTTAAAAAATATATGTCAAGTTATTAGGAAAGTCTATTTTGGTTTTCAAATTGGTGGTAAAATCTATTCTGGTATTATGTAAATTAAAACAGTACTTATTACCTTTCAGGAACAAATGCTTTGGTTTAGCATTTTTTAATTTTTATTGTTGGTGCCAAATATCCCCTGTGATCTTCATGATAACTGTGTTTATAAACTGTTTCTCTCCATGGAGGAAACAGATCTGCCTTGGCAAGAAGAAGATCCAAATTTAAAGAGAAAAGAGATCCTGTTAGTAAGGGTAGGTATAAAACCATAGAATGTTAGGACTGGGAATTTTCTTGAACATCCTCTGATTTCTAAATTTTACAGACTTAGTCTACTCTTTCCACAAGATGTCTGTTGAATCAAAGAAATATGAGTAGTGATTCATTCTGTTCCTCTTGTGGAAAGGCTCATTGCATCAAAGACCTGAGAATTAAAAAAAAAAAAGCCCAAACTTCTAAAATAAAGATTTTAACATTAGTTTATTTATAGTTTTACAAGATACTACAGTGTAGTGGTGAAAATTCAAATAGATTTGGCTCAGAATTCTAATTTTGTTATTCATTAACTGTATTTATCTGGCAAATCAATTTACAACTCTCAATCTCAATTTCCTGAACTGTCCATGAAAATGCTGTATAAACCAGAAAGCTATCTTCAAATGTTAATTAATATAGCCAGTTAATGCTATTTACCACTCCAGGGTTTCTGTGTAATTAACTAAATATCTATATGGTTATGGTGTCTAGTAATTTTTAAAAAATTTTTATATTTTCATTAGTTGTATTATGGACACAACCCCAGCCCCATGGTGTCTAGTAATTTTGTTGTCAAAGAGAGAATATACTCTGTCCTAAGTAATATTTAACTCTTAAGAAGTTAAAAAGTTTATTTTAATAGTAAATCCAAGAATCCAGGTTCATTTTGTTCTGTGTTTTACTGGAACTGCAATTTGTAGCTCAAAATTTAAGGGCACCTTCTCTTAACAACTGTGGACATAGAGTTGTAAGGGGGGAGAGGACCCAATAAAATTTTAATATTCCAATTTCCTCTTATGAGGGAGCTGAAGTTCAGACAAACCAAACCAACATAAAACTGTAGAGCCAGAACATGAATATAGTATTTAAATTTCAAAATGTAGCCTATCTTCTAATGTGTTTGCATTATGAAGAAGAAAAAAATTTAGAGATTATTTTTGAGAACTTAGTCTTTACCATATCAATTTGATTTAAGGATTAAGCTAATTTACTTTACATATGATCCCTGAGCATACATTATGAATTAAAATTTAAATAAATTTAATTATTTTATATTCATAACTGTTTACAAAACTTGCTTGAGAAACACTCCATCTATACATTTTTTTGAGGTCAAGAACTATAACCATCTAAATTCCCTCTGTGCAGATAGAAAGTATGCTGGTTAAATGTTTGTTAACTCTGAGGCTAAATTTATTTTTTTAAAATGTATTTTATATTAGGCTAATTTTTGGCATATGGCAAAACTGAGAAAATTAGAGATTCTCCATATGCCCACTGCCAGCACACATACACAGCCTCACCCATTATCAGCATCCTGTAGGATAGTGATAAATTTATCGCAGTGGATGAGCCTACATTGACATATCATCTGGCATATTGTCATCCAAAGTCCACAGTTTACATTGAGTCACTCTTTGAGTTGTACATTTTATGGGTTTGTACATGTTTTATCATTTCAGAATCACACAAAATAGTTTCACTACCCAAAGATCCTAAAACTTCTCCATGCTCCACCTACTCACCTCTTCTTCACCCCATATGTTTTCATTGATCTATTTGTCTATTCTTCCACCCATAATTTTGATTACTGCAGCTTAATAGTAAATCAGGTAATGTCAGCCCTCCAATTTTGTTTTTATTTACTATTATATTAGATATTCTGGAGCTTTTGTTTCTTCATATAAACTTGAGAATCAACTTTTCAGCATCCGCGTAGTAAATTGCTGAGATGTTGAGATTGTGTAGAATCCAGAGATCAAGTTGGAAAGAATTGACATTTTAATAATATTGTATTTTCTTCATCACCAACATGGAATGTATCCCTATTTATTAAGTTCTTCTCCAATTTTAGCATATTTTATAGTTTTCCTTATATGAATTACACACACACACTCAAAGCATTTCATTATTTTTAGTGGCAGCATAAGTGTAAATGTGTTTTGAATTTAAAATTCCACATGTTAATTATTCCTGGTTATAAGCAATTATCATTTGTATATTAATCTTTTATCCTGCAACCTTGCTGTAGTTACTTATTAGTTCCAGGTGTATTTTTTTAATTCTATCTGATCTTCTACATAAATTTCACATCATCTGCAAACAAATAAGTCTAATTTTCTACTTCACAACTGTATTTTTTCCCAATTGTCTTCTCTTTTCTTGCCTTATTACATTTGCAAGGACTTCCAGCATAATATTTAAAAGCACTGGTAGGAGAGGACAATTATTTCTCATTCATGGTTTTTGCAAGAATGCTTCTAGTTTTCCACCATTAAATATGATTTTAGCTGTAGGTTTATATCAAGTTGAGAAAGTTCTTTTTCTTTTCCTTTCCTCTTTGCTTTTCTTTTCTTTTTTGGTACCGGGGATTGAACTCAGGAGTACTCGACCACTGAGCCACATCCCCAGCCCTATTTTGTGTTTTATGTAGAGACAGGGTCTCACTGAGTTGCTTGGTGCCTCGCTGTTGCTGAGGCTGGCTTTGATCTTGTGATTCTCCTGTCTCAGCCTCCCCAAGTGCTGGGATTACAGGCTTGTGAAACCGTGCCCGGCTAGAAAGTACCATTTCTAATGAACTTTATTGAATGGATATTGTCAGGTGTTGTTTCTGTATCAATTAGTTGATCAAATGGTTTCTTGTTTAACCCGTTGATGTACTGGATTCTATTGATTTATTTTTAACTGTTGAAACAACTTTGCATATCTGGGATAAATTGCTCTCTGCTGTGGTATATAATTGTTTGTATACATTATTGGATTTGACTTGTGAATATTTTATTCAGGAAGTTTGTATCTATTTTATGAGAGATATTGTTTCATACTTCTATTTTCTTTCTTTCTTTTTTTTGGTTACAGCATTAAGGAAATGAAGCTAGCCTCACTGAGTCTCTTTCTATCTTATGAAAGAGATTAGAGAATTGGTATTATTTCTTCCTTTAAATGTTTGGTATAATTCATTTGTGAACCCATTTTGCTGGTGCTTGTTTAAAAATATTAAGTATTTGTTCTATTTCTTAACATATACAAAACTACTTAGATTATCTATATCTTCTTGTATAAATTTTGGTAGATTGCTTCTTTTAAGATGTTGTTCCATTTCATCTAGGTTACTAATGTTTGGTTCTCTTCCAAATTCATGTGTTGAAATTTTAATCTCCATAGTGATAGCATTAGGAAATGGGGGATGTTTAGATAATGAGGGTGGAGCCTTCCTGATTAGGATTCATTCCTCCATAAAAGAAAATGAAGTGAGCGAGTTAGCCCCTCTCACCATGTGAGGAAATTGAGTGGGTGCTAGGAAATGGGCCCTTTCTAGACACTGAATCTGCTAGTGCCTTGATCTTGAATTTCCCAGGCTTAAAAACTGGGAAAAATGTATTGATGTTGTTTAAAAATCATTCAGTTTATGGAATTTTGTTGTAGAAATCTGAATGGACTAAGATGGTAGGCATAGGGTTATTCATAACATTTCCCTTTTAATATCCATGATATTTGAAGTGAAGTTTCATTTTCATTTCTGATTTAGATAATTTGTATCTTCTTCCTTTTTTTCTTTGTTACCCTTGCTGGAAGCTTATCAATTTTAGTGATCTTTTTGAAGAGCAAGCTTTTGGTTTTGACTTTCATTATTGATATCTTTTTTCCAATTTTACTAAATCTACTCTAATTTTTATTATTTCTTTTCCTATATGTTTGCATTGGATTAAAATTGTTGGATTTTTTTTCCTAGTTGAGGTGAAAGCTTTGATGATTAATTTTATAACTTTTATTTTAAATACATGCATTCAATATTATAAAATTCCCTCTAAGCATCGCTTTCACTATACCCCACACAGTAAGATAGGATACAGTTTCTTTTCACTTAGTCCAAATATTTTAAATTTCTCTTTAAAGATTTTTACTTGGACCCATGTACTCTTTATTAGTGTGTTTTGTAACCTCTGAGTATTTTTTTCCGGTTACCTGTTATTGGTTTCTCATTTACTTTCATTGTGGTCTTAAAGCAATCTATTTTATGATTTCTCTTCTTTAAAACTTTTGAAGCTGTATTTTCTTTTCTTAGAATGTGCAGAATGTTTTTTTGTGTGTTTGGTACTGGGGATTGGGAATTGAACTCAAGGATACTTTATCACTGAACTATATCCCCAGAACTTTTCATTTGTTTTTTTTTAATTTGAGAGAGATCTCACTAAGTTGACCAGGTTAGCCTCAAGTTGCAAAGCTCCTGCCTCAGCCTCCGAGTTGCTCAGATTACAGGAGTGCACCACAGTGCCTGGCTAGAATGTGGTATATCTTGATGAACACACTCCATGTGAGCTTGAGAAGAATATGTATTTTGCTGTTGTTGGATAAGCTTGTCTAGACAATACTTATATCCAGTTGAAATGGTGTTTCCCATTCCAACTCTGTCCTTACTGATTTTATGCTTACTCAATCTGTTTATTTCTCACGGAGGTGTATTGACATTTCCAACTATATTAATAGATTCATTTACTTTTCCTGGAAGATCTATGAGATTTTTGAAACTATATTTTTTAACTGATACATGGAAACATAAAAAATGTGCATATTAATGTATAAAGTATACTTCATAAGATACTTTGATGCATCTGTACATTCTATATACTTAAATCAAGTTAAATATATATATATATCTTCTCCAGTATTTATTAATGGTAAAAACTTTTAAAATCCTTTCTTCTAGCTTTTTGAAGTCTGCAGTGCATTATTGCTCTTTTGTTACCCTGTTATCCAATAGCACACCAAAACTTCTTGTTCTTATAGCACACTGTGAAGTATTATCATTTTTTGCCTCAAACATTTTGATACTCCCATTAGTTGTGTACATATTAAAAACTGTGATATCTTCTTGGAGACTTGACCCCTTTATCATTATGTAATGCCAAATTATTACTCACTTCCATCCTTTGTGCATCAACTGTCATTCACTTTGCTTAAACATAAGCATAAGAAATAATACAAGCATATTGAATGTTCTTGCTATTGTGTTTTGAACAAATATTAAGTTTTAAATCAATGAAAAATAAGAAAAAAACGAAGTTTTCTTATTTACTTTCACTTTCTTCTCTGATGCTTTTTAATTCCTTATGTGGACATGAACTTTTGATGTATATCATTTGCTTCTCTCTGAAGTGCTTCTTTTAGCATCACTTTTAGTGTACTGACAATTAATTCTCTCAATTATAGCTTGTCTAGGAAAGTTTTTTTTTCATAATTTTTGAAGGATAATGTTGCAGGATATGGAATTTTGGTTCTGCTCTCTTTTCCTTTTAACATTTTCAATATTTGACCACATTGTCCTACTTGTTTATGTGGTTTCCTTTATAGTTCATAAATTGAATGTACTCCAAAGGTGCATGTATTGAAGGCATGGACCCCAGTCTATGGTGTTAATGGGAAATGGTGGAACACTTTTAGGAAGTGAGCCTCATGGAAGAAGTTAGGTCACTAGGGGCATACCCTTGAAGGGAATAATAATGGGACTATGACTCCTCCTTTTCCTCTTTCTTTTTGCTTCCCAGACACTGTAAGGCAAGCAGTTTCTTCTACTATGTGCTCCTAACATGATATGTGTCTCTCCACAGGACCAAAATGAATAGGCTAAAGGACCATGGGCTGAAACCTTCAAAACTGTGAGCCAAAATAAATAACACTTTTCTCTTTTTCATTGATTATCCCTAGTATTTTGTTATAGTAATGGAAAACTATCTAATACTTTCTGAGAAGTTGGATAGAATCCTTAACATTATACCTCTGTAGGTAAGCTTTTCATTTTCCTTTATAATCTTTCAGAATTTTTTCTTTTCTTTTTAATTTTCTACAGTTTGAAAATGATATTTATAAGAATAACTTTTAAGTATTTATTCTAGTTGGTGTTTTCTGAACTTCCTGGTCTGACAGTAATTGGGGAGAAATTATTAGTAGTTGTCATTACAAGTATTTCTCTGTTCCTTTATCTTTTTTTAGTATTCTCATTATGTGTAGATTCCACCTTTTAGAGTTGTTCCATAGTTCTTAGCTATTTGGCTCTTTTTGAGTCTTTTTTCACTATGATTTTCACGTCTGAAACTTTATTTTGAGATGTTCTCAAGCTCAGAGATTCTTTCCTTAGCTGTTTCCAGTCTCCTAATGTACAACAAAGCTTCTTCATTTCTGACACTGTTGATTTTTTTTGGCACTGTTGATTTTCAACATTTCTAGTTAGTTCTTTCTCAAATATTTTTTATCTCTGCATTCACATTGCCCAACTTCTTGTATGTTATCTATTTTATCCATGAGAGCTTTTATTATAAGAATTGCAGTTTTGAAAACTAATTTCAACATCACTGCCATATCTGAGTCTCGTTTGGATATGATGCTTGTTCTATTTCTCAACCCACATTTATTTTTTTGCCTTTTAGTATAACTTGTAATTTCTTCTTGATATCTAAACATAACATATTGAGTAAAAGGAGCTGCTGTAAGTTTTTGGTTATGTGGTGGTAAAGTTCAGGGAGAGAAGGAATGCGTTCTGTGGTCCCATGATTAGATCTCTCGGTGTTGTAGTGAGGCTTGCTGAACTTCAAAAGTAAACTTCACAAGTGCTTTTCAGTACTTTCGTACATCCTTAGGTAGAACAAGATCTTTGAGAGTCCTATGGTTAGGTGTTTTCCTTCCCCAGGTAGCTTCGGCTGTGATAAAGCCCTAGCAGGTTAGATTTTAGTTTCTTCTAATGGTAGAATTTGTTCAGAATTACAGAATGTTCTGGTTTATTTGAAATGGTTCTTTTTGCCCTTTCCTGATGGAAGAACAAAGGGATTTGTCTTTGGTGTTCACTGTAAGAACCTGGTAGAGCTCCAGGAGGTAAAACACACATGTGTAGGAATACCCTATGGCTGGGTCCTCCTGGAGTTTTGAATTAGATTCACACTAGGCCTCCAGTAATTTGTCAATTGTAGTTTAAGACTCTTGCTTTGGGACTGTTTCTCTTTGAGGTTTCTGTTTGTAGGTTTCTGTTCTTAGGCCTTTTAAATTATCAAGGAATTTGTAACAGTGACACATTATCTAATAAATAACTGATGAAATTGGCTCCTCCTATCAGGAATATTCCTGGGAAGGAATATTCTTGGGATGTTTATCCAGATAAAGGAAACAAAGTAAAAAGAGCCAATATTTGCATGATTTGCAATTTATTTGTACTTCTTCTTTTGTATCACTTGCTTTAACCTTCACTTACTTTTGATTATTCATTGTCTCTCACTCTGAATATGAGTTTCAGAAGGGTCATGGTCATCTTGTTGCAGACTGAGGAGCTGTTTCCCCTGAGTTCCCCAGCACCTGCAGCACTGAGTTAACACTGATTTGGATTAGCTTTGGGTCAGTTGTGCTGCAAGAAGAGGGTTTTAACCCCTTGTAGACTGAGATTCTTTCTTGGAGTGAGTCAAGAAAACCTATTCACAGGGTTCCCCTTTCCCTGATGTTTCCAGCTCGCTCTCTGTCCCCTCTCCTGAACAGGCCATATTTTCCCTCCTCAGCCTGCAAGCTTCTGTTTTCTGCCTGGCTGCTCACCGCCTTCCTATGGCACCTCAGGGAATTGCCCTCTTATTACCACAATTACAATCTGTACACATTTCATTAAACTAATATCGCTTTGCACAGGCTTTCTCCACAGAACTGCACAGCTGGAGGCCCATTTCTTTTCCTCAGCTTAAACACTTTGACAGGTTAAGAAAGCTATTATGGCTGAATAACAGGTGTTGCAAAACAATGTGCATTTGATGTTTAAATGAGAGAGCTTCTTTATTGACTGCCTTTATTGCAGCTAAGGCTCTCCTTTTTCACGATGACTGGATTTTTATTGTTTTTACTGCTTTTTAAAGTGTATTCTGTTGTTTCAGAATAGGTCCGAAGTGACTGTGTGTGGTTATTTGTTAGTCTGCTGTCCTTTCCTTTTTATTATTATTATTATTATTTGTGCTTCCTGCTTTCCTTTCCAGGTAAAGAATAGTTGCAGAAATAGAAGGATTTGATTTCTGCAACTTTCTCTCTGTCTCTGATAGAAGCACATCCACTTTATGAACGACTCCCCCAGGGCCTCTAAGGGGCTCCTTCTCCATTATTTTGCCTTTGTTGATATTGTCTTCCTCAGTCCACACATCTACCTTCCAGTGACCCAATGAATTGGTTCCCAAATGAGAAACGATAAAATACAGTGGGATGGTTTATGGTAGGAGCTTCCTTATCTGAATATTCTATCTTGTTCTCTGTTCAGAACCTCAGAGCATGGAACACTGATGCATAGTATTGGGTATTTATCCATCATCTCATGACATTTTGCTTTTCCTTCCACTCATCAATGTTAAGCTAGTTTTTATTCCTTTTCTCTAGTTCCTCACAGAATATCATGCTCAGCAGGATATAGTCTGTTTTATTATTTCAATAAGATGACTTTTGCTGAAGAGACAGTCAAGTGTTAAAATACCATTTTTCAAAGGCAAGTGCTCAGTGAGAAAGAACATATGATTATGAAAGCATAGAAATGGATGGAAATAAAAGATGGCTTTGGAATATTTAGATTTGTGCTTTGAAAATATCTACGGTAGTGCTCTTCATATTATAGGCACTCAAAAATGCTTATTAACTTGACTATAAGCCATAAAATACTTTTTTAAAGCAAAATTTAGATTTCATGCTTACTTACATTTTATGCTAGTAAAAAGCAAGAAGGAAGGAAAAAAAAAACCGAAGGAAAAGAAAAAGCTAATTGTCTCCATTAGGTGAATATTTACTGTAGTCAAAATTGTACTCAATATAATCACTTGATATTCATTTTTGCGAGACCAAATGAAGTCATTTCTGTGATGAGGTGCGATCTTTGTTTTCCCCAGTATATGCACCTTACCCGCCACAACTGAGACAGTCAGTGTCTTTTTCTTTACATGTCCTCATCATCAAGAGCATTTCTTAGAACAAATTAAGTGCTCAGCAAATAACTGTTGACAAAATTAACCTTTTTCACTTTGGACATGAGGAATTCTTCATGTAGATTTCAGATAGGTTGAAGATCTCTTGAAATTCTAAGTACAATTTTGTATATACACCCAGGAGTGAGGGCAGTGAGATATCTTTGTTTTCATTTGGTTCTCAGAGAAATGTATGGCTCCAAAATATTTCTGAATACCTACTTTAGAAAGAAATACTTTGAAGGATAATTTGATGAACATTTGGTCAATAAAATAATTATTGAGTGAGTAGCTTAAATAATTTTTTATTATAAAGTTATGCCAAGTTGATTTAAGAAACTTGGTAAGCTTTACTTGATCTTATAAAAATATATTTCTTAAATTCATCAACGGTTTGTCCTCAGAGCTAGAAACTATCATACCCAACCTATAATTATAACACAGATGCATATTTTTAATAATAACACTAATTCTTGTACTTTCTATAAGCTTTTTACAGTTCAAAAAGTACTTTTTCATTTCAAAGATTACTAAAATCCATCCCACTAGACTACCAACTCATCCAAATTCTGGGAACAAGGGAGGCCAGTTCTACTTCCAGGAATTTCCAAGTATAGTGTGTCTAAATCCCTGTGCTGTCTGACTCAATTATTTTTAAAAAATGTTAGTACCCTTACATTTATGAGGGACATTTCTCCTAAGAATTTTAATAAACTTCATAATGTAGAGCAAGACTGTTATTTTCCTCACTTAACAGGTATGGAAATTAAAATGCAGATATTGCTCAGTGATTTTTCTCATGGCTATTTGGGCCAGCAGTAGAGATGCAAATCAAAAATATTAGCCCTGAATTTTTAGCTGCTTGGTTGCTTCTACAATAGTAAGTATGGAAAATTTTAAAATATATATTTATAGCTTTAGGAATATCTTTGAAAAAAAATCTCCTAAAACATATTTCTCCCTCAAGCCTCAAACTGAGGGAAAAATAACTTTACCTTAGGAAATTGGTTATAAAATGAAACAAAAATATTTTTTATATGTTTAAGCCAATAAAGTTCAATAAAATGTTACAAATACTTATCAATATGCAAAGTGCAGTAAAATAATTTATGATACAATACTTTATGGTAATTCATTATAAGTGTTAAGAATTAACTGCATTTTTATATAATTCCATAGGTATGTTATAATGCATGGACTTTCAGGAAGAGGTCTTGTTTTAATGAGAGATGGCTATCGGATTGAGAGAATTTGATTTTTCCCCTTAATTTTCAATTATGATAATTAAATGCTTTATCATGACATTAATTTCATTTATCAGATTTATACTTTGGGCCATTTTGAAATATTTTATTTTTATGTATTCATGTGAAAGAATATGAAAAAGTTAAATTCAAAATGTTAAATTCGCTTTTGCCTCTGTGTATTCCTCTCATTTGAGTATTATTACAAGGTATGACTGAACAGATTCTCTGATTCAGCCTACTGAAAATAATAGAATCAGTTGCCCATAACTGTGTCTGTCAGTTAAGATTGTATTTGTGCTTTTTCCTGTCCTAGAAATTCATCATCTTGAAAGCATTTGTGTTATTGAAAGCAACAGAGCCTAGTTATGCTGGCCATTACTTTTACTTCATTTGCATTTTTGCCCAATATTTTTCCTGAGTTCTTTTCTCTACCCCGAAGTCTCCATCACTCCACTGCATCTCATCAAGTGCCATCTTAGCCACACAGCAGCAGCTTGCTGTGCAAAAATGAACTGGGTACAAAACACAGGTTCCCAGGAGTCTGGGGCTTTCCAGGCTTGTTCCTAAGCCAGCAGCAGCTAAGGTGACCCAGATACAGGAACTGCTTTTCCCTCCCTGTGTTTTACCATTTCCAGGAATGACCATTGTTGCATTACCACTAGAATTTGAAAGCACAGCACGATTTCTGTGGGTGGTACAATTTCCTCTGCTGGAAGAATGAAGGCACAACGGGAAACTTAAAGCCCTAAAGAGCGAGAGGGTGAGTGTAACAAAGCAGAAAATATTTGCCCAGTGTTCCATTGTGCCAGCAAGTGTTCTTCCTGTGTGTGTGGGAATAGTAAGAGAATTACACACTCACCTGCCTGGTTGCAGACAACAGGTGAGAAGACTCAATGCAGCTTTCAAATACATTGAGAAACTGAAGAATTTATTCAGTCTGGGAGTTAAATCTAAGCAGAAAATGAAATGTCACAAAGAAAAGGAAATAATCATTTAATTATGTATTTAATAATAAGATTCTTTTTTTACCCAATAAATTCTAAATAGCATTTAAAAATACATCCCTAGTCATAGAACATGACTATTAATCAATACCCCTAAGAGACTTTCTTTATTTAAACCAGTGGTTCTTAAACTCAGGCATATATTAAAATCACTGGGGAACTTGAAACTACACAGACTCAATTCTATCCTGTACCAGTGAGCCTGGGCTTATGTATGCCCCGTTAGGTCTCCAGGTGATTCTGCTATACATTTAAATGTGTGGACTACTGATTCAACTGTGAGGGAAGAACCAAAACTGATTTACATTGATTTATTTTTTAAAATTTTATATCATTTTAATTCATGCAATTTAACGATAATATGGAGACATCTGTGACTCTTACTTTCATATTCTATATCCAATCCCTTCCCTTGGCTTCTTATTTTATTATAAATTGACAAGCTATAATTAGATATATTAATGAGATACATATAATGTTGATATTTGCATACAAAATGTAATGATTAAATCAAGGTGATTAACTTATTTGTCACTTCTTATTTTTGTGGTGAGAACATATGAAATGAACTCTCAGCAATTTTGAAATATACAATATGTTATGCTAACTATAGTTACCATGCTGTACAATAGATTTCATGAAACTATTCCTCTTGTCTAGCTGAATTTTTTTACCTTTCAGCTAACATTTTCCCATTCCCCTTGGCCCTCAGCCTCTAGTGAGCACAATCCTACTCTCTTCTGGGTCTAGTTCTTGTCTACTCCACGTGCAAGTGAGGTCACGTGGTATTTGTCTTTTTGTGCTCAGCTTTTTCGCTTAGTATGTCTTGCACATTCATGATGTTGTCACAAATGACAGAATTTGCTTCTTTATACAGTTGTTATTTCATTGTGTACCCTATACATTTTCTGTGTGAATATATAACACATTTTCTTTATCCATTCATCCATTAATGAATAGTTTGATCAAATGCCTTGGCTATTGTGAATAATGCCACAGTGAACATAGGCACATGTATAACTCTTTGATATTCTTGTTTTTATCCTTTGAATATTTAGGACACATCCCATAGAAGGGGGGTTTGTTGAAGCATATGTTAATTCTATTTTTAGTGTTTTGAGGAAACTTCATACAGTTTTTCATAATAGCTAATCTAATTTACATTCCCATCACTAAGAGTGGACAGGGGTTACTTTTTTTTCTTTTCTTTTTTTTTTCAGTACTGGGGATTGAACTCAGGGGCACTTGGCCACTGAGCCACATCCTCAGCCACTCTATTTTGTATTTTATTAGAGACAGGGTCTCACTGAGTTGCTTTGTGCCTTTCTTTTGCTGAGGCTGGCTTTGAACTCTGAATCCTCCTGCCTCAACCTCCTGAGATGCTAGGATTACAGTCGTGTGCCACCACGCCCGGCCAGGGGTTACCTTTTTTTTCCACATCCTCACCTACACTTGTTATCTTTCATCTTCTTGATCATAGTCATTCTGACAGGTATGAGGTGATATCTTGTTATGATGTTAATTTGCATTTCCCTGATGATTAATGATGTTGAACATTTGTTCATATATCTGATGACCATTTGTATGTCTTCTTTTGAGAAATGTCTGTTAATGTCCTTTGCCTATTTGTAAATTGGGTTGTTTTCTTACTATTGAATTGGGTTTCTTATATATTTTAGATATTAACTCCTTTGCAAATACTTTCTCCTACTCTGTGTGTTAAGTCTTTAGGTAAAGCTTAT
Organism: Xerus rutilus; assembly: GCA_028644305.1. NCBI lineage: Eukaryota > Metazoa > Chordata > Mammalia > Rodentia > Sciuridae > Xerus > Xerus rutilus. The sequence continues at coordinate 49,572,696 of CM053408.1, forward strand.
TTGATGTGATGCCACCTGTCTAATTTTGATCCTATTGCCTAAAATTTTGGGGACAAATACAAAAAAAATCATTGCCTAGACTCATGTTGTGTGGTTTTTGGTTTTTGACCCACATTTCTTCTGGTAGTTTTATAGTTTAATGTCTCAAATTTAAGTCAGTAATCCATTTTTGAATAGGTTTTTTTTTTTTGGTAGGTGGTGTGAGAGAATCCATTTCCCTTCTGCATGCAGATATCTACTTTTCCCAATATCCATTATTGAACAGAGATTGTCTTTATCCTATTGTGTTTTTTGGCACCTTTGTAGAAATCCAGTTGACATGAGTTCTTTTCTGGGGTCTCTAGTATTCTATTCTATGACTCAACTTACCTATTTTACACTAGTATTATGGTATTCAATTACTACAGCTTTGTAACGTAATTTGAAATCAGATAGTATGATGCCTCTAGCCTTGTTATTTTTACTCAGGATTGCCTTAGTTATTCAGAATTTTTGTGGATCCATATGAATTTTATGAATTTTTTCTATTTCTATGAAAAATTACATTTTTATAGCTATTCTATTGAATCTGCATATCACCTGGGACACTTTTATTTTATTGTACCTATTGTAAATGAATGTTTTCTTGACTTGTTTTTGTATAGTTTGTTGGTGGTGTATAACACTGTTACTGATCTCCATGCATTGATTTTATATTCTGCAAAGTGACTGTGTTTATTTGTTAGTTCTAGTAGTTCTAGGGTGGAGTTTTAGTGTGTACTGTGTATAAAATCATGTCAGACAGCTGACAATTTTGCTTATTCCTTTTCTGTTTAGATGGCTTTTATTTCTTTTTCGTGCCTAGTTGTTCTGAGAAGGAATTACAGTACTGTCTTGAATAGATCTGCTGAGAATAGGCATCCTTGTCTTGTCTCTGTTCTTAAAGGAACAAGGAGCAATATTCACCAATGAATGTAACATTAGTTAGTTTTTATTGCATTGAGGTAAATTACTTATATATATATAATCTACTGAGAGTTTTTATCATGGAAGGACATTGAGTTTGTTAAATAATTATTCTAATTAAATTTTCTAAATAATTAAATAATTTTTAATTAAATTATTAAATTAAATTTTTAATTAAATTATTTTAGTTACATAATTTTTCTAATGAAATTATATATTTTTGTCCTTTCTGTAAATGTAATGTATCATATTTCTTAATTTGTGTATGTTGAGCCATTCTTACATCCCACTTGATCATGGTGATTCATCCTTTCAATGTGCTGTTGAATTCGGTTTCTAGTACTTTGTTGAAGACTGAGTTCTCTCTTTGATGCAGACCAAATTTGACCATTTTCCACCGTCTTCACTATGCTTTCTATGCAATGTCACCAAGGCTATCAAAATAGAACAATTTCCTTGATTCCTCCCTCGCTGTCCCTCACCCAAACTCATTCTGCCACTTAGCAGCCTAAGTGATCCTGCTAACATTTATGTAAACCATGTTCTTCCCTTTTAAGGGTCACACATGACTCACAGTGTAATTCAGAGTATAATCTCATGCATTCTGAATCCTAATGCTTCGCTTTCTTCCCCGCAACTTTCTTCTCTTAGTTACACTATCCTCCTTACTGTTCTTTGCATATGCCACTCTTTTTCTGTCTTAGAATACCTTCCTTTACCTGAATTACTCTAACTCAGGACAACCACCTCAATCACTAGCTTGCTTCTTTGAAACCACTTCACAGCTCACTCCTTACCCGAGAAGAATTCCTGACCATCCTTTGTAGGATAGAACCCAGATTCAAACTAATTTCATTTTCTGTGTGTGTGTGTGTGTGTGTGTGTGTGTGTTTATACTTGTTGCCATATGGTGTATTATATTTTTATCACTCTATTTACCTAAAATAGAATGTTAACTTCCAGGTCAAAACCATATCACATATTATCTCATTTGGACTTTACATTTAAATTTTAGATGACTTGTGAAATTTAATTATGCACGTTAATAAGATCTGGAATATTGTAGTCACTCTGTAGGCTTACTAAAAATGTATTTAGTTGCTTAAAAATATTTGGTTCCCAAAAATGTATTTAATTGCTTAAAAATACTTGGAGAATATGAAACTTAAACTTAGAATGTGAGACTTAAACTAATTTATTAAGAATTCAGATGAATGCATGTTCTCAGGAAACACACTTGAGAAAGATTTTCTTATATCATTCATGCACTTCTGTCTTTGTTTCTTCAACTATGAATTATGGTCAGCATGACTCATCATCTCCTCAAATCCCTATTTGTCCCTATAAATCATCCCAGTTCTCCAAGCTCGTTATTTTACAGTTAGAAAAAATCTAACTTCACATAAGATATTAATAACCAAAAGAGGTTTTAACATAATAACCAAGGCTCAAATTCTTTTCTGAACCCAATACTAGAGGCTCTTGTTTGACAAATGATTTTTGTGTTACCACTGAGCATAAGAGGTACTTTGCATCTTTGATTTTCAGTATGTTTATTTAATTCTAAGGATAAAACAGCATACTGAAATGTGGACACTTTCAGATAATATATGTTGCATAAAACTGATTCCTAAAGTATTTGATTTTTAATAATTTAATAAATATAGAATTTTAGATTGTCACCATTAGACAGTAGTATATTTTCAGATAGCGACAAGATAAAATGCCACAGATAATTACTATACTAAAGGTATGCAGTAAAAGAATAGTACTAAGTACATTCATTAGTGATGTATATACATTTATTAAGTATAAAAGTCAATGGATTAATTTGTAATTTACCAATATCAATTGGCTAGGAGCATAATAGTTTATTTTTTTTCCTCTAAAAGGATTTTCACATGATGGTATGCTTTACAAGAGTCTATTCATAACACTTAATGTTATATTGTATGGAATGTATTTGGAATTGTGAAAACTACAGTGTAGGCTTCAAACTGATTTGTGCCATGAAAAAGGCAGGTGAGGAGATGGAGTGGAAGTTGCATTACTCATGTAAACATTTGGATTGAGATCTCTAGAACAACCCTCCCATCTGCTGCTAAGAAAGTCAAAAGTGGTTCCAACAAACCTCACATCACTCCTTTCCACTTCCACAAGTCCATATAATTTTAGGGCATAGGAAACTCAGAGAAAAGCTACAGAGAGATTATCAGAATTAGAGTTCAACAAATTTCCTCCATGTATGATTAGTATAAAAAGTACATTCTCTTTATTAATAAGTTATAAAATTCAGTTTATGTTAATAATAACAAATACTATAAAATACTGGAGAAAAACCTAACTGAAGATATACAGCAAATGATGTTTTTTGCTTTATAGCCCGATACTAATTTTTGTAAATTTTCTATGTGTTTATAAGAAGTATATTTCTGTAATTATCAGAGAAATGGATATGTCCAGAATATTTCTGTTAAAGTATATCAATTATGCTGTTTCAACTTTTTATACCTTTACTATTTTTTACATAATGTATTATATCTGAGAAGAATTTTTTTTGGTGAATGATTTTTTTCTTTTTTAAGTATCAAGAATATAGTGCAATAGATACTATAGAGGAAACACAACTGTGAAAAGAGTGTTATTGTCTTTGAGATCATACATAAAATGAATCCAAATATGAATGCCAACACCCATGAATGCTATCACTTGGAAGAAGGGAAGCAAGGCATAAACAAATGAACAAAGGAATAAAAAACAATTACTATTTCAAGTGTATCACTAGTAAAATCTTAATATCATTGTACATTGGCATTTTCCATTTGCTAGGAAAAATATGGAGCTTTGAAACAAAATAAGAACTTTATTTCTCCATTGCGCTTCCAATGTAAAGAGTTCTATTGTGTCTCAGTCTTGCCCAAGTTATTTACTGGTCTGAGGTTTTAGCAGCCAGAGAAAAAAATCTATGAAAAGCAATTATAAAATAGGTCATATTCGTTTTCCATTACAATTGCAATTTTTAACTTCTTGTACGTATCAGTGCATAAAGTGCTGCTTTTGATAATAGGTAATTACTTTAGATAATAATTTCTAGGCAGCTTAACAAGCATAGTTGTTCAAGAATTCGTTTACCTTTTAAAAGAGAAATGAGTAACGATGGCAATGAGTCCTCTGGTTATCCAAGATAGCTGTGTTAAAGTAAGATAAGTAGGTAAAGAAATTAAATTTAAATAATTGTCAAATTGACAAGATTACTTTTTTTGCCATATACTTTTAGTATAAAGGTATAGCATATTGCATTTTTCAAAAGAAGGGAATGCTAATATTTCCAGTTCATTATGCTTTTGCCGATTTGCCACTTCCTCAATCATGAGGTAGAAACTTTAAGCCCTCTTCTTAAAATTGGTCAGCACTTTGTGACTGCTTTGTCAAATGGAATGAAGTAGAAGAAATGTTACAGAAATATCAAGAGAAAGTCACAAAACTGATTAGCTTCTCTTAATCTTTCTCTCAGAATGTTCACATTTGGTACTCAACCATCATGTCATGAAGAATTTGATGCATATTTAGTTGTCCTAATATCCCCAGCTAAGGTTTCAACTGATTGACAGTGCCAGATTCAAAGCACTTGAGTTATCTAGCCTTCAGATGATTATAACTTCCAGCTTTTGAGCAACTCTACATAGTACAGAATAGAGCAGATGAGACTAGCTATTCTAGCTGAGCCCTGTTGAAATTGTGTATTCAAGATTGAAATAAAAAAATGCAAGCTGCTAATACTTGATATTGTTTGTTGCATAACATTAAGTAAAAAAGAAGAAATAAGAATTTAATGTCAAAAACCGAAACTATAAACTCTTGACTATTTTTCATATATTAAAAGTATCAATTGATTTTTTTGATTTCTCCTAATTCTGTTAACTTTTGTTTTATACACTATGGAATTACATTACTAGGTACATGAATGTTTATAATCATATTCCTGGGAATTCAGTTAATATTTATTATGTCAAAGGTATTTTATTTCTAATAGGTCATTTTTAAATCTTAGAGCATCATTTAGTTGAGTTTGATACAGTTGCAACAGTTGTGCACTAGAGAGCATACAAGCAGTCTATTTTATCCATTCTGTTTTTTTTTCAAACTTCCTTTGCCCTTATGATTTAGCTACATTTTTTTAAAAAAGTATATCATTGGATTGTTTGAGAAATGTTAATCTTTGAATTCTAATTGGTAAATTTAATCCATTTACACTTATTGCGATTATCAACATATTTGTATTTATTATATCATTTTGTTACTACCTTTTTTCCCAGATATGTTCATTTTTCTTGCTATCATTTTATCTACTTTATGGATTTTTTTAATTTTTGGTTTAGAAACTACATTATTTTTCGGTTTTCTTAGTGTATACTCACTTATTAGATTGCTTTTGTAACAACATCTGAAGTGGATCCATATCACAACACAACTCTGGAACAATGCAAGAAAGTTATAAGATATATTATATTGATATTTTCATGTCATTATTTTTCCATTTTAACTTCATCTAGCTATTCTAATTCTATAGACTAGGGTATGTCATTGCTTTATGCTGTGAATATTTGCCACATGCTAGACATTTTCCTTCTTAAAATAGTTCAGCTTTTGAGATTCAATTTCCATTTTCCTAAGATGGAGGTCTTTTTTTTTTTTTTTTTACATTTTTTGAAACATGATTCCAGTGTTATACAAAGATATCAAAGCCCAGTTACCTACAATGGCAAACTGCTCAATAATGCACAGCTCATTGCCTCTCTCTTCCTCCCTGTTTCTTTTCTGTGCTCTCTTGCCACAGCTCCCTAGGATCATATCCCAAATATACTAATAGCACTCAGATAATTTTCTCAAAATTTTTCTTCTGAGGAAAACCCAACTTGAGAGGGTCTGATCCCATATGATTCTTGTGATAATATAGTAGTAACCTCTGCAAGATAAAAATCTGATTTTTAATAGCCTGCCACAGTGTTATTCTATCCAAAACCTCTGTGTGGTGGACATCTCAGCCATGGTCTACTCTGACAGATATATATTTTTTCTCTCTTCCTATATAGTCTTCTAAAACATTTCTGTATCTTTGAACCCAATCATCTTTCACTCTAGTCATTGTAACTCCTTTACTATTTTTGCCTATTTTCAAGTACATTTATAAGTTATCATACATTTTTTTGGGGGGAAGTACCAGGGATTGAACTCGTGGGCACTCGACCACTCAGCCACATCCCCAGCCATATTTTATGAGACACAGGGTCTCACTGAGTTGCTTAGCGCCTCGCCATTGCTAAGGCTGGCTTTGAACTTGCAATTCTCCTGTCTCAGCCTCCCAAAGTGCTGGGATTACAGGCATGCGCCACCACGCCCAGCCTATCATACATTTTTTAAAAAGTTTCTCATAAACTTAAAATGTTTTTGCAATGTATGTTATGATGCATTGCCCAGATATCTCTTTCATACTGAAGATATATTTCCCCAGTTACTGAGACCGAGGCTGGTTTACAGCATTCAGCCGGAAACCCTCTCGCTAATTGCCCTCAGATGAAGAAAGCTGCTTCAACCCAGGTCATGTTCCTTTCTCAGTGGCAGACTACTCTCAATAACTGATTGATTCATAAGGAAGTATAAAGATGTGGCTTCCATTCCACAAGCTGGTCAAGTCTAAAGGGTTATTCCAGCTTTACAGTTCTGCATGGGGTCAACTAAGTCTTGTATAGACTTTGTAACAACCTAACTTCCCCCTTACTCTATCCTACTTCCTTCCTTTTCTTGTATTGGGTGTTGACTCCAAGAGCATTTCCTAGTACACATTTTGCATATTGATGTTCGTCTCCTGATCTTTTCCCAGAACCCTACCTGTGCAATTTGATTCCATAAGATATTTTAAGGATTGCATGAGAAAGAAAATGCTAAAGATGGGCTTCTGGAGAAGAACATCCTAAGCTCTCTGGCACTGAGGACTCTTCCACTGGCAGTAGGTGGAGCACTCAGGACTGCTGACATAGGGTAACAATGCAACCTTAAAACTCTCACTGCTGGTGAGCTAGGATGATATGACTAGGGAAGTGGTGGTATTCATAGGGATACATGTTAGGTATTTAAAAACGATGGAGAAAGAGTAATTTTAAGGGTGATGAGTTGGATGTCCGTTGCTAAGTATACTCTGGGGGAAAAAAACAAAAAAGCTGGGAGGATTAATTAGGATTCAAAGCTAAATATGAAAACCTGTGAGGATACAAGCATCTCACTTCTTCAAGCTTAAAGGAAGAAAAACGTGCAGACCAGGTCTAGGACTTAAGCATAACTATAGCAAAGTTCCACCAAGGCTTCTGTGTAAAGATCAGGACCCAGAGTCATAGAATGGAACACTATTCCTCAACTATTCCTGAGCACCTCAGCCTTGGTGAATTGGACACTCCTTGGTAAGAGTTAATGATTCCTCTGGTTTGAAGAAGATACGAATGGTTCTATTATAAGGAAACAATACTTAGGACTCCTCCAATCCTCCTTAATCTCTCCCACCTCCACTCAAGGCCAATAAGACAATACTAAGGACTGAATCCTACAAAAATTTGGCTAGGGAAGTATCATACTTGCTAAGGGAGAAAAAGAACTGCACTGCCAAGTACAGAACCTAGGCAGCATGTGCAACGTGTGCAAATATACTGGGAGGGCATTCACAGAATCGGATTCTGAGAGTGCTACATCAATAGAGGGAAAGAACATGAAGTTGGAGAAGTTAACAATGTGGATTCACTTTCATAGGATATAGGATTTAACACCCTAATACAATAGAGATAGCACAAAGTGAGGTGGAAATGCTGAAAATGTCACAGCTGACAGAGAAGGGATTTAAAATCTCACATAGGGTGGTATATTGGAATGATTATACCATGTGAGATCTGAAATACCACCACAGATTATGTTCCATGGGAGCATCAGAGTGTTGTTTAGCAAAGTAATTAGGGATGTGTTTGTGACAGTTGTGCCTCTTCTCTGTATGGCCAAGGCTAAAGGTCCTAGGCTACGCCTTTAAAGAACTGCATTCTCTAGAGCAATGGGGAGGCAGAAGTCCCTAACAATAGAAGACAGGTGTGGAGGCTTAACCAACAGAATCCAGGTGGATGCAATTATTGTAATTAGTGGCAAGGCCATGGTGAGGAGGGAAGAAGATGTTCTGACACACAGAGAGTTATGGAGATGGTTAATGGAACATGGATCCCTTAGGAACAAGACAGATGGTAGCTGATAATCATTATGACTCAATCTGAATAACCAAAAGCAATCAAGGTTGATGATCAGGAGGTTGAGGGCAGTTGTTCCAATAAAATTTTATGATACCTTGCCCAGTTTTCACAACAGGAACCAACTGCCTGTTCACATCATATACCATACCATCCAGAAACTTCCAGCCAGATACAGTAATAGACTAGTCTACTGAAGGCAACTAAAGGTCCCAGCATATAGATAATACCTCAGTCGTGGGGTGCCATCCTTCAGGATTCTACATAAACTGAATGTACTGTTTCCAATAGGTCAGATTATCTACCTATCTATCTATATATCTATATCATCTTTATCTACATCTACATCTATCCATCTATCCTAAAACCTAAGAGTAGAAGCAGGAATGGTTTTTCCTCCCATCACTTTCAGTAGCTAACTTGGGAAATTTATCTTTATCATTCCATCAACTTTAGTATTTTTAGAATTAAAGGTTCTAATTTCAAGGGAAACTGTCTCTATGTTGCACATACCAAAGTCCCATTGAACCATATGTTATGACTATTATCTGAGGATTTGGGATTCCTTGTGATGAGGGACCAGAGGAAAGTAAAGGAATCACCATCCTGGTAAGGGTAGTTGACTGATACTATAACAGAGGGCAGGAAGGAATGTGTTTGGTACCTAGTGATTCACTTTAGTACCTATTGTTACTCCCTTGCTCCATTTGACAGTAAATAGACTAATGCATACAGAGATCATGGCCAAAGAAGGCATGCTCATGTCCAAGGGGTCAATGTCATGATCACATTACTTGGTAAATCACTTAGACTAGCTGAAATGCTAGCTGATGCGATACACACACACACACACACACACACACACACACACACATATAAAATCTAGAAAATAAGGAAAATCATGAATTATCAGCTGTGGTCCCTGAAACCAACTGCAGTAGTGGGGCTATAGTTTGTCCCATCAATCTTTTCTTCTACATTTTCCTAAACAAAATAGATACACCAAGGTCCTGGAGCATCTGCTCTAAGATTTTATGCCAAGAACTAGATCTAAGAAATACAAGGAGTGTAGTGTAGCATATATCATAACATTGTCTATGTCCTCTCAAGACCCAAAGACAGAATCTCTTGGCTGCCAGCCAGCTGCTAGGCTTCTCTGGAAACTGTCCTTCCTTCCTAAGGGAAGTTTGCATTCAGTGGTTTGGTCAGCAAAACACTATAAAGACTCAGTCCAGGTTCTGCAACTCTGAAGTTCATCCCAGCTTTGGCATTTCCTCTAGAGTCAAGTGAGGCTTTGTTGAACTTGGAGCTCATCTTCTCCCTCTGCTCAATCCTGTTGCTCTTTCTTTTGAGTCAGAGATGTTGATCCTGAGAACAACCTTTAATGAGTCTCTTGAATGCTAATCTTCATCTCTGCTTTTAAGATCACCTTCTTGGGGAACCCAGCACCTTCTAATTCTGTTTTCTCGTCAATCAGTGCAATTAATTTGTCTCTTGCTGTAAAAATGTTCCACGCTAATCTAATACATAATGTTTGCTCAGGATGGCTGGGATCAATACTGGCTTTTCCTTTTTTAAATTCAAACCATACCTCATTGACAAGGCCCAAAATCTCAGTTCACCTTGCATGTCCATGCCTTGATTATCTGCAAGCTTATTTGGATTCTGCCTTTTCAGCTAAATGAGTTTAAAAGTCTTTTCTGCTGAACATGAGGGTCATATTTTCTAATTTGAGAGTCATTTCTTAAACTTTTCTAGTGTTCCCTAATGAATCTTGTGTAAAACTACGCAGATTATGAAAGGGCAAGAAGTTATTTGTTGATGATCTAAAGGAATACAATCTACACCTTTACTTCTCTTCCTCTTTCCCCATAGCTCGCTGCATTTGAATCATATCTTTAGGTTCATCTTCCCTCTCTAAACCATCCTCCCCACCATCCGTCTCTAACATCAATTAATGAATCATTTATAACAGAAAGAAGCTTTGATTATGGTTTTTCCATAAATTTTCACAAACTAGCATCTGGTTGAAAAAAATAATCAACTAGATTATGTCAAATTTCCCCAGATCTAGAATCCACAGATTGTGTCTTATTTGATGGATCCTTTAAAAAATCTATATACCCTCTGAACACTTCTTACTCCTCCACAAATTTACCAACATCCTTATGTCTTATCTATGGCCATATAGGTAAAAGATCTGATGCACTGGTAAGGAGAATGGTAAAATAGAAGAAAGCCAAGTTTTATTCTGGCCCAGGGTGTAGCATTTTCTAGCTTTACATAATGCTGGGAATCTGCTGGCTCTCCATTGATTCTACTGGGTATTTAAGGATTGTGGTCATGCCCTAAATAAACCTCAGTGAGTGCCTGAGGGGTGAATAAAAGTTCCTGCTCAACCTCTTTCTCTATACCTAAATCCTGCTTGGCTTGACCTGGCCTGTGTCAGAAGGTCCTTCTCTTCATGGATAAAAGCCTGACACAGAACAGCGTTCCTTGTTTCAGAATTGATTTAGTGCTTAACCTACTTGTTTTGCTACAGATGCAGGTTGGGATGCTGAGTATGTAATACTGCCCAAGTTTGTACTCCTTGGCACAGGACTTCAATGTAAACTTACTCTCTTCTGCTCTTTCCTTCTAGTTATATGCATAGGGTGGAAGAAACTTCTACAAACATTATAAATGCAAATATTAATTCCTCAGTTCCTTTCTGGATGCCATTGCCTTTGTGGTTAATAGGCCTCAGGCTTTCCTAGTATTTTAGTTTGCTAGGGATGCCAAAGCACACTGGTGGCCAAAAGAACAAAAATTTATTTTCTTATAGTTTGGTGGTTAGAAATTCAAGATCAAGGTTCTGGCTGGTTCAGTTTCTTCTGATGCTTTTCTCCTTGACTTGCAGATGGCTGCCTTTTTGCTCTGTCCTCATGTGGTCTTTCCTGTGTGGGTACATCCCTGCTCTCTCTTTTTGTGTTCTAATCTTTCCCTTAAAGGAGACGCCAGTTTGGAATTGGGCTTATCCTAACAGTTTCTTTTTAACTTAATTATGTCTTTAAAATCTGTCCAAACATAGTCACATTCTGAGATATGATATGTTAAGATATAAACATGAATTTTTCAGGGGACACAATTCAGGCCATGACACTTTAGCATGCATGATTCCCTGTGTTTCTGAGGTCTTAGCAATTCTCATATTCAAGCTGTCCCACTTGTCAACCACTAATGTCTTCCAAAGCAGCTCATTACTACTGAAAAACGAACTACATAGCTGTCCCAAATGCTTTCAGGGCATTGCTACTTTGAATCCAGTATAGATGTCCTAAATAAATTAGATTAATTTGTTTTGTCAAATGCAAACTGTTAACAATTCAAAAATACAAAACTCTTGCTCCCTTAGTATTGTAACTATTTTTGTACATTCCAAGGAAAATATTATATAGTTTACATAATATATATATATATATATATGTTTAAGCATATAAATACATATTCTCAAAGACAGTAAACTCTACACTATTTAAATTTGGAGATTTGACCTCTTCCACTTTAATTTTTTCTACTTACAAATAGCCTTATTCATTCTTAATATACTCTATCTAGCATGCTATGCTCTTCTGGGTGAGTGAATCAAAAACTTTATGTTTACATAGTCAAAATATGTATAAGAGATTTCTTATAACATAATCAGAATTTGAGAAAACATGGAGATCCTGAAGATTTGGAAATTTTAGTGTAAGATATATGTTTATACATTCCTTCATAAACTTATTAAATCTATGGCTGCATTTCAATCCTAGAGTACTTAGATACACATACATAGGTAAGATTATAAGAATATGGAGCCACAATAGGATCTGTAAAGATTGTCTCTTTGTTACAATGCTAAGGAAGAACTAGAATTTGTGCTATTTTATTGCTGCCCAGAGACTGACCACTGCTGATGGTAAATTTTAGATGATAAATTTGTCAGGAAATTAAAATACCCAGGAGTGGATATCAAAGGGCTATCTGAAGGATCCTCATTATTGACATTGGAGAAGAGAAAACTTGCAATGATATATAATTTTAATTGGACTCTGTTATGACAGGCTGACCACTGGCCAGTGGTTATCCTAAGGAAAAAATAAAATATTTGGGGCTCTAAAATGCACTGTGTATCTTTCCATGTTGCTTAGAGCAGTTGTGACAGTTTTCAATTTGTTTAGAATGCCCTTTGTCCTGGGATTTCATTTAAAATATTTCTTTGACAAAGAAGTAATAGAGGGAGGGTCTGTTTAACCGGTGTGAAATTGTCTAATGAGGAACCTGTACATTAGATTTCATTTGGGTAATGAAAGCTGACCTCAGTCTGTGTACTGTAAAAGCATGTTTTCTCATTTCACTTTTTAATATGTGTCAAACAAAGGAAATATTTTAAAATCTCTCCTAAAACTTGTTATTTCAGGATTGAAAACCAAAGATGGAGTTTAGTTAAATAAAACACTGGATTTATATTGATAATATTGATTTTATTGGGGCCCTACTGGCCCTCAACTTTGGTAAATTTAATTATTTATTTTTCTGGTAGTTCCTGGAGAACAGAGATGGTTCTTCAGATCTCAGAGCTATGGGTTTTGGCTCTCAAAATGTTGGATCTTGTAGGATTTTTGAAAATAATATTTTAGCCAACTATTTTCAAATGGCACATTTTTTTTCTTGTCAAAGAAAATTACCAGATTTGATAATATCTCTTTCTTATTATAACATAACTTGTGGATACATCACCTTTGAGTTTATCCTTAGAAAATTAAAGGTAGAATGAGTTTTGCTTTCCTTTTTTAACTATAAATTTCTTTTCTGACTCTAAAATAGGTTACTCATAATTATGAGTTTTAATTTTGAGTTTTAATTTTGTTTGCTTCTCTCAAATATGGTTATAAGTGAAAGGAAAGATGGTACTTATTATCCTTTGCCTTAAGGTCTTCAAAAAGTTATACCTGAGATCATGCAGGAGTCCACTGATGGAAACTTGAAGCAATTAAAAATATGGGTTTGATCATCATGTTATTTTTTTCTTTTCACTTTGAGCTATAATTGAGTACCTGTACTGAGGTAAAGCTTGTACAATGCTTTGAGAGATTAAAAAAAAAAATAGGCTCTGTAGCAATATTTTGAAATAAGGATATAAAGCTTTCAAGAGTAATAACAAGCCGGGCATGGTAGCTCATGCTTGTAATCCCAGCACTTTGGGAGGCTGAGACAGGAGAATCGCAAGTTCGAAGCCAGCCTCAGCAACGATGAGGCACTAAGCAACTCAGTGAGACCCTGTCTCTACATTAAAAAAACACAAAACAGGGCTGGGGATGTGGCTCAGTGGTCGAGTGCCCCTGAGTTCAATCCCCAGTACCAAAAAAAAAAAAAAAAAATAAGAGTAATAACAAATATACAAGTGAAATGATACTTAAATAACATGAGAACTTGCATATTTAGAAACCAAAACAAATTGTACAGATAATTTTATAACCTTGGAAAAGAACAGCATCAATGCAAAGCACAGTGAATGGAAAAAAACATCAAGGAAGGAGTGATTCATAAATTGCTTATGATAGGCGTCCAGTCTCAAAAACTAAAGAATATTCAAAGCAGTGGAAATGTGGAAGCTCTACAGCAGAAATCTGTCAGTGTGTTATTGGAAAATTCATTAAAAAAAACTGAGGAAGTCTGGCCAATCCCTTAAAACCCATCTTAAGCAGCTATGATGGGATGGATATTATATGGTGAGATATGATATGATATAGGATATATTATAGAGGTGTACTAATGCTCCTATCTTAGTCTCTGACATCTAGACTCCAAGAGTGATGAAAAGAAATTCTTTACTTACAAAACATTCAGGCTAGGTTACAAGAATCAAGGTGGACCTACATATGCAACTAACTGTGCACACACATGCATTTAAAAACAAGAAGACATGCTTGCTTGAAGGTTAACACAATTGTGTAGATGAGATAAACACAAATATACATGTTAAAGTTCCTTGTATATCAAGAAAGAAATGTGTTTCTTACCATAAAAAATTAAGTACAAGCCATGAAGCCATAAAGAACTGCGGACATGCTATGCTTTGTGGAAGAGTTATCAAAATGGAAAAGGTATTTCCTAATTAGGATTTAAACCAGGGAATAAGGTTTCCTATGACATAGTGACAAAAAAGATATTCTAAGCAAGGTAAATGGACAAAGAGAGGTGCAATGCTTACAAAGTTGAAAGAACCACAGGTATTTTGACTTTGAACTTGGAAAAATGATAGGAGGGTATTGCTGACCTGATCATTATGGAGTCACAACTACATTCTCTAGGCCAGGGAGAAGCACTGAAGTATTTAAACTGGGAAGAAACACGGTCAGATTTACGTGTTGAAAAGATCACTCTGGGATTGGGGTTCTGTTTGGAAACATGGGGAAGAGACTCTGTGCTGTATAGGTACTAACAGTGGACACCCAGAAGGATATTCAATCCCTAAAGCAGCAGCCAAGGATAAATATCTGTGGAGAAAGTCACACCGACAATGAAATAAAATCCAGGGACCCAATCAGATGCAGAGAATATAAACACAGAGTAATGTACAAGAAAATAACCAAAAGATTGGTAGTTTTTTTTTTTTTTTTTTTTTTTTTTGGTACTGGGGATTGAACTCAGGGGCACTCTACCACTGAGCCACATCCCCAGCCCTATTTTGTGTTTTATGTAGAGACAAGGTCTCACTGAGTTGCTTAGCACCTCGCCATTGCTGAGGCTGGCTTTGAACTCGCGATTCTCCTGTCTCAGCCTCCCTAAGTGCTGGGATTACAGGCTTGAGCCACCACGCCCGGCTAGATTGGTAGTTTTTGAAGCTCAGTGAAACCTAGGAATTCAGAGCAGTGTCTTTATTTGTAACTTGGATTTGATCCATTAATGTTTCTCATTGTTGTATAGCTTTTGATTTAGCATACTTATCTTATGAATACAGCTATATACATATGATTTCATTTTATTTCACTGTCCAAACCAGATTGTGTTTAGGTATCTATTAATAGTTTGTATAAAGAATATTTTGTTTAATTATATGGCTTTTAATTTAATTTTATTGTATTATGTAATCTGACACACAATGAATGTTTAAATTGCTTCCCTAAACCACACTGTTAATCAAAGTCTTGCTAAAAATTCAGGTTTCTAGAACCCGGTAAAAGTCTGATTAAATAAGTTACTTGGAAACCATTATAAAAGAAAAAAAAAAAGAAAAGAAAAAAAGATAATTTTGTCTGCGGTATGAAAAACAGTTTAAATATAGTCTAGTATGCCAGGCATGTTGGCACACTCCTGTAATCCCAGCAACTTGTGAGGCTGAGGCAGGAGGACTGTGAGTTCAAACTCAGCCTTAGCAATTTAGTGAGGCCCTAAGCAACTCAGTGAGACCCTGTCTCCAAATAAAATACAAAAAGGGCTGGGGATGTGTCTCAGTGGTTAAGCACCCCTGAGTTCAATCACTGATACTATATATATATGTATCATATGTATGTACATATATATATATATATATTCTAGAGGCAGAAAACTCAGGCAGATGGTCATTGCAGGAATCTAAGTAAACAAATTGAGGGCTTGAACAACAGTGGGTGTGGAGAGGAAGGTATGCATGTGAGACCTATTTAGAAAATAAAATTTATAGGACCTGATTAATTAATGATTATTATAATGATGGTCATAATGATCATAACAATTGCTAAAATTTATTAAAGGCTTAGTATAGGTCACTCTACTGAACACTTTCATTTTCACACTAAATCTAAGAGATAAATACTTCCAATGCCCCTAAAAATTATTCCCCTTAATATGTACTGAGTTAGTAATTTGGGCCACTTTTAACCCAAAAGCTTAGGACAAATGTTATCACCCTGGAACATCTTTCCTTTCCATCTCTATGCAACTCATCAGCAAGGAAGATGATCACTCAGCACCCCCACAACAACTATCCAATCCACTCTCATTTTTCTCCAGGATTACTTGAAATTGCCTCCTGACTGGTTTCCCTGACCCTGCCTGGTTTCCCTACAGCTTACTCTTCCTATCACCTACCAGTTGCCCTTGCTTCTCTCCTGCTCTGGGTACTCCTCTTTGCTCTTTGAACACACAGAGATGTGCTTCTGCATCAGGGCTTTTGTGTTGGTTATTCCTTTGCCTGAAATTCTCTTCATAAGATTTCCTCTTACAATGAGGTTCAAATGTTCAAATGTCATCTCCAAAAAGATGTTGTCCTGATCATTGCATCTAAAACAACACCATTTTTCCTGTTCCCTGCTCCACCATCACTCTGTACATCCAACCAGTGTGTCCTTCTTTACAAGTATTTCTACCTACCAACTGTAATTATTATTTATTCATTAATCAACTGAATTCCCTGGTAACCTAAGTGGGGATTGTATTTGGCTTGTTTCCTGTTACATTTCTAGGGCTGAGAGCAGTGTTTCATACTATAGCTATGTAATATTTTCTGAATGTATACATGAATGAATTAATTGTTCCCCTTTTATAGATGAAGAAACCAAGGCACAGAGAAATGAGTAACTTTCCTAAGTTTATACAGCTACTAGATGTCAGGAACTAGGTTTCAAACCCAGCAGTGTACTGTGGAACAAGCATGTTTCACCACTATAATAGTTTTATGTACCTAGTAACTCATAAGGAAACCCCTGAAAAGAAAGTATTAGGGAAAGGATAATACATTTCTCCTTACATATATTAGTTAAAACTTTAAAACTAGATATGATTTCATAGAACATCTTTAGTGTGGCAAAAAATAGAGGAGGGAGTCCATCCTTGTGGTGTGTTAAAAAATAAAGACTTCAAGTTAAAATGTTGCTTCCAATTAATCTATTCCACGTAGTCACATGGGTGGCCTCATTCTTCTTATATATAAAGTGGGTAAGGATAATTTTTCCTTAAATATTATGCAATCAAATGGGTTAATAAGCAAAATAGTTCATAAAAGTTAACATGACCGTTTTCTTTTTCATTGTGATGAGGGCATGATCTTATATATATATACAGTAACTGTGGGCTAGAATATATCACTTAGTTGCTCTGTCTAATGTGCCATGTTGTCTACTGTATAGATGTGTTAGATGGTCAAACACTTGCTTAGATTCTTCTGGCTTACAGACTCAGTCATTCTCCTGAGGAACCACATACATACTGTGGAAATTTGGCTCAATATGTGCTAACTATGTGATGTGATTGACCTTCTGTCTTATACTGTATAATTGCAGTCCTTGTATCAGTACTTGCTAATAGTTAGATCCACAAAGAAGTTCAGAGACAAACTAACCCTTTTCATTTTCTCTTCCCCATTTTATTGAATTCATTGCAAATTGTTGTGGCTAGATAATTTAAACAAGCTGAGAAAGAGCTTCTTATGTGAATAAAAGACATGAAGAGCAAAGTGGTATCCCTAGAATTATTCAATGTTTATTCAAATCAGAGGTTTTTAAAGGACTTGTTTTGTGAGGAGTAAAGGGAAAAGTTTAAAAGTTTAGCCGTGGCAATTATAGGGAACATGTTTTCTGTCTCTTCTTGTAGAAACGCATGCATCTTATCCTCAGTGGCTGCCAGCCTTCTTGTCAGACCAATTACTTTAAAACAATTGTTTCATTTGGAATAGATGCCACAGCCCAAGTGATTGTCCCTTGTCAGTGACACATTCAATTAAAACAGTTCTGAATAGGAATTCTGGAGGGCCTACTGTGCCTTGTCCAATCTTATCAGTCAACAAAGAACAACCTCAGAGACTTCAGCACTGACTGGTTCCACTGTCAGGTGGTTTGAACATGTTGCACCTTCCCAGGGTTCCTCAGAGTCTTTCGTCTCTGTGCCTTTTTCAGCCAATGACAGGCGCCATCTCAGCAGTGTCTGGGTCCACAATGCCAAGAAAGCTTATGGCAGTAAATAAGATGGCAGCTGTGACAGTCCTGACAGCTGGCTAGAGCTCAGGGTGGCAGGCTGAACCGGACTGTGAGCAGTTGGAGTAGCAGTGAGGTATGACCACCATTACTGGTTGGCAGATGTCAGTTTCCACACTACTAGTTACAACATGATGTGACGGACACACACACATCGTTACATAGGCAGGCAGAACTTTAAACAAACTCCCAGCACCTAGCAGGTTCTATACCTTCTTTTGAGTGCAGGAAAATTTGAATATTCTCATTTAAAAATTCTTCATCTCTGTAATACTTGTGCAATTGGAGAACAATTTCGTAAAGTGGCAATAGGAGAGAACTGACTCTTCTAGGTAAGGGCTGGAATCAAAAGCAAAACTGATTTCAAAGAATGTTTTCTTGTGTTGGCCACCATTTTAGAAGAGCTACTCTAGTTCAAATTTATACACTAGAGGACCCCTTTGTGTAGAAATTATATGTTCTTTGAATGTTCTCCTGTATCTTTTTTTCTTAGGCAAATGCCCAGCACTTCTGCCTCCTAATTAACTTTCCTATTTTCTGAACAGTTTATGATAAAATTATTCCTTATCAGAGGAGATGGGTATTTAAAATATACAGGATTTAAACAGGTAAAATGCAAGGAAGTAGTTATATTAAATAGTGTGTGCCTTTGTGAGTTCCTAGAGAGTGCAAAAGAGATTTCCATGGGCTCCTCAAGTCTATGCAGAACAGACTCTCACTATTTCATCCTAGGGGCAACTAAGGTGGGCAAGCAGGCGCCAAGTCCGGAAATTTGTGATAGATCTCAGGTTGAGAGCTGTCACAGGAGATCTGGCAGCAGAGCTGACTCCATTCACAGACAGAAGTCAACAAAATCACACAAGTACAAACTGATGGTGCTGCTTTCACACTCAATTCTTTAAGAGCTTTAAGGTCAGTCACCTAAAACCAATTCTCCTAATGTCCAATCCCCAGGAATACCCATTAGCCTAATAATCATGCTTCTAATATAAATCTGTCATCGATATTTCATATATAATAAGATGCTGTTCTAAGCATCTTTAGATAAGTTGTTTTGTGTATTAAAGGGTATTTTTTAATACTTTAAATACTCAGTCTTAAATGGGTGAGATGCCTTATAAGCCCACAAAGGGAGGCAAAATAGTCACTATGAAAATTTACACATATGCCTGTAAGCTAACACTATTTTAGCACAGATGAAAAGTATATTTGAAAAATGAACATTTTAAATGAATATGTCATTAGGCAAATTGATAATTATGCCAATTGATTCTAAGTAAATTGGTCTTAGGCAATTTGACATTCTTTCCCTAAAGGTGCCTTCCTGCTCTGAAATCCTAGGATTCCTGACATGCGCAGCAAACTCACTGCCTAAGACTGGATGTGCTAAAAAGATTTGTTAGCATTTGCTTGATTCTATCCCCACACGAGGCCAAAAACTTCTAATATGAAGTGAGAATAATAAAAACAATAACAAGTAACCACATATTTACTGTTGGCCAGGTATATACCTATGCATATCATATTCTTTCATCCAATAAGAACATATTGAATATCTACTATATTCAAGGCAGTGTTCTGAATCAACACATGTAATCCTCACAATGACCCTGTGGACTATCCCCCAATACAGCTGGACATAGATATGGTAGTTGAAGCAAAGAGAAGTTAAATAATGGCCTAATTAAATGGTAGAGGTGGGCTTTGAACCCAGGCAGCTCGGGTCAGCGCTTTACTGCATCAGCAGAGAGGCTCTGCCAAGTCATTAACTACGCTGCTCTAGGTGATTTTTAAAACTGGTCAAAACACAAGGGCAGGTTGTGGGGATGCAGATGATATCCCCTGAATGGTTCACAAAAAATGTAAGGGCTCTACCTTCTCAGTGATGGTTTTACTGGAAGATCAGAAATCATTGGTTAAGAATGGTTCACCTTCTCTCTAAGTATATCTGAGAATCTGAGCCAAAAGAGGCTGCCTATCAGAAGAAGATGATGAACAAGAAATTCCAGACAAATCCTATTAACAGCAATCACATGACATGCTGGTGATGTGCGTGTGTGTGTGTGTCTTCTCTCTCCTGGCTGATTATTTATGGGGACCTGAACTCCATTTTCTTACTTCTTTACCTTAATACTTCTGCAATATAAAGGAGTTGAATGTTGCTACTTCAAGACGGGCTTCCGTGCTGGCACCATGAGCAATGTGCATCAGCAGGAGATGGTGAGGGGCCTTATTTCAGTATCTTTTATGCCGTTGTACTGATGAGTGACCAGAACCATCAGAAGTCCACTACACTGAAATAGTATCTAACATTTGGTGCTAAACATCAAACACAATTCCTAACAATAGAAACTGTTTAGTTCTTGTATTACTATGACAGCATTCTTGTGTGTTATTCAAACAAATGTTCCATTTTTTAATTAAAAAAATGAATATACTACTATATATTTTCACATATAAAGTTTTAGTCAACAAAGATGGACACAGTGGCACATGCCTGTAATCCCAGCAACATGGGAGGCTGAGGCAGGAGGATCACAAGTGTGAGGCTAGCCTGAGCAACTTAGGGAGACCCTGTTTCAAAATAAAATTTACAAAAGGGCTAAGAGTATATCTCAGTGGTCGAGGGCCCCTGGTTTCAATCCAAGTATTCCCCAAAACGTAGTAAACAACAACAACCACAAAAAAACCCAATAAAATAAAAATAGACTACTAATTGGAAATTTAGGAAACAATTTTTGAAAAGTAGAGAAACAAGTAAACCTCAGATTGGATTTAAAAATTGCTACTAATTTTATAGTATTGCTGAAAGGTTTCAGCAGTTTGCAAAATGAAGAAAAAGACACAAAGACACTCTGGTATGGTGAAGAAATATTTGCAAGATGTGAAATGTACTTGCAATGTGACTGACCCACTGGGGCCAGTTGTTCCACAGAAGCAAAATGTCTTCTAGAGCTCAGCTGGTGATCGGTTTATGCCCTGAAGCATGATTATAATGTTAACCTTGAAAGGTCCTAATGAAATGAGTTTGTTGGTCTCAGCCTATATATTTTTATATGCACTGGTGCATGCCTTGGAACATATCTTGATGGACTGTCTGCAGAATAGCACAGCATGTTTCTGAGATTACAGCGTGACCCATAGTCTCCACACCATAACTCCTATTTTTCCCACATGATGCACCTTTCAAAATTCAGCCCAGAAGGGAGAAATGACTTCTTAATGACAGTCTGTACATTATTGATGGGGCAATAGCGTGGTAAAGAGATAACCCTAGGTGTCTTGTTTGCCAGTTGATTAACCAGAGTGAGTGCATTCCCTAGGGAAAACATGCTTTGTAGAAAGCCAGTTATCCATTCTGTCTCACTAATAACAACATTGTGAAATTTGAGAAGTGCTCCCCACCTTTGTTCCTCAAATTCTTAGTGGAGTCTGACTCTTTGAGGGCTATACATTAAGACATAAAATTGAGATGTATATATACCATAGGGGTCGGTAGAGTACTATTAAAAATGTAGGTTGAGGTAAATGCCAGAGTTCTATTATATGCCCTTCATACGGAGATGACAGGTCGCCCAAGTGATCCTCCTAATTTTTTTAGACAAGAAATCTATATATATATATGGAAGGGAGAGAAGGTTGCTATGTCTATTACATTGGATTGAAATAAAATATTTAAAAGTGAAGTAATCCCTTGAGGACATTACAGGTTAAGGCTTTAGAATTGAGGGATGTCTCGTGAAGTTCTAATGTGACCATGTCACTCTTTCACAAAAACAGAGGAAGTCTAGTTGAAGTTGTTCAGTCTTCTGTATCAATTTTGGAATCAGTTCAGCATCGTCAGCAGTTTATTCTCTCTCCTGGTGGAAGAGACATTAACTTCTCTTGACTCCACTGCTTTATGACATGAGCCAGCCCAGGATACCCTTCTGTTATATTACACGGGACTCAAATGTTGGGCAAAATTCTGTAGCAAAATTTTTTCACAACTTAAAACTTTGTGTGTCTTACTTCTTTGAATGTGAGTGTCAGGCTGATAAATAGCTTGCATTCTTTGTATTTAACTTCTCTGAATGGAATTCAAGATTTTTTTTACTCTTAGGCCATTAGGAATTTATGAACCATTTTTCTAGTCTTCAGAGAAGAATCTACTTTTACAGAGAAGACTCCAAGGCATTTGTCATTTTATAGAGTGAAGCTACTTAGCAGGTATTAAATAGGAAAATTTTTGGAGTTCTGACAAGCTATAAAACAGGGCCATATATATTTAAGGACTATTGACTAAGCACCGAAACCTTTTATTCTCCCTCACTGAGCATCATATTTTTTCTGTATTTTACATAGAAATAAAATTGTAAAATTATTCAGATATTAGCAATTTTTAGACGATTTCCATTAGTTATCCTGTATTAGTAGTGGTATCTGCACATAACACTTCTGTTTTCTCATTATTCTTAACATACTTAAGGATGTTTGGTTAAAATCCTGTGTGACTACAGCATTTCTTCTCCTGGCTAATGTGAGAAATTCAGACAAGACTGAAGCGAAAAAAGGAGATGAATTATTCAGCCTGCAGAAGAGAAGTCTAAGTGGGTTTGAGGATCATGAAGGAGATTTAATAAAAGTCTTTGTATAAGAAACAGATATACTACAAAGATTGATGGCTGGGCATTCTCTCCATTTACTGAGATCATAATAAGAGGAAATAAGATAGGAAGGACCTAGAGTAGCAATGAGGAAGCATTTCCTGATGTCAAAGTTTTTTGGTTATGAATGGGTTCAGTTCATCATTCAATATTTATTAAGTTTCTATTATATGAGATCATAGTTGCTCAGGATTGAATGGTTTACTTGGAGGTTTTTTTAAGAATATATTTACATTTTAAATGATTCAGACGGTCTTATCTAGAGATACAGAAACAGATCAGAGGCTTTATGATTTTTGTGACTCCTTTAAAGACACAGAAGAAAAAGTGTGATGCTGAATCAAATGTCACACCAACAGAACATGGGTTTTCCCTGTGCTCATCTTCAGAAACATGAAAACTAAAGCATACTAGAATTGTCACCAAAGATAAACCGTGTAGGCAATTGACAAGTTAGTCTATAGCAGCAGACTACTGCACATGTTATAAGGGCATGGAATTACAAGATTGAAGATTGCAAGTGCAATTTGCACAGAATTAGGTAATTAGGTAGCTCTTTGAGACTAAGAGATTCTTCACATACACACACACACACACACACACACATACACACACACACACAGAGAAAGAGAGAGATTGAAGGTAGAGACCTTGAGATGTGGCACAAACCACCCCAGGATAAGTTTAAGATAGAATTAAAAAAAAAAAGGCTAAAGGGTGCTTTAGATTTTATATTAATATGTAAATTCAAATGGGCTTGTCAGAGAATTTCTTGAGTGCTGCAAATTGTGGTCAAAACAGCCTAGTTAATAAATTATGTAGCTGTGTATAAACAAAGACTTATCTGTTCTCATCCTTTACTGCATCTTGGAGAAGCACCAACACCACCCCCATCCCCACACTATTGGGGAAACTAGTGTTCTAGGCTGCCTGTGCTGTTACATACCTGCTGCCTTTGATCTTTCTGTCCCCAGGAAGCAAGGGTAGGACTTTTAGACAGAACCTGTCACTGTGTGTATGCACTGTTCTAAAAAGGATAGGCTTAAGGCCAATTGTGCATATGACCTGGAGGACATATCCAAGTCTATGCGGCCAACCCTTCCCTTCTGAATATATTTGGTGCCTGGAGGAGGGGCTGAAGGAAGGTTTAACTCACAGTCAAGTTTACATATAGAATCATCTACCTACTGGTTTATTTTGATGAATGAAGGTGGTGACTTATCTTTCATTCTCAGTAACTCTTGTGAGAGTGAGCATTGACCAAGGATTGTTGTTCTTAAGTGTTGTGGTTTCGGGGATAGTCTTTCAGTGAATACTTTGGAATTTATAGATGTATTAAATAGTATGGCCTGGAATGAACATACAACTCCAATTTGCTTGTATTTAGGCTGAAAGCAATAAAATTAGCACTTCTTTATATCTGGATGATTGTGACTTTCTCTGATACCCCAGTGCTTCCCTGCACACTTGGAACTGATTTAATCAACTGCTTGTTTAAATTTTCTATATTCAACAGTTTTCCTTTGAAGTAATATTTCTATGTAGCTAACTTATCTTGTCTTCATCATGTCAAGCCACCATTCAACCCCCAAATCCTGTCATTTATTTTTGTTGTTTTCTATTATTTCCTCTTGAAATTAGTAATCCTATAGATGAATATATCCCTATTTCCCAGAAAAGTTCCTGGCCTATTATTTATGCTAAAAAATGTTTTGTGAATAAATAAGAAATATATAAAGTAGTCTTTATCAAATTTATATTTGTAAAAGCATTACATATTGATCCAATAAAATATTCTAAGATTTATTAAAAACTTGATCATAAGCCGGGCGCCGTGGCACATGCCTGTAATCCCAGCACTTTGGGAGGCTGAGACAGGAGAATTCAAAGCCAGCCTCAGCAACAGTGAGGCACTAAGCAACTCAGTGAGACCCTGTCTCTACATAAAACACAAAAAAGGGCTGGAGATATGGCTCAGTGGTTGAACACCCCTGAGTTCAATCCCTGGTACCAAAAAAAAAAAAAAAAAAAAAAACTTGATCATGCTGTGGCATTAAAGATGTAAACACTAATTTATTCCCTTTGATTAATCTCAATATAATTTATGATCATACACATCAGAACACTAGAATGGGTTGTACATGGTGGTCATCACTTTTCCTTTGTGTGTGTATGACTAATTTCTTAGAACATTAACAAAGGATATATGTGCATCAAGTTTTTCCTTGGTTTTCTTACAAATTTCATCTAGATATTTTGATGTTTTATGGATACTGTTTGTTTTATTATGTTTTGTGATAAAATATAATTTTAAGCTACTTATGACAGAATTTGGGGATTTGGCCAATATTTAATATTTTACAATTTTACAATATTTTACAATTCATTATTTAGTAAAAAGCTGGAGGATCTGATGGTTGTTTAGTCCTAGTTTTGAAAAAGTAGTCTACTTGCAATCCTCTTGCTGGATGAGCATTTAAGAACAACCCCTTCAAATCACAACGTCTCTGCTGTATTTTGGAACAGTGAAACCGATTACATCCATTTTTAGGACATATTCTTTGACAATTTTCAACTCTCTTGCTTCCTTCCTCTCTTTGTCAACAACTATATATTATATTATTTGTGCACATTTTTGCCTTTCTTTGAACGTAGAGAGAACATTTCTTTTCCTATCCAATAACTAACTGTATTCTGTGTAAAATGGATGCAGAATTAATATGATTAAATTGCAGATAATCTGGAAAATGAATAAAATTAACGTCCTGTTTCTACTAAAATTTACAATTCTTCAGCATTCTGCCAGAGGACTAAGACTATTCTTCATTGATTTCCTGTCAATCATTAAATTCATATTTTACTGTTCTGTTTTACTCCATTGTTCAGAATTACCCATTTCAGCCTAATTTATTACTTACTCTGTGCTATTTAGGTCTGCTTGCTGGTTCTGAATGACCACATATCATTTTACAGATATAATTCACATGAGATAGAAAGCTTAATATAGCTTCTCAACATTTGATCACTTCATAATGTCATGTTTTTGGATTAATGGTATACTGTATCCTATTTCACTAAGTTAAAACGAGACTCTAATAAAAATTATGGTGGCTAAAAGTCTAATTTTAGTATATAAAATAATATATATCCTTTAAGAAATACATATCCTTTAAGTCACATTTTTCCCTTAATTGATCACCATAGGAACATTCTGATGGAACTGTTGTTGAAATTATGTCACTGTCAAAGACCATGATTTAATAGAACATTGAAGGACTTAGGGGAAGATAGAAATTGAAACCGACTTTTCTAGAATCTTCGTCTTTCATTTCTTCCATTGCAAACAGATATACAAGCACCTAATTTTAGTTTTCATTATCTTATGAACTTCTTACACTTAAGACTAAACTATATGGAATCACCTTTTTTAAAAAAATTTTTGGTCAATTCATTTGCTCCAATACAATATGAATTTCAACTTGAACCAGATACTAGCTATTTTATTATTATGGACAGAAGCTCAATAAATATTAAGCCAATAAAAGTGTAGCTCTAGTGAGAAGAAATATATTAGATAAAATAATTATGGGAAAAAATATGAGATCACAGAAGCAAGAATCGAATGGCATAAAAAAAGTTTCATGGATTGGTGAAAAGAAAGATAGGTGTCATGTGTAACAAACCAATTAACTTTCATCAGGCAAGAGAGTCAATGTGTTCTTGACAGAGGTAAAGCAATAGGCATAATTTGTTTGCAGATTAAAAAGCCTCTTTGATACGCTACCACATTATAGGAATATGAAGTTATAATTTATATATGAATTATATATTGAATGAAACAAAAGAAATTATATATTGAATGAAACAAAAGTGATGAAGAACATTGACAGGCATTCCGTATTAGATAGGACAAAAATCTAAATAGAAGGAAGGGGCTGCGGATGTGCCTACATGCCATCTCTGCTTAGGCGACTAAAGGGAACAAAATTGAAACCTAAGAGGAATTAGCATTGTCAATCAATTGTAATGTCAAATAAATGAGAATCAAATTGGATGTGTTATTAGAAATTTATTTCATTGCCCTTCCTTAGAAAATATAAAAGAATTTTACCTCAATGATAGCTATATCTTCCAAGCTAAAAGGATGTCATACTATTAGATAGTTAGAAAATTCTGCCCAAATTCTACCCACAAATGATACTGGGTCAGATCTTTACTATACTCCTTCAGTAAAGAATCACATATTTATGTAAATTTTTTTCATATACTTCTGTCATCAATTTATATATGTTTTTTCTCTCTTCTTCACTTCATGTTTTTCCAGACCTATAAGCCCAGTACAGCACAGCACACCATTCAGTTTTAACATTTTTGTGGTAAACTCCAATGGAGTCACATTTTTCACAATTATATTGGAATAGATTCCAATATTGCTATACTTCAAAAATTTTCAGTGTTTCCAATGCAGGCTAACTCTAGTTGTATTGTTGTTATAATTTATGTAACTCCGAGATTATTTCCTTTTTCTGTAATTCCAAACTAGATTAACAGTATAATAATTATGGAAAAAATATGAGATCACAGAATCAAGAATTGAATGGCATAAAAAATGTCACATGGATTGGTGAAAAGAAAGATGGGTGCCATGTGTAACAAACCACTTAATATTCATTAGGCAAGAGAGTCAATGTGTTCTTAATAGAGGTAAAGCAACAGGCATCCTCTAGAAGGTTATTTTTGATACCGCCCTTTCCTTCACCTACCCGAGGCTTCCTTAATTCTCTCTATACTTCATTTTTCTCCATAATTCACAGACTAATTAATTAATACTTCCAATGCTTCTAGCCAGTATTATTGTACTCAATAATAATAGTTTCTAATTATATGTGCATTTTTTTAAAACATGCAGTTTGCTACATATTGTATAAACATTATTTTCCGTAATTTTTTAATGTTGCATCAAGAAAAGTATTATGCTTGCTTTACAAATGAAGTGTAAAATTCAGAAAGGCTAATATACTTACAATCAGTAAGAGTAGAATTCAAGATTCTGAAGTATGATGTTCTGATGCTCTGATCTGGTGATATTTCTCATATTTTCTGTTTGTTGTCTTTGATTTATTTAGTGGATCCTTCATAATATTACCATTTCCCCTGCCTGTGATGGGGATTGAACCCAGGGTCTTGCACATGCTGGGCAAGTACTCCATCACTGGGCTAAATCTTCAGCTTAAAAATACTTAAAAAGGGATGAGTAACTTAGAATTTAAATTCCTTCAGCACAGTCCACTCTTTCATCTATACTGCCTTCTGGATAAAATAAAAGCTCCTTAACGCATCATATCAAACTCTCCATGATCTATCCTATTTGACCCACCAAACAACTCCAGCCATACTCAACTGTGAACATTCTTTATGGCAGAGTCTTCTCCTGATCTTCATAGTGTTATTGTCTCTTGGACTCTCCTCCTTCAGTGTCCACTGAGAGATGTATCACAATATCATCTTCTCCACCATACTCCAATGTTTGTCAATATGGTTCTTTCAAGGGAAGGTTCTGCCTATATCTGTGACCACGATGCTCAGCACATTGACTTACACAAGAGATGATCAGTAAGAGACTGCTGATTGAATGCATGGATATGCTCGAGTGATTTGTCTTAAATGTGTGAATTTTGAAAAATCTTAACTTTTACTTCTACTTTAAACTTTGAAAATATTATGATTTTGTGTGTTCTTGTTTATGCCTGTCCTTATGTAGACACTTTTATGTATGCTGAGTTTTTCAATATTATGCCTTTTTCATAATTTTGTTTAGGCAAACGCATAGTTACCTCTAGTCAATCTGCTTGACTATTTCTTTGTTGTTAAATTGTTAAGCAATTAGTATTTCTTCCCATTTGGATAACATTACAATGAGTACTAGGGGGTGAATATTTCTTAAAAATTATTCTTGGAAATACATTGCTTAGGTCATAACCTAGCAACAAGTTTAGTAGATAAAGACATTAACTTTTACTTGGCACCAGAGAAGGGAGTCAACAAACTATAGCCCACAGGCCATTACTTGTTTTTTATAAATGAAGTTTTATTGTAGCATAGCTAGACTTTTTTATTTTGATACTGTCTATGGCTGTTTTCAAAGGGCAGAGTTTAGCTTATAAAGCTTAAAATATTTGTTACTAGGCTCTTCATAGAAAAATTTTCTAACTCCCAAATAGCAACATCTATTTGGCTTACTTCTATGATGCAGTTTTCACTTCAAATAAGAAACTTGAGGGTTGAAAGATTTCATGATACTCAATCATGATTGTATTATAACATTATGAATTGTCTTTTCTCAGAGATAATCTCACTTTTCCCTGAGAGATACATTAAGAGATAGACTCTGGCTAGAGAAATCTGTAGCATGGGCCTGGCAGCTTAGAAAACTTCCGTAGAGCTTGGTTATGTGTGCCTCCAAAGAAAGTGTGTAGCTTTTGGAGTCACCATTAGTATTTCTGTGACTGCCAAGTGCTTATTACCTTTGCTAATGAGTCCTGTTGAAATCACATCCTCAACTAGTTTACAGTGCTAACAAATCCAAGAGAAATATAAAAGCTCTACCCATCAGCTTTGTTACCTGCTTTAGCACGTTGAATTGCAGATGTTTTGTCTTCTAATAGCACAGTTTAATATACACAAAAGTGTCTTAAAGCAAAATTTAGGTTATTGCATAAAGGTCTGCTGACTTGCTCCAGCATGGCATTATGCTGAGATGGTGTGCCAGGTGCAGAGGGACTATCACGTCTCGTTATTTCTGTGTTACAAAATCAAGTAATATGGGCATGTTATAGGACAGATTATTTTCTTGTAATACAGTGTGAACCAATTTGCCAAATAAAAATGGAATGAAAACAGCAGCTTGTAGCAACACCTAAAATATCTTTTGAGTCATTATCTCTTTAATGAAAGGCAGCACTGGACAATTTCAGCACAAATTGTAGTTTAGCATCTCATTAACTGAATAATGACTTATACCCACCATGCATTTCTAAGTACAAGTATTATAAAAATGTACATCAAAATGAATCAATAGTTCATTCTTCTATCCATGCTCTGATGACAATTACAATCTTTCTGTTCTTTATTATTTCATAATTTTGTTTCTTTTATCTTCATCAGCTGTTAAGTAGATCAGAATGAGATTTCTAAGCATCCTATTTACTACATTCCTAGGTATTTAAATAATTTATCCCATAGTGGGTTATATGACTATTTGATTCTGATTTGTCATTTGACTGATGATTTTCTTTTCTTCGGAGACTGAGAAAAATAAAATAAATAAAGAAGAAACTGACTTTGTATACGAAAGACCTCCCAGCACATAAATCACTACTGGGCCTCTCCTAGTACTAGTACAACAAATCTTGCAACTTTTTAATTGAAGCCTGTTGAGACTAGAATGTTTTTCTTTTTTAGTTCAGTTAGAACATTCCTCTCCATAAGTGATATTTTCCTTTCAGTAATCAAGTAATTACTAAGCTAATTTCACTTCTTTTGTACAAACTTTGGCTTGTGTTCATCAGCTTGGATCTTTCACCCTGATAAACCTGTGCTATTGGGGCTGAAATGGCTGATCCCTACCAGGCTTGAATATCTGCAGGCATTTTGCTCCAGTTTCACACTGAGATAGCAATCAATCCCATCTGTTCTTTATCATTAGGAATTCACAGTGTACCCAGAGCCATTCTTCAAGTAAGAATGCAAACTTTCAAGCCAGTTTTCTAGATACACACACAGACACACAGATTATCTATATCTATATACGCATGATTTTTTATACCCTACAATTCTCATATAGAATTTGAATAAGAAGAACATATAGGCATCTAGAAATGATTCTTTGTGGATAAATCTCATTTGTATATACTGATAGGCTTGATGAGAAAAAGAAGTTCTTCTATCAACATTATTGTTTTCCATGAAAAGTATCAATGACTAATTGTGTGATGTACCGTGTTTATGCTATTAGTAAAAGGGATCATGTTGCTTTTCAAAACACTTATAGATTTAGGCCAGATCATCAATCTAACATTAGCATTCTTTGATTTTTGCTTCAAGCACCTGGTCATTGACTTAGACAGTATTCCTGTTTGATAGGTTGTCAAAGTCAAGAATAATCTGTTTTAGATTCATCACAGTTCATTCAGTTAGTATATCAACATTAAAATAATATTAATGTTAAAATATAGCAGCATATTAATTAGCTACTATACTACATGTGTTTTCATATAGGTATAAGAAAGCATGAAATTTAAGAGTCCTGAAGAATAACATCTTCCTACTTTACAGTATAATTGGAAAAAACCCTTAAAATTTAAAATATAGACTAAACTGATCTCATATGAATCCTTTTAAGTACTAATCTAGTGTGTGTGGTATGAAGACATTTTAATGTAATACCTTTCTTGATCCAGTGAATCCTGCCTACTTTAACAGGTTAGTACATGTTTTGAATAAATAAAGTTATTTAATCTCTTTAACATATCTCAAAGAATATCTAATACTTGATAATCTTAAAGCCATCTTCAAAGTCTGTAAAACTACTTAAGTTTTGATCAAAATATTAGATGTTTCTGTAAGAGATTTAATAACACTTCTGTTGCAAATATTACTTATTTTAACTTTTCAATATTTTACTAAAGCTATGAAAATTAATCATACCTCTTACAAAAGCATAACACAATGTCCTATGTTTTAAAAAATAATTTCAATAAACTAGTAAACTTGAAACTGCAAACAAAAACATGGGAAAATCCAAAGAATTAAAAAGTATCCACTTTACACAAATTATATTTTCTATTGCTTATTAAGATTTTCCTTACTATAAAGGTGGGTGTAAAATATATTCACTTTAAAAATATCATATTTGAAATACAATTTTGTACTAAACATGAGAATTTACTAACTGAACAATTAGCAATTGCTAATATGTAGCTCTCAAATATGTCTCAGTAAAAAGAACAAATGTAAAAGCCTTTGAAATAAGATCTAGGAATTTTTAAAAGTATGTCTTTTGTATAATATTAATTAAAGCATAATAATTGAAACCCCTTAAAGTCAATTTACTTAAATAAAAAAATTATGACAGCATGAATAGAAAATTTTAATTGTGAATTTCTAAGGTCTTCTCTGGCGATTTAGCTCCAGGGGACAAAGCAGATTTGTGTACATTTTCTTTGATGTTTCGTATTCCTTTTCATTATATAATTTCTTTGGCATTTTTTTCTTCATAGATCTTTCAATTGCTTTAAAATATTAAGCTTGTGAAAATGTGATCTGAAAGTACAGTGGGATCTGTGACAAAGTGTCAATTAGAAGCAGTTAGCACTGCCATTTGCCTCGTAATTCCATCAGAAAGGACTCAACAGACGAGAGAAAAACAGAAGCATACATGGGGGAGGCATAGCAGGAGGCTACAAGCTCCTCTCCTTGTGTGCTTTAGTCTCAATACCTGAATACAGGAAAAAAACAGGTTGAGTCGATATTCTCCTGTTTATCTTTAATACCTAATGGTGAGGAAGACAACACATTGCAAATTATTTTTCTTTTTGGCTTGTTAAATTTTGGTTAGCTGTATTTATTGAAAAATTCTTACTTCTCAGTCTTCATTCAAGTTAGTCATCCAAGTCTCTAAATTTTAAATGATAATGGTACTCATTCCAATCTATTTTTAAAGATCCAGCAAATCACCCAATTTTATCAATTTTTCTTTCAAGATATCTTAGATCCAGTGTGATTTCACTTCATTTGCATTGTAGTATCCTAATCT
The DNA here is from genome assembly GCA_028644305.1 of Xerus rutilus. Lineage (NCBI taxonomy): Eukaryota > Metazoa > Chordata > Mammalia > Rodentia > Sciuridae > Xerus > Xerus rutilus. Next base: position 49,605,352 of record CM053408.1, read on the forward strand.
ATAATATCATCACTTCACAAAAGATCAATCAAAGAACTTCACAGGTGTTCTAATTCAAGTCTTTGTGGTCTGAACCATTCTACATGCAACTGACAGATGAACCTCATTAAATCCTTAGAAAAATGTTATCTACTCACTCTTCACAACCAATGTCAAAAGTACATTCCATATTGTCTTTCCCAGCACACATTCATATGTCATGTGATTTCTCAAGTATAACTTTAGCTAAGGTTATCTTAGCCTCTACACATCAGAGTTTTAATATCACCTAGGCTTTGTTTGGATTTGGTGTTTGAATTAAGTTTTAAAAACAGAATGTAACACCAGTACTAGAAAATAAGAGGATTTTTTTCAAGCTGATCTTTACTTAGTAGGTATAATGGCTGCATTGATTCCTCCTACAACTGTTATCTAGCTTTTGATTTAGCACTAATAACTTATTCATCTATTTCTCATCCACCAATTTTCAAGGTACACATATATTTTAGACAGTATCAGGAGGCACCAAATTAGAGATGGTAAAATGATCACAAATAGATCTAAATACAAGAGGATTTTGTACACCATTATTATCCAAATGTTAAACTTTCTTTACCACTTTTTATGTTACAAGACAGGGTTACATACCTATTCCCTAAACTCTGGAATACGGGAAGTCTGGATGCTTAATTAAATTCATTTTACTTCAGATTTTTCTAGTTAAGTAAATTATGATGGATACTCTTCCACTGGAACTTTAAGAAAGATACTCAACAAATTGAGATGAAAATGTCACTGAATAATCAGTGTTCATTTTTGTTGAATATCAACCTAAATATACAAAATAGATTTTTGTTACATGTTGAATTGTTTCCACCAAAAAGATTTATTGAATCCTAATCCTCATACTTGTGATGTTATTTGGAAACTGAGTATTTATACCTGTAATCAAGTTAAGATAAAATTACATTGGTTTGGGTGGGCCTTGGCCCAGTCAGATGTCTTATAAGAGGGAAACTTGGACACAGTGTAAATAGACACAGGGAATAAAACCACGAGGCAATAAAGATGAAGATGGTAATCATGCATCTGCCATCTGACGAAAGCCGACTGTCAAGAAACACAACAATGTAGGAAAGAGGCATCCAAACTAATCTCTCTCAGAGTCCTCTGGAAGTAACCGACCTTTCTAGCACCTTGATTTTGAATTTCTAGCCTCTGAAACTATGAAAGAATAAATTATCATTATTTTAAGGCACACAGTTTGAGGTACTTTGTTGCAGTAACCCTAGGAAATATAAACAATGTCTAAGCATGTTATTGAAATACTAATTCATCCATGCATCTATCATCTATCCATTCATCATTGTCCTCTATCTATCTATTGAAATTTCATCTATCCATCCATTCATTTATTAATCCTAATAAAAAAGCACAAATATTAGTCAAAGCCAAGTTGCAAGATTTTTATTGAGTTTTTAATTTTTTCAAAGCCTGTTTCCTCCTATGAAACGTGAATAACTTTTAGGATTAAATAATGTAGAATTTAGAATAGTACCAAAAACATTAGTAAGGGAGCAATGATTTCACACACACACACACACACACACACACACACAACACACCATGGTTTTGTAGCAGCTGGTGGGTGCTCATATTCATGTTGCCTTTATTCATTAGCAATACTTGTCTAGGAAACTATGTACGTATTATCTACACATCCATGTATGTATACAAATGTTTAAGTGACTTTGCAGCAGAAATTACTAATCGTCCCAAATATCCATACTCTACTCAGAGATTCACTTGAGTACATAAAAATATGTAATCAAAATTATATTTTTCATGTGCTCAAACTCAAAATTTGTGACTATAGAAATGTATTTGGCCCCTGGAATATGTGTGGATATGTTGCATTACTGTCACTGTATTTGAAGGAGACAGTGTACTGTTCCTAGTCATATTGGATTCTGTTTTCTGGTATAGCAGGAGCTCAAGTGATCTTCTTGACTATCAGTTAAAAATTCCATTTTCTACTGAGAGTGGTAGAGCAAACAGTAGTAGGAAGACTAGTTAATTATAGTTTCTGTAGGAGTTAACTAATTCTAACTGATGTCTATGCACTAATAACTTGAGAACAATTACATTTCAATCCCTAGCAGTTAGAGAAATGCAAATTAAAACTACACTGAAATTTTATCTCACTACAGGCAGAATGGAAATTATCAAGAATACAAGTAACAATCAATGTTTGTGAGGATGTGGAGAAAAGGGTACACTCATATATTGCTGGTGGGCCTGCAAATTGGTACAACCACTCTGGAAAGCAGTATGGAGATTTCTTAAAAAACTTGGAATGCAACCACCAGTCACCCCACTTCTTGGTGTGGATCCAAAGTATTGAAAATCAGCATACTACAGTGGCATAGCCACATCAATGTTTATAGCAACACAATTCACAATAACTAAACTATTGGAACCAATTTAAATGTCCTTAAACAGGTAAATGGATAAATGATTGTGGTTTATATACACAATGGCATATTACTCAGCCATAAAGAAGAATGACTTTATGACATTTGCAAGTGAATGGATGGATCTGAAGACTATCATGCTAAGCTTAAATAAGCCATTCCCAAAAAACCAATGACTGAATTTTCTCTCTGATATGTGGATGCTAACACACAACAAGGGGGAGGGAAGAATAGATCTTAGACAAGGGGAAGAAAGGGAAAGGAGAGGGGATAAGAATATGAAAGACATTGGAATGAATCTAACATAACTTTCCTATGTTCATATAGGAATACATCACAGTGACTCTAAATATCATGTACATCCACAAGACTGGGATCCTAATTAAAATAAGATATACACCATTTTTGTATAAATATTTCAAAATGGACTCTACTGTCATGTATAACTAAAAAGAACAAATAAAAATTTTAAAAAGTATAAATTATAATTAGAAATAGCAAAAAAATTTCTACATAAACAATGAAACATAAGTATGACTGGGTTGAATACAAGGACATTCTGCAAGTGCACTCATTCATAATCAACATCTTCACGTTTGTAATTAGATCCCTGACGAATATGGAACTGTCCAACTATTCCCCAACTGCGAACAAGTCCTCATTTTGTAGGAGAGAAACTTTTTCTTATTTAGGTAACTGTTGCACCAATCCCTATAATTTCTGTCTTATTAATCTTTAGAAACTCTAATATCTAAACTTTCTAAGATTATTCTTAAATAGTATATATGGAAGGAAAAATATGCAGTTAATTTTATGACGCTTCTCTTAGTTTTTCTGGCCAGGGCTGTCTGTAGCAGAACTACAGGCCTTTCAGTTTCTTGACTAGAGCAAGCTCTCAGCAATCCTAGAACTAGATCTTTTTCACTTTGATTTGTTACAGGTTGTCTTGCATTTCATTCTATGTTTTTAGTCTCATGCTGTTTTGAATCATGGACAGCAGCTCTATCTTTGACTTCTTCTGCTTTGATAGTTGTTACAGAATTTTGGAATTGTCTATTGTAAGTACATAGAAATACTTTTGGCTTTTTCTTGTTGTTTTTCTATCTCTGTGCTCATCTCCTCCAACTCCCACCCCCTGGTAGAGTGGTAGTAATAAACTGGGAGGGCCTACTTGTTGCCTACAGAGGTTTTATATAAGAGAAGAATAACTTGTGTGAAGAAATTTTTTAGGAATATCATGTTTCAAAAACATTTTTTGTGTTGTTCTTTATTATTGTTTTCAAGACAATAATATAGAAAAAATAAAGTTTAGACCAAAAGTTATTATCTGCCCTTGGTTCTGGAGCATGACCACAGCTCCCGTCCACAGGTGTGATGGCCATCTGCTCTGTCCATTCATATGTGCTCATGTTTAGCCATGTGCTAAGCTCTGTTAGGCCATGGCCTAACAGATGACCAGTGTGCTTTGATTAATGTAAATTTAAGCAGTTTGCCTTTGAGCATTGTTGTCTATTGTATGCAATTGAGAAAAAATTATGTATCCCTGTGACTGGCTAATAATAAACACAGTAAATAAATTTAGCTTAAATAGAAAGGCAATTCATTAACTATCAAATGCCAGTCAATAAACTGTGGTCACCAATTATTCCTGCATATTCTTCAAAGAAAAAAGAACCCATAGAACATTTCTTTGAATTGTCTGAATCTTAGAAGAACAGTAACAAATTAATGTACATGATAACTGTAAATTATGTTTTTTTGAGATTCTTATTTTGAATAGTAATTTCTATGTATTTAAATCAATCTAAAATGAGTAATTTATGTTCATTTTATATCCTTAAGAACTTAGTCCTTTATGAAATATTTAATTATGTGTGAGTACCTTAAAACTAGCACCTTAAAACCTTACTAGTGCCTTAAAACTAGACAGTGCTCTACAAATCTATTATTATATTTAGCACTTAATTATGTATATTAAATAGATACATATATACAATAATATATCACATATGTTATAGATATATAATAATAATACCTTTTAAATGGTTACTATTTTAGTATTGATTCTATTCAGCTATATAATTTCTTTGATATTGGGAAAAAAAACCTGAAATAAGTACTTTCTGATATTAAGAAAACATTAAACATTGGAGAAATAATGAGGAAATTTGGGTTATAGTGAGAAATGCAACCCTTCTCTTAAGGCCAAATCTCCCATTTGCTCCTGAGTTCCTCATAATACTTGTTGTTTTGAGAACTATATTCCAGAAATTGTTGCTTTTTTTTTTTGGACATCTTAATATTTTTCTCTTTGTAGTGAGCATTTTGTGTTTGGAAATTTTTCATTAAAAATGAACAGAAACCTTCCCTGACCCTATGTTCGAGACAAACAACTTCCCATTTTCCCACTCTCTTTTACAGTAAAACTTCATAAAAGTGATAGTTCCCAAAAGGGATATGAACTACCTCCAATATCTGACCTGTGTCCTCTCTTCTACTGGTAACAGGCGCACCACTTATCACTGCATAAAAGACTTTTGTTATGAAGTCCAGTGATGTTTGTTTGCCAGATCCTACATTCTATTCTGTGTTCTCATCTTACTTGATCTCTCAGAAGTTTTCAGCATAGTTGTCATACTGCTGGACTCTCCCATCACAATCATAGTTCCTCCCATCTCATGTGATGTTCAGTCTTAATCTTCTTGGTTTGTTTCTTTTTGTGAATGTCCTCTAAGTCCTGGAGTCCCCAGGTTTTTGACACCTGATTCATGTCATTTCTGTTCATACATTGACTTCTGTTTCCCATCTTTTCATTTCAACCCCATGGTATTGTTCATTATTCAACTGCCTACTAGCGGTCTCTATTTGAATATCTACAAAGTTTTGCAAACTTAGCATGATCCAAAAAGATCTTTTGATTCTTCTTTTTCTCACACCCCATTTCTGAACATCACTTTTCACCAGTATTCCACATCTGGGTAAATACTACCGGCAACCATTCCTATCTGATCAGGTCCAAATTCCAGAAGTCATTCTTCTTCCTTTCCTTCTCTTTCCAGTCACTTGTAATTACAACTCATCCACAAGACCTTTTGGCTCCACTGGAAAATTATTTTAAATTTATTTATTTCCCATCATCTCTGCTTTTATTACCTTCATCCAGTATTCCATCATCTCTTTTCCAACTCATTGTAGTTGTCCCAAGTTGATCTTCCTGCTTTCACTTTTGTGTTCTACCATGGTTTATATCATGCTATGGTAACTTGAATCTTCTTTTGTAAATAATGGATCAGGGCTAGGAAAGTAGCTCAGTTATAGGGCACTTGTCAAGCATAAGTGAAGCTCTAGGTTCCAACCCCCAAACAAATATTAAACAAACAATCACATATATAAATACTGGGCCAAATGATATGTTGATGGCTTTCACAGCACCTACATCAAACCTCTTTCTTGTGACCTCTTTCTTGGTCTGACCTGGTTTTGTCCTTGATGCATGTAATAAAATATCTCCCTTACATGCTACATATTCTCAATGATAATGGCTTATTTTCATGTATTATGCATAGAAATGTCAAGTCATATTACTTTTAAGAGAGAACTCTTTTTCCAAATTTTTACTCCTTCAAATACACGCACACAACTCACTGTACAAACAATTTATGTCAATACTATGTATTATATTTTATAGATAATATTTCTATAGGGGCTAAAATTATCATATGTACATATGCATATGTATGTGCATGTATGTATATATGCTCATTTTCTATTATCCTTAACTAGAATATAAGCATGATGAGAATATAAGCTTATCAATCTATTTTATCTCTGTATCAAAGTTCCTAAAACAGTGTCTCATATACAATATATGAGATAAACTCAAAACCAAGGCTTACAAGAAATACATAAGAGTTCTGGGAGTAGTTAACCTAGACAAAAGACTCAGGTAATACATGTGAATATTTGTTATTAAAGTAATCAGAAAAGACTCAGATGATGACTGAGCAAAGCTAGGCAGCAACTCTTGATTCCTCCACAGTCCAGAAATAAAGCAATAAAAGAACAGCTTATAAGAGAGGTGGGTGACAGAATAAATACTGTGAAAAAGTCAAATGGGTTGTTTGGAAGTTTATTGGAGAAAAATCTAGATGACCACAAGGAGATAGGATTTAGACCACTGTAGATAGGATTTAGGCTTCTGATAGACAGTATACTTACATTTTATATAAGACTTCTTATACATAAAAGCTTTCTCCCCAGTAGTTACCATAACCCAATGTAATATCAAGTCCCACTGATGTAACATAACTAATCTAATTGAACAGATTTATTTTCCTCATCAAGTCAATCAACTATTTTGAATAATGGAATCATCATGTTTCATACCTATCTCAGCAGTGTACCAAGACCTGTATAAATTACAAGAAATCCAACTCCTCACAAAACTTTTTTTTTTTTTAATAATCTAGTCCTATTTTTCTTTTCCTTCTTAATTCACCATCATCATCATGGCATCATTTTTTTTTTGAGGACTATGGGAGAAATGTTATTAAGAGAAGCAGTATAAATCAGTTTACTCCTGGAGCCGTTACTTTCCCCCCAAGAAGAGTCTTATCATCTTTTTGTTATGGATGCCTATAAGGAATGTAGGATCTAATGGGCATTTTTGCCCTTTGATGTTAATCATAATCAGTACTGTATGGAAGAAAAGACACTCCTCCTTCCCTATTAAGTTCAATAGCTGGGACCATAAAATAAGCTGACTACAGGAATATTAACAGGAGAATATGTATACTAATGTATTAATGTTTACTAATAAAACATAGGGGCATCAAAAGAAAAAAAATTGAACACCCAAAAACAAAGTGTTGAGATTTGAGAGCTTATTTGTTATATTCATTAGGGACGGGAAGGAGAGGTAAGGCACTTCTGAGAGAGATTCTGAGGAAACAAAAGGACCCTAAGAAAAATAGATGGGAGATATGAGAGTTTGTAACAAAGTTTGTCTGGGTGTGGTGTTGACTTCCAGGCAATACTTTTAAAGTTTTATTTTATTTTTTATTTGTTCTTTTTAGATGTACATGACAATAGAGTATATTTTGACATATATATGTATACATAGAGTATAACTTATCCTGATTAGAATCCCATTGTTGTGGTTGTACATGATATGGAATTTCACTGGTCGTGTATTCATATATGAACTTAGGAAAGTTATGTCCAATTCATTCCACTGTCTTTCCTATTCCCATTCTCTCTCCCTGCCCTTCATTCCTCCATCTAATCCACTGAAATTTATTCTTCCCTCAACACCTCACCCTATTGTGTGTTAGCATCCACGTATCAAAGAGAACATTTGGCCTTTGTTTTTTGGGACTGGCTTATTTCACTTAGCATGACAATGTTCAGTTCCATCCATTTACTGACAAATGTCATAATCTCATTCTTCTTTGTAGATTATTAATATTCCATTATGTTTATATACTATATTTTCTTTATTCATTCATCTTTTGAAGGGCACCTAGATTGGTTCTGTGGTTTAGCAGTTGTGAATTGAGCTGCTGTAAACACTGATATGGCTGCATCACTGTAATGTGCTGTTTTTAAGTCCATTGGGTATAGGCCAAGGAGTGGGATAACTGGGTCAAATGGTGGTTCTGTTCCAAGTTTTCTGAGGAATCTCCATATTACTTTCCAGAGTGGCTGCACCAATTTTCAGTTCTACCAGCAATGTATAAATGAACTTTTTCCACACATCCTCACAAATATTTATTATGTGTATTCTTGATAATTGCCATTCTGACTGGAGTAAGATGAGATCTCAATGTAGTTTTAATTTGCATTTCTCTAATTGCTAAAGATGCTGAATATTTTTTCGTATATTTTTTGACCATTTGCATTTCTTCTATGAAGTGCCTCTTCAGTTCCTTTGCTCATTTATTAATTGGTTTATTTGAGTTTTCTTGGTGTTAAGTTTTTGAGTTCTTTGTTTATCCTGGAGATTAATATTCTATCTGAGGTGCAGGTAGCAAAGATTTTCTTCCATTCTGTAGGCTTTCTCTCTACTTTCTTGATTTTTTCCTTTGCTGTGAATACGATTTTTAGTTTGATACCATCCCACTTATTGATTCATGATTTTACTCCTTGCATTTCAGAAATCTTATTGAGGAAGCTGTTTTCTAAGCAACATGATAGAAATATGGGCCTACTTTTTCTTATAGTAGGTGCAGGATCCTCTGGTCTAATGTCCAGGCATCTATTTTGAGGTAATACTCAATCTTCCATGGCTGATGAAACTTCCAGTTAGAGGATGTATAACAACTGAATTCCCATTGGAGACTCTATCTTTAGGTGTTGTACTAGTCATCTTTGTGTCACATACCAAATACTTGACAAAATCAACTTAGAGGCAGGAAAGTTTAGTTTGGCTCATGATTTCAGAGGTTTATACCAGGGTCAGCCAATTCAATTGCTCTAAGCCCAAAGTGAGGCAGAACATCATAACAGAAGGGCCTGTTGGAGGGAAGCTGTTCTGGCCATGGTGGTCAGGAAGCAGAGATGGAGGAGGTAGCTTAAGGAAAGATAAACCCTTCCAGAGAAAGCTCTTGTGATCCACTTCCTCAGCCATGTCCCATTTGCCTACAGTTACCACTGCATTAGTACATTCAAATTTTGGACCGATTAATTTCAGCTCTCACAATTCAATCATTTCACCTCTGAATATTCCTGCATTAACACGGTACTTTTGGGGGGACTCCTTACAAAACAATAACAGATAGATAAAGGTAGAGAAAGCGCCTGCCTGTATTTGCTGTTTTTCAAGTGTTTTTATCTTAAAACAACCAATATGTCAAAGTGGTACATTCTAGTCTCTGACAGTGTTAATTACCCAATATTTTAATAGCTAGCATAGTATAGACTCTCTATAATATATGAACTGAGAGAAAGTTGAAAAACACAGAAAAGTTTCCAAGGAATAACATGGTCCAAATATTGAGGATAAAGAACTTCAAGCTGTAGTACTGTAATAGTGCTGAGTGCACAGTGAGAAGAAACACAAGTGCTAGCTTCTCTCTCAATTACACTGAAACCAATTCAACTAGTGAGGAAAGTTGTTTGTGATTGGAGATTACCTGGCAGGCTAGAATCTCTGTGTGCACACTTAACTAGCAGCAAGAATTTACTTCTTTCATTTATAGCACCTAATGATGGTGCTCACATAGTATGGTTTTAAGGAGGAACAAATAAAGTTTTATGTAAAATACTAATCAAGATGCTAGATGTATCATAAACGGCCATTAAATACTATTCTCTGCTTTACACGCTTTTTGAAGGCTTTCCAAATCCTGTTTCCTTTACCCTTTCTCTTGGTGATTATTTCTTATCAGTTGGGAATAAAGAGAAAATGGTGGCATTAAACATCAAAAAATTAAGATACAGAAAGAAAAATGAAAAGGAGAGAATGATGATTCAGGATAAGAGAGCATATCTTGTGACTGTAAAGTAATGAGGTTGACAATTTTCTCCACAGTAAATTGTAAAGGCAAATTCTTTTTTTTCTTTATTTTTTTTTAGTTGTTGATGAATCTTTATTTTATTCATTTATTATTTTTATATGTGGTGCTGAGGATCGAACCCCAGGCCTCACGCATGCTAGGCAAGCACTCTACCACTGAGCTACAGCCCCAGCCCAAGGCAAATTCTTAAGAGGAGTTTTATTCTGAAAATGCTGAGCAAAGACAGTGAAATGGAATAAATTTTGTGCCCCCTAAAGGGACCCTTTTGAAGTAAAATAGTCATTATAGTTATGTAGTCTGTAAAATATCCTTAAAAAGCCCACTTGACTTGTAATTTTATTGACAAACCAATCATTAAAATTGCAATAGAATAATTTTCAAATAAAATACACATACACACACACATCACTTTTCTACAGTTGTTTCAGAAATTCCTATCATAAGGCCGAGATCAAATGGTAGATGGAAGCACATTTGATGTCATGAATCAGGAGCAAATTACACTGCAGGCTTTTTAGCTTGGTCACATTCAAACAACTGCTTTGATATTTCAACAAACATTTATTGAGTTTCTGTTCAGGTATTGAAGTAAGTGCAGAGGGAGATTAAACAAAAAAGAAATCTATTTTGATATAGTCCCTCTATGATATGGGGAGTGAATTAGAAACCTAAACAACTAAAACTGCTGAGGGCTCTTTTGATAGAAATGGGAAATGTGTGATAAGAGAGCACAAGGAAGAGGACAACAGTCATGACAGTAAAGGATTTGAGGTTTTCCTTCAGCAAGTGTAACTTGAGCTACGCTTTGAAGAATGGATGAAATTCTGTTAGGTAGAAAAAGTGAGAGAATGGTAACTGAAGTTGAGGGTTTTAAAGAAATAAATCTGTTTCCTTGAAGCCATTGTCTGTTGACAATCTTAACTCTAACTTTGATGTCTTCTGATGCTAATCCCAGATGTCAGATGTCCTGTATGCCCATGGAACTTCCTCAAAGTTGAGGTTCCAACTTTGTACTTTCTTAGTACAAGAAAACTACACAATAACCATCTCCACCACTCCTACATTGCCTGTTAGTCTTAGGATATTTTCAAATGATGGAATTGGCTGATGAAGTGGTTGGAGACCATTTGGAGAGGCAGACTTTCAGCTCTGCATAAACTCCGTATCTGATATGAGCAAAAATACCTATAAAATATACTGGCAAGAGTCCTCCTAGATCATGGGAAATATAGATCTGTGTATCATCTCACATTTTCAGCACCAGCCAGCAAATTCCTATTAATACTCTTCTTCAGAGCCTGGATGCTGAGTTATCAATTACTGTCTAAGCCAAGCAAGAGACTGCTAAGCAATTTGCTGATTCTCTGCCATAGTCCTAAACTAAGCACCAGTTCTGCTCAATGCATATGCTATTTTTATTATGCCGTGGTTCATCTAATTAACACTAACAAATCCCCTGTTTTTACAGGCAAGTGATTTTGTTTATTTTTGCTTTAAGTGAACAATATAGAAGAAAGCTTATGTGGACCGAAGATGCAAATATGGTGCTTGGAGGTGATAAGGACCACTCGTCTCTTAGGAACGTCTAGAAAGAACAGAAACACTCAGTCTGAGTTGGGTTTAAAAGGAAATTCCAGTGCTCTACCAACGATGGAGAAATTTATCATTCAAATGAGCCTAATGAGAAAAGTAGTGCAGCAAATGATGTGACAAAATGAAACAACAAAAAAAGTGAAATATTATGGAGCGACAGATGGAGAAAAATATGACAACAAATAATTTCATTATAATGCAAAAAATACTTGACAAACTCTTCCAAGAAAGTAACTAATGTTTTTGCTTCCGTATTAGCTGAACAAATTAATAAAACAATTTCTCTGCTTTCATGTGCCTGATCTGGCTAAATACTTAAGTAGAGAATAGTTTAAGTAGCAAATTCATGTTTCGGGTTCTATTTGTAACATGTTGCGATAATTTCTTCACTTCCACAAAACTTCATGCATTTTGAAATGTCTTTATGTGAATGTATTGACTAAAATGGGTCATTTGAGAAAGATATAGGAAGGTGGGTAACTGAGAAAAGTCTTCAAAATGGCCAAATTTGCATAATTCACATGTACAATGAAAATAGAAATGTGACCCATATTAATTTTTTAATAATTCTTTTATTTCTGAAAATAGAAACAAGATCATCTCTGGGGACAATATGATTATGTACAATTGGGGAAATATTTTTCTGCTTCCTCAAAGTTGAGGTTCCAAGCTCACTTTTATTTTATTTACTTTTGCTATGTATACTTAATGCACATGACAGCCTTGTAGAAAATCACAAGTTACTTGAACACAGGGAATAACCACTTTGAGTTAAAGCTAAAATTAATAATGCATATCTTCAGCATTTTTAAGTTAAGAATAATGTTGGGAATAAGAAGTGAGATAAGTGAGGAGAGAGGTATCAGGATGAGGCTGAGCAACAGGGTGATAAATGAATAAGGATGGAGTAGACTGAATGACCCAAGCCCAGGATATCTGACTCCTGACCTAATTATTTACAGTATAATCAATGAAATTATGTACGTATCCATTTATTTCAGGGAGGATAATCTTTCTGAATTCTGTCACACTCTGTTTTGGGGGAAATTCTTAATTATCATTGTGTTATTACTCTGTGTTATAAGGAAGTGAGGCATTTGAGCTGTGTTGGGTAGATTTTCTTTAAAAAAATAAATGGTCTCATGCTGTCATTTTCTTCTCAGCTTTTAATCCTGCAGTGTTTGGTTTTCTTGATGTCAAGCTGTCAGGAGTCATCTTGTGGTCAGTACACCTGCCATGGTAGTCCTACTTGTCTTCCCAAGGGAAACACGATAGTACACTTAGAGTGAATACAGAATTAGCCTCAGAATTGAACACACCTTAGCTTTCCTCCAAATCTCTTCTGGTAGACAAGTTACTCCAAATGAGGCTCACTCTATCAATAAAATGAGGAACTCACATACTTTGTATGTGAATTAAGTGAACAAAATCTATGAGATTAGTAATATAATTCCAGATACATAAAAAGCACTCAATACATTTTTCCCTGCATATCTTCCCATACAGGTGTCAGTGTGCCTTTGCCGCTGTTGGAGGACGCTAAGTGAGCTCCATAAAATGCTGCCTGAAATGGTGAATTGGTTCTGACTGAGTGCCTGAGAGACTGAGTCCACATTTGTCTATTTTGGCTACATAGTTCTACATTTTTGGCTATATTCCAGAGAAATGAGATTATTTGAATAATTGAACTGTCACCAAACTATTGCAAAATCTTAA
>CM053408.1:49619130-49716499 GCA_028644305.1 Xerus rutilus
AAAGATTGGTTAAGATGTGAAATAAGAGTAAGGTGTACAGGAAAGAAGAGAATGAGCATTAGCAAAGACCCAGTGGCAAGAGCAGGTGTCATCAGGACAGGACCTGTAAACCAGTAAAGGGGTGTGAAATGAACTTGGCAAGGCATAGGAAAGTCTGAACAGAGTCTAGTGGGTCTTGTTCAATGAAAAGCTTTTGAAGTATTTTAAGCATGGATTATGGTAGTTTTACATTTATATGTCAGAACAATTAGTATATCTGCAGTGATAGTTTCTTTGCCTCATTTTGGTCAATATGCTCTTTCTAAATCAAAAATATATTCTATTTATGCCTCTGTTACCCAGGAGAAAGCCCCAATACTCCATTATACCCTTAGAAAAAGCCTGTCATGATTCAATCTTTGTGAATCTTCCCAAACTCATTTCTTACCTTGTTCCACATACGTGTCATTTTAAGCAATCATTGTAGTGAGCTATTTGAGTGCTCCATGTATTTTCTTGATTTTAGGATTTCAATATGCCATTCTATCTAATGAAAGCATGCTCCCACTTCTTCTTCTTTTTTTTTTTAAATTTTTTTTAGTTGTAGATGGACACAGTGTCTTTATTTCATTGCTTTGTATGTGGTGCCAAGGATCGAATCCAGCGCCTCACGCATGCGAGGCAAGCACCCTACCGCTGAGCTACAATCCCAGCCCATGCTCCCACTTCTTATTTCACCTTTTCTAGCTAATTATCATTCCTCCTTCATCCCTTAAAAGTACGGGTATAAACTTTATCCTGCAAGATTTCCTCTCTTGAATATTGGATATATATTGGATATGGTGCTCTAATTTGTTTATATTCTTCTAGAACCATATATATACGTATATTATATAGAGAGATATAGATATATACATACATATATATATATTTTTAATGTAGTATTTCCTGATCTTTTTGTGATTATTTGTCTTTTTCTTCCTGGATTACATAAACTTTGAGTGTAGAAGTCATTCTGTGGTCATTCTGTCTCTGGAATCTAGCATTGTAAGACCATAATAAGCCATTTTTTGAAGAAAAATTGCATTTATGAATAAATGGATGAATAATATTTTAAATAAATCACATGATTGAGAACGTAAACTTAATTTTCAGCTACAATGAAAATATGACCAATGGTACACCAGAGGGATTCATTAATATAAGATAAATATGATAATATGTTTTGAACTTTCTTTTTATAGGCCCACATTATTTTAAATCACTAGTTTCCCAGAGAATTTTTCTATTTTTCAACATACTACTTGCATGTAATTCTTCTTCTTTGTGAATACATTGTTGTTATGATTTAGATATGAGGTGTCACCCAGAAGCTCATGTGTGAGACAATGCAAGAAAGTTTAGAGGTGAAGTGATTGGTTATGAGAGCCTTCACCTGATCAGTGCATGAATCCACTGATATGAAGGAACTGGATCATAACTGTAGGATAGTAGAGTGTGGCTGGAGAAGATATGTTTCTGGGGGTTTGATTTTGAGGTTTATATTTTGTCTCTGGTGAGCAGAGCACTCTCTCTGCTTCCTGGTGGCCATGTCCTGAGTGGTTTTCCTCCTCCACACTCTTCTGACATGATGCTCTGCCTCACCTAGAGCCCAGAGCAATGGAGTTGGCTGTCTGTGGACTGAGACCCCTGAAACTGTAAGTACCAAATAAACTTTTCCTTATCCAATTTTTTTTTTGTCAGATCTTTTGGTCACAGTGATGAAAAAGCTGACTGAAATATATTATTATGTGAAAATGGTTTATATTTTGTTAATAATAGATATTAAAAAACATAATCCATATCATATAATAGCAATAATAGTTCATCTATTGAACAAATAGTACATTATACACATTTAGGAGCTGTTACAAATGCTTTTCATGCATTAATTAAATTCTCACAACAATACTATTAGGAGATATTATTAAGACTCCCATTTTACAGAAGGGGAAAATGAAACACTAAGAGGTCAAGTAATTTGCTCAAGCTCACACATTTAGTAGGGCCTAGATTCGTGGTTTGAATGCAGGCATGCTGTCTCTAGAGTCTGTTCTTTCATTCCCTATCATATTACCTTTCAATCTCAAATAAGATGCAGGGTAACCAGAGGATTTTTGTTTATCATGTTAAGCTCAAAAAAAGACATGGAAAATCTGCAGAGTATTATTAGATAACATGGGTGCATTTTTTTCCCCAAGATGATACTTGGCATTTTTCCTCTGCAATTACATATGTTCCAAACATTTCCATAATGTCTAAATATATCTGGATACAAAACAAAAAAGAAATTTTGTCAGGATATAGTACAAGAATAAATGAGTAAAGTTCATATGAAAATGAGAGGAAGGAAAATAGAAAAAATAAATTAAGGATCTATGGATGGAATTCAAATTTGTTTGTACCCTAGGCATAAATACAAGTAGTATGAGGAGTTATGTCTTTAACTTTTATTGAAGAGGATGCTTGATGGATAATGTTTGAGAGTGATTTTTATTTGCTGTATGTGTCAAGGCTTATGTTTTAGAGCTATTTCTTCAGACTATATAAAAAGGGTAGAAGGCATTATTGGATGATATATTTTTTCTATTGGAATTTATTTTTTACCTATTCATAATTATAAATGTCAATTAGGTACAAATATTATATAATAAGAATAGGCTTGTTAAGGAGAGGCTATAACTGTAACAATCATTATTCCAATTAATTATTCTGCAAATATTAATGGACGAGTATTGAAAACATCAGGAGTTTCTTGTTGGATATGTTAAGTCTTAGATGAGTATTAGGTATTCAAACATAAATATCAAGAAATTAGTTTTGTATAAAAGTATGAAATTTGTAGAAGAGATCTGGCCTTATAAATTTGAAAGTCATCATCCAATACAATAGATGGCATTTAACACCATGGAACAATAAAGGCACCATCAAGGGAGGGGGATATAGAACTGCACTGTCTAGTATGGTACCACACTACATGTTTTTATTGAACACTTAAATGTAGCCAAGCTACTTTCAATTGAGATGTGCTGTTAAGTATGAAATATAAACCATGTTCCAAAGATTTATTATGCAAAATAAGAATGAAAAGTAATTTTTACTAACTTGTCTATAATATTAAAAGTTGAAATAATAGGTAGACACAATGGAATAAATATATTAAAATTCCTTTCAAGTCTTTATTTTTACTTTCTAGTGTAGCCACTAGAAAATTTAAAATTACACATATGGTTCATTTTTGTGGTTAATATTTCAATTAGAGAATGAAGATATTGAGAAAAATAAATTCATAGATGTGACCCTGCAAAATTCCTAGATTAAGATATTCAAGAGATGAAGGAGAACAACAATAACAACAACAAAACACATTAAGATGGAGCAGCTAGTGATGTGGGATAGATACCAGAAGATGGTTTTATCCAGAATGTCGAATGAAGAAAGTATCTCGAGAAGGAATAAGTGACCTATCATAACAAGTTTTTAATTGACTTTGATGCTCCAAATAAATTTGGGGCTCAGATTTAACAATTGGGTGGGTAGCAATAAGATGATTAGTATTTGGAAAGGATTAATATCTATGGATCTGAAAAATAAAAGCCTAGTTGAAGTGCTTCTTAGAATTAGAGAAAAGAGATTGGAGACAATTATTTTTAAAACTATTTGAAGTATACTGTGGCAAAAGATAGAATATAAATACAGAGACAGTTGAAGGGGGCAGGGCAGTGGAGTTGAGAGAGAATTGTTTTAGGAGGTTTCTTTTAGTGAAAAATATAATTTTTTTTCATTAATGTGGCAGATACATGGCAGAGGGAGGACCTGTTTCTGGAGGACAATCAGTTTAGTTGATTTTCTGATTATTCTACAGGGATTGAAATTGAGAGCAAAATGGAGACCAACAGAATGAACTTCTCACAGCAGAGGCTGTGAAAAAGCAAAATCAGCATAGAGATTTACTTCTTAAGGATAAAAGCAAGCTAAGGATGAGAGTGTGAGATGCTCCATTTAAAATGTGAAGAGAATGAGATATGGAAGGGAGATTGTTGAATAGTCAAAAAAATCAAAACTTTAATGTGAAAATCTCCTTTTAGTTAATAAACAACAGAAATTATTCTTGGATTAGTGTGTTCCAAAATATTATTTATTTTTTTGAACAAGTGATGAACTCTAAGGAGTAAAGAGAACAATCACTGATGGTGGATGGCTAACACTGTGACTTTTCCTTGCTTTACTTCCATGAGTATATTTGAAGATTTTGTTCTTTACTATTTATTGAGATTACATAAAGTAATTAATAATGAATATATCTTGACATTAAAACCAACATAAAAACCATGGCTGTTTGAAGATGAAGGAAAATTAATAGGCTGAATTATGAAAAAAATATTTTGCCTTTTGTATAAATAAATAAATGTAGAAAGAGTCCAGATTCTTTAGCCGGGTGCGGTGGCTCAAGCCTGTAATCCCAGCACTTAGGGAGGCTGAGACAGGAGAATTGCGAGTTCAAAGCCAGCCTCAGCAAGGGCGAGGCGCTAAGCAACTCAGTGAGACCCTGTTTCTACATAAAACACAAAATAGGGCTGGGGATGTGGCTCGGTGGTCAAGTGCCCCTGAGTTCAAACGCAGTACCCAAAAAAAAAAAAAAAAAGAGTCCAGATTCTTTTTCTGCAATCTCTACTAAGATAATCCAAAGTTCTATGTGTGTTTATATAAAATATACTTATTTTCCATTGCTTAACTAATTTTTTATTGCAACAAAGGCTTCTATTCACAACCCAATCAGGGTCTTGTAAGGGATATAATGTACAAAAGCAACAGGAAGACAACAGGAATAAACCCCACATGAATCATTGTGGCAGGCAGTTTCTATTCACAAAGAAAAAGTTCCAGTTCATCTTTTAATTTTTTCTTGAAAACTTCCTGACATCACAGAACTAAACTGAAATATATTAATCTTCCACTCTTACATTTCCATGACAAGCAGAAAAAATCATGAGCCAACCGAACAAAACAAGATGGAGATACTTACAAAACTAAATATGGATCTCAGCATTAACAGCTGAACAGAAAAGGGACTAAATGCTTTAACTGAAAGAATCACAAGCGGATGACAAAGTACAGAAACTGAAAATTTGCAAACTATTTAAAACCTGGAAAAACTAGCTATTCAGAGACTACTTGGATGGATCATGGGTGGTGGTGAGCAGCAAAACAAAATTATGGATGAATCTGCATTGCTGTAGCTGCTTCTCATGGCACCTGCCTTTGAGGAAAGCCTGATGTTGATTAGATCTTGAGCTAACCAAATGCTGGCAGCAGATCCAGTGATGATAATCTGACCTCCTTTCACTGGAATTTTGACCTGCACCCCAGACATTGATGGGTCTCATTGATTTGGGCACCTTAATGCTTAATTATGGAGCCAGTTAAATCATCTGAAATGGTGAGTTCAGATGCATCCGTCTGAGCAGATTCATCCAAACCCCAATAACCTTTCACCTCTGGAGAGCTGAATTCAATGCCATTGAATATATTGCTGTCACATGCCATAGGAAAATGAAACTATTGCATTGCCAACTGGATGTGGAGTGTCATACTATCCTTGAATGGTGTAGGCTTCCTGAGATGTTCCTCCAGGTCAGACTTGAGGAACATAAATGGGGAAACTGCTCCCTGTCACTACCTGTGCTGTACCTGTCCTGACTGCTTGCAAAGATGACTGAAAAACTTGAAGACTTGAGCCTGTATAGGATGGTCCCACCCTTCATGGGGGACTCCAGCATGACCCCTCAGATTTATCTGACATATTCAGTGATGGATTGCAGAATGCCAGCAAAAGAGATGGCCTACTCAGTTGAATTGGGGAGCATATTCCCTTCCACCTGGACTTGAGCTCTGGACTCTCTCTTATTTCCTTCATCTTGCAACCACCTTTTCCAATGAGAGAGCCACCCTGACTAGAGGGACCACAAGACTCAGAATGATCAGGGTTCTACTGATGGCTATGCTATTGGTTATAGAGCTACTGATGTCCTTTTCCAGTATGTCAACAATAATAGCAAAACAAAGTCTTTGAAGATGGGATTAGTGGGTCCAACCAAAGTGATAATTCTCTCAGGACAATTCTCTTCTTAGATGTTGATACATGCACTGCTCTCCTTAAACATCTTAACTGACTCTCTTTCCTTTCTAATGATACTGCCAACCTCATTTCCATGCATAAATAGACAAATGATGAGGGTGACACTTAATCTACCTTTAGTCACACTCGTGTCCATGTTGAGCAGTGTTATGGGAAGGTGGACTTTGAGTGGTCAGGTCTTTGGTCATTGGTTGAGGTGAATGCTAAAAACTGCAGGCAGATGTTGATTGAGGGGAAAAAGGGGAGTCAGCAGGAAGTTGAAGGAAGGAAAAAAGAGACCCCAGGGTGGGTGGAGGATGGCGTAGGTCAGGCAGGCAGGAAAGAGCACATGCTCCAGCTGCTCCTGTTGCTGCCTCTGCTGGTCTCTGATTAAGTATTTTAAGTTCAACATTTATTATTGAATACTATATGTCAACTGATGACATACAAGTGTAGATGAAGACATTCTTTGTCTTCAAGAATCTAATACCTAAGAAGAATCATTCCTATTAACAAATAATATGCTAACAAGAACATTAAGCATCTATTATTTGTGAGGCACAGTTTCTACAGCAACTATGCAACATAAATATCACATTTAATCAGTAAGGAAACTAATTTGTCCAAATCTACTATGTTAACAATATACCAGAAGTAGAATTTAATTCAGTTTGGTTTAATCCCAAATCTTGTATTATTTCCTTTAATACTTTAATCCACATTCCTCTTCACAAGCAAATATTATATATATAACCTTAAAACTTAATGGACTTAAAATAGTAAATTTTATTATCTCAAGTTCTCATGGGTCAGGGATCTGAAAATGATTTTTCTGGGTCCTCACTCTGGTCCTTCACAGACTACAAGTGAATGGACTGGAGCTGTGGTCCTCCCAAGGCTTTACTGGAGGGAGGCCAACTTCAGGCTTACTCATGGTATTGACACAATTCAGTTCTTTTTGCATTGGTAGGTTGAGGATGTCAGTGCCTCATGAGTTGTTAGAGTCCCACCTATTTCTTTACCTCCTGTACCTCTCCCTTGAGCATTTCACAGTATAATGGATTTTTTTTATCAAAATGAGAAAATGAGAGAGAAAGCAAGGCTGACCTACAGAGAAGCTGGAGCCTTTTTGTGACTAATGTTGGATGTGATGTCCCGCTGCTTTGGCTGTGTTATACTATTCATTAGAAATAAATAACTAGGTTCAGCTCCCACCCAAAGGGAGGAAATTACATAAGAACACCAATACTAAGAATCAGGCATCATTTGGAAACACTTTAGAAGTAGTTTACCGCAAGGCAAATACAAAATATGGTAATGACTCAGATGAGAAGTCAGTATATCTGTTGGGTGAAGAGTAGCATTGAAAAAAACAAGAAGTATCTTAATTGTGGGCTGGAGATTGTACATAAGTTAAGAAGTAATTTTGTTTTATGAATTTACATTTTGTCTGGTGGGGAGGTAGGATTAAAAAATAAAGTAAGAGGGGAAAGTCACTCCTGGAACCTGGAATGATATGAGAAAAAAATGTTGAGTCATAGCCTGGAGCCAAGTTGGATTTGAAATTGCAGAAACACAGACATTAAAATATGGAGAGGATGTTAATCTACTTGAAAAGTTGATCAAAAATAATGATACTGTTCTCAGAAGGAATGTGTACATAAATACATTTGCTACTTTTCCGAGATTCTTCATGGATTCCATTTTAAAAAAACAGAAACTTGTAGTTAATTAAGCCTGCAGAAAATTTTGAAGATATTCTTACTAAGTAATTAGAATTTTATGCACAAAAACATGATCAGTTTCCAAAAACTTCAAGGAGGAGAGTCATTAGCAATAAATGCAATACTACCGTTTAGGGCAAAAGAATCCATGTGTGAAGCTATTACAGTAACCCAGGCAATAAGATATAAAGGTCTGAATAGGGCAAGGGATTGGGAGAGATACAGCTGATCACTTAGAGGTATAAGAATTTGAACTCATTTAGTGAAAGCTCAGGTAATATAGAAAGAAAAATGACTTTAGATTTCTAGTTTTAGAAGCCACGTGATAACATTTTTACAGATATGATACATGGGGAATACGAAGACAAAATTTATCAACATATTGTGTGTATGATATTAGAAATAAAATAATAAACATAATATTGATGAAAAATAATCTTATATTAAGTAGTTATAAGTCACTAAGTACTACATTTGCCTGCAATAAAAATGGAACTCATACACTATAATGGTACCTGTAGGAAATTAAACAGGAACTGTCTACAACAGAAATTAGAAATAAAAATGCTGAGCTGTTCATTGGCTCTATTAGAATATTGTAGTCTAAATTAATTAATGGAATTGCACTTCTTTATGTAATTAATGAGGTTTGAGCCAGAAAGTGCTTCTCTCTTTGTTATTACTCTGACAATCAATTGACTTACATACACCAAAAAATATTCCAGATCACTGTAGGCTCATGGTCATTCCTCTTATTTCATTATTTGCTTCTTGTTCCTCCTCTTACTGTCCTATTGAGAAGCTATGGTAGAAAAGAAGGACAGGGAGTAATGGAAATAGGAATTGATTTTTTTCTCTTGGCAATAACAAAGGGGTGACCTTTTGGAAATCATGGCCAGAGGAATGACCAGACGATCCAAGGTTTGGAAAGCAACGGCCTGTCCTGTTCTACAGCTACCTCCTTCACCACTGGCAGAGGTAAAGGTTTATTATTTAGAGGTTATAATTTAGAGAGCAGTACTTTGGCCCTTAGAGAAGCATGTCACTGTGACAAAATGCCTTATGAATTCTGATGTTCTCTTATTTGAGCTTTGGCCTGATGACTTCAATTTAATTCACTAAGAATGTTAAGGCCATTTGGCTGAACTATCAACAATAAACCTTATGTTTACTGAGTTGTGTTAGAAATAGAGGAATGAATTTAACATATTTATTAGCTATGCCAATCCTCTTCAAGGATTATAAACCTAGTAAGAGGTCATAAGATTATATAAACAACATGAAAAAAGTTATAATGATAACATTTTAATATAAAGCATTATGGAAGTCTAGAAAAAGAAGACATAATACCTGTCATTAGGAATCAAAATATTCTCATTTATCCAGGTGTGGTGGTACATGCCAATCCCAGTGGCTTGGGAGGTTGAGGCAGGTGAATTCCAAGTTCAAAAACAGCCTCAGCAAAAGCAAGGTGCTAAGTGACTCAGTCCATACAAAGTAGGACTGGAGATGTGGCTTAGTGGTCAAGTGGCCCTAAGTTCAATCCCTGGTACCCCCCCAACAAAAATTCTCATTTAAAAATTGGCATCTGAGGTAGCCTATAAGTGATAGGATTGAGAGGAGAGGTAAAGCAGAAGAAATAGGAAAAAACATAATCATAGAACTTTCGACTATGTTCAAAGGCAATTCAATGGAGAAATGTCAGTCTTTTCAATAAATGATATTGGAACAACTGTACAACCATATGCAAAAATAAAAATAAAATAACAAACAGAAAATTGGGCATCATCATATATCTCTCACCTTTTACAGAAGTTCAGTCAAAATAGATGTCTAATGTAAAATGTAAAATTCTAGTCAGGTGTGGTGGCCCATGCCTCTAATTCTAGCAGCTTGGGAGGCTGAGGCAAGAGGATTGCAAGTTCAAAGTCAGCCTTAGTAATGTAGTGAGGCTTTGAGAAATTTAGTGAGACTGTCTTAAAATAAAAAATAAATAAGGGTGAGGATGTGGCTCAGTGGTTAAGTGTTCCTGGGTTTAATATCCAGTATGAATAAATAAATAAAACAATTAATTAAATTAAACTAAAATTTCTAGAAGAAATAATAGGTGAAAATCTTGGGTAAGGCTGAGTACTTACATGAAACACTAGAAGTATGACAGAGAAGACAATAAGTTAGAAATTGGATTTTATCAAAATTAAGACTTTTTGTCCTGTGAAACAACTAGTAAGAAAATGAAAAAGTCAACCACAAAGTTGAAGAATGTATTTTCAGATCATATATCTGTCAGAGGACTTGTATCTAGAATTCCAAATTTCTAAAAAAATTGATCAATAGGATAATAAATCAGTATAACAAAGGAGCAAGAGATCTAGGTGCTATACCAAGGAATATATTTTGATGACACATGGGCATATAAAAAGATACTCAATAAAATTACTGATTAGATAAATGCAAATTAAAATGACATAAAATGCTGGTATATACTAATTTGCATACCTAAAACAAAAGCAGAAACAAAGATAGACAATATCAAGTACTGGTGAAGGTGTGGAACACCTGGACATATTTGTTGGTGGTAAAAATGAAAACTGCTATAGAAAGCAGTTTGGCAGTTTCTGGCAATGTTGAACAAATATCTGTCATATGACCCCACACTCCCCTGAGATTTTTCTTAGAAGGAAATCAAGACTTTTAATTATACAAAAACTTGTTTCTGAATGTATAGCGGTTTTATTTTGAAATATGAAAACACTGTAACTGTGACTATATTTCAATATTTCCTTCACAGGAATAAGATCTTAATTTTGATAAAATCTAATTTACAAATTATTGTTTTCTGTATCATGCTTCTGGTGTCTTATGTAAGTACTGCGTCTAAATCAATCATAAAAATTTCCATCTATGTTTCTTCTGGAAGTATTAGAGTTTTAGATTTTATTCTTCAATTAAACAAATTGCAATACATCAATATGTATAGCAATAAAAGGTACAAAATATTGATTCATGAAATGATAAACACAAAACTCAAATGCATTTTGCTAAGTGGAAGAAGTTAAACCTCTACAGGTTACATATTATGTGATTCAATTTTTTACCTTTTTGAAAAATGCAGAGTCATTACAATGAGAACATATCAGTGTTTTCCAGAAATTTGTAAGGTAGGTGAGCCATAAAAGAGAATTTTTAGGGTAATGGAACAATTCAATATTATGACTGTGTTGGTGAATATACAGCTCTACCAATTTGTTAAAACCTATCAAATTTTATAGTAAAAAGAGGTCATTTTACTATATGTAAAGTGAAACTTAATAATTCAAAAATAAAAAAAAAAATGTAAGAACAGAGAATCCCATAGCTTCAACTTTCCTGGTGCTAGAAAACCTATTACATTTCTATAAACCCAATTCACAGAAAATATTAATACATTCTAATTGACAAAAATTTCAGCAACAAAGTGAATTCTTGGGATTATGCATTCACCTTTCCAAGATAGGTTAACGATGTCAATAAACTAAAACATAGGCTGCGTGCAGTGCTGCACGCCTGTAATCCCAGTACTTTGGGAGGCTAAGACAGAAGAATCGTGAGTTCAAAGCCAGCCTCAGCAACAGCGAGGGGCTAAGCAACTCAGTGAGACTGTCTCTACATTAAACACAAAATAGGGCTGGGGATGTGAATTAAATCCCCAGAACCATAAATAATCATAATAATAATATAAATAAATAAATAAATAAATAAATAAACAAAAAGATATAGGGAATAGACTGCTTGACTTGGAGTAGCAAGATATCAAATCAGAGGTCTGTCCTAAAACTTTATCTCCACGTGACCTTGAGCTATATTCTCAAGCCTCTTTCACTACCTATAATATGAGGTAATAGAATCCTCAGAGTTTCCTGAAGATTAAATTTATCTATTTACTTGTAGGTATTTTGGAGAGTGCCTGGCATATGCAGCTTGTCAATCAATGTTTGGCAAACTTAAATCTGAGAGTGTTTGTGAATGATACCATTTATGTAACATAACCTGTAAAGGAGAGACTCATTGGTAAACTTAATCTATTAAGTTTAATCTACCAATGTGTGCCATGATGGTTGTGTGTGTGGAAGGCCCTACTTTCAGGACTTCATCTAAACCTACTTGTCTTCCAAGGATTCTCCTCCAAATAGTATCATATTGGAGATTAGATCTTCAACATATAACTTTTAGAGGAATGAAAGCATTCAGTCCCTAACACCTTCTGTGACTTGCTCTGATCTTTGACTACAGCTGCTACCAGGAGTTCCAACGTGTGACAAAACAAAAGAGAATAAAACAAAGAAACAAACAAACAAACAAACAAAAACACCCAGAAAAGTTAGAATTAGCCAGGTTAGAATTTTAACCCTATATTGAGCACTATTAGCTTTGTCATTTTAAGTTAGGAAATTAATATTAACCTGAAGATCCTTATCTATAAGATGGAGATGATAATAGCTACATTAAAATTTTGCTTTAAGGATTAAATGAGAAATGGTGAATTAACTATACCATTCAAGTACATTAAAAATAAAAGTAAGCTGGGCATGGTGGTGCACCCCTGTAATCCTAGCACTTTGGGAGGCTGAGACAGGAGAATCACAAATTCAAAGCCAGCCTCAGCAATGGCGAGGCGCTAAGCACCTCAGTGAGACCCTGTCTCTAAATAAAACACAAAATAGGGCTGGGGATGTGGCTCAGTGGTCGAGTACCCCTGAGTTCAATCCTCGGTAACAAAAAAAAAGTAACTTTATTATTATAATTTTTATTAATATCTTCATATTCCTGAGTTTATGAAATATTAATTTTTCCAAATCATATACAATAATGTTTAGAAAAAAATTTAAAGAATGTTTTTATGGTTTTCAAAATATTTAATGTTTTAATTAATTGTCTCTATCTTTCACCGTAATTGTCAAAGATGCATTTGCAAGTAGAAAAAAAGTGGATAGTAAGATAGTTTATATGCATTTGTTGAAGGATCTTCTGTGTATGAATCAACTATAAGATTGTGAGTTTGGAATGCTATATCCTTGGTAATAACAGCAATTATCTCATTTAGCATTATATATTATTACAAATGCATCTTTTTTCAGTACATTTATTTGAGCATCTTGCCTGATTACATTTTTAGAAGTGTAGTAGTGATGTATGTGCTATCCAACTCTAATATTCAAATGATACTCTGGTGCCTTTATAAATAGCAAACTAAACAAAGAAGTACAATTATCTAAAAGAATAGCTATGCTTATTTGTAAAATTATCTCTGGTATACATTTGTATTTCTCTTCCTAAGAGTAATATCTATGTATTTTAAATGTATTTCCTGGAAAAAGACTTTTGTATTAATTTCCATGCATAATTCAACAAGGTCAATTCTGACATTTAAAAAATCTGACAGTAGGTGCTAAAAAAAGGATTCAGGAATTATATTATCAGATATAAGAAAGCCACAGTCATCACTTACTGTTAGAAATTTTGCATGTTACGCATTTTACCCATGCACTCGATATGCAAATGAACAAGAAATCATGTATTTTGCAATTTTTGATTTTACTACTCTCATTCATGGATTCATCGATTTCTTTCACTCTGTAGAAACACTGAAATAGAAAATATTTTTAAAGTTCTCTTTTTAAACTTGTAGTCCTATATATCTGATTTAATTGAAAGCAAAAACAAAGGAGGGGGAGATGTGTGGTGAAGGGGAAGGAGGAAGAAGAGCAAAGAAAGAAACCTAAATGAAAACTTTAACATTCAATTTTAAGTTGAGTTTTGATTTAACCTACTAACATCTTGATTGAAACTAAAACGTCCATCACAAATATGAATGTCTTTTGTTCCCAACAATTTACAGCATTTTATGGCCTATTTCATTGCATCATAAATGTCATAATGACCAAATGTTCCATGAAATGTCATAAAATGACATGAATTACAGCTCTCATCTAGGTCTATGCCCGGAAAACCGAGTTTCTGGCTCATGCTCAGGTAACATTGCATTTTTTGTGTTTCAGAATCTCTGTGTACTGTGACACCGAGTTAATTAATTTTACTTCATCATCCAAATGTCCTGTGGTTCTCTCTGAAAAAGTAATTCATTAGTCTGAAGAGTACCTACTTAACTGAATTAAGCATCTTCCAACCATAAGCTATTAGTTTTTAATATCAGCTAAAGATTCTTAATATCTTGTCTTAAGAAATCTTTCTGGCATGATAGTACCTTACAACTACTGTTTCATTTTTAATATTAGAACATGTGCAGCTCTGGGACTTATTAAAGTGTATGAGGGTTCATCAAACTGTTCAAATTCAGTAATGACTGCCATGTTCGTTGGCTACCCCATTCTCCCATTATCCTCTGTGAGCCAGAATGCAATTTGATGATTTTCTAAATGCAAGTAAGGAAAGCAGGGAAAGGATCATAATGATGCTATTCACACAATAATGCTGCTTATGCTTGCATTACTAAATCTATTTTCACAGGTTGGTTTTACTACATAGCTTTGATCCAGCTGGAAATTTAGCTTGCCTGGTAAGGAACAGTTTTTAAAATATTAATTTTCAATTTATGTCAACACTTTCAAAGCATTGGCTTCTCTTTTTTCTTGATTCAAACAAGGAAATGATGCAGTTCATAGACTGGGTTTTAACGCATCTATTTATTTATTCGATAAACATATATTGAGCTCCTACTGAAGCTGGGCATTGTAGCTTGGAGGAGGAAATAGGCATGCAATTTCTTTTTTTCCTTCATGATACTTATCCAGGAACTCAAGAAACAAACATATATTCATAAGTCCAGTCCCAAGCATCTGGTTTTGGTAAAGTAGGGCATTTTCTACAGAATACTATTTTCCAAATCTGCAGAGGAATAAAAATTTTACTACTTGAGCCAGCATTTCATTTTTTATTCTGACAGCTATTCTTATTCCTTTCTACTTCCTGCTGAATTTTCCCCATTCTTTATCATTGAATAAATTATAGGCAAACTAATTCAATCCTTCCTTCCCAGTAGGGGTGCATGCTAGGTATAACCAATATAAATGTAATAATGGAAACTTTGGTACTCTTGATTTTCCCATATCACTTAGTATATTTCTGGAGGAAAGGAATAAAGGACCAGAGACACCAACAATAATCTGAACAAACAGAGTTAGCTAGGTCCCCCCTTGTTTTTTACCACTTCATTATAGCCTTTTGCCCTCCAATAAGACTTTGAAGCATGACTGTCCATAATAATAGTTTTCCTTGTCTTTTTGGGTGTTCATTTCTAAAGGCTCCTGGGCCATGTAAAATTTATATGAAATAAATTTGTATGCAATTCTCTTGTTGGTTTCTTTTTTGTTATAGGGGCCTTATCTGTGAGCTTTTTGATGGAGAAAATGTTAGTTTTACTCCCCTACACTTATATGTAGAAAAATTACAAAATGATTTTTTGACCTTTTATTAGAATTGGAAAAAAGAACCTAAAATAATGAGAGTTGTTATATCGAAGGCTTATGTGGTTGGACAATGAATTTTAAGACAAATAAAAGTGCTAAGCTTATTATAATGCCCCAAGAGGAAATTCTACAGCCCAACTACACAAAAAGTCAGGTATATAGGCAATTTATATATTTGGAGGTGGGGTGGTATTTACTACAGAGCTTGGGGCACTTTATAATGTGAAAGAATACAGTAAGAATACTTATCAACTGAATATTTCAAATTACTAAGTACATATGTGAATAATTCCCTTGACTTCACTCTGTATAAAATGAATCTAATCACCAAGGGAAAAGATTGGGGGAAAAATGTCTATTTAAGGATTTTGTAAAATTTTGAAACTTCCCATCTGTGTCCATTTGCCTAAAATGTGTCTGTCATGCCAATATAAGTTACAGTTTTCTTCTCAAGTTTGCATTTTTTAAACTTAACATATCATAAAAATTTTTACACGTGAGAAAACTACATAAACCTAAGCCTGAACTTTCTATTTTTCTAATTAGTAATTCCAATTGCAATAATTTTTGATTCAGAAATAAAACAAACAAATAAAAAAACCTGTAGAAATATTTAAGTATTTGGAGGAAAGGACAATTATAAGTGAGATATTTAGGCTTATATGCCAAAGCCAGTAGGGAATATTTACACTATATAGAGTAATATATTAAAGTTTGTAAGTCATGTTTCCCATATGGTTTGTGGAAGTCTTGAATCATGTAACTTTTCTATTTAATATAATTTCTTGATGTTATTGTTTTAACACTTATATTCGTGAAAATTTTAAAAAGAAATTCAACTACATTTACAGAATGCTTTGCTTGTAAATGGCATTATGCTATGCTTACTACAGGATATGAAGATAAAGTAGACAGTCTATTCCATGAAAGAGCTTAAGCAGTCTATAAGGAGAAATGAGCTGTGTATACTTAATAGAAGAAAAATGTATAGGGAAATATGGTAGGGAAATGTTGCAAATATTAAATACTTTTCTCAGGTTTTTACTTTCAAGTGTATGCTAACCACTTCAGTTGTTAATAACAGAGGAAAAAATCCATTAAGAATTCATCTCCAAAACATGAGCAACAAATGCATTCGTTATAGTCTCACTTTTTTTTAATTCTTTTGTTTTTGAAAGAGCAGAATATAGGTAGAGATTTTCAGGCCTTTGAAAACACTTCAAACCTTTATATATCTTCTCTATCTTAATGGAGAAGCCCTGCATTTCTTAAAAGAATTAACATTTTAAGGTTTAATGTGTGATAGTCAAGATTTGTGAAAACTAACTGAAAGTCGAATTGAAAAGATGTTCAGGAAACTGTAGAATTTGAACTTTGAACTAAAACACTGTTGTTTTTGTGGTATATCTTAACCTCTTTTTTTTTAACTCTTTGGCATGGAAGACTGATATGTTCTTCTAGTCTTCATTGTTTTCATCAGGTGAGTGATGTTGACTTACTATGATGATAGAACATGGCTGCTTGCAGGGCAAAGTGAACTGACTTGTTATCTTGAGGTTCCATTTTATAATCAACTCTTTCATTTTCACTATATAAACCAGTCTGAAATAGCCCACTTTTTTCCTTATTTATTTATTTATTTTGTTAGGTCGGCTCGAGATCTCGCGCAAGGCAGATGCAGAGCGTACAACGTGGTTTTGGAGCAACTGCGCGGAATGAAGCATCAAGCAGCCCGCATGCGCAGAGGAACAGCCTACCAGACGCTGATATGTAAGCAGGAATGGCGCCTCCTACCAATCGGTGGACTTTTCCTGACTCATCCTGGAAGGACTCTGACCTCGGCAGGATCCCCTAACCAATCCCAGGGGACACAGGACTCTAGATACCTCCTCTTCCTATCTCATAGCCCCTTCATTCCTGCCTTAAGCCCTCCCCTTCCTGACTGGGCCTTTTAAATTTTCTTTACTGTGGAACACTTGCGCGATTCTCCCGGACACACTCTGATGGATGAGAGAGTTCAGCACGAGAGCGTGTATTTCCAATAAAGCCTTGCCCAGCGGTTTTAATTTGCTGCCTTTTGGTCATCTGGCTTTACATATTTATTTAAATGTATTTCAAGTCATAGTACATATATAGAGCTCAATTTTCCATCTCTTTGGTTGCAAACAAGATAGAGTCACACCATTGGAGTCTTCATACATGTATCTAGGGTAGTGTTGTCCATCTCATTCAACCATTTTTTGTTACTCCCATTCCCCCTCCCCTTCCTCACCTCCCCACTGTCCCATCCAAAGTTCCTCCATTTATCCCATGTCCCCCAACCCACGCCCCTTATGTATCAGCATCCAGTAATCAAAGAGAACATTCTGCTTTTGGTTTTTTGGGATTGGCTTTCTTCACTTAGCATGATATTCTCCAATTCCATCCATTTACCTGCAAATACCATAATTTTATTCTCTTTTATTGCTGAGTAATATTCCATTGTGTATATATACCACAAATTCTTTATCCAGTCATCTATTGAAGGACATCTAGCTCACTTTTGAACTTTGGTTTTCAGTTTGAAGTCTGCCAGATCACAATCTGTGCTTATTCTCTGAGACAAAAAAGTTTAACATTTCCTTTACTAATTTGATTTGATTTTTATTTTTGACAGATTTTCCTTTCATTACTAACAAGTTAAAAAGGAAATTTAGTAGTATCACTTAATTGATATCAATTCAGGACCAATCACTGAAGTTTTTTTTAAAACAAAGAATGGGATATTCTGTTGACACCTTAAGAGGTCTCCCCTTGCAGGGAGGAGCATGCTTCCTTTCACATGTCTTCATGTTGCACTGAAGAATATGCCAAAACTTAAATAAATTTGCTTGATAAATTAACACTTCTCAAAGTTGTTGTTGTGTAAACCTTTATTTTTATTTAATAATTCCTTATGTATCCTTAATCCTTGAATTACTGGAGTTATTTGGACCTCTTTATGATTATGTATGATTAGCTTGAATTATTTGCTCAAAATTAACCTCAATCAGAGATGTTTGCAATCCAATAGACTTGATTAATTAAGTCTTTGATATTTGGAATGCATTTTCTTGTAGAAAAATGATGTTTCTAGACTGGCACATGAAATGTTATTAATACTATAAGATGGACTTAATGAGATAAAAATAACTGATAGATTTAATGTAAGTGAAAAGCAGGAGTAATACTGAAACAGTGAACTAAAATACCTGTATTTCCATTAGTAAATTATATATGTAAAGCATATAATGGAAAGTTTTCAAATTTCTCTGTATGCTTTTCCTTGAAGCAATAAAGTGAGGTTCTAGGATCTGACAGGACATTAGAAATTAACACGATTTTTTTGTTTTCATTATTTTCCTCCATGTAAAATTTTAATACAAATGCAAATAATGTTTTAATTACTGAAAATTAATTTTAATTATCTTAAAATAAATCTTAAGATAAATTTATTATTTTAAAATAAATTTATTGTGACTTCAGTCCTTCAATGGCTTACAAATGACTTCTAAAAATGATAGAAAATGGCTGAATTTTGATAACCTAGCAAAAATTGCAAGACAGAAGATAAAGAAGATATACATGAACATGATGGAATTTGATCTTTTCATTCAGTAATAAACTGAAAGACATTGACAAAGAGATTATGCACACAATCTCTTTGAGGAAGATAAAAGAACAATAATTTCATTCTCCTGCCAGCCACTATGTCATCTTGATTATTATCCAAAAATGTGAATAATTATTATCCAAAGTCTCAGGATAAAGATAGAGGTATATGAAGAGTCATTTGAAACTATAGAATATTAACTATATGGAGACTTGCTACAAGATTTTGATAATTGCACAAGTGAATGGAATATCATCACCTACAAATTAAATTTATAAATCAGTAGCTAAATTTATTTGTATATTCACCAGTTTTAGATTTATCGGAAGACAAGAGAACATGGTAATAATTTGTTAGTTTGGAGTAAAAGCTAACTTAAATATAATATATTTCATTCTTCCTGTAAATTAAATACTACCTCAACTACTACTAATTGTCATCATTTTCATCATTATCTCTAATGAAGGAAAGGCTTGTTGTGTGAGGAAGTAAAAAAATTCAATTTGGCCGCAGGGTATTTGAGCAAAGTGGCCAATAGCACTTTGAGGTTGGAGTCAAATCATGTTTTCACATTATTCTGAATATAAGGAGGAGGTTAAGGGTATGATGATGTTATAGCCCAGATGGATGTTTTCTTTCCTCCCTCCCTCCCTCCCTCCCTTCCTTCCTTCCTTCCTTTTTTCCTTCCTTCCTTCCTTTCTCCCTCCTCCCCTGCCCCACTTTCTGTTTGGGGGGATCAAGTAACCGGATAATAAATTAAATATAGTGCTCTCCATTGTACCTCAAGGTGTTCAGTCCAAGAAATGAGGTAGGAGCTTAAAAGTGAGGTAGACATGTGCCAGGTAACCAGAACTATGGAATCTGCCACTGCAAATGACAGAAGCACAACAAAGGGAATGTAACAGAAGAGGCAGGGGGAATTCCAGCTTCAGATGCAGCTGGATACGTGTGCTCAAACAATGGCTGCATAAAGCTATGGCTGGGGCTTGGAAAATGATGCCCCCAAATCTTGAGCTTTGGATTTCAAAGCGAGAGCACCTGAGGAAGAGCAAATGCAGGGAAGGGCTGTCTCCGAAGCACCCTTACTACCTAAAGACTGGATCTGCCAAACAGGAACACAATTGCCTTCAATCTTCTTCCCAAGTACCTTTAACCAAGGCCAATTAAACACATACCACAGAGGAAGAAACTGAAAATCAAATGCCACATTTAAACCCGGGCCAGAGGAGGATTTTGTCCCAGCCCACTGTCTGTTCTTTTGGTCCAATCAGCTCCCCTAAAAATCATTTACTCCCCTTCTAAAAGGGGCTATGAATAGGGTATCTAAGCCTAAAACATCTGGTTCCTGTAGAGTCTCATTTTGTGTGGCTCTCCTGAACAACTCTGTGTTAATAAATCTGTATGACTTTTCTCCTGTTAATCTCTTGTCAGGTTATTTCAGCAGGCTCAATTATCAAACCTTCAAAAAAGAAAGTTTAAACTCCCTGTACTATGTTTCACTGTCTCTGAAATCTGTTTTAATGCATGTGATCTTGTTTATTATAAGGAGTGACGCAGATGAACAATAGCATCTCCAAGGTCATGTTCTTCCAGTTAAATGAATCCAAAGAGATAGTGCTTCTTCTTCAATTATTCTCACAGTGAAAAGCCTCCTGTAAACTCAGATCAACTACCCAATCTTGAACCAATCACTATCAGCTGGGAAATGGAATACGTGGTGTGTGCAGGCTTGTACACATGCCCCACCCTCAAGTAGGCATGACGTCAGCGTTTTCTGAATCACATTGTCTCAACATAACAGATTGCAGAGGTGTTCAGCAAAGGAAAAACAGGATGATGTTATTGGAAAATGTAAAAATAGATTAATGGTGGATAACAGACGAGAAAACAGAAAATTATACACAAAATACTGAGAATCTGAGAAAGGCTGTAAGAAATTAAAGGATGGGAGATGGGCTCCAATGGAAGTTCTAAAGCTAGTCCAAGAATAGTTCAAAAGTACATATTCCAGATCTCTACCCAAGACCTAGTGAATCAGTTTCTCTGGGGTGTGGCATGTTGATGTGCATTTAAAAATAAGAATCTGGTGATTCTTCACTACTCTAACATTTGAGAACCACTGGATAAAATGATAAGCATGAGAATTATAACCATACAAAGGCTTGAGGCTTTCACTAATTTCAATGGGTACAATGTCTCTGTTCTGTGAATTTATATGATTTCTATGTTGCATGTTATCTGAAAGGAAGACAATAACCAGACAGAACAATAGATATCTATCACATAATACTGAAATGAAAAAAAGGAAGTATTTTAATTAGTTCATTTCTATGTAGAGGAAGATGGGACAAAAAATCTATTTAAGATCAAGCAAGACCTTTTGGTGATTTTGCTTCAACCCTCAACCTCCCAAATTTTCTCCACCTAGTAACTTATAGTTGATAACCCTAATTCTTACAAACTCATTTTTCAAGTTTTCAGGTGTGAAAACTTAAAAATGAATATCCATGAATGTCTTTGAACATGAAAAAAGGACAAAGTTTGCTTTGACTAAATTTCTTACCTCCCTTACACTGGAGTAGTGTCTAGTGTTCCCTCAGGTATGTTGCAAACCCTGGATCTTTCTGGAAGGCAGTGGGGGAGGGGGTTGGGGAGATTCTCTTTTTTGTTTGTTGCAAAGAGTATTAAGATTTGGCCACAAGGTGTCAGTAAGACTTGAAAAACAATAGAGTTTTACAAAGTCCAGTAATTTTTCATTCTGTTTCTAGAAGCAAATTAATGTAGTCTTTGGTTTCATATATATATAGTTCCAGGGAAAAGAGAGGCAATTCATTGACAGATCCACTGAAGCACATAGAATTTGAATTTTTTTAAAAATTTTTCTCTGTGCCAAAGCTTGGCTTCACCACACTTACAGAATATGGGCTGTTTTTTAATTTCCAAAATTCGAATGCCTCGAGATTCATAGTAAAATGAGATAGTTTAGCACCCCCAGAAGGGACAGGGTACATCTGAAGTGGGTGATAAGCAAGCAGGGTACCTTGCCAATCACATCTAAATTATCATGCAAAATGGATTAACAAGGAAAAAGTCGAAAAGGCAACCACTCCTATTCAGTGTATAATATAAGAAGCCTATATCCTGTGGCAATTTCAAAACTCAAATAAATTTTTTTTCTTATTAACCATCTAGGTGTCTGTGTTAGCATTCTCACTATTACTGTCACCACTTTTCCCTCTGCTATTGTTATAAGACTTGAACATTAATCCATTTGACCTTGCACAAAGTCACTTAAATACCTTGGATTCATTTTACCTGTTTAAATAAACCTTAAGTTAAAACTTGAAGCTAAATGTTCTAGCATATCATGATATCGCCATCAAAAATTATTTTCTTATCTATTGTTCTGGGTCCCAGAAGAGGTTTGTGTGGTGGTCTGGTAAATCGTTTGTTTTAATCCTGCTTCACTCTCAGTTTCTTCTGAGGCAAATATTTCAAGCGCTTGTTGCAGCAGCCTGTGTAGTCAAAGTCTGAGCAAGGTCACAAAGTCTGTTGACTCATATGGCAATTCTTGTGTAGAACACAAAATTCTACATCATCTTTGAATCAAATCCAATAGAGCAAGATCCCAAGCTGTCCTAGTATCTGCTGAAAACATAAGATTGACTTAGTTTAAATTGGTTCTCAGCATTATTTTGTAAAGCATAATTTTTCAAGACTGCAAGCATAATACAAGTTTGTTTTAGAAAATTTGAAAAACATCAAGAAAAGAGATAGCAGCTATTACTATGTGATCCGATAATCCTCAAGATTTTGTTTTGTTATTTTACTTGTTTTAGTGTTCACATTTTTAAAAAGAAGTGGCAATGAGTAGTGCTAATTTTCAATCAGAAATTACCTATTTGTGAATAAACGGAAAGGTGTTATAGAGCTTTCTTCCCATGATAATACACAGAAAGCTACAGTGGAAACATTGTGTTGTTCCCACTCCTCAGCAAGACTCAATCCCTTACAGCTGTTATCAGAAAAAAGAATTAACTTACATTTTGTTCTCCTCCTTCAAATATAGCATGTTTGTAGAAATTAAAATAGAAATAAAATAGTGTACAAAGAGAGACATGAGGTGGGGGGAAGGGATAAAATATCTTTGGATGCTAATTCTGGATGTGAGGTCCAGCATTATAAAGCAGTGGCTTATTTCGCCGGCACAAAAATATCTGGGACTTGGGGTGGGTGTGCTGGTGAGTGACTACAGAACTGGTGAATGAACAGAAATGCATCCTGATGTTTTTCTTCCTGCACCTACTGTTTTGCCTCAAGACTTCATCAAAACGTTGGTTAGTGAACTTTGTATTGGTTTTTGCCAGATTTTTAAAAATGATGATTATTTTCAGTGTCTTTGAACCTTACCATATCACTTGTTTGTTTAGTTTTGTTGGAAACCTGAAGAAGGGTCAACCAAGCACATCCAACTTTTTGCCCTACAACTCAGAAGGTCTTTACCGTTGTTGCTATGGATATTCTCATTCTGAATCATTAGTGGATACTTTCCCATTTAGGGCTTTTCAGTGTATTTTGAATGCCAATAGTGCCAAGGACATGGTAGGCACTGAAAATACATGAAAAATGCCAGTACATTAAAATTTTAGGAGCGAATGATCTATTGGTAGGTATTAGTAATATAAAATAGATCTATTTTTCATTTTTTCATATGTAATCAATTTAGTTGGAGCCTCAGTAGATAGAGTCCATGGCAGACACTGTTAATATATACAAGTAGCAGAGGCACACACACATTTGAATGAGAAACATCAGACAAATTATAAAAACAGAATATTGGAATTTAGATTATATACAATGTAAGTACAGCTTTTTATTTTAGGTGATGAAAGACAAAGGAACTAGTGGAATTCAGTGTCTTTTAGGACTGAGTAGAACCCCAGTTAACAAAAAGTTATATTGTCAAGAAGGAAACCATACTTTGGTAGTATGTAGGAGAAAAATTGGATCACAAATTGAACTTTGGTTATACTCAAACTGTGAAGTTGGAACATGACCTGAGAATATCACTAGATTTATCACTTTTGATGGTTTTCAGATTGCTTACGCAGCCAGGATGCCCTTTTAAACTCTCCATCTGACTGACTGTCTGAATCCTTTCCTACAGAGCTCAGGACTCTGCCACAGTGAGCCCTACATTTATCATGTTCAGATGTGTCTATTGCAATGTGTTTTTCTGAAACTGGAGCAGAAAACCATGTGGAGATTGCAGCTGGTACCAAATGCAGTGCCTTGTTCATGGTATAAGAATTTCTTCAAGAAAACATTACTCAGACTTCTTTACACAACAGAAAGTATCCCCTAGGGAGGATTATATAGCTCATTGCATGAATATGCTAGTTGAAGATTTTTCCAAAGTAATAGGGAACTTCCAAAAAGCCTGATAGATATCTTAAAATAGTACTCATGGTACCCAGGTACTTTCAAGACAATTTGTATCTTCCCAAGGAATGCCATCATTAAAAAGACATTAAGTTGAAATATTTAGGAAGGAAATCAGTTTTGATATTAACATCTTCTTCGACAGCAGGCACAAGACCTTTTTTTTAAAGTATTTTGGTTCTAATACACATTAGTGATTTGACTTCGCAGAATAAGAACATACAGAATTTGACTTACTCTTTGTTCAATAAAAATTTGCTGAGCACCTCTGCCTTTAGACAAGTTTGGTATATCCTATGGGAGATTTAAAAATGTTTAACACATAAAAATAAGTAGATCCTCCAGGAACTTATAGGCCAGGTCTGAAAATAAGAAAATCACACAAATCTCTATAATACAAGATATAATGTAGTAAGCTACATGAAAAAGGTGTAAATCAGTTATTCTCAGTTGGGCCATAGTGGACAGTGGAATTTTCTACAGTTTTTTTTTTTTTTGGGGGGGGGGTAAAATTGTATGTTGAATTCTTAAAATGTGATAGATTTGAAATCAAGCCAATAATTAATTGAAGTTGAAACTAGTAAGTATAACAGTCCTTGGAAGTGAGGCTTATGTTTTTATATTTAATTGGCAAAAATTGCCTCATTGAAAACCTGCCAATCATGGCAATGTGAATGGCTGACTCCATCACCTGAGTGACTGATGCCATATTCAGTAAAAAGAATTGCTATTAAAATAACTGGAAAAAGTGTTTTCTATAAACAAACTAATTAGTTATCTGGGAAACCAATTAGTTATCTGTCTCAAACTTACGTAGCAGATAGGAATCTCTGTTTAACCAAAAGTTTGTTTATTTTCTATTATTCAATTACATTTCTGTTAGAATGACAGGAACAGTTTTATTCAAGATAAACCAACTTCTCCATTTTTCCTGAAGCAGTACTGTTTCATGAAATTTTACATAAAGTAAGGCATTGGAGGGACTCCTTGAGTCTTCAATCTTCCTTTCATGTGCGAAAAATCCATTGTTTTGTCTGGAACATTTACCAATCTGTATACCACTAAGTAGCCACATAGGGCATCTCATTCCTCCCTGCCTTCTCCAGTGGCTCTATTTCCTCTACTTCCATGAAACATTCATAGGTACACCATCATCCTGGTATTTCTCTGCAAAGCTAAGGCACAGAAATCCCTGGAAGTCTAAATGGTTCTTTTCTCTCAATTTTCATGGTGCCTCCTGGGAAGTAAGTATCAGGTTCCATCTGGGAGGGAAACACCTGTTTTAATATTCCATCTCTTACTTGCCTCTTTTCCAAGGAAAAATTTTATGTTTTGTATGAGAGTGGAGATTTCCCTCTTAAATGTTTAATATAGATGTAGCATTTCTCCATTTACAAAGAAACTCACCTATTGGAAAATAAAAAGAAGAGAAAGTTTCTTTTCCACCTTGTTTCATTTCTCCCATGAGGTATTGAGTAACAAAAGGTCTAGCTGCTTGAAATAGAACATAAAACAGAGTAAAAAAGAGGATATCCAAGAAAAATATCACAATAGGCTTTACAAATATATTTCTTTCTACATTTGTGTATATAATGATCACCTTATGACTTTTTTAATCAATGA
The DNA here is from genome assembly GCA_028644305.1 of Xerus rutilus. Lineage (NCBI taxonomy): Eukaryota > Metazoa > Chordata > Mammalia > Rodentia > Sciuridae > Xerus > Xerus rutilus. Next base: position 49,645,153 of record CM053408.1, read on the forward strand.
AAAATCTACATCACATACTGTAGGAGCACTCTCTGACACTCAACCCATCCCTTCTCTCTTTCCCCATTCTATGCTAATGAAAGACACTGCATGAGAGTGGTGCACCTTTTTTTGTAACTTTGGGCCATGATTGATCTAAGGAATATATATAAGCTTTTGCACTTTCTGGAATAAACGGTGTTTCTGCATCTTGCTCCGGCAGAACGGTTTACCTACCCCGAAGTCTGGGTGGAATGACTCTGTGGACCATCACCCCAAAACCTCATCCTGTGAGACCCCATTTCGTCCTTCCCCAAGGACCCCCTTTTTCGTCTCTCGGGACCCCAACCCATCGAGTAGACTCACAAGGCACGACTTAAAGCAATAACATACAACCATAGAAATGAAAAGTTGTGCTACATCTGTGTACAATGAACCAAAATGCACGCTACTATCATGTATACCTAAGTAGAAAAATAAATTTAAAAAAATTTAAAAAAAGAAAAATCAAATATAATAAGTGAAGCCATAAAATGGAATAACATATTGGAACATGTATTTATTAATTCAATATCAATCCTTAAATGGACATTTGCACATTATTTCTAGGTGTTCAGGATGCAAAACAAAACAAAAAGCTCCTTTATTTTCAGAAGGATATGTCCTATTTGGGATGATAGCACATACAGAAGTCTCAGAAAAATATTACAGATGATAAAGATATGTAGAAAGTAAACTCTGAATAAAAGTCAAGTGGCCAATGCTTTTGGGTGGGGAATACTTAGAAAGTCTACACAGAAGACTGACCTCGAGTTGAATATTGAGAAATGGCCAGATGTCTTCAGCTGGTCAGAGCAGTAAAGATCTTGTAGGAAGAGCAGACAGAAATAGAAAAAAAGAAGCAGTCAGCATAACTAGGTAAGTATAGACTGGAGTGAGGGAATTGATAATTACAGGAAATATAGGCAGTTTCACAAAGCAAAACTCAAGGTGGGTTAGGTTAGGAGAAAATATGACTGACTGAAGACAGGAATTCTAGAGGACATTGCATGTCATTCTTCAGGAAACTATATGCCATTGTAAAGGTGATCTTAGTACAAAGGTATTGAGAAACAATGGTTTTAGAGGAGTTGACTTAGTAAGGCTGAACTTGATCTTAGAGATACATTGACTTCAATTGTGCAAGAAAGGCATGAGAGATGCAGAGAAGATGCAGAGAGACAATTCTGGAGAATATTATAGAAGTGTAGGCTAGCCACCCTTAAAAGGAATTTGAAGAGCTGGGAAAACTGAATTCTCAGTGTTGTAAAGAGGTTAAGTTAAAAAAACAAAAACAAAAACAAAAAACCTTTGAGATCTAAATTATATAGAGAGGCTAACAGAGAAGTGAAACACTGGAATGACTCCAGATTTTTGGCTTGGGTCTCTGAGGTAAGGTGGTGTTTTTCACAAAGAAAATTAAAAAAAAAAAGAAAAAGAAACAAGTCTATTTGGGGAGAGAAAGAGTTCATTGTATAAATAAAACCTAGATTAATAATATGAAGTTGACCTTTTTAATGCTGAGAAAGACTTTTTTCATGTCCTATAATAAATGAAGGTTTTGAAATGCTAAATTTAGAGCACATATTCCCAAACTGACCATATATTACTCTTCTCAGTGATCCACTGTACATAGTGTCAGTATTTTATGTTAAATTCTAGCTGCTACTTGGAGGTTATAGATTTGGTACAACCTCAATATCTAGTATAATTATTCTCCTCATAACCTGTAGCATAATATACCAGTGAATATTTTCATGTAAGTTGGAAGACAAGATTTCAAATTTACTAAAATTGATCTGCTTTTAAAGATCTACTGGCTTTGTAAAAGGCTTTATTTCATCTGGCCAGTTGGACTGTGTCATTTTCTATGCTGTGTTCCTCATATTATACCTCATTAACATTACAACAAAGCTGCCAACAGCACCAGCAATACCACCTTTTAAGAGAAAGCTGTAGAAATCTTTGAGGGATGCAATTATTTTTGTGCATATAATACAGTGCTATCATACACACGCACACACACACACACACACACACACACACACATGCACAGACATATTTTTCCTGATGCTTAAGACAAAACCCAGGGCTGCTCTAATACTGAGCCCTTTTAATTTTCTCATTGAGACAAGGTTTTGCCAAGTTGCCAAGGCTGGCCTTGAACTTGTGATCCTCCTATCTCAGCCTCCTGAGTTGCTGAGATTATAGATTTGTGCCACATGCCCATGCAGTTCTCTAATATTCTAAAATTAATAAAATTTAATCTTCACCCACCCACTAAACAAATAGTATTAGGGAAATTTTTTAAGTAAATGAAATAATTTTTTATATCACAGTTACAATAAATTTAACCAGTGAACTTATGGAAGATTTCTGACTCTAGACCTGTTAAATGTAAATGCTATTAGCACGTGGAGTTAGTGTCAGTTTGCTTTAGCTGCCCCTTTAATGTTAAGACAGATTTTACTTTCTGACAAAGACTTTCTAAGTATTCCCCACTCAAAAGAAGAAAAGAAGCTCTGCATGCTCTCTCTCTCTCTTTAACCTTACCATTCTCTCTTGTGTTTGTTCTTTCTGATGCTTGTCACAGCCCAACAATCTCCACTCTAAAGAGAGTCAATCCAATGACTATTTATTTTGTTTACTAAACAAGCATCCATTGACCCAGTGAATAAAGTGTGAAAAAGTAAATATAAGTTGGTTTATAAACAAACTATAAGGACTCTGACAAGGGAACAAAAAGTAAGAAACTTGTGCTGCCATTGCCATTTGACTACCAGACTGAATTGGCTATTGTTAGGTTATTTGGGTGTGGTTTCATGCGTGGGTGTGTGTATAGTACATGCAAGTGCACCTCTAAGAAAGAAAGAACAATAGAATTAGACTGGTAACCATGCATCATGCATTTTTTTATTTTATGAGTGCATTATGTGTAGTGAGTGAGTCAATGAGAATAAAATAACTGCTTTAATGGACAGTCTTGGGAGATGTGCTTCAGGGCAGAACAGGACATGGTAAAACCATGCAAAGGGCTCATACTTAGTCAGAGGGTGGGGCTACATCACTTGCTCTTTTGGGAAAAATCAATCATAGTTCTAGAAAAGGTACCATATGTCCAGCTTGAGAAAGAATACTCAGGCTGTGGAAATATCACAACTTGAACCATAGAAGTAGGGAAGGGCTTATTGGTGCCAACATACCATTATTATATTGCCATTACAGCCTATATATATTTCTTGTTACTATTTACACTATTTATATATTGCTGCATAGCAAATTACTATAAATGTAGTGGCTAAAAATGGTACACATTTATTATTTCACAGTTTCTGTGTGTCAGGGATCCAGACATAGGTAGATGGCTCTTCTGTTTCAGGGCTTCTCACAAGATTGCACTCAAAGAATTGGCCAAGGTAACTCACGTGAGGCTCAACTGGTTATTAGCAGTCTTCAGAGCCTTGCTGACTGTCAGCCCCATTCTGATAGTTGGTCTAAGGCCATTCTCAGTTTCTTGTCTTTTCAATAGCTAGTTTAATTCATGAAAACCAGTGAGAGAGACAATAAAGCATCTTCTAGCAGGACAGAAAGTACAACCCTATGTAATCATGGAAGTGATATTCTAAGCCTTTGCTACATTTTATTGGTTAAAAGTAACTAATAGGTCCCTTCCACACTCAAAATGAATAGATTCCACATGGCATGAATGCTAAGAGGTGGACACTATTTGGGGTCACCTTAGAGTCTGCTCACAACACTACCTATATTTATCTTTTACATTTAGAAAATACTGCAAAAATATACAGCAGAGTTGTAGAGACATCAGTGATGTGTCTAGAAACATAAACTTTGGATACAGAAAACCTGGGTTCAACCCAGCTCTGCTAATCACTGGCTGTGTACTTAACATTGGATTAGTTACTTCTTTTTGCCTCATTTTCTGTAACTATAAGATAGGTGAAATAATCATGCTCACTATGTAAGGTCATTCTGAGGGTTAAATAAGCTCATATATTTAAGCAGCAGTGCCATTACACTAAGTATTTGTTGCTATACTTTTTAGATCATATGGTAAAAACACAGATGCACTCATGTACTCATCACCAGGCCAGACTTTGGAACACGCACACTTAAGAGTGTGTTTGAGTTTGCACAGAAGGCCTGGATATCTAGAATCACTGTTTCACAAAGAGAGGCCAACTGACAATCTGCCTCTGGAAAGCAGGCCTAGAACCTGACTTTCCCGACAGAGGACAGCAGGATATGGAGTGAATTGTACCCATTCTCCAAGCTGTTCTGTGAAACCAGGATGCAAAAGGGAATGCATCCAACATGCTCCTTTTTTCTTCCCAGGTGTTATAGTTTAGATATGTGGTGTCCCCCAAAAACTCATGTGTGAGACAATGTGAGAAGGTTTAGAGGTGGAATGACTAGGATATGAGAGCCTTAACCCAATTAATGAATTTATCCCCTGCTAGGAATTAACTGAGTGGTAACTGAAGGCAAGTAGGGCGTGGCTGGAGGTAGGCTGGAGGAATCCCTGGGGCATGAATTTGGGATTTATATTTTGTCATGTTTAGGAAGGCCCTGTCTCTCTGCTTCTCAATCATGTCTTCAGCCACTTTCCTCCACCATATTCTTCCGCCATGATATTCTGCCTTACTATGGGTCCTGAGGAATGGAAGTGGCCTTGGCTCTCTATGAACTTTAGTCATGAGCCCCCATATAAATGTTTCCTCCTCTAATTGTTCTTGTTAGGTTTTTTGGTCACAGCAGCAAAAAGCTGAATAAAAGGTAAAGTGATCAGAATCTTCATACTGTGTTTTCCTTCTGAGAAGTGAAAATCCTTTTTTGTGGAACCACGAGGGACAGAAATCAATGTATTGACTACAACCCCACGTGGACATCTTTGTGACCTGAAAGTATAGCTTAGACCTGGCTCTAGCCACTGTCCATTATCACAATAACCGTTTCACCTCACTCACTTCCTCCCAAAATTGACCTTTGTTTCCCAAAGAAACCAGGATCTCTTTTGCCAAGGGACATTGCAGGTACTCTTTCTTCTAATTAAAACACACTTTCCATCACTTTCCACATATCTTCTCACTATCATCAGTTGGCTTCAATGTCAATGTTACCTTCTCATGGAGACCCTTTCATGAGAGGAGTTTTACCTCTTCCAGAAGCTGCCTAGCCTATGTCTCTTTCTTCCCTACTTCCTTTATTTTCTCCCCTTATTAGAATGTGAGCTACATGAGTGTCAAGGTCCTTTCTGAAAGGAATAGCTTTCTGCAGTTTTGGAAACAATTACAGGTTTCTGGTAACAAATATTTGTTGAATGAATGACTAAATGAATGAATGCTTGAATGGAATTGACTACATCATTACAAAGGCAGGGGGGAACTGCTTAAACATTTTAAACTCTGAAGATTTTCAGATATAATACACTCAATAAAATGTTCATACAAAGTTAGAGTCCATTACTTTTTCCTCTAACAATGATGTAATGTTCTGTTTTACTTTTCACATGGAGAACATTTTAATAAGTGATAAGTTAGTTAAATTAATAATTTTATTCAAGAGCTTAGAAACAATGATTTATCAATTCTTATAATGATTTCAAATAGTAGCCAGGAGGCTAAATTTAACATTAGCTATTAATCATGTGTTGATTGGTTTTGTAACAACTAGTTGTTTAATCTGGAATCTCTACTGGGGGGGTGCCACATTCTGCATGCACAATATTGGACAGCCAATAAAAATCACCTTTCCAACATCATGGGAAAGTTCTCACAATATGTTGTTTGAAAGAAAGAGTAACATAAAATTTCTATTTATTATATGGCCTCAATTATTTTAGAAATATTGTTTAGAAATATAAGCAGTTCTTAAAAGTGTCTATTTCTACAGGTTGTTTGACTTTGGCATGGATATTGGTTTTATTTAATTTGCTTTGTTTTCTTTTTCACAGTCTTTCTATTTTATAATTTTTAATAAGGGAATTTTCTAATGCCACTACAAAATTATTTCTGTGTGTGAATATCTTCATAGTTGATAAAAATCAATGAATAGTTGTGACCAATGTGGATTTAGGTATTGAAATCCTTTTAAATGAGAAGGGGATATAAACCAGCTATATTAATTAGGCCCCCAGGGCAGGGACAAATGGACTAGCAATGGTTAAACAAAGTTTGGATAGAAATCTCAAGGAAGCATTTTAAGCAGTGGGTGGTGTCTGTGTAAAAACATCCTGCCAAGAGAAGCAGTGGACCAGTCCCCTGATGCCACTTCAGGAGAACAGAAAGAGCACTTAACAGGAGAAACCCCTGAGGACTGTTGGTATATTAATGTCTACTTACTACAGAAGTCAGGTAGGAAGTTGCAAGGGTTCTGCTAAATCTTGGTGCTTGATGTAGCTGTGTTTAGACAAAAATGACATGTTTTCTAGAAAATATGCAGGCCAAGTTCACAATTTGGTGGATTGTTTTTTCTAAAAAGATTTGTTCATTTCCAAGACAGTTCTGCATATCCATTTAAAATTATTTCTGGACCTTCATATTTGCTAATTAATTTTCTGAGTAGCACAAAGGAAGGGAAAAAAACCTCTTTTTAAAATATATATAGCTCATTCATTTTTACATGTCTTCCTCTGCTCTACCCCTTCTCTATTAACACAAAGATTCCTTCTATTTTATATAGCTGTAAAAACCAGCAGGCTTCTTTCTTAATCAGTGTTGTCTAAGGTTCATTGCCTGAGGGCCAGGTCATTAGTAATAAAGGTCATTAGTTGATGTTTCCAACATACAGAGACTGTCAAATGATCCCCTCATTTAATCTCCCCATGATTAGAAACAGGCCCACGCTTGTAGTATTTAGTAATTTTATTTTCTTGTTGTGGGAGAGGTAAAAGGCTACCTCCTGGAAACGAAAGCTTTTAAAAACTAATAGCTGCTTCGCAGTAGACTTGAAGGAATAGCAGACTATATAAAGACATTCAAAGCCAAAAGAAGGGACAAAATGCAAGGAACTAGCATCTACTGCACCCCAGGTTTCTTCAAGGAGTTGAATTAAACGTGAAAGGAATCTTTCCATGGAGCCCTGGGCAGCCCTAACTTGCCTGCCCTTGTTACCTTACATCTTCCCACCGTCTGATTTCCAGCATTCTAATTGAAAAGGCACTTTGTAGTAAAAAGCTCTGTTTGAGTCACTTTGAAATCGTGATCCTCAGGTTTTCTTTCTGGCAAATGTTTCTTAGAGATCACTGAGCTTATTATAAACAATTCTCTGTTCAGAAGCTTCTAAGGTTGGAACAGGCTTAATCCAGAGACCTTGGTACAGGAAAAATAGCAGTCAATTACCTGTGGGTTTCTTTCGAAAGGAGGCATGTGCAGGTCTCCCTGCCTTGACATGTTTATTGAGGACCTCAGTGCCATGAACACAGGAAGCACCTGTGTCTAACGTGTTAGATCATAAGTACATAGACCAATCCCTTTTCTCTGGGAATCATCTTATTTCCTCCATGCAGCCTTAGGAAAAAGGGGAATTTGTAGAGCATTCGAAATTTTGTAAGGGAGAAAAAATGGTTACATTTATCTGGAATTTAAATAATGTTTAGGGAGATAAAATGCTTATGAAGTCTGGACCTAACAAATTTCTTTTTGCAATTCATTTTCAAATGTCAAAAATAAGATTAATGAATGTAATTATAGGTTTGTTTCCCTATTCCTTCTTTGGCATTGTTATGCAATCAATTTTGCTGTATAATAATTGTCCTAAGAAAGTGATTTTTAATGAAAAGTCTTTGTTTACATAAATCTTTTTCAGTACAGAAAAATGGCCTATTTGATTTTTTAAAGTTCCTTGAGACAGGACAATATGCAAGCCAATTAAAAAGAAAATGGTGTGCTTAAAGATTTTAAAGTGTAACCTAATCAAAAGCATAGATTCACATAGGTGACCACCTTTGAACAAATACGTGGCTGATTTAGCTGTTTTGAGAAATTCACTCTGGTCTGCTTAGTCAGCACATCTTTGAGCTTTTTAAGTGAGGAAGAGAATTACAGTCACCTGCTTGTTGATATACATATCCACTTGGCTGGGATAAGGCATAGCTGGAAAACATTATATCTGGGGGAAACTTGAAGGTGTTTCCAGGAGAAGCATTTGAATCAGTAAATCAGTAAAAAAGATCTGCCCTCACTAGTATCATGCAATCCATCTAGGGTCCACTAGAAAAAAAAGGTGAAGGAGAGGCAAATTTGCTCTCTGCTTAAGCCAGTAAACCCACTTTTCTCATTCTTAGATATCAGTACTCTCAGCTCTGGGGTACTGGGACTTGCATCTGGACTTACACCAGCAGCCACCCAGGTCTTTTAACTCAGGCTGATGACACCAGTGGCTTTGTTTGGCTTTAGGCAGATCTTGGAAGTTATTGGTTTCTATATCTCATGATATCTCATGAGTCAATTTGAATATTCTCTCTTTCTCTCTCTCTCTCTCTCTCTCTCTCTCTCTCTCTCTCTCTCTCACACACACACACACACATGCACACTAATACACTATCTTTAGTGAATATGGTGGAAAAGGAAATTAAGGAAAAATAACACATTGAATTTCTATGTGCCAGGCACTTTTCCTACTTTATCATTTTAATCTTAATGAGAGTTAAACCAAGGACATCCATCATTTTTCTCACTTTACAAGTAAAGATCATGAGAATGGGAATTTTGACTTTCTCAGGGCCAGAAAGCTGGATAAAAAGGGGAAACAGATTTCAACCCTACATTTTTCTGATTTTTAGTCTCATATTCCCTTCTCTATTCTATATTGGTAAAATGTGCTTTGAAAAGATACACCTATGGAATTTATTTCCCCCGCTAAAGGACTGGCAGCAATAAAGATTGTGATTGGTGAAACTCAGGGTCTAGGGAGGAAAATGTGCTTGAAGAATAATGGAGACCCATTTGAATTTTTCTCTCTTCATCAAAAGGGCAGGTATAGAGTAAAAAAGCTAGAACATATTTTATTCTGTTAATTGTTACTAGTCAGCACAAGTCCATGGTCTTAAGTCATGATTGTCTTTTGCTATTTATAGATAAAACAGAACTTTCCTATTCTTCTCTATGTTCCTAGTCCTTTATGCTGATTCTTCACTTCTTGCTAGGTGATATCTTGATAGGTGACTGAATTATTTAATAGTTGATCATGGTACTATCAATTGTGACTTCTCTGCCTGACTGGAGACTAGAAAACTATGGAGCAGGCAGATACTCTTTACAAAGAAAATTCTAATCTACTTTTAAAATTATGGGGCTGGGGGTGTGCTCAGTGGCAGAGTGCTTGTCCAGCATATGCAAGGCTCTGAGTTCGATCACCAGCATTTCCTTGCTCTATCTTATTTAATGTCTTGACAATCAGGGTGTTTATTATATAATGCTGATGATCAAACTTCTGGTTATATGAAATCATTTAAAATAATCAGAAATTCATGAGTCTTTTGGTGGACTTAGAACTAATGTTTGATATAACTTGATATCTATTATATATGAAAACTCAATTAATAGATGGAAAGTTTATATATATATATATATATATATATGAGTGTGTATATATCTACACACATATATATAATGCCTAATATGTATCTCAATGTTAGTATGTTCAGAACTAAGCTCTTGATTATCTTCCCCAAAAGTAGTCTATTTATGATCTTCTCTAAGTTAAGACAGCTACATTCTTCCAAATTTTTCAACTAAGAAACTTGGTCATCCTCGATATTCGGAAAATTCTATCAGATATATTTTCAAATAACTTCAGAATCTGACCACTTTTTGCCACTTTAAGGGCTACAAGTTTGGTATTAGTTTTTGAAAAGAATGAGGCAATAATATGGAAAGATCAATATTATATGTTAAGTATAATCATCAACTTACTAATTAATTAAATTTGCTGTCATTTATGTTTCATAATTTCTCACTACCTATAATAATGTATAGATAATATTTGTATATGCATTTGTTTTGCTTATACAAATAATAGATAAAAATATCTTTGAAAGATGTCTAGAGAAATTCGAGTAATGAGTTGCTTGGGAACAAAATGTATAAGAGACTTTTCTTTTAATTGTATAACAACTTATACCTTCCAAAATCACACCAAGTGAATATTTTTCCAACTTTTAAAAATGAAATTTTAAGAGACTGTAATTATCCAAGAAAACATTGTGTTTATTTTTCTCTCAGAAGTTACTTTAACTCTATGTTACTTTTGAAAGGTAAATGTCTCAAAATATATTTCCATTTGCACAATGTAATTGGTGAAAAAACAATTTGGTGTTATGTGGTATAGATAAAATTACACTATGATCATTTTATGTCACTATCTTATGTAGAGTAAGTAGTTGTTAGAAAATGGAGAGAAATTACTTAGGCCATTATGAGGTCTCAGATCTAGTGAAAATGAGATCAAATTAAGAAAATGGAATGTATGTTTTGTGTATAAAAGGAAAAAATCATAAAATCCATTAAATTAATAATGGGTCAAATGATGTTTCAGGGAAAATGACAGAAATCATGTCTCTGGATACAATTGTAACTGAAATGGACAATGTGCTAGAAATGTCCTTTGGGAAAATACATGGCTTCAGAGAATGTTTTTTTCTTCTTTCCCAATGATCCAATACTATGGTTATGAACAGTAATTAACTTTAAACCAACAGAAAAGTTGGATGGAAAGAACCATCCCTAAAATGTCAAATAATTAAAGAGAATGGAACAGGAAGCATCCACTGGGGACATAAAATGTGCTATTCTCGTAAAGCTATTAACTATTGCATTAGAGCCTCTAAATCATACGCAGTTTTTACCAATGACTTAGGTCAATCTGGATCTTTCCATGAAAGAAGCTGAAAGAGCTTAATGTTTCAGCTACTTGATGCCAATGGGAAAGAGATGTATGATAAAGATGGCACATGCTTTTCTCCATTAGTGCAGTAGGTCAAAATATCATTTAATTTATTTCTGAAAGTGTTTTTATGGTAACACATACTGTTCATCATTTAACTCAGTTCACTACACACCATATACTAATGTTTTATTATCATTTTAGGAAGAAAAAGGGAAGGCCTTTGAGGCCTTTGATTCATAGACATATCTGAAAAGGCCCATCATTGCTTCAGAATTCCTAAAATGCTAAACATAGGTTTGAATGGAGAATGTATTAATGTTGCAATTAAGGCTTTTGGTTGCAGTTTTAAGCACATGTTATATAATAAATAGAATCCACAGGAAACATTTTTAAATTTCAGAGAAGATATTAAAATAAAATCAGTGCCACCAATGAATGCCAAAGGGAGATAATGAAAATAGCATTAGATACCACAAATATACTATTATAATATGAAATTAATAAATACTATGTGATTATTAAGCTATGTGTATATTTAGCCCGTTTTCTCATGTCACAGATTATCTGCTTGAATTGAGCCAATGACCTAGATGAAACATGAAACACTTGTTTCTATATAAGAGAAAAAAATGGGGGTCCAATTTTGTAGTTGTATTTTTTATACTTTAATAGCATAAGTAATATGGATACTATTGCATTTTTTTGTCCAGAAACAACAAGAAATTTGGGGACATAGATGAAACAAATAATATGATTTAGAGTAAAATAGGGGAATAGAGTAGTTATGTTGTGAATCTAGAAAATAAAATGGGCATTTAAATATTTTAATATGGTGATACATAAATGTGGCAGTTTTTGAATAACAATGCAGTATTTTGCTGATGCAGTTTTCCATAGAAATAAGAACATCTGGAATTAGAATCAGAAAATTTTTGATCCATATCTTGCTGGTGTTATTTTCTTACTTTGGAAATTTAATAAGTTATTTAAATATCACTGAATATTTATGAGAAAGTTAAAATGACAATAATTTCTACATCATAGGTATATTATGGATGTTAATTCAATAGGTATTATCTGGAATAAAATAAGTGCTGAATAGTCATTGTTCTGTATGAATTTTGCTGTATTAAGAATATTTTAAAATATAATAGTTAATATGCTTTGTTTTGGTAGTGACCTAATGATAACTACTAACAAGGTATCAGCTTGTTAATGTATACCTATGAAATAATCTTGCCTTTAAGAAAGTGAATGAATGGTCATTAGACCACATAGAGAAGAACTTTGGATCTCACTCAAAACTGAGATTGGCCCACTTTTTCCCATCATTCTTTTTCAAGGGATTTGCGGTTCCACCTTATAGATGCACCCTGGAGCCCTTTAGGTGTTCCTGCCAAGCAGTGGGCCTGGAAGATGGCAGAATCCTAGAGGAAGAAGATTTGAATAAAGAGGATCCTGAGTCCCAGAGGACTTGAAATCTTCTAAGATTGCAAAGGAATCAACTAAGTCAATAACGAAAGGATCATACATTGCTTTAAAAGTTTCTGATATATCCATGCCCAAGGATTTCCTCATCGTGGTGCACATTCAAGCCACTAGAAATAAAACACAGAGTAATGTGCTGCAAACTTTTTTTTTTTTTTGCGGGGGGTGGAGGTGGCGGGTGTACCAGGATTGAATTCAGGGGCACTCTATCACTGAGTCACATCTCCAGCCCTATTTTGTATTTTATTTAGAGACAGGGTCTCCCTGAGTTGCTTAGCTCCTCACTGTTGCTGAGGCTGGCTTTGAACTGGCAATCCTCCTGCCTCAACCTCCCCAGCCGCTGGGATTACAGGCGTGCACCTCAGCACCCTGCAGTTTGCTGCAAACTTCTTTTGGAGAAGAGTGACTCAGAAAATAACATGGGTTTAGTCTCAGAACATTTATTTTATTTCTTCTTCAATTGCTACTTCACTTTTCATAGTTCTTAGCTGGGACAGACCAAAATAACCAAAGGTAGATTAGCAAGAGAAAAGAAAACAAATTCATTAATATATAAGTTCAAAGACATGGAAGATACAGAGTGAATGAGTAATTGTCAAGAAATGGCTTAAAAATCTGATTCATGGGCTGAGGTGGTGGCTCAGTGGCAAAGCACTTACCTCATATGCGTGAGGCACTGGGTTCGATCCTCAGCACCACATAATAATAAACAAATAAAGATATTGTGTCCATCTACAACTAAAAATTTTAAAAAAAATCTGATTCATGCAGCTTCTTTAATAATGAAAAAATAAACTTTCATGAACTACAGTCACCACACTGAGGTCACAGCCCCTACTATAGCTACAGTCACAGCTGAGTAACAGAAGCAGTTGTTTCCATACCACTAGCAATGGTTACATATAATTAAAGCAAACAAACAAACCACAGTTTTTGAAAAATGTTCATTGGAACAGTTACCAGTTAGATGTGGGTATCCTATTCTCCCAGCCCATCATAGTAAAGTGTTACATTATTTTCCCAGCTGTTTGTGCAGTACACTATAAACACCAGTTTAATGAACCTTCATGAAGTAAACAAAATACTTCCTTCGGGCCAGCAGAACCCTGTCTAGTGAGCATATAATTAGCCATGTGCATTTTCTGAATCTGATTACATTTTAAGCAAGAATTCATTTTTCTTTGTCTCACTTTCTTCTTAAAACAAACAACAGTAGTATTCCAGGAAAACCTATTTATCTTAAAGATTTTCAACTCAGCTTTAGCTGCTCTTACACAAGCCAACATGTAACTTACATTAGATTAAGTACAAGATGAAATTATTATTTCTTTCCTTTCTTATAATTTACCTTGAGTAAAAGAGTTGTCTTCAGCACATCTGTTTGCAAGAGAGAACAATGTAATATTTATAACAAATAATGTTGCATAATGAAGCATTTCAGGTATATGAAAAGTGAATCTCCATACAGATTAGAGTGGTAATTTGTATTTGGTTCTGAGGATGAACACCTGTAATTGTCACTTTTCCCCATAGTAACTATCTTCATAAAATTAGCAGTGATTCAGATTTATATTTGAAGATTAATCTGTATTAAATTTGAGTGCTAGGGAAATTTCATGCAAGTAAAAATATTTTTTTTCCTCTATGACAAAAACAAATATTGTGAGGGTATAAGACTGTTTAAAAGTGAAAGGGTAATTGTTAGAAAAATGGCATCCACCTCTGGCTAAAAATGTTCTCTTTGAATGTGTAAATGACTATAAAGAAAGAGACAAGGCTATTTGTCATTAGCATCTCACTGTGTCTTAGTTGAATTAGATGCTTTTTCCTGAACATCTAGATTGAGATGATGTGATAGGATATTGGTGAAATATTTTTTAAAAAATAATATTTCGGGGCTGGGGTTATGGCGCAGTGGTAGCGTGCTCACCTAGCACGCGGGAGGCACTGGGTTTGATCCTCAGCACCACATAAAAAATAAAATAAAGATATCCTGTCCACCTACAACTAAAAAATAAATATTTAAAAAAAAATAATAATATTTCTCTGTAAGACAATACCCAATGTATAACTGTATACTACTTCTGTCCTTGCATTGCAACATACTTGACCTTTGATTGATGTAAGAGAAGAATATTTGGACTATTACTCAATATAAACAGGTGAATACAAATCATTGTGGAATCTTCTGTGTTTGAGAAATTAAATAATTCAAAAGAATTCATTATGGAGTCTGAATTTGACTACACAACTCTGTATATGATCATTCAAAAGCATAGTGATTATAAGCATTAGGTCTAGAGCCTGCTCATCTGCATTTAATTCTAGTCTATTGTTATTAGCTCTTTCACCCAGTGCAGATGCTTAAATTCTCAAAATCTCAGTTTCCCCATTTCTGAAACAGGGATAATGATAGAGGTCAAAGTTGGAATTCAATTCAAGCACACATAAAGCCCTCAAAACAATGCCTAGCACATGATAGCAATTACTAAGTTGTAGTTATTATGATTATTATAAGGGCTTATGAAAACAATCCCCAAATTTGGTACCTTGGCATACTTAGTATTTTATGCTGAAAGAACCTGGGAAAAGCACAGAAGCATGAAGGTCTCTCTGACCTTTTCTCCTGGCCTCTCTCTCTGAAGCAGGCTAGAGAAAGACACTTTCTGACCTTCTCTCTCTCCTCTCTCCCCTAAAGACTCTCATGTGACAGGTGTTCTGCCCTATATCCAGAGGGAAGAAATGTCACACAGGGACACCAAAAAAGGATCTGAATAAAAGTCCTTGATAGCTCCTCCAGTCTGTTCCTATTAGATCATACCTGCTGCCCTCCAATCCCACTTATGCCTGACTGTCTAGAAAACTTACACAATTTCCCCCGAGTCTTGTTGTAACTTAACACAAGGGGTTCAACCTCAGTGAGTGGCAAGCCAAAAAAACACTATTGGAAGACAGAAAAATAAAGAAATGTTTACTACTTGCAATAATTAAGGAGAGCACTGGAAATAATTCCCAAAGATGTCTCTCCAAACAAAGAGAAACATACATATTCATGTAATAACTGCTTGTCATAACATGCAGAGGTGAACATATCCCTGAGCATGTTCAGTTTAACATCACACATCACATGTTTAAAAAGATTGCAGTCAGGAATGCCTCTGGGTGGGGAATTCAGTGTTGGAATGAGCAAAGTTGTACACTAAGTCACCTAAAGTGTGAGTCGGAGTAACTTGGAGATTTGTCCGGTTTCCTGTAAGTTTTTGTTGAAGGCCTTAATGTGGAACAAAAGAACAATTTTGAAGGAACATTGAACAGTCTTTTAAAGAAGCAGGAGCTCCTATCCTCCATTTTTATGCAAGCATAAAAGTACCTAAGTACCTAAAATACCTAAAAGTACTTGGTTAGAGGTCATCCTTTGGGTCTTCAATTCTGGATCATCTTATATCACATAAAACTTATACTAAATAAATTTGAATGCTTTTTTCTTGTTAATCTGTCTTTTGTTATAGAGGTGTCAGTCATGAATCTTTAAGCAATATAGAAAAATTATTAATTTTTCTTCTCTACATTATCATCTCAAGTGACAGAATATAGGAAATGATATAATTAGGTGTCATATTTTTATCTTAACTAAATTAGTTTGCAAATAAGGACAATCAAGACTTCATCCTTAAGGTGCCACAGATGTTTAAAGTTCCAGATCTAGATCTTGAAATAATATTAAATACAAATATCTGCTTAATACTGTATAAAACCATCCTATAATCATTGTGTCTTTCAATATTGTTGGTTATAGTACTCTAATTTTTAAAGAAAATAATAGGTACCTAAGCAACTAATTAAGCAATACTAAAGGCAGTAACTACAATAATAGGTGAACAATAAAGTTACTATATCATCTTGGAATTTAAAGTAGGTATATATAAATGAATTTATATTCAGGTATGTAATTTAGATTTTAAGAAAACTTTCCTCACAAGGTTCAAGAAAATAGAAGTGTGATCTCAGAGCTGAATACTGTCAAAAGAGATGGCTTAGGAAGGATGAATTCCAAATTATCTGGAATGTAAAATTCTTAAAATCTAATTATAAATAATTATAAAGATAAGAAGCATGGAAGTGTTTTTTTTAAAAATTATTGTCCATATACTATGTGTATCAAAAATATATGGGATATTGAATAAAAACATGGCTTCAGGAAATAACATAAGTTTGTGGAGTCAAATTATCTGGAGCTAGGTTTGAAACTGATAACATTTTCTTAACAGCTCCCGGGGTGATCTTTATACAGGGCCAAACTTCCATCTGAGGAATGTGTGGAGTACTCTGACAAGTAACACGGAGTACACTGGTGAGAGGTGTCCATCTCTTCAAGCTCACAAACAACAAGCTGAACTTTATTTGGAGTCTCAGGAATTGCTTGAGAATTAAGGAAGAAAAAAAACTTGAACTTCATCAGTGACTTATTAGATATTAACTGATTGATTATGTAAGTTCAAGCTGCTTGACAAGATTATATTCAAGAAATATGAAAGAACTTCATGTGTGCATCCAATGTCCACTATTGGTGATAACTGAAGAATTATAAATTATTTGAAGGATTATAATGAAGTTCTCTTTCCTTCCTATTTCCTTCCTTCTTTCCTGTAGAGGTTTGGTGTGTTAAATACATAGACAAATGAGATTACAAAAAATCATCTTATAATTTAGTAAAGAAAGTATTGATACTTAGGACTCTGACTGATCATCAAGAATAAAATAATTAAATCTCCTAATTTTTATCCTGTTTTAATAAGATTATTTAATTGGGAGGACCATAGACATCTAGATTCAACCAGTCTCCTGAAAAGTTTTCTCATTATGTTTTTCAGAGAGATGGCTTAAATGAATTTCAAATAAGAATTATTTAGTAATTTTAAATGACTACAAACTAAGACAATAGTGCTTATGGTGCAAACAGTAATAAATTATTTTAGGCAGCATTATTAGAAGTTTAGTGTTTCAAGCAAGGGAAATTGTGATGAGAGATGTCAGATCCAAGGGAGATTGGATCTGAAATGTTTCCTGAAGGCTCATGTGTTTAAGTCTTAATCCTCAATGCAGCAATGTCCAAAGGTGAGGCTTTTGGAAAATGATTGGATAGTGGGGACTCTGATATCATCAATGGATGAAGCCATTTGGTGGAGTTGTAAATGAATAAACTATTAGGTAATGTGGAAACTGTAGAAGTAGATCACTGGAGGTATGCTTCAGAAGGATATATCCTGACTCCATCTACTCCCTCTCCCCGCCCACCCCTCTGCTTCTCAGCTGTCACAAAGTAAGCATTGTTGCTCCACCAAATGCTCCTTGCCATTTTATTCTGCCTCACCATGGGCCCAGAAACAATGGATCCAAGTGACCATGGACTGAAACCTCTGAAATTATGAGACAAAATAAATATTTCCTCTTTTAATTTGATGTTCTCAGGTATTTTGCCACAGTGACAGCATATTTACTATCACTGAAGTGAAAGTTCTCTGTGCAAGGAAATTAGGTTATATGTTGATTCCTTTGTTTGTTTCCAGCACATTTTAATTATAATTTTTTTTCCAAATTCAGAGATTTACACAAACTAGATAATGATCTGTTAAAGTGATATGAAGGAATTTTTGTATTGGATGATAATTTAGACTAAGCAACCTCTTTTAAGTTCCAAGTTTTTATGATGTTCTCCCTCTGATTTAGCCCAAAGATAGCTGGAGTTTTGGGCTTGAAATGAAGCAGAACAACATGGCAGAAGTACATGGTGAAAGAAAGCTGCTCACTTTATGGTCACTCAGAGTCAGAGAAAGAGAGAAGTTGGGGAGAAAGAGGGAGAGAGAGTGAGAAAGATGGAGAAGAAAATGGGGTGGGGTGGGAAGGGGAAAGAGAAAAAGAGAAATGGGCCAGGGACAAGATATACTACCCAAGAGAAGGTCTCCAAAGGCCCACTCTTTCCTACTAAGTTCCTCCTAAATATTCTACCACCTCTTATCAAAGGAGATGAGATCAGAGTCCTGATGACCTAATCACTTCCCAAACCCCCATCTCTGACATTGCTTCACTGGGGACCAAGCCTTCAACACAAGAGCCTTTGGGGATAGTTCAGATCCAAACTATAATACCTAGTGATATTAACTTAGTCCATGTGTGTTAATCATCATGATTTCAGAAGACTCATATAATCTTAAGCACTGTGATAATTGAAAGTTAACAGAAGAATAAGTTTTGAAGTGTTAGAGTCTGAAAGTGACTTTTTTGATATTTGGATTATGAAATATTAGAAAGGGAATACATTTTCTCACTAATATTAGATGGAAAAATACATTCCTCTCATGAGATTAGTAAAGGTTGGACATGTATTCTGTTTCATTTTTCTAAATTTAAAAGCATAATCTATTTTATTAAATATAAGTATGCATATAATTTTGAGATTGTATGTCATTTGTAGCTGTGCGGTGTGGAAACTTTTTAGTGATATTCCAACTTTTTATTAGGTATAAATGTTTTGAGATCATTCTGTTAATAGTTACAATTAAAGAAAAAACTTAAAAGCTTCCATAACGTAATCGCCTGAGTAACCTAGTGCTTATCCTAATTAAATGAGTGCTTTATACCATAATATCTAAAAAGAATTTTTTATAAAAACACACACACAAACAACAAAACGTTTCACATAGCTCACAATACTGATAATATTAATGCTTATTTTACTAACATTTTACTCTAATTATTACATAGGATGACCATTTATTTCAATATATTACCAGATTATTTCAGATAAATCTACAAATATAATTTGTAGATTAAAATAGTTTTTAATAATCTTAGATTTCACTCATGAATTTACTTCTTTGTGGTTTTTAAGAAGTCAATATTTATAGTAACATATTTATTGAATTGAAATGATTATAGTATCAAATACAAGGTCACTTTTTAAATAAAGAATCAGATAAGGACAAAATACCTTAGCAGATTTCTCATTTATTCATTCTTGCAACTGAACTGAAACCCTAATTATTTTCTCCATGATTCATAATGTTTTTCAGATTTTAATTGTTATGCTATCCATTTCTTAGTAATCTGTAACATTAGTATTTCCTCAAGAAATTTTTTGCTATCTGCCTGTTTCACTGGGTTAAAAGAAGTTTACCGAGTTCATAGCATTACTCTAAATTATTTTAATATGATGTTGTCAAATAAATTAAACTTGCCTCCATTCATTTTTTAAAAAATACATTAGGTAACACTTTCCTGAGCACAACATTGAATCTATATTTGGTATTCTATAAACTGTGTTGTACAAGAGAATGCAGAGTTAGGAAATAGTATAATTCAAAACATGAAGCCATAAAAAATAACAATTGAAGAACATAATAAAAATAGAACACTTGATAAATTGTAGGCCAATTTACCAAAAATTTCTTGTTACCCTTAATATTCTTTCTCCCCTTTCTTAGAATAAATATGCTGCTTTCATTCAGTTGGCCCTGTATACAGCTAAGAGACTAAACTTAAAGCTCCCTCTCTACTTGTTATGGCCATCTGAGTCAGTTCTGACTAATACAGTGTGAACACAAGCTGTTGTTGGTACTTCTGAAAAGACCTTGAATGCAGTAAGTTAGCTGGAAAGAGCCCTTTTGCCCCTGTCCTTTCCTTCTTCTTGTTTTTTCTGCAGCAACATACACGTGACATTTGGAGTCCTGGTGTCATCTTCTACTGCGAGTGGACATAGAGGGATGTGTAGCAGAAGAACGCAAGGAGCCAGAGTGCTTGATGATGTCATGAACCCACCCAGCCACCTTGTCATGTCTATTGCTGTTCTCGTTCTTTGGTGAGGTGATAAACACTAATTTATTTCTGCTGCTGGCATCTTACTTGTGAGTGACCAAGCACAGCTCTTAACAGATACAGACACTCAATGGGGTGAACATAACTCTCAGGTCTCTAGTGGTGTTGAAGTGATTTAATTTACTTTTCTGAAAATATCACAATGCAGAAAACCTTTGGAGCAGGTAAAGGGCTGTATAAAAAAATCACTTTAATGTAATATAATAGAACATTCATGATGAAACAATATAAAAACTTTGTGATTTAATAACTTTTTTCCTTAAATAAAACATCTGCCAGAGGTCAAAGTAAAAATGTCTGGGTCAAGCTGGGGGTGGTGTCTCACGCCTGTAATCCCAGCAGCTTGGAAGGCTGAGACAGGAGGATTGAGAGTTCAAAGCCAGCCTCAGCAAAAGCAAGGTGCTAAGCAACTCAGTGAGACCCTGTCTCTAAATAAAATACAAAATAGGGTCAGGGGGATGACTCAGTGGTTGAGTGCCCCTGAGTTCAATAATCCCTGGTACCAAAAAACAAAACAAACAAACAAACAAACAAAAAAACCATATCTGCGTCAGAAATAAGTTTCTACAGTACTCATCCATGAACAGGTTCTCAAATATTTCTGCCAAGAAAATAGAGAGAGGAAGGACTTCCTACAGAGCAGAGATGACCATGGATTACTACACAGAAACAGATCTAGTGTTAGAAGACTGTATAGCATGCTACCCAAAACAGGATCCAACACACAGTACTACCCCTAATGGATTCGCTGTTGCTTTTTGGCATAAGAATTAATTAGTCTTGGATAGTAATAATAAATGTTCAACAAAATATGAGGTCATTGGAGAACAACTATTTCTAATTCAATATTTGGCACAGCAAAAACACCTTATGATAGTTAATTAAAGATAACATGTAATAATTCAGTAATTTCTGTTACTACACACAATATCCCCCATTTCTATTTCTCCTTCAGATAAGAGAAAAAAAACTGATTAAAAAAACTGATTTTAAAAAATTCACCAATTTGTTTGTTCCTTGAAGCGATAATTCTTGAATTTTGGATACTCTAATACACATTTGGAGTCTTCTTTTTATTATTTCTCCAGCTTCTAGATGTTTTGCCCATAAAAGATACGAAACCAGGGAAGGTTGTGTCTGATATGGGTTGCATTTGATGGTGGAGACGAGAAGACTAAGTGGTGAGCTCTCAGGTTCCCCTCATTTAGATACTTCTTCATGGTGGCATGCTTGAGAGCCCTGCATTGTGAGCCTCTTCCTGGCTCTGTGTGAGCTGGCTCATTATTAAGGGACTCATTTAAGCAAATGGTCTTAGATTGCATGAAAATACAGGGCAACAGGGGCTTATTCAATCAATCAGAATATCATCTATTTGTCATCAACGCTGTGCTAGATTCTGAAGAATAGAAAAGAAGCATAAGACATAGTACCTGGCCCTAAGGAATTAACTATTTTGTTAGTGCACATGTGGTGTATGTGTGTGTGCATGCACACTCATGCATGTACAATGTTTTTAAATAGATCAGTTACATTCTGTAGAATTTCATCAAAACTTCATTGTCATTCATGAAAAGAAGGGAAAATGTTATATTCTCTCACTTATGAATGAAAAATGAGAGAGAGAAGGAGACTCAGGTTAAGGAAGAAGAAGAGGAGATGAAGGAAGAAAGGTGGTTGAGAATTCGGTCTTTGGACTTTGAAGTTGCAAGCAGGTTGGGGCGTTAATGGCTGTTCAAAGTGTCTTGGCCAAACTCCTGGAGAGAAGCAGCTTAGAATTTGGCAAGAAAGATGGACCACACGGAGGTAAAGTGATTTGATATGAAAAGAGAAACGAAAAGAAAGCAAGCAAAAATGAAACCAAGGAACTTAGCATGTTCTAATGACTCTATTTACTGAAAAGTGACTTAAAAGTTTCCTTAGAAACTTTAGATTCACCAGTCATTTCCTAAGCTTGTATAAAGAATTTAAGTAATTTTCAAACTTTTTCAGTAAGTCAGAATAAAAATAAATTACCTAGTAGAGTATATAGTACACAGAAATCAAAATATGATATATATCATTATGATGTTGAAATATTATAATTTTTGGTATCCAGGATTTACATGGTTAAAGTTACAAAAAGGAAAATTTAAAACTCCTGTAATTTTTAATATGTTATGCAATGGAAAACATTGAGTAGCATTTGGGAGCCAAAACCGTTGGTCCCGTTTCTTCCACCAAGTGCCCCAGTTGCTCTTGGAGAAGATGAAGTTTTGGAGGTCTCAATTTTCTCTTCTGATGGCCAAGGAGAAAATGGGTGATTTTAAAGATGTTTTATATCTTTAAGTTTACATAAATCTAGGATTGAATCAAAGGTCTACAAGTATTCATAATATGTGAAATCCTTCATTCATAAACCTGTGTGACTTAGAAATAAGAGAAAAAAGTATTTTTTTCTCAGTGTGAACTGTTTTTTCATATCAGGTTTCTAGCTTTATACTTCATGTGTAAACTCATTTCAGAGACTTCCAAATAATTATCACTGATTAAGGGAAAAGGGAAATTTAGTTTATACATCATAACATGGGGGACGTATATACTTGTTTTCCCTGGCATTAACAGGATCTTAATTCCATCTGAAAAGTTGACTTAACACAAGTTTAATCTTGTATATGTGTTATTACTGAGAATGAATCTGCTTTTACATTTGATAGAAAATGTGATTGTGTTCTGATGAGAGTGACATTTAAAATTGGTTTCCTAGACCCGATGTGTGCATAGAAACCTCACAGATGGAAGAGAAGAAAAATGTCAAAGAAGCTCATACACTTGGATTTGCTTTTGCTGCCTACACTTTTCTCCTGATACCTGGCTTCTTGGAATTGCCTCTAGTACCTCAAAAGGAAAACATGTTGCAAAATGATATATTGCAGCATTGTACAATATGTTAATACATTTTTTTAAAAAAACAGCATTCTCTGCTCTCCTATCTCATCTTCTTCCCTTTCCTGTATTCTTCAGGATACTATTCTGTTTTCCTGGGGGACAAAAGCAAAAGGAAACTTAGTGCTTTAACAAGGCTTAGATATTTCAGGGAATTCCCATGTCTCACCATGCACCTTTCAACAGCAGTTCAAGGACTATTACAAAGACTGATGTATGTATGTTGAACAAAACCAAAGGGGGGAAAAAAAGAAGTTGAGGTCTTTTCTATACGTGACAGAGTTTTTTTTTTTTTTTTTTTAATAGCTCATCACTTGATAATGTATCTTCCTTTCTGAGGCAAAACTTTAGAGGTTCCACTTCTAGGATAAGCCTGACAAATGATTTCTATGGTTCTAGTGGTTAGAATTGTTACAACCTGTAAGTCACATGACATTAGGGGAAAAAAATTCTGAGCCAGAAGCAAAAGATTATTTTATTTATTAGATAATCTATATTGGAAGAAATAAATTCAAAATGGAACAAATTGATTTAATCTAGCAAAATTACAGTACATTCTGAATTCATATATTCCTTAGTAATGACTCCATGCTTCCTTTTGTATTCCTTAGCATTCTATTTTCTGGGTCCTGGATATGAAACCCATACGTATTTATCTGTTTTCAGTGACATTGCTCTAAAAAATTTCATGTTAAATTTCTGTGGAATATTAATCTCATCTAAACATCCTCAAAAACACAATGGTCAATATTAAAATTCCAATCTTTCTTTGCAATAGAAAAATGTTTAAGTGCAGTTTACTGAAAATGCAAACATGCTTTTCCTAGTCAATCTTCCAGCAGCAGCATCCTTATAATTGTGACTTAGCCAGATAGCCTGAAACTATGTCGGTTTTAATAACAGCTTCGGAGCTAAATACCATAGACAACAGAAATCAGAGGCACAGTATTGTAGTAAACCTGTCCCTTAACAAAGCTGTGGCACTCAACAGGAGAAAACTCTAGTCTGACCACTGAAACTGAAGAAAAATCATCATTGTTGGTCGTAAAATAGGTGCAGACAAGGGATTACAAGTTCAATGAGGTTTTTTTCCTTCAAGAAACGAAAAGCAAGTTCATCCAAATGACAAATTGGATGGACAATCTTACAAAATTGTGGGCTCCTTATTACTGGAAGTATTCAGAGAACAGATGGCCACTAATCTATGGGAATCCTTGCACCAGGTGAGCTCTAAACCCTGTCTGATGCTGAGAATCTGTGGTTCTAGGAACCATATGGTGAGGGTATTTAAAACAGGACTGAGAGGAAAGAGTCACTGTTAATCCCCCAGTTTTCTTCCAGTTTTTCTCCACTTGCTGGGATTTGGAAAGGCAATTACATTTGCAACAGAGATGGTAGATCTAACTTGTATTCCTAACTTTATCTATAATGAGCTTGCCAATATTCTGTTTGTTTCTATACAATTATAGCCATCATTAAAAAGACATTAATAATTGTGTCTGTTAACTGCATTTCCAAATGTTCTGAAGCATGGTCTCAGAGATGAGTCATTTGAGGTGGCTGAGGCTTGGAATGAAGAAGAATATGAATGGTAATCCATTTATAGCAGAAGGGAAAGCACAGGAGATTATTCCCCCGTTCACTTGATTTTTACCTGATGATTTACAAGGTATGTAAATTAGGAGACAACCACAGAAGGTACATTTAATGACATCTTAATGCATCATGGAATTTACGACAAGGTATGAATAGCTTGTGCACTCAACCATTGGAAGCAGATGCTGCAATAATTCTACTTAATACTTAGAAGCAAAGTAAACCATATTGTTTTTTGTACAAATGTTTATGAAACATTAATAAGAATAATATGCACCATTCGATGTTGAACATATAATCTGAAATCCTTTCCTATAAATATTTATAAAGGAGACAGTTTTGGTCTTAACATAAATTGATTTCAAGCCCAGATTCTAAGATGCTGTATGATTTTCTTTCTCTTGGTATATATTTAACTAGAGTAAGACTAACTGACTCACAGAGCAGCATCACTTTTTACTGTACCTACTTAGTGAAAGCCTAAAGGAATTGCTTTGAATCAATTCATAAAATAGAGTCTCAACAACAATAGCTCAGTTAGTGGCTTGGAAATGGAACTTTTACTATTGTGTTAGCTAGTAACTGCTGTGTTAGGAAGAAATAATGAGCTTCATTAAGCTCAAAGAAGTACACAGTTTCTAAATCATGTGGTAATAGTTTATATTTACAATATAAATAATTTTAAAAATGCCCTTTTCATCATTGCCTGAAATGTGGGCTTGGTTATTCACAAGGACCAATTATGAATATGAAAGGGGGTAGAATATATTTGCAAAAAATCTTTACATTCCAATATTACAGTAAATTTGATTTACTGTTCAGAGTGCTATAGTTCTTCACTGCTAACTGCAGTGGCAGGGCTCTTAGTCACACCATTTTCTTTCTGGCAGTATCTTTCCTATTTCCAGTTGTATCAAGTTTCTTTTAATGACTATTACTAGCCAATGTCAGGGTTCCCCCCTCTTTAATGGAGGAACTGTTTTAGAGAAATAGGATACTTTTAACTGTGACTTTCTTCCAGTTGAAATGGTCCTAATTGCTAATTGCTCTTCAACATTGAGGCACCGTCTATCCTTAGCTTCCTGAGTTTGGTTGAAAATGGTCGAGATTATGAAATGAATCATTTTTATGACTTTATTTGTGTAAGTATCTAAATATGGAGTAAAGGTAACATGACAAACTTAACCTTCTCAAGCAATACAGTGAATTTTGAAAAGCATCAGATGAAATGTGAGTCTTGGGAAAAGCGAAAAAGGTTTTATGGTCTGAAGAATATCTCAGCAACACAGGAGAGAAAGGACGGATTCTGAGCTACATAGAGGAAGGATTTTAAAAGTGATGCTGTCCTGGCACGGTGGTGCACCGCCTGTAATCCCAGCAGCTCGGGTTGCTGAGACAGGAGGATCACGAGTTCAAAGCCAGCCTCGCTCGGCATTGATGAGGCCCTAAACAATTCAATGAGATCTTGTCTCTAAATAAAATACAAAATAGGTCTGGGGTTGTGGCTCAGTGGTCTAGTGCCCCTAAGTTGAATCTCAGTACAATAAAAAAAAAAGTGATACTGATTTTGCCGTATTAGTACCTGTTAAATCCATCCAACCCATCTGAACACAATGTGATTGATTATTAAATCAGCCATGAGACATTTGATCCTAACATAATCTAATGGTGTCTGCAATTCTCTAATCCACTGTCCCATGTCTTATCATTTAAAAATGCTGCATGTGTCAAATCTTCTTTGAATCTTATGTTTATATTATATTTCTAAATATTGTTAAGCATATGAAATATCCAAATCTAAAGAGATCTGTAATCATGTCTTAGAAAATTATTGCTCTTAGAACCTTTAAAAGCTTTTTTTGACCTACCCTTGTCCCACTAATTTCTAGAAACTGAGAAATTATGAAATAGAATTAATGAGTTTTCTTCTTTTCCATCATTGTGTATCTACTCCATATTATAGGTTTGTTTAAAATAATGACATTTTTTAAACAATTTTTATCTCAACTGCATCTAGTCTCTCCTTGTGAAATAAATTGTAGCACCAAAGTAAATGTTCACAAGATAGTACTAAAAATAATGTAGTTCTTGGGCATATATTTGTTTTAAATGGTATGAACTAGGATAAATTGAATTCATATTAGAAAATAACTGATTATTGTAAAATAAAGGATTCATATATATCTAAATTTTCTCAGTATCACAAACTTTGTTTTGCAATGGGAAGAGAAAAAAGAATACAAACAGTGAATATATACTATAGTCCATTAAGACTGGAGAGAGGCAGAATGATGATTTAAACAAGTTTTAAAGTGAACCTAGGATAGTAATATTTCAGAGCCCAATTGTGTTCTAGTTCTACATTTTTTTTTCTTTTTCTTTTAAGACTGTGCTCTTTATTCCTTCATTAAACTCTATGGACATTAATAACCTTACGGGGCTCGAACTCCATACCAGCCCTGTTTATTCACACATACTAGACCTTATGACTCCAACAGTCACTGAAGTACTATCTTCCTCTTCTCTATGTTCATTATTATCAGTTGTGATCTGAGGTGAGAGAACTTACTGTCTTCTAGTTCTTGTCCTCAATCCTTCCTGCTTATCTCTTGCTCCCAATTAGAGTGTGGCAGACACCAGAATGGCAATACTGGAAGGAGAGAAGAATGAGCAATTTTATATATTCTATTGAATTTAACATTCACTGCAAACACATTTGTAGAGATGAAGGATAATTCCTAGGGAGTACCTGTTCAAAGTCATACAACTATGACATGATGAAGCTGGTGTTGGGCAAATTTTTGAAGTCAAACCTTATGTTTTCTCATTAGCTCACAGCGGTAGCAGCACTAAAGTACAGTGAAAACATCCTCATACATGTAACCCCCTAAGAGGAGTTCACTTAGCCATTGCCATGTCTACCATGATTTCTGGTTCCATCTAGGATAGATCAATCATGATCAGGGCATCTAATTTGGTAACATTATAAACTAACCCTGGAATCTTACATTAGTCTGGACAATAAACCAAAAGAAAATGTATTTCTTAAAGTTAGTTTTCACTGGGTAGTTTTGAAATATGAAAACAAATAATCAAGGTCCTGTAAGCTAAAGTTTCTGATCAATAACTTCTCTAAGAGGTTAATCTTCAGTGAGAAGTTACTCTTATACTTGACATTTAGCATATGAATAGAAGTTTGAAAAAGAGAATGAGCTGGGGGGTAATAAAGGAATAAATGATTCCAGGAAAAAGCTTGAGGAAATGTCAAACTGAGATTATAGATTGCTGGGCCTGCTCTTCTTATAACTTATTTTCCTGGATATTCTCTTTGACATGCCTCCATAAATATTGTCTTTGTCTCTTCAATTGAAGTTCAAATTCCTGAAGCTTAGAGGGCAAATAAAGTGTTTTGTTAACACTATATCTCCAGTGTCTCTCATATAGTTGTTATTTAAATATTCTTTAAGTATTAATGAACAAATGAATACGAATAGAAAAGTAAACTTTAATTCCTGTATATGGTATATTACAGCATATTTGCTTAATGAGGAATTGTCCTTTAAACATGAGTATAAGGAACAATAATAAAATCTATAAAGCAAAGATACATTAATCAGGACAGTCTTCAAAAACTTTGAAATTTTGTGTATATGTACGCAAGAATATGTATGTTGCAAGTACATATTGAAGTTTAGTGTTTTTCATGATTTGGTTATAAAATATCCCTTGAAAAAATGCAGGAGTTTTCAGAGGTGAAATGATTAAATTATGAGACCTGTAACCTAATCAGATGATTAATCCACTTGACAGATTGGTAATTTGAAAGGAATATTGTGCTGAGTGACAGATGTAGGCAGGTGGGGTGTGACTAGAGGAAGCAGATTTCTGGGGACTTGACTTTGGGGATTATATATTGTCTCTGGCACCTCACTTTAATTCCTTGCTGCCATGGACTGAGCTTATTCCTCTGCTATGCCCTTCTCTCATGACGTCCTGCTCAATTCAGGCCCAGAGCAATGGAGTTGGCCAACCACAGATTGAACCTCTGAAACCATGAGCCCAAAATAAACTTTTCTTCCTCTAAGTTGTTCTTGTCAGGTATTTTGGACACAGTTATGCAAAGTTAACAGTGTTTATAGGCACATTGCATACAGTGAGTTTTCTAGTGTTCATTCTTTGTAACATTTGATTGAACAATCTTCACATTATGCTTTTACTGTCAGCTACAATGTATAGGCAGTCTAGATCCAGCTCTTTACTTTCAGGAGTTGAGAAGAAAGCTCCTGGATGCTATTTCATCATACCAATGCTGATAGCAATGATAAAGGTGAAAGGAAGGGGTCAGAAGCCCTGGGCTCTCATATTGCTTCTGATGATAGAAAAAGTAAAGCCATTAGTGATGAACAGGAGCTAGAAGTCTTAAATGATGGATTTGTTCAGGGACCCTAAATTTTATTCTTTACTTGTATTACAGTTAAAGGTTTATTATTAAATGTCTAATCAATAATTACTATTTATATTGTAAAGCTATTTTAAAAATTTTTGATAAAATAGTATTTAATAGAAATGCATTATACTTTCAATGTCTGTGAAATCTAGGAATTTTTTATCTGAAAGAAGATGCAATAGATTCATTTCTTGTTGCCCCTGAGAAGTACAGCTAAAAATCCTGAAGATTATATACAAATCAAACATGAGGAACCTCTGAAGGAAGACAAGAGGGCAGATAGCTATGAACCTTGGGCCCAAGGAATAACACAAAGTTCACAAGTTCCATTTTTCTTTTCCTGTATGTCTCATATACTCATCATATGTCCAGAACTACGCACTGAAGAAAGCAGAAACTTTGAGAAATCAAAAAGAGGACACTAAAAAACAATTTTAAAAAATGTCTTTCACTTTAGCCAAAGCATCAGAAAAGGTCCATCTGCAAGAATGTAAACTTTTGGATAATAACTCTTCTATCCAAGCCAAACACCATAGCAAAAAGCTCTGATCCTACTCACCTTTGTTAGCAAAAACTGACCTGGGGTTATAGACTTGTAGCACTACTGTCTATAATGAGTGCACCCACTCCCACACATTCTTGTTCTGGATTTCCAGAAGAGAGAAAGAGTATGACTAAAAATTTTTCAAATAAAAATGGCCAAATATTCCCTAAATTGGCAAAAGACATACATCTATAGATTGAGTAAGACTTTAACATCATAAACCCAAAGAAAGCCATGACAAAAGAAATCATAATTCAATTTCTGAAAAACAAAGTTAAAGATGCAAAAGAAACAGGACCCCTTTCCCTACAGAAGAAAACCGAGGCAAATGCCCCAGACTTCTATGTTCATTACTGAAACACTTTTCAAGAATGAGAGGGTGATCAAGAAATTCTCAAGTGGACTACCATGCTAAGTGAAAAAGGCCAATCCTTAGCCAGGCGCGATGGCACAAGCCTGTAATCCCAGCACTTAGGGAGGCTGAGACAGGAGAATCTCAAGTTCAAAGCCAGCCTCAGCAAAGAGAGGCACTAAGCAACTCAGTGAGACCCTGTCTCTACATAAAACACAAAATAGGGCTGGGGATGTGGTTCAGTGGTTGAGTACCCCTGAGTTCAATCTCCAGTACCCCCCCAAAAAAAAGGCCAATCCCCAAACATCCAAGGCTAAATGTTCTCTCTGATATACAGATGTTAACACAATAAGGGTGGAGGGAAGAATAGAAGTTCATTGGATTAGACAAAAGGGAATGGGGGGAAGGGAGGGGGTGAGAAGAGGAAAGAGTAGAATAAATGGGACATAACTTTCCTTTGTGCCTGTATGAATACGCAACCAATGTAACTCCATCTTGTATAACCAACGGGAAGTTAAACTTCATGAATATATGTCAAAATGCACTACATTGCATGCATGTCTAAAAAGAACAAATAAAATAATAAATAAAACAAAGAAAAGGAAATTTTCAAGTAAAGGAAACTATTAGAATTTGTCACTGGTACATTTGCTCTGAAAGAATGGCTAATAGTAGGCTTTGAAACAAAATGAGCATAAAAAG
Organism: Xerus rutilus; assembly: GCA_028644305.1. Lineage (NCBI taxonomy): Eukaryota > Metazoa > Chordata > Mammalia > Rodentia > Sciuridae > Xerus > Xerus rutilus. The sequence continues at coordinate 49,675,999 of CM053408.1, forward strand.
AAGAAAATCATGGAACTGAAGATAAAGGAAAGACAAATGAAAAAAGTAAAATTATGAGCAAATATATACTTTCTAAATTTTGCTGAATGGCTGAAGCAAAATTATAATATTTGTTTGATATTGCTCTATTTATATGCAGATGGAATATTTAAGGCTATTGCTAACTAAAAAAGGTAAAGGAATTCAAAAAATGGTAAAAGTTTTTCTGTGACTATAAAAGAGTGATTTTAGTGTTGATTACCCAAATGTGATAAAATGGCATGAAACTATACACCAACATATTAATTTCCTCGTTTTGACATTGTGCTATATTTAGGTAAATATAACTGCCGGGGGAAACTGGGTGATGAGTATGCCAGATCTCTGTGCTATTTTTGTAAATTCCTCTAAATCTCTAGTTATTACAAAATTGTATTTAAAAGATAAATTTTGTGGTATGTAGGCTTGTTATATAGTTTCTTCTTTGAAATCCACTTGCTGCACATAAAGAACTGCTCTAGGTTGTTCATTTGGACTTGTATGCAGATTTGGTCCTGACTCATCACTTCATCTATGGCAATCACAGGCAGGAGACATGTTGAAGAATATGTTTAGCTTCCATTCGACCTGATCTTTACAAACATGAGAGGTCAGGATGAAATGTAATCATCAAGTACAATTTTGAAATGAGAATAATTTCCAAGCCAGCATTTAATCAACTAAACTCTCTCTTTGTAGCTTCACCCAAAGAATTAACTCAGTTAACTTTACTATGTTATATATACAATCTATTAGATATAAAATAAAATGTTATGGAAATATATAATTAAGATACTGCCTAATAATAATAATAATTTTTGAATGCTATTATGTACCTTGTGCATTAAATATACTATAATTAAAGTTTGCAACAGTTCTGCCATGTAGATATAAATTTTTCTGTTTTTTTTTTTAAATCAGAGATAAAGATGAAACTAAGAAAATTTAGATAACATATTCAGGATTATCTATCCATCTACTTAGTGGCCAAAGGCAATGTTTAAACTTAAGTTTACTGGTCAGCTTACAAACAGGAAAACAAAAAAACCACCGTAGGTATTTAAAATAGAAAAAGTTTAACAGGGAGTTGGTTTGGTGGGGTTTTGAATATGGAAAAAACGAGAATTGCAATGTGAGTTTCAGTCATCAGAAACTAAGAAGCAGGCCTCTCTAAAGGGCCTAGAGCATTATGGAGGAGTGTTAGTACCAGAACTTTGGAGCACAGAGGAGAGACTCTGATCTTTGGGGGTCAATGCTCTATATGCAATGTCATCATAAGAAAGAGATTTAGAGGGAGAATTAGAGTAGAGCAGAGGAACAGAGATGACCGTGTCTGTTCCTCTCCTCTTGATCTTTCATCTCCCAGTAGTGTGTCTTATGGAATTATTCTCAAAGAGTTAGTTGATAGAAAAATACCCTGGGAATATGAGTTTTCAGCCCCCACCCTTCCCCCAGCAAAGATAGGAGTGTAAGACACACAAAAAGAGATATAGGTTTTTTTAATCCATAATATTTATACTTTACCATGCTCTCTTCAGTTTAGGCATTGTGTACTAATACTTAAAACCACGAACTCTACAGGCTAAAATTGCTTCATTACATTTTCTAACTTCTAAGGGTTCTAAAACTGGGTAATATATATTTCAGCCTTTTTTCTCTCACTTTCCCATTAGCCTTCATAAATACATAGGTATACAATTTTACTTTTATATTTAAGCAATTGTATAAAAATCTTTAACATTAAGAAATAGTTCTAACCTTTGACACAACCCAAAAGACAAAAAAGTGCTTTGCTTAACTGCTTCACTTTCTTTCCATAGATCATTGGTTACCACTGAAGGTACTGAAGAGGCAAAATTTTAGGTCCATATCCTACATGGACCAGTTAACATCAGTTCCTTCCAGGTTCACAGAGGACTTTCCTAAACTAAGACATGTTAGCAGATTCTGTTGCTCACCTGAAATATCTGGGTTGTTGACAATTCAGTGTAAAACTCAGTGGTATTATCGGTAGATATATTTTGGCCTGAAAATTAAGAAATATCTAAACACCTAGGAAGGAGAGGGTAGTACATTAAAATTTATAAAGGAAAAATAATTCTATTTATCTTTTGAAATAAAAACGTTCTTTTTAAAAATCCCACTCGGAACAATGCCAGTGCATGTGACCCAGTGGATTCCTCCTGTCTCTTTTTTATTCCTCTATATATTTTGTCATCTTTTGGATTAACATCATTTGGATAAAAGTAAAATATCTTCCTGTTTTCTGAACTTCTAATGTAAGAAGCCAATGCTATCAGTTTATAATTTGGATTCTATAAGAAAATGAGTAAGGTATGACAGAAATGGCTGAATTTTATCCCTGGGAAGTGTGCTCTTATTATTTATATGGATAATGAAGAGGCAGAAATTACATGGACAAAAATGCAGTTACATTTTCAGTGGCTGAAGAGAGAAAAAGATGGGATGTTCATTTCAGTATCTAGGAGACTTATCATTATTAATGCTAAACTATAGTACGTAATAAACGAAGATAATTTGATGGAAGAAAAAGCTTTTCTCTCACTTGAGCTTTTAAAACTATCTTACTTAGATGTTTATGAGAGCGCTATGTAATGGGAGATTTTTTTTCTAACTGTATCTCTAGACTCTGACTCAATCTCGTGAATATGATTACTTATGAGAGAGAACTTTGAGCAACTCGGAATGGGTAAGTGGTTTCCAAACAGACAGTCAATATCAATTAGTGGGACATGAAATCAATTTAATGATTCAGTAGATCTTGATCATCACTTTTGAAAATGAAATGGAATATAATAAGATAAAAATCAGATAGAAGACAGACTGTACTAGACTAGAATAGGATGGAATCAGAATATATGAGGGGTGTATGGGTGTAATATTTTGTAAAGTGCTTACTTAAGTTGTATGTGTGGTGTGCATGTATGTGTGTCCTGAGTCTTATATAATGTGCTTCTTACTGTATATTGTGACTTAAAAATAGTTTGAATTTGAAAAATGCAATGAAAGAGACCTAACAACTATAAACATTCTTGCTATCTGTCTAAGTCAAACCACTCTGGCTAATTTTCTACTGTTACCTGACAGAAAAATGAATGGACTTGATGTGTTAAAATGCTTACTCCTCATAAAAATATTTATTTTGGCTTGGCTGTATTCTTCCATCCTTACTTTACTCTGAGCAAAAATAAGAATCTGAGCCTGTTTCAAAGTCATAATTTTTCATCACCCTGTAGGATTATCTTCATGCTAAATCATTTGGATGGACATATCTTGTTGCTCTTAAACTTCTTTTATTTGGTGGCTAGTTCTACATGCTATATTTATATCATAATTACACAGTGTACACATTACAGTTTATTCAGCACGGCATGGGTATGGAGGGCAGTTGTCATTGTTTCAAAAAGCAGAAGACTGTATAATAGAGAAGTAGTTTTTTCCAATTTGATTGTTGTAGGCAAACTCTAATATATCCCAAATATATATCCAAAATATATCCCACCTTCTAGTAGTATTCCTGGCTTGAAGTAATCTCCTCAATTTGAGCAACATGATTCTTACTAATAGAATACAGCAACAATGAGAGGATTCCACTTACAATACCAAAGATTGTGATTTCTGTCTTGCTTGTAGATCCTTAGTGTTGCCTTCTCAGCCTGCACAATTTGATGAGGAGACCTCCCATGTGGGAAGAGTCCACATGGAAAGTACCCAGGGGTGGCCTCCAGTCAACAGCCAGCATGGACCTGAGCCCCTCAATGGCCACAGGAACAGATCTGCAAGAACTGAATGCTGCCAATAATTGGACGAGCACAGAAGTGCATCATTCTTCATCTGAACCTTCAGGTGGGTCCCAAAACGGCCCAACAACTCGGTTGAGTCTTGAGAGGTTCTTAACCCATGACCTACCTATCATAGCTAAATTCCTAATTCACAGAAATTGTGTGGTAATAAATATATCTTCTTTTAAGCAGCTTAATTTGGGCTTAATTTGTCATACAGCTGTTGATAATTAATGCATTGGTATGTACTCCAATTCTTAAACAGAGGACATTTGGCAATTTGTAATTATTTGCAAATGTTTTTTTGCTTTTCACAAAGGTCTGAGATGCTGCTAAACACCACATAGCACACAGGACAGCCTCTCAGTGTCAAATAATTTTATAACCCAAATGTCAATAGTGCCAGGGTTGAGAAATACTGGTCTATATTCTACAGTGGATTTCTATACCTTTAGATAAAAGATTCTAGATTCCATATTCCATGCACTCTTCCTAGTGTCTACTAATGAAAGGAAATTCCTTTTAAGTACATTTCTGGGAACACTATTGTAGAATCAATGGAATTTCAGTAATTTTTCAAAGAATCATAATATTTTTTCCTTAAAAATGTACCAGAAAGAAAAGTGTGAAATGTGTCTACATTAAAATGTGTTGTTTATTAATTCCAGATACCTGTCCATTCTGAAATGAATGTGTTAACTAAAAGTTGACAATAAAATGCCCAGATGAGCTAGAGAACTTTTACACATTAATCCCTCTAAGGTAACACCTGAGCAGCCAAATTTGTCTTTCTTTACATTTGGCAAGTTCTGCTCCCCCCTCAGGCTGTCTCATTATGCCAAGTTCTATCCTTCACTGAAATGGTTGATGTACAACGAAAGGAGCTCCTAAAATCCTGGTGGGTGTGTCTATAACTTTTCACACTCAGACTAAAGTGTTTCATGAATAAATCAATGCAATTGTCACAGAGAGAAGGCATCGGGTCTTCCACAAATTAAACTGTAAGCAACCAGTTCACATTGGGAACAGCCAGAATGTTTCATTTATGACCTGTCCTGTCAGAGAAACAGCATAATTTGTATCACTCACAAATATTTCCAGTACATGATGACAATCTGAATGGTAAGGAAATAAATAATGATGTCTGTGTTTTCTATCTTCTTCAGCGCAATAATATAATTACCAATTACTATTATTATTATCATCATTGTTATTATTATTATTATTAGTAGTAGTAGTAGTAGTAGTTGTAGTAAGGAAACAAGAGTGGTAGCAGATATTCCATAGAATAAATAGATTCTCAAGCCAAAGTCAAGAATTGTTATACTCAAGTTACCATAAATACACAGACTCAGCATTGCCACAAGCCGGTCTCCTTCATCAAATAAGCTAGGTAGCCCTTAGTCTAGACTGCATATGATAGCACTTCCTTTATCCCCCACACAATAGGAAATGCTGGTTAAGAATATAACTGCCAGGGTCTGTTACCTTCCATGAACATATCTGGCTTAATTTATTATATAGACTACAAACAGGTGAAAGGTTGAGGCCACATTGTGGCTTTGCTTTGACTATGATCATGAGTAATTGTGATTGACAAGCACAGATCCGAAAAGAGATTAAATTGCACAATGTGCAAAGCTTTTTTTAAAAAAGGTAGTTTGATTTCTTCTCCTTTTTTTCTTTATTTACTATCCAGAAACTTCAGTGGCTCTTTATTCCCTATAAAATTTTTAATTTTGGCCTATCATTTAGTGATTTTACTCTAATAACTTACTTAAAATAAATATTACTTAGTACTTCCTCTGTTAAATCCTTTATTCCAGTCTAATTCAACCATTTTCTCCTTCTTAGTGTCTGTCTCATGGCTCCTGGGGTTCCCTACACCTGAACTAACCTTTTCTCTTCCTGTGCAAATCTTAACCATCTTCAAATGTTGAATTAATATTTCTCCCTCCAATGACATCATCTTAAGTCTCCAGCAGGATTATAGTTTTCTCCTTTAAAATCACAAAAGTTGTTTATTTGTATGTATTTTGTGTTATACTGAAGATCTGAATTGCTTTGGCATTTCTCAAGTTAAAAAATGCAAAGCACTTAAAATTATCAAATGTAGAGTTTTGTTCCTCAGTGATCACATCTATATGTCTAATTTGACAGGTTTGACTCGATTATTCCTTGACTACATCATTCACAGTACAAAAATAAAATAAGGCTAACAGCAGCACTTACATGATAATTAAATAACAGTGGCCTACAGAAGCACCTTCCTATCATGCATCACCTCTAAGTCTGGCATCATCTACATAACACACTGATCGCCTTTATTTCTTTTCTTGGTCATAAAATATGACTACTTCATCTCAAAGATGCATTTGACTTTGAAAGTCTAAACTGTTGGATTGCCTGAAAGAGGTTTTATTTCCTAGAGTAGGAAAAGCAATGTGGTTAGCGTGCATTTGCTGTTATGTGGGGAGAAACGCAATTAAATTTAATTAAGCAGCTTTAATGACCAAAATGTTAATAGTGCTCTAGTTTATAATATCCAGCCTTAATGTGTGTTTTGTCTGATGAATTCATAGTGCCTCTCAACCTTCATTTGGTTCTACTCTGTTGCCTGTCAAAGAAGAAAGTTAATAGTTCAGAGGGAAGAATAAACAATTCTACTTCTTATATAAAGTGTTTATTTATGACATGTTTGGCTTATGGTAAAATAGAAGAGTTAAGAAGAAAGCATTAATCCTAAAAAATAACACATAAAGAAGCTCAAAAGCAAAATGAAGGATGAGAATGTAAACATAAATCAGATGATTATGCTTCCTCATTAACTCTCATTGCAATCTTATAAATGGAAGTAAATACCCTGGCAAGCTTAGAGAACCGAACGTATTCCATTACCAGGATTTACCTGCTAATGAAATAAAAATATTCTATTTTATAGATAGAAATTTAGGATTATTATTATTGCACTGCCATCTTATCTTAATGATACCAGACAATTAATACTTACTAATGGCATCAAGAGAACAAGTATGAGATCATAAATATTTTATAGATTGCAGTGGCAAGTGTTTTGTTGGTACCTGTTTTGTTCATTTGCCTCTAACAATGAAGAATTTAAATATGCTACTCTCTAAAGAATCTTCTTTTGACTTCAGGAGAAATATCCAATAAACATGATAGAAAAAAAGGAAATTTGTTGTATATTTTTGTATGTAGGACAATACTTTTTTGCAATACATAACCCCTCACTTAAATGAGTAACTCACTTTAAATACTTGGAAATTATGGACACATGGTTGATAGGAAACTAGATACAGGGCAATCAGAGAGAGAATTTTGTACTTGCTTCACATAATATGATAGGTACTAAGTGTATATAGTGGTTAAAAAAAAGAGAGAGATTTGGTTTTTGGAGAAGTGGTTAGATGATGAGGAGTCAGTAAAGAGCCTGGAAGAAGGCACGCTGGAGGAAGTTATGGAAAGAACTTGACACAGGAGCACTTTCAAGCAGTGGCTCTCACTCTACCTGCACTAAGATTATGTAGGATGCCTAAGAAATACATCAATTGCTGGACTATTCAAAACACAATGGGTCAAAAGTCTTTTAGGATTTGACAGACATGTCTAAATATACAACAGACACATTTGATGATCTAAGAAATAAAAATTGGCACTGAATGATAACAGAAAGTATATATCTTTTTATCTTTACAAGTATAATAAAATTGTATTTAAAAGCACTGGGAAACTCATCTTCAGGCACTTATTATCTCTTTTTACCTTTTAATTCATCATGTCTGCTTCATGGATCTCTGTACTCTGGCTTCATCAGCGAGAGAGTTTACCAGGTAGAAGATGGTCACATGACAAGTCCATATTTTTACATCTCTATTGAAGAAATTAGCTGTCTCTGAGATGACATTCATTTAACTTCAATTTCAGATTCCTAGGGAAGGGATTCTTATTGGCTAATGTTGAACTAAGTGCTCATCCCTTGTTTAGTAAGTTATGGCCAGCAAGACAAAGTCATGAAATAAAACATGCTTAAAATTTTCTCAGAAATCATTCAAAAGATATTAAACATACACTGTTTAACAAATACAGGACACAATATCAGAATAAAATCATGAACAATTAGGGACGAGGGAAGAATGTTACCAAAGATGGCATATCAGTGTTGCTGGGACACATAAATGAAAACTCATTGGTCAAGAGCAGGAAATAATGGTCAGAGTCTCATGTCCTACAAGATGGCTTAAAGGACACATCTGTGAAAGAGAACATAAAACAATTCTATCTTGGAAGAATATTAAGAATGAGGGAAAGCTGTTTAAGATATATTATGACACTGAAAGAACGCACAAATTATAAAATATATGCAATATGATTCTATATAAAAACACACAAGAACTGAAAAGACATAGGAAGATATTCCCAAGTGGCATGATGAATGTCTTATCACTGGATTTCAGGTGTTCTTCTCTTCTCTAAATATTTAACATTTTTACAAATGTATAAATCAATACATATTATTTTTATAAATAATGGGAAAAAAAAGAGGAAGAAATGAAATTTACTGTGCAGCTTGCTGGTCATCAGGCACTTGTGATATTAAATAAGACACAACTATTAGATCTAACAGCCCCCAAAGAGGCAATACTTGCTTTCAGTGTTTGCAGAGCCACAGATCATTGACTTACTGAATATATATCTTCCTGAGCCAACCATGGGCACAGAACATAACTCGCACTTTCTGCAGGACATAGGCTAACCACTGAGATTCTAATAGAATAAATAATCTTCAAAAATACTTCCTCAAGATGCTGTGAAACTGCAGGTCTTTTAGGTCTTTGTCCTAAGTGTGGGTTAACATCAATATAAAAATTACTTATATTTAACTGAGCACATGAAAATTTATCAACTATAGCTTAGCGATTATTTATGCATTTATTAGTTGGCCAAATATCATTTGTATATTGTTTTTATTTGGGGAAAATTGCTAGATAGTTTGGAAGTATTATTCTAACTCCCATTACAAAGGTAAAATGAAATAAATATTTTTTTTTTGCCATTGCAGAGATAGCTATCATGTCGACCTGAGGCATTAGTGTATACAAATATATGTTTCTATCCATATTTTTAACTTCTGAGATAATTGCACAATGATGCAAGGAGTATTAAGCCACTGCCTTGTCTTTTGTAGATGTGAGTGGCATTTGGAAAATCTCGGATGGCAATCACATAAAATCTGTGCTGCCCACAGTTATTGTGGCCACCTTAGTTCTGCCTCCATTTTCTTGCTCAATTCAGTTAATCAATCTTACTGAGGATTCTGTGGGGTAGACATTGTTATTCTACTAAGCACAATTGATACCCAAGTTCATTTATTTTTGTATCAATATTAAATTAAATTCAATGACTGCCAGAATTCATTTTCACACTTATATATCTAATTTTTAATAAAGTCTTGCTAACAGTTTTCTGACTCATCTTGGGATACTAATGATCACAAAGAAGCCCCCTTTAGTTGTTTTTTAATAACATTTGTAGTAAAACATGAAATCTAATAGTCAAAATTATAATTTACTTGGAAACACATGGTATAATAGATTCATGAAGTATGTGAAGAAAAGTATGAAGAATTGCAGAAGGACATAAAAAATACCATATAAATAAATAGGAGGAATTATGTGAAGTTCAGTCTACCTCAATTCAAAATCATGAAAGAATTTTATGATAAAAAATGGTCAACTGATTCTAATATTCAATAGAAAAAAATGGCTTCCTAAAGTCAAGGCAATTATGAAATAAAATTAATAAGGACATAAACTTTGCAATTAGAGATGTAAAGACTTGCAAAACAAATGAATGGTAATACCATAATAATTTAAAGTGTGGTATAATGATAATCAATGAAATAGAACATAAAGCCTAGATCCATATCTACATTATATAAGTCTGTGCAAACATAGACTTGTCATAAGTTTTATTTGATAAAGAAGAGATACATTCCTATCATACCATACTCTAAGGGTCTAGGTAAAATAAATATCTAAAATTGAAAAAAATCTTAAAACTTTATGAAATACACAATATGATTCCAAAAGAAAAACATTTACCAACAAATAATTTAATAGTGTCAAAATTATTAAGAAAATTAATTTCTTTTTTTTTTGGTACTGAGGATTGAACTCAGGGGCACTCGACCACTGAGCCACATTCCCAGCCCTATTTTGTGTTTTATGTAGAGACAGGGTCTCACTGAGTTGCTTAGCGCCTCACCGTTGCTGAGGCTGGCTTTGAACTCGCGATTCTCCTGTCTCAGCCTCCCTAAGTGCTGGGATTACAAGTGTGAGCCACCATGCCCGGCTAGGAAAATTAATTTCTGTATTAGAGAAGATAACGCTAATGATGAAGAGCAGATTAAAAGTATATATTCATGTTACATAATAAGGAAAATAATTAATATTGAAAACTTATAAAGGGCTTTTGCCAATGAATTTTTAAGAGAAGAAAAATGGATAATGATAACAATGGTTAACTCTCAAAAGTGAAAAACGTTGCTGGTGTTGTGGCTCAGTGGTAGAGCACTTGCCTAGCACATGTGAGACACTGGGTTCGATTCTCAGCATCACATAAAAAAAAATAAATAAGAGCAGTGTGTCCATCCACAACTAAATATATTTTTAAAAATTAAAGACCAAAATTGCTGGCGAACATAAGAAAATATTCTCAAATTCGGGAAAATTCATCAAATACCATTCCATTCTCATATGATAACAGTAAATATTAATGAAAACGGCAAGTGTTAATGAGAATGCGGGGAAATGGTAACTCTCATACCCTGTTACTGGAAGTATCAATCAGTACAACCAATTTGAAGATCAATTTTTCAATACCTAATAATGTTGAGGATGTGAGGATTCTCTACCCTAGCACATGCATCGCTGGAATAGTGCTTCTTGTAAGTTTTTGATTCCAACTCACAGTAAGAAATTAATTTGAATTGGCATTTCAAATATGTGTTTGTATAATATGTGTGCATATACACATATATATACAGATTCATAAGACGGTGAGTGCTTTTATTCTGTGATGCACTCTTATATTTTTATTTAATATCTACTTAAAAATCCATAATTATTACTTCATCTTAGCTTTCTGTCACTAAAACACCCCAGATAATCAACTCATAAAGAGGAAAGGCTTATTTTGGTTTACAGTTTTGGAGTGACTACTGGTTTTGTTGTTTTTACTGAGATGAGGCATCACATTATAGCAGAACAGTGGTGGAAGATAGCCAATCACCTCATGGCGAGGAAGAGAAAGAGGGGAAGAGAAAAGCATGTGTTTCTCTCTACCATCAAGGACATGTCTTTGATAACTTGAAGACCTCCTTCTCGGCCCCAACTTCCCTATGACATCACACTTAGTACGAAGCCTTTACCACATGGACTTTTGGGGATACTTAATATCTAAACCATAGTATTTTTCCCTGGCCCACAATAGTTCAGATCCATTTCACAATGCAAAATACATTCAGTTTTTCCCAAATTGCCACAGTCGTAACTGTTCCAAACTTGTTCAAGAGTCCAAGTCCAAAAGCCCTATCAAGACTCAAGGCAATTCTTTAGCCGTGAGCTTGTTAAAATTAAGAAATTACATACTTCCAAGATACAATAGTGGGACAGTTCCTGGATATACATTCCCATTACAAAAGTGAAGAATAGGGCAGTAGAAAAAAATTGGCCTAAAGCCAGACCAAAATTCAGCAGGGCAAACATTAAATCCTAAAAATCTGGCATGTGGGACACACTGTAGCAGGATGAGGACTCCCAAGGGCTTGGGCAGCCTCAGCTCTATCGTCTTACTGGTTGCATCCCACATGGCCACTCTCCCAGGCTGGCTTTGCACAATGCCCATAGTTTCTCTCTGCAGGAGTTCCCTGGATCCTCTTCATGGAGTCTCCATTGCAGCTTGGATGTCACTCTTACACCTGTACAACATTTGACCCCACTGTGGACTGTTTGCAAGGATTCCAATGCTGCAACACCTGTAGAATTTGTTTCATGAGGCAAAATTTGAAAAATGCAAGAATGGATCCCTAAATATAAACATGCACAGCAGGCAGAAAACTATTCCCCTAAATACATCTGCATCCTAATTCTGTGAGCATGGTAACTTAGATGGCAAAGGAACTGTGTAGATCTCACTGAGAACCTTGAGATACAGGTTCCTGAATTATCCAGGTGTGCCCAATAAAATAAAATCATATGAATCTAAAAATATCGCAAAATTTTACGAACTGCAGAAAAACAGAGAGAGAGCAACTTGAGAAGGACTTGATCCTTCATTTCTAGTTTTGAAAATGGAGGAAGTCAAGCATGAGCCCAGTAATGCAAGAGGCTTCTTGAGGCTGAAAAAAAGGCCATGAAATACTTACTTCGGAAGAACTTCCAGAGGTAGCCAGTCTGTGGACATCTAGACTTTAAATCAGAGAGAGCTACGTTGGAATGCTGACCGCCAGAAATATAAGGTAATAAGCTTGTTGTTTTAAGGCATTAAATCTGTTGTTATCAAAGGAATAGAAAATCAATACAATCTAAAATGTGATGTGAGTAGATAGATCATATCAGTAGTTTTAATGCAATTATCATAAATATATGTGATCATTTAAGATTATTTTAACTTCAATTTAAATGTCCATTGTAAAGGAATAAATAAATGATAATATATTTATGTTCAATATGCTATAAAACAATTAAAATAGAATGAGCTAAGTGTATTAACACTTTAAGATCCCCCAAACATCATCTTTTAAATGATCATAGCAACATATAAAAGTGTATGTCCATACCATATAGGAAATTGGTATGTTAAAATTAAAAACACTATATATTACATATGGATATTTACATTTAGTAAAATTCACTGGAAAATTCACTGGAGGAACATAATTTATTATAGTTAGGGCTACTATGAAGTAGGACAGGAAGTGGGTATGAAGAGGATTACAAAGATAATTTCAAAAATATCTGAAATAGCTCAAGTTTTTAATTTAGAAGCTTAAAAATATATGAAAAAATTTAAAAATGTAAAAAAATGGAAGGAAGAATAGGAACAAATATTTTAAGACCAAGGACCCTGAGATTAAGCTAAAATGTACTGTGGCTAGGAAAATTACTTGGGTTCTCTGAATTTTAGGTTTGGTTCCTGTAAAGCTAAGGTGTAATAATTCCAATTCAGGATATTGGAGGAATTAGAAGATATCTATCTATGTAGTGTAGATAATAAAAGCCTGGTACGTGCAATACTTAATAGATATTATTTGCTTTTTCTTTCCTCAATTTTGTACCTGATTCCTTTAAGTATGTCTCTTTGTCAGAGATAAAGGGAAGAATGGATTCTAAATAAAATTCATGAAAGAACTAGTTAACCTGACTCACAGAAACATGTGGATAACTGAATTTTATTTTAGCTCTATAAGAATAAATTCAGGAAGGCATTGGCCAAAGCTATAAATGTTTGGGGAGATTGAGAGTGAAGAATGAGAAATTTGTTCATTCCTGTCTTTTGTGCTTACTATCCCATAAAAATCATATTGTGCATTGCATTATAGATGAGATGCACCTGGCTCAGGTAGGACTCTCCAGTGTGAAGCTAGGTGAGACTGTACTTTAAATCTTTTAGCTATATGCACCCTGAGGAAGGACAGGTCAGTATCCAAGTTCTGATCTTTATTATTTTAAACTAATAATCTACATTTTGACAAACTGAAATGCTTATTACTGTCATATGCTGTTGTAGAATTTTGATAAATTCTATTCTATAATTCTCTCTAATGATGAAGGAAACTTGTGTTCATTATTGTTTTACCTGTCTTGCATTCCTACTGATGCTCAAAAATATAGGAAACTATTATAATGATGAAAATATGGGGCCAGTAGCTCTAATATTTTATCCATCAGATGTTTCAGTACCTCTTAACTAACCATTTTCCATTGACCGAGCTGACTAATTCAGAGATGAGAAATAGCCTCCAGGAATGTAGTGATGTTAGTTGGGCTTTTGGAATAAAAGATTCTTTTATATTGTTCATAACCATGAAAGAATAAAATTATGACATTTATGATAGAAATCTAGCATTTAAGTGGACTTTTTAATTTAGCCAGAATGTGGGGGAAAGAGTCATCCAGTGGCAACAAACATGTTATGAAAAATTTAACCCTCCATATCAAGCTAAAATTGACCATATCTATTCCTTGCATGCTTAGTTATATAAAAACCATATGGAAAGCAGAATAGAGATTCCTCAGAAAACTTGAAATGGAGCCATCATTGAACCCAGCTGTCCCACTCCTCAGTTTATACCCACAGGAATTAAAATCAGCATACTGCAGTGATGCAGCCACGTCAATGTTTATAGCAGCTCAATTCACAATAACCAAACTATGAAGCCAACTTAGATGCCCTTCAACAGATGAACAGATACAGAAAATGTGGTATATATACACAATGGAATATTACTCAACCTTAAAGAGAAATGAAATTATGGCAATTGCAGGTAAATGGATGGAGCTGGAGAATACCATGCTAAGTGAAATAAGCCAAACCCCCAAAACCAAAGGCCAAATGTTATCTCTGATATGTGGATGCTGATTCACAATAAGAGAGATAGTAGGGAAAAATAGGGGTACTTTGGATTAGGCAGAGGGGAGTGAAGGGAGAGGAGGGGGTATAGGGGTAGGAAGAATAATAAAATGAATTGGACATTATTGCCGTGTGTACATATATGATAACACAACCATTATGATTCTACATCATATTCAACCAGAAGAATGAGAAGTTGTAATCCATTTACATATGATGTGTCAAAATGCATTCTACTGTCATGTATAACTAATTAGAACAAATAAAAAATACTTTATCTTTTTTACTTTGGACAGTTTAAATAGGGTGTGTGTGTGTGTGTGTGTGTGTGTGTGTGTGTTTGTCTTTGAAATAAACATAGGACTCTTTTCTTACTAAATATGGCAACCAAAGGATTTAGTCTGGTAGCTTCATGTATTTGTCTGTTCTCTACTGCTATAATGGAATATCTGAGACTGAGAAATTTATAAAGAGCAAAGAATTATTTCTTACAGTTCTGGAGGCCAGAAATTCCAATATTAAGGTGCTAGCATCTGGTGAGGGTTTTGCAGCTGTATTGTGAGATGATGGGTGTCATCTCATCACATGGTGCCAGAGCAAGCATACTAGCTCAAGATACTCTTCCTCTTCTCATAAATGACTAAGCCACCATAGGGTCCCCATCTTCGTGACCTCATCTAACCCTAATTACCTTCTCAAAGCCTTACCATCAAACACTATCAACATATGAATAGACATTAAGTTTCTAACAAATTTTAGTGGAAACATTCAAACCATAGCATTACAGCTTATAAAATCTTTTGAGGCCTGTGGATTTATTCTCATAGTATTGGGTGATGTCTGATTGATACTTGAGCTCTCATTTAGGATTTAAATGTGGGTCCTGTCTTCACTCATCTCACCCATCTTTCTTCTTTGGGTCTTCAACTTGCTTTCTATGAACACAAATTCTTCAAGAGGTAAAAGTGGAGACTTGCCAAAAATAGTCAGTTAAATTTTGTTTCCAAATTAACAGTCTAAGTAGGATTCATTAGTGATGTGCTATGCTTCACATATTGAACTTTCTGGTACTTCTGATTGCCTAAAATTTTCCTGAGAATATTTTCCTCTTATGTATTTGCCTATTATTCTGTAAGTAATAGACATGCTTGTAGAAGTTTTGGGGTATTTCTGGACAGTTCAAAACAGTGTCTTCAAAAGTTTTTTAGTACTGAAGGGTACTAAACTTGAACTTAGAAACAACAGATGTTTCACTGAAAAATGTAGAGAGCGAGAACAAGCTGCAGAGGGTGACAAAACTAGTTCCCTGAAACATGACCAAAAGGAAACGAAGGGTTAAATAGTTGTGGAAGAAGCTGATTCTAGAGGGAAGAGCCAAAGAACAAAAATTGGCCAAAGCCAGTGGAAACCTACAGGTATAAAAGGGCCCAACCAAATTTAATCAAGAATATCTGGCAAAATCATAAGGCATAAAACAAGCAAATACACTTGTTGCTATTTCTGATACTCTTCTTACAACTTCTTTCAGGTGTGCAAATTTGAATGGCTTTCACATGGATTTCCCACCCTCTGAGAAAGGATGATTTTCTGTATTTCAATCAGCATGTGGTTTTTATTTACTTCCCACCAAACCTATGGTGCATTTCCTAATCACTGTTTTGCCCCTATTTGGACTTCCTACTTCTAATATGGCCTAATGTACTTTGGTTTCAGAGAAGAATGAAATGTTTTCTTCTCCCATTTCCTGAGTCTGGAGCTAGGTCTTTTTCCAACAATTTTCTGACACAAACTGGAGTGTTCAATTATTCAATTAAATTTCAACACAGTCTGAAGTTAGTATAGATCCCCACAGGATAAGGAATTCAGTCCCCCAAGATTATCACCACTTCAGATGTCAGCCTCAAATGGGGTGGGTCACTAGGATTCGAGCACTTCTTGTCTCCCTAAATATTTAGGAGTTACCACAACATTCCTCTCAATGATTCACTAGAATAACCCAAAGAACTCAGTAAAGTGCTATATTTTTAATTCCAGTTTTACCATAAAGGATACAACTCAGGAGGAGCCAAGTGAAAGATACGTAGGGCTAGGTAGGGGTGTGGTAGTATTCCATGCCCTCTTCAGGTGCAGAACTCTCTCAGAACCTCCATTTGCTCACCAACCCAGAAGCGTCCCCTGGCCCCCAAACCTCATCATTCTAAGTTTTTAGAAAGGGTTTTATTAGAGAATAGTGATTGGTTAAGTCATTGGCCATTGGTGAATGAACTCAATCTCTACTCTCATTTCCTAGTGCTTGAGGTGGTGGTGTTAAAAGTTGCAACTCTCTAATCAAATAATTGGTTCCTCGGGTGACTAGTCCCCATTTGAAACTATGTAAGGCTCCTACTTGAGTCAGTTTATTAACATAAATTCAGGCATGGTTAAAAGGAGTTTATTATGAATGTGAGAAGATAGGTATCAGTTTTATGGGCTCTGTGCCAGAAATCTGGAACAAAGAAAAAATATATTTTTTATTATACTGCAGGATCTGTCCCTGAAGTTCTACAGGTGACATGTAGACCAATCAGATTCTCCATTTCTCCCTCATGCAAGCTTTTTTATGTTTGTACCTTCATTCTTTTCTGGACAGGTCAAAACAGTGTCTCTGAAAATTATTCAATGTTATAAGGGATGATCACTCATTTTAAATGGAAAATATTTATTCATAATCATTCTACAAAATTGAAAAGTAAAATTTTTCCTAATCTTTGCAATCTTTTGCTCTAATCGGTACATTGAGAAAGGCTGTACATAAGCCTGAAGGATTGCCCCAGTCACTTCACATTGGTTGCAGTTGTTCCTGCCTCTCCTCTTTGTATATTATTTGCTTGTTATGGTTTCACTTGTTCAGTTTGTGTTTCCATAGTTACTGCTATAATGCATAACACCTTTAGTTCCAAAAGTTGATTATTGACTTGTATTACTCAAGATGTTAGGTGCTAATAAACAATCACAAAACTCAGCATCTTAATAGAACTAAATGCTGTCTCAAACCTCTTGCTTCATGTCTGAAAGACCAGAAGGGACCACTGCTCACTACAATGACCAGAAACCTAGACCTTCAGCATGCCGTCCTGGCACCTGTTTCTCAAGTTGTCCTGGCAGAGGGAAGAGAAACTGGCAACCCATGTGTTGGCTCTAAGAGCTCTGCCCAGAACTAATGGGTCTCATCTGCTCACATTTTATTGACTAAAGCCCCATGAATCTCTCTTGACTTAATTGCAGGTACCATGATCCTATCAGGTTTTGGTAGGAAATCCAAACATTTAATCTATTTTCCTGGAGAGATTTTGACCAATTTAAAAGATTTTTTCCATGTGCAGCCCCAAGCCATTCAGAGGTTTTAATAATGAGATTAATGGCCATACCCTTGGTTTAATGCTTGCCAAGACTCTGCGTATTAATTGGTATTTTTAATGCAAAGTATTTCTTCATTTTATTTTTTACTGTTTGGAGTGGAGAAGCAGTTTTGCTTCCAACTCAACAAATCTCTGGATTTGTGAACTCTTCCTATTTTCTCTTCCTATTTCCTGAGCTTATCTTTCTCCTCTGATACTTGCCAAATACAGTCAATAACAATCCCTATATACTGTTAACAATCTATTTTTCCATCTCTTTTCCCATTTCCCAGGATTGCATGAGCTGGCTTGTTTTTTGGGGTTTTATGTGTGTGTGTGTGCGCGCGTGTGTGTGTGTGTGTGCCAGGGATTGAACTCAGAGACACTCAGCCACTGAGCCACAACCTCGGCCTTATTTTGTATTTTATTTAGAGATAGGCTCTCATTGAGTTTCTTAGTGCCTCACTTTTGCTGAGACTGGCTTTATACTTGCAATCCTCCTGCCTCACCCTTCCAAGCCTCTGGGATTACAGGTGTGCGCCACTGTACCCGGCACATGAACTGGCTTTTAAGCAAAGGTAGATATATTTACAAAATGTTTGACCCTGGGTAACACAGACCATCCTTTCAGATTCCTCCATTAGCCCATCAGCTGTCTCCCTCCTCACTACAGTTCTTATGCATGAGAATGTTTTAGCTCTGTTGTTAGCATTAGTTCATCAATTTCTGTGTGAATATGATTGTCACTGTGGTGGGAGTGAATGGCTTGATATTATATGCACAATGAATACCTTTGTCTCTGAGCTTCTAAGAGTGTTCATGAGTAGAAGTCACTGGAAGGAGACTGGAAGATAAAAGGAAAATAGTTTTCAGGGTATTTCTAAAGATCACTGCAGTTTGAATGGATGCTCTACGGAGGGTTACTCCTATCAGGCCCTCTCCACAAAACTACCATCCAAATTCTAGTAATTAACATTTCTCTTCTTGCTCTTTCAGGTCTAGTGGTCACAATATCTCTCTAGTATTAGAACCCCAGCAATGTCTGTAGTCATTTTCCCTAACTTTGAATGTCCCCAACTTTGTAAACACTACTTTCATGTAAATCTTTTCAACCACTTTGAGAAATTTCCTTTTAGTGCTCCAATTGATTAGGTTATGTTTATGTAGTACATAATCTCCATATCTTTGTGGCTTAGCAAAGGAAAATTTATTTCCTTTCTGAGTCACCTACCCTCATGTGTAAACAGGAAGCTTTGTTCCCCCAAGTCATTCAGCATCACAGGCTTCAGCTTGGCTCCTGCTTCTGTGATGAACTAAGCTGTAGGAAGGATCTATGATGACGCATATGTGGTCCTTTCTCTCTGTATGGGATACATACCACTTTTGCTTACATTTCTAACCTCAAAAGAACAGCAGGACCAATCTAACATGCAACCAAAAGGACAAATACAGAGGCAATTGAATAATTATAAATTGTTCAAATATGGTTTTTATGGAGCATAATGTTTTGATTAAATTTAGGCAAGCATAACTCCTCTTAACTTCATATATGCCAATCAAAAGAAAGATTACAGTGCATACATGGAATATTATTTTATTTGTGCTCAATAAACATCTGCTAGTATAAGAATGCTGTACAATTAGTCAAAAAGGAACATGAATGATCAACAACAACTGACAGTTGAATTGTATTCATGTCAGTTTATGAGTCTTCCACATCTGCTCAGCTCTCCCTCAATCCTTGGCCAAGGAGTGTCAATTTTCTTTGCTTTGCACCCAGAGCAGTACCAGTGATTGGATTCACTTGTCCATGGGCTTAAAACCCCACTTGAATTATCACTGCATTTCCCTCCATTTTAACATTTCACATTATCTTATCACCTCAAGAATGAGACAGAAGTTTCAACATTTATTCTCATGGTATGGGATGAAGCAGTTCCAGGATTTCAGTGAGAACCAATATGACCCACTGGACTCATGGAAGTACTAGTTCTCCTCAAAGATGACCAAACGAGGCAGGTACAAGATATAGAAAAACTGGGAAAGGAAGCAGCACACAAAATGATCTTTGACCAAAGAAAGATTGAACATCATTTTTTATTCCTCTCTTGGTAATTTGGAGATGGTGGAATCATTGAGCCACCATACAAACTTTCTCTAAGAACAGCAGTCAACTGTACTTCCTGTGAACCCAATGCTGTTGGGTGGCACAGAACTTCAAATCTGCATTTCCTTCACTGTCTCAGTTTCCTCTATCCTCATCCTTAATTCTCCATTTTTTTACTGCCTCTCTTAGTGCATTTACACCTAAGCTTTACCTCAAGACTTGTTTACTTAGGAACCTAAGCTCAGAAGACCAGGTAGGACTAGAGATGGTCACAGAGAGAAGATGTTCAAGAAGAAACCTGGGAGTTGGAGTTTAAAAAAAAAAAAAAAACCTGATTGTGTGGAGTACTAAGTAGAGTGATGGAAGTCACAATTAGTAACAATTTTAGCAGAGATTAATAGGAATTAGGTAATTTGACTTATTATTCATTGTTCTAGTCTCTATTTATTTTTAATTTATCTTGCAATTTTGCTATTAGAATTCCTTTCTTTTTCTCTGACGCTTATATTTTCATGTATGTCTATAAAAGCCCTTCCTCAGATTTTTTGATGACAGGCATACACTCTTCATGAAAAGGAACAAGCAATGTTGAAATACTGAGATATCTACAGATGAGGCCTAAAAGTCAAAATCCAAGAGAGAGTATCATTTGTTAATAGATCGACTTCAAAAAAGAAATTGAATTTTGTTTTAAATTAATCACTATTTCATGTTCCTTTTGCAACTGTCAATCGGATTTTCTGGCCCCAAACTGGCTGTTTTATCTCATGTGGATAGACAGGTAGCATATGGATCTAGATTTTGGTGATAGGATTCTTCTAATGCCTGTATTCTGAATCAGGTCAAAGTCATTTGAGAGACAAAGAAAAGGAGAGTTCTAGGTACTAACTTAAATTAAACTGATTTTAGATGGCTGAAAAAGTAGGGATTGTTTATTTCACATGAAAATCTGGAGATAAGTGGTTGCTAGTATTGGTTGCTGGTATTCATACCCAGGCCCTTCATAGCTCCTTGCTTTATCATCCTTACCATCCTGACTTGACACACTACCCTCCCTCCTATAGCTAACCCATTTAGAGCCATTGACTATACTGTCATTGAGAAGCTGGCAAGGGACAGGACTTTTTAGCATCTACAGTAAAGAAGACAAGGGAGAAGATGATTAAGTATGAGTTTTGGGCCACTTAATCTACAAAGTCTATTGTAGATAACTTCATAGAATATTTAAACATGGTCACAAGTCTTATTTAAAGGGCTAATTTTTACTTATTTATTTCTCACAAGAATTAAAGGAGATAGAGATTATTATTGTCTTCATTCTGCACAGGACAGATTCCAGACATCAAAAAAATTTATTTGCTCAAGGTCAATGGGCAGGGCTCTGCCCATGGTAATCAGCTTCTGATATTTATTTTAAATGATGTCAAGAATATATTCAAGCCGGGCGCGGTGGCGCAAGCCTGTAATCCCAGCACTTAGGGAGGCTGAGACAGGAGAATCGCGAGTTCAAAGCCAGCCTCAGCAACAGCGAGGTGCTAAGCAACTCAGTGAGACCCTGTCTCTACATAAAACACAAAATAGGGCTGGGGATGTGGCTCAGTGGTCAAATGCCCCTGAGTTCAATCTCCAGTACCAAAAAAAAAGAATATATTTAGATGAAAACTATGATCTGTCCTAATATATGAATTCTTGTCTCTGGGAATTACCTGCTACTGTACTACTTTAAAAAATGTAAATACTTTCAAATAATAACAGGAGTAAGTATTTTCTACTGAAATGGCAAACACAGAAGAAGCTGTGTATGTTCCATCAACACACAAATGCCTTAGTTTCCCTAAGGCTGGCCACTTTCTCTGTTCATGCTTTCTCTTGCTCTGTGATATGTCATAAACAAAATACTGTTAATTTAGCTCTCAAATCACTTGAACACTAGATTGTAGAAATTCTTTTTTGGTTCTTCTGAGCAATGAAATATAGAGACTTTGTCTTAATTTAGCAACCACCTCTTTTCTTGTTTCATCTGTTTATAGTTATTGTTTTTGTATTTTGTTTTATTTTTTATCCAAGCTTGACTTGTTTTCTGTTTAGTCCTTTGTTATAAGATATAATTGAAGGAAATATATTCACTAACTGCATCGTGGCCTTTATTTCAGTTTTTCAGTGACATACATTTTAGAGTTAGTGAAACTCCAATTTACTTTACTTTATGCTGGTTGGTAAGAGAGCCTGCCAAGGTGTCAAGAGCAAAAACTGAATTTGAAGAATACACTGGACAAAAAAAAAGAAAGGAGAATTTGTCTTTGTTTTTTTTGTGTGTGTCTAGCATCAATTACTAAATATCTGCGTGGCACTAGCAATTATACTGAATCAAATTCTATGCTTTCTTAAGCCAGCAATCCTAGAAATGCCAGTCATTTTAATGCAAGTGTCCATTGTGTATAAACCATTGTGTCTCAAAAAACTGGATTTTTCTTTGGAACCGAAGATACAATATTGTAACACAGAAATGTCTATGGGTAGGTTCTTTGTCTCACAAAGTCAATGAAATCCAGGGACACAAGGATAAGAGTAAAGTGACAGGGTTTATTTGTGTCATAGAAAGAAAGCAGAGCTCCCGAAGAGGGAATGGTCCCAAGAGAAGGTTGCCAACAGGTGTTTGTTTTCTAGGCGTGTTTTAAAGCCCATCTAATGGCTTAATGCAAGTGATTGGTGAAGCCTATGTAAATGAGGGATGCTAGCATGGACCTATCAAATTCTCCAACCTATGAGCTTAATAGGCCAATCCAAAGGATATAAATTTAATCCCTTATTTACATATTTAAAAGAATGGGCCCAACCTTGTAGTTTGGCACATCTGTTGGTAAGAAGAAGCACTTCAGGTAAAGGTAGATTTTATTGTTGGCCCTTGCTAGGGATAGGGGTAGGGGTAGGGGTAACTGAGGAAGAGCTATTGCAACAGGATGTTTCCCACGCCCAGTGTCTCTTTCCAGGATGGCATAGTCTCTTTCCCTCTTTCCCTTCTCTGATGCCCTTGTCCTGTCTGAGTATGGGTGATCTACCTTCCAGCCTCAATGTTAGCAAGCTTTTAAGCCTAGATTTTAGAATTTGCTCCCACATACAATTCTTTTTTTCAGTTACTTTATCTGAGCATTTTGTAAAATTCTATTTTTTTTTGATTTCCAGTTGATCTAAAGCTTTTATGATTTTCTCACCATTTATGCTAATTGAAGTTTTACAAAATGAATAAAGTATAAAACATTGTGTCAAGAATTATCATGGTTCCTGATAAATCCCAAGGATGTATTTGTTTGTTATTATGTTATTATGCTATTATTTCCGTTTATTCATTATTTATTTATTTCCTTTATTTGATATTATGCTATTATTTCCATTTTACCTTGACTCAGCAGCAAGTAGTTTTTATGTTAACCGTGATAAAGTATGATTTCTATTAAAATTGCAATTGATTCTGTGTAATAACTATAGTTTGAAACAGACCATGTCAGCTTTCTCTTGGCAAGTCCTGTTTATAGTTTAGAATCTATTTGTAGTTAGTGTCTGAATTCAAATTTTATTACATTTTAATTTTCCCAATACTGTGATGGTATAAATTAACTAACATCTGACATATTTCAGCCTTGCTATTAAGACTTGACAAACAAAACTTTGTTATGTCTGTGATAATTTCAAAATTCTAGCTCATTGAATGTTCAGCATGCAATGTGGGGGGGCTCAGGATTGCTCTGAAACTTAGCTTTCTCATCTCTAAAAAGGTAATGTTTGTGCCTAGTGTGGCCTTCACTAGGTGACTATTAAGGTCAAATGAAATGAGGTTAAGCCTTGGCTTCTAAGACAGAAAGCAAAGAGTCCCAGGCAGAAAAAGAGGCAAGCCAGTGCCTTACCCAGAGTTCTGAGAAAAAGATGGTGTATCTTTTAACAATAAGGATTTTACTAAAAAATTTTGGGAGAAAAATAAAATAATTTAAATTAAAACCAATATAATGTATTATGGCATTTAACTCAAAACTTATGGAAATGTTTAAGATAAACTACTCAAAAGTAAAAACGAGGAAAATTCTGCACAGGCACTAAAACTCCCTTTTGTCCCCCTTTACTTTCTTTCTCTTAACCCCCTACCCTTCTAACAAGCTTATATATTTGTTTTTCTCTCTTTTTAAGGGGACTTGACTTGAAAATATGCACATAAATGTGCTCTTACGTGAGTAATATGACATTCAAATATGACATTAATATTACCTTTGATCTTTCTGAAATTATGTGTGCTATATTAAAAACCCCTCCACATTTCTGCAGTTTACTACCTAATTCAACTTGCCATCATCTCCCTTCTAGGTCACTGTAACTGCCTTTCAAATGACCTATTTTGTCTATTTTGGTTTTTTCCATCTTTGGGTAAAATAGTGTTTTGGAAACTCTAATATAGTTGTGGCAACTTCCCACTTAATATCCAGCTTTGGCTTTCCATTTCTCTTAGGATAAAGATGATAGTCTTTAACATGTCTTCATGGGCCTACCATAGCCCATTCCCCTCCACTTCCTTGACTTTCCCTCTTTCTACTGCTACCATCTTCTTTCAGGCCTGTGCAGTGTTGAATATCTGCCTTGCTACACGGCTTTGCCCATAACGTTCCCCACTGAAACTGTCTTTCCTCCCTTCTACATCTAATGGCTCCTCCTCTTGCTTAATATCTTACACGAAAAAACAAGTAAATTTTTAAAATAAATATTTCCCTGCCCTCTACAGTTAGGCAAAACCCCCATCAATAAGGCCCATAACCCCTCATAGTGTCCTGTGCAGTCCTTAACACAGTTGTAACCAATTATTAATCATAATTTCATTAAGATTTTCCTTTATTGGTAACTTACTTAGGCTCCATAAGTCAATCTGATTTCATGACAATTCATAATGAATCTCCTATATATATTCCATGAACAAACAAGGGAGTGAATACAACTATACTTTGCACAACAATTTTTACCACTACCATTTTTCTCAAAATCTTCCAACACGAAGAATTTTACTGGAAGCTTTTGGGGACAAAAATAAAATAGCTTAAATGAAAACCAATACATATTTGAATATTAGGAAAATAATGATCTATAAATTAGAATTATAATATTTTCTCTGACAAGTAATATTATCATATTGCATATTTCACTTATATCAAATTTTATTGCTAGAATGCTATTGTATATATTGGATAATATAAATTTTTAGGAAAATGTATTCAATGATACAATTTACAGGTAATGAGTGGCTCTATATTTGATTTTGTTGAGATATTCTTTTATTAAGTTAGGATTAAATATATACCACTTAGAAATAATATGTCACATTTTCATCTAACTTCTGTATATTTTCATGTAGAAATGAAGAACAAGTCTACATAGAACTGTCAATGATATGTGAAAAGGTAAAAAAGTCATGATTTTAGTACCAGATGAGTATTTACCTTTCTAAGAAGATTAGACATACACATTTGAAGAGCTGGATTGCCAATATGATGATTTAATTATGTGCATGTTAAGCATCTATTATAGGTAAGAAATAGTGATAAGCATTATAGTGAAAACAAGATAAGCAAGAGAATTTTGTCCTTAAGATTAGGAACTTAGAAAGAGAGCTACACCAATGTGATACATGCTACAAAATAATGTTATGGGCTGAATGGTCTCCCTCCCCACCCCACCCCCCAATTCATATGTGGAGATCCTTACCTCAAATACCTCAAAATGTGATTGTATTTTGACGTAAGGGTGCATAAAGTGTAAATAAGGTAAAATGAAATGTTATGGGTGGGCCTTAATCCAATCTGACTGATGTCCTTATAAAAAGAAAGAAATGGAAAGAAAATCTTGTAAAGATGCTGGAAGAAGACAGTCACCTATAAGTCTAGGAGGAGATTCATGGAACACATCAGCCCTGCCAAAACCTTATCTTGGACTTCCCAGTCTCCAGAATCAGAATTGAGGAAATCAATTTTTGTAGTTGGAGTCACCCAGTCTGTGGTGCTTTTTTATGGCAGTCGTAGCAAACTAATGCACACAATTATAATAAAAATGTTTTGGGAGAACAGAGAAGAAAAAAATTTTGTTTTACTAGTGCTTTATAGTGAAGGTAATATCTCCCTTTATTTACTGAAATTTGTGAGGACCTTCACAGTAAGATAACATTGTTTTCTGTTTCTATGAATCACTTGGCAAATATATCAAATTCAAGTCTTGGAATTTAACTCCAGTTTTGATAACACACTTGCTAAACCTAGGAGCTGCAAGTCCTCTGTACCGCTTTCCTAAGATTGCTATAATAATTTACCACATACTTAGTAACTTAATACAATACAAATTTATTCTCTTATGGTTATGGAGATCAGAAATCTAAAATTAGTCTCCCAGTGCTAAAATCCAGGTGTCAAGCAGCCTTGTTCCTTCTGAAGTCTCTAGAGGAGAATTTGTTACTTCTCTCTTCAGTTTTTAGAGATTACCTGCGTTTCTCATGATCCCTTCTCCACATCTTTCTAACTACTAGCTTCCTTTTGCACATCTGCTATTACTGCCTGTGATCTTTTCTTCCTCTTAGGAGATTACTTAGTAAAATACTAAACACTAGTGCATATATTATTTACTTTGCACCCTCATCACCCCTCAGTTTAGGTAATTGTTATCCTTGTTATTGCTCCAGACTTTGAGTTTTTGTAGGGTGCTTAAGTGTTTTGCCCAATGCCACACCATTCTAGGATTTATACTCAGATCTGTTGGACCAACACTTAACTAGAAGCTGTGTTCTGTTAGCTTCTTTGCAAATTTATTGCATTAATTGAAAGGCTACTTGTGCTATACTATAGATCACATACTCTGTAGGGAAGAAGCAATTTCTGTGGAACAATTTGTGTCATATTGTTAAGTCAAATTATTTTCTCTTTGTCTGATTGCCAAACTTGTGTCTTACTAGGAATGGTATATGAAAGCAATTTGCTATTAGTTGAACTATGTGCTTTCTTATGTAAATTGAGGTCCTGAAAAACTCACATAGGAAAATATAATCTCTAGTCTCACTTATATCTTTGATATTTCTGGTGAGTAGACAAATTCTACCATAAGTGTTTATAATATCCTCATACTCTTCTTTGTGTAAATTGTATAAATTTGTTTAGAAATAATTAAGATTTGAAATGTCCCATAGGTTTAATTTGGATACAGGGAATGAGACAAAATTATAGTTCTAACAGTTAGGATTATTTTCCCCTCATTTTTATCTTTTTACTTTTAAACTCATTAAACATCTGCAATTTAATACATAATGCACAGTGCCATTTCTAGAAGCTTCCTGTGTATAGAAAATATTTCTAATCAGCACACAGAATATCAGATTCAAGATTTTAAATCCTCCATCTGTGATACCTTGGTCTGGCTGATGCTAATCTTGCAAGTTGCATTACAGCACATTTATGTTTTTAAAAAAGTCATCACCTTGCAAATTATCTTCTCATTTACAGCCCATAGAGGGGCATCAGGAGATGGACTGCCAGCCCTTGAGTGCTCCCCTGAGGATAAAGACTACCAATTACATTCTAACCCACAGCACTGCAGCACAACAGACAACAGAGTGCAGAGCACTACCTCTCTGCCAACAGACACCACTCTTAACAAATCCTGGTACAATTGGCTTTTATGGATAATATTTCCCCAAAGAGCTGGAGTTTAAAATTTCCTAAAGCCAAGCCCACTATTTGTATGTAGTATACAAGTATCTACTTCAATATATGACAGACTCAACTAGGGATCTAAGCAATAAAGCCTAAACCAAATGGCATTATATTAGAAGCAATATATCAGATACATAACTATGTTCCTCTCATCCTAAAAATGAATAAATGAAAATCCATGGCTACAGGGTTGACTAACAAAACAAATATGATGAATTTTGGAAACATTACTGCCTTATTCATGCCTATAATTAAATGTTGAGAGTTTAGATACCTTGAAAAGTTTCTTAATGATCTTGGAAACCAGGTCTTTTAAACTGACTATGTGGATGAACTATGGCTTCCCCAAATTTATTTCAAAGGTCCTCATGATTTACTTTGAGAGTTAAACTGATAAATTACTTGTCCTGATTCCTGAAAGATCCTTTCTTTATGTTCTTCAGTGAATATAATATGGTTCACATTCATTAGAAAAAGCAATAGACTTCCAGGCAGAACATTTTACTAAAATGCATGTAAAATTGCAAATAAGGATTCACATAGCTCACATATTTAAGCATGAATTGAAAAAAGAATTAATGAAAATATTGTTTCCAATAAATCAAAGAATGAGAAACTATTGAGAACTATAGCAAGATTTTACCTTTAAAAAACCATACAGTATAGATGCAAGTTCTATGTGTAACTAAAGGAAATGTGAAGTTAGGTTGGAACAATAATACAACAGTAACTTCTTTCATAAATTTAGACACATTTTCTTAGTTAACTGTCAAGAGTGTTGTATTTATTGTTAAATTGTTGCCCTTGTTATTTCCCCCAGATTGTGCAGTGTGAATGCTTAGGTCTTCCTACCCATACAATCTACACTTTGGCAAAGAGTTGGACTGCTTTGATAACTTTATAAGAACATTTATAAAGAAACAAAAAATTCTAATTGCTAAGCATTAAAAAGAGAGTATGCATAATATGGGAAAATATTATGAATTTTTATTACCCACTTCTCTGAGCTTTATTTTCCAAACCATTGTGGAGTCAGCATGGCTTAGTAGAAGGATCACATGATCAAGAGGCATCAGGGTTAGATATTCTTCTGTCAGGTTTTACATAAGTCATCTTCATACTCTTACACAAGTATTGCCTTAGAACTGGAGCTGATGATCTTTCATATTCGATTCAGATATAACACTTTTTTTCAATTTTTTATAGCATATCATCTATCTCTATATACATAACATTTCTCCATATCCCATTATCTAGGAAATCCAAATGAAATAGTATTTATTATATTTTACATTTGGTTAACATACAGTTCCCAAAATCTAGTCATGTTCTTAAGGAAATTGGAAGGGTGCTTAATAAAAGACTCTTGACTGATGAAAATCTTTCCAAAATCATAATACATTATGTGATTTTAAAATATGCCAAATTGAGACAATTATTTAAGATAACAAGTATGATACCAGGCAGAACAACTGTTATAATGGGCTTATCATGGAGCAAAGAGAAAGGATTAACATAATAGATAAAGAGAGGTCAGAGACTGAATAGATGAACTTAAGAAATGATGGCACATTAAGAACAAAATTTTTTTAGAGATTATGGGGTTTATCTGCTTAAAAATAAATCTCTTATTATCCCTTCTTTTGCTTTTTTTATGAAGACTTATTGTTCTGTGACTTGTATACATTGATAGAGTGAGAAGAATAGAATATTTTATTTTTTATCTATTGTATTTACTACATTAAACATTATAATGCTCATATCTCTACCTACCAAGTTTTCTAAAAAAAGACTCAACAAAAAAAATATTGATAGAATAATAAAAGAAATAAGATGCATATGCAATAGAAGCAACAAGATTATTTTGAGTTTTTTAAAGTTGCTCTGCTTAATTATGTTTTTGAGATAAGCTTTCAAATATGTATCTTCAGATCTTTACAAGCTTTTTTGGGGGATATATTATAAAAGTGAATAAAAATGCTAAAGAAAACAGCCAATAGGAAAATGCTAGGTCTCTAGATATAAGCAGAAAAGCCAATGTTCTCAGCAACATTAACCGCTCACACTGCGCAGGAAGCCATTGAGACAGTCATTTGAGCCTCAAACTAAAAGGTGGCTGCTGCTTTTGTATACACAACATCCTGTGCATTCTTTGCCTTGTGGAAAAACTACCTTTGTTCTCTTTGGGGAGTCTCTGCTTTTATTTTCACTATCTTCATCCAGAGTCATCCCCCAAATTGGAATTATTCTTTAATAAAGCATGGCTTTGAGGGGTCATTCTTTTATCTGTCTTTGAGTAACCTAAAATAAAATTATCTTTGAAGAAATAAAAACGGGATATTTATTGAAAGTACCATTAATGTGATAAATACTTATTGCATGACTGCCATGAGGAAAACTCTATGTAGACTCCAGAGATATGTTACAGTTGTTAACAATGTGACCATGATTTTTTAACATTAAGCCACAAAACTGGAAGAAATGGCAAATATGCTATTAAAGTTCCATTGATGAATCCCATTTATTTATCTTTAGGGATTCTTATTAGTTAATGATATTTTTAAATTACCAAGAATATGCCAAAATCTTTATGTATGTTACTTTTTCAAGGTTTGCAGTATGCACTCCATTGTCTGATAAGGAAGTTAAGAATCCATATTGTCAAACAATTTGTCTGAGATGATACTGTGGATGATAGATTCTAGGGTGGCTTCCTATGACTGTCACCTCTTAGTGTTCAGACCTTTATTAATCCATTTACCTTGAGAATGATCAGCACCTGTTACGTTTTTCTAACTAATAGATAACATGCCAGTTGTGGTATGATATTACTTCTTCACTTATGTTTTTTTTATGCAAAACTCCATCTTGCTAATGCATTTGTGCTATGGACTCATCTTGCTGGACAGATGAAATGAGTAGTCATGTTGGGGAAATCTAAGTAGCAAGGAACTGTGTGCAACTCTGGGAACTGTGGCCTCTGCTGAAGTTCTCATTTATGCACTAAAAGGAAATGATTTCCTTGAATCAATTTAAGGAGCTTGAAACTGAATCATTCCTCAGTTGAGCCTCCAGATCAGAATCCAGTGATGGTTAACATCTTGTACTTAGTCCTGTGCAAACCTAAGTAGAGAATCCATATAAGCTATGTCCTGAATCCAGACTCACAGAATCTGTGAAATAATAGATGTGCATTTTTTACATTGCTAAGGTCTAGTCATTTGTTATACAGCAATGCTTATCTATCAAATATAATATTTTAGATAGAAGCAGAATTTAAATACACATCTGACTGACCACTTGAGCCTGTAATCTTTCTATAATACCAGTGTTCTGCAAATTTAAGACCTAGAGTTCCTTCTATCATAGTTATCTAGAAGCCTTATAAAAAATATTGTCTTTGCCAGGTGTGGTGACTCCAATCTGTAATCATAGTTACTCGACAGATTGAGGCAGGAGGATCTTAAATTCAAGGCAAGACTCAGCAACTCAGGGAGGCCCTGTCTCAAAACAATAAAAGAGGGCTCCCAGTAAAATAAATAAATAAATAAACAAACAGATAAATAAATAAATGGAAAGAAAATTTTTGGACCTTCACTTTCATAGCCATTTTCTAAAACAGAATCTCTGGAATGAAAGCTGAGAATTTGCTTTATTCACAAGTTCCTGATGCGATGCATATGTACACAAAAGCTGAGAACATGATAAACTAGAGTTGTACACTTCAATTGCTTAGAATGGGTATGTCAGAATATCATTTTACTCCTTAAGAAAGAGTTGGTTTCCTAAAGATAATCATAGCAAAGTTTTTTTTTTTACCTCAACAAAGTTATCAACTAGTAATAGAGAGAGAACCATATCCTGTCAAATGAATTTGTGTATTTTCACTTGTGTTATCTTGTGAAAAATAAATAAAATACACTTATTTTACGGCTTCAAATCAAACGGGAAAATTAAAGTATGAGATATTTGAGAGCTTAGTAGTTTAAGACTTTGTGAACAAATCTTGATAGCTTAAACACTTCTTTTGTCTTAAACATTAGTCATTATTCTTTTTGAAACATCTCAAAATACCTATCTTAAATCACATTTCACCTTTTAGGCAATAATAATAATGACTAAGATTTATGGGCATCACATAGAGAAATTTGTCTGAAATATTTTTGAAGTCAAAATTATCCCATACCTGCATGGAATATTGGTGATTACTAGGCAATTCAAGGAGTTACCTCACTTTCAGAGTCAGTAATATAAATTTCATGTATAGATTCAGAGTTGCAATGTCAGCTTTCTCTAAAGTTCAATTTAATGTGTTAGACAAAAACATGATGCTCATCTCCAGTGTACATACCCATTGGCTAGTCCTGTGCTTAATTACACAGAGGGGAATAGATATTTTCCAATGACTGACTATAAAGCAGGCAAATCTATCAGTCTACCTGAGTTACAGGTATGTTGATACCTAAACAGGGCCAAGGGTGGCTCGAGGACCCACATTAGCTACTATTAGATGTAAATAGCATTGTCCATTGACTTCATTCTGCCTATTACTACTAATTGTGTGTGTTGTGACCTTATGCAGAATAGGAGAGATTATTAGGGTTTATAAGATGCAGAGGGGAAAAAATCAAACATTTGATGAAAATGTATTAAAATTTTTGAGAAATAAATCTAACTGCTTCAATTGTCCTTATTGGTTTAATTCCTAAGTGTGGCAGGCAGATATGCCAGGAATGTTACTAAAGTGGCTTTGCAAATCAAGGAGATAAAATCACCCTGTGTCCAGCAGGTGTTAGTTTAAGTATTAAGAAATTTGGGTACTAAAACTACAATATCATAACATGTTAGTCTGTGAAAAAGTCCTTTTATTTGTCCTCATAAATACTAATCTTAGCCCAAAAGAGTGAAGAAACATGTTCATCCAAGAGGCTGTTTTTTAATCTTCTGATATTCATCTTTAATACTGACTTTAAGTTTCAAACAAAACAAACCTTAAAGACTATTGGAGATTAAAGAATAGATCAGTTGGACTGTGCTAGGTACTTAGGAAACAATGAAAACTAAGTTCTTCATTCTGGGGAAAGTCACCGTCTATCAAGGGAGATATACACATAGGCAAATAGAAAACTTTAAGCTAAGAGGCACTTCACTAGCTCTCTCTGCAATGTCCTGGATGAAAGTCAAATGCCACTTCATGTTTCTGTATGTACAAACATGTAAATGGTGGATTTTTCTCTCTCAACTGCTACACCCTACCTTTCTAGTGGTGGGGTGATTACTATTCCATTATTTATATGCACACAGGAAGATTGCACTTCTTGGGTCCTCTTGAAATTAGACCTCACCAAGTTACTGGCTTTGAGTAAAAATGAGAGCAGATGCAGTGTATGTGCTTCCCAAAGGACTTCATTCTCTGGGCTTAGATCTCTGAAGATCTCTTCTTACATCAATGACCATAGCAAAAATTGATGGGAAAATGCTCTTACGTGAAGCAGCCTGGAATGCTAAGCCAACACATGGAGAAAATTTCAGCTGAAGGGAATAAGAGTACCAAATATGCAGTATCATAAATATGATGAACAAGAAATATGTTGTGTGTTGTTGAATCATTGATAATTTGGAGCTACATGTTACTACAGCCAATGTTGTCCAAAATATCTCTTAAAGATGACTATTAATCCTCAAAGAGAAATTGACCTTAACTTAGAAGTAAACAGTGAACCTGTCTTTTTATTTTCAATGTTAATTTTGTCTCCAGATAAAAAAGGTCTGAATTTTATTTAGACTAGTCTGATTATTTTCTTTCATTATTTCTGGCCTCACCCCTTCTCACATTTTTAATTCATATTTCTTGAGATACATTTAGAATAAGGTAATTGAACATTTTAATTTTAAGTAGTTCTTCATTTATACAATCCAACCTACATTTTGAAATTACATTTTGAAATTATTCTTGATTAAAATAGACTTACATATAGGGAGGCTGAGGCAGGAGAATCGCGAGTTCAAAGCCAGTCTCAGCAACGGCGAGGTGCTAAGCAACTCAGTGAGACCCTGTCCCTACATAAAACACAAAATAGGGCTGGAGATGTGGCTCAGTGGTTGGGTACCCCTGAGTTCAATCCCCAGTACCAAAAATAAAAAAGACTTACATAGCTCATAATAGAAAGCTGTTACACTAACTTTATATTTTATAGTGATATAGGAAATAATGGTTTATTTTTTCAAGTCACATGTATAAATTTGACAGAATTAAACAACAACTGTAAGTTAAACTGTACAAAATGATAATAAAATGCAAAGGATGTCTCAGTGGAGTGGGGAAAATTTTCAATCATTAACAGCACTTAAAGTAAAGGTAGAATAGGAAATGGATAAGTAAAGAATTATATACGTGGTTGTTATAACAAATATATACTGTATGTATATAAACCATACATGTACATAAATATGGTTATAGTATAAATGTGTACACATACATACATATACAGACCATGGACAACTACACATCAATTAGAAGCAATGGACCACTTGTACACTAAGAAAGGAAGATTTCTTAAAGAGATAACACTGAGTGAAAAGAATAAGGAACAATAAAATCAAAACATTGTTCAATTTGTAAGAATGCATATAATTGAAAGTTACATATTGAATGCATTAGAATGGTTATCTGTGACAGGGAAATGGAATAATGAGTGGGGATAAAAAGAATAAAAATAAAGTGGGCAGAAGGGAAGCTCTAAAGATAAGGGATGATGTACCATAAATTAAATATTTTGATGAACTCACCCCCACTCCCTAACTTGTAGCTAGCTGCTCATGCCCTATAAACATGTGTAGAAACTGTGTTGCTTTGGTAAATCTTCCTCATTTAAGATCAAAGGTATATGTTTAATTATGGAATGAATGGACTGGTTACGAGAAAACCTATAGAGAGCATTGAGAATATGGGAAAGATCAAGAAGAGCTTCTCATATGCAGGAGAATAAGAATAAAAAAAGAACAGATTTTGTGGCTAATAGTATTCACCAAAGGGGTAGAATAAAGAATGCTGAACCATGAAGCATATTATGGCTACTAGAGTCTTACACTGGGTTAATCACCACACATACTTATGAAATTCTAAAAGGCAATGATCCTCACATCTCACTGTCAGCAGTATGAAAATATAAGAAAGATTACATAATTATCTTTGTATGTGGAAACAAAAATGAAATTCTGGGGCAAATGAAGAAACATTGTGAATAATAAAGAGGATAGGGAAGATTTTCTTAAAGCTAAAAAATAAAAAAATAAAATATAAAACAACATTGATATTTCTTTTTGTCTATATAAAATCTTGCATTTATATATTAAAAACTGATTAAATTATGATTTCATGTTTTAAAGACTAAATTGGAAATAGATGATACCTAACCTCCTTGGAAGTATGCATCAAATGCTACCATTCTTTAAATTTCTACCCAGCTTCATATAATCTATTGAAATATTAAGATATAAAATACTGATAGAAATATTATTAACATAATATAATATTTTAATACACCTATAACATAAATAAAATCTAGTTTTATTTAAAAATGGCACTGTTATAATTGTACATTTGTTTTAGTTTTTTACTAGCCTCTGAACAGAAATTAACCTCAAGTTTACATTTTCTAAATACTATAAATTCTGTGTTTCAGAAAAGAGAGAACAAAGTGAGAAACAGAAATACATGAATTATATTATTTTCTACAGACTGTAGGAAATTCCCATTGATACTTCCTCTGAAAGTTTGTAATTGAAAATAGAACAATATTTCACAAGATTTTATTAGCAATATAAATTGTCTTTAAAGTTTACAAAAAAATGGAAATTTTGAATCTATTTACATTATATAGGACTGGAGAAACATAATTTTTTTATTTTAAGAAGTATATTTTACTTATTCATTGAAATAGTATTTCCTCACAAAAATATGTATCTTTTACTTGTTCACAAATGTTGAGATCCATATTGCCAGCTTAATACTAACAAGATGATAATAAATAGCTTTTACTGAGCGCAAGCACTTACTATATACCAAACACTGCTCTAAACAATACACACATTTTAAATCACTCAACTTTTATTATAACTCTATGAAATATTTACTGTTAGAAAAAAATTGAGGCACTTCAGAGTCCTGCTTCACAGAGTGAGTTAAGGACTGAACTGAGTGCCCAACATGTGGTCTGATTTCAGAACCCACCTGCCATCTTTTCTCTTCAAGTATGACAGTCATGGCTCTTGTCATCTGGCATAAGGGAATCCTTCTAAAATTCCTCTTGCATATTATTCTGCTATATTTACTCAAATACATAGCTATTCTACTATTCAAATTTATTCATTTATTCCTATTCCTGTGGTTATATTGTCTTTTCTTATTTAATGCTTGCCCCACTTTTAATAGTGAAGTGGAAGTCACTTTATTCTTCTTCCTGCTAGTTCTATTAATCAGAGTGGATTCCAAGTTCCTCCTTCATCCCACTTGCCTAAAGCCACTCCTAGATCTCCTCCCATGTATTACTTTCTACTTAGCTAAAGCCACTCCTAGATCTCCTCCCATGTATTACTTTCTACTTTGTCTTTTGATTGTATTTGTACATTTTCATATCTTTAAATAATCGTACAGTGTTCGAAGGCTTTCTTTCTTACTTTTAATCAGTATATCTAGTTTCATCTTTTTTTTTTTTATGGTGCTGGGGATTGAACCCAGGGCCTTGTGCATGTGAGTCAAGCACTCTACCAACTGAGTATATCCCCAGCCCTCTAGTTTCATCTTTGAAATCATATCTCTTGAATGAATAGAAAAGTGATTTTAATGAAAGAGATCAAAAGCACTGAAGTGAATCAATCTTGTAGAACTAATTAAAGTGTTTATTTGGGGGCAGTACATTATCAGTTTTTTCAGACCACTGAGGCTATTTTGTAGATTAATTTGAATGACAGTTAAGAACTATTTCCCACATGAATTAAACAACGTATTTTTTATGTTGTAAGATTCTGAGTAAAAAAGCATGCAAAAATAAGATGTAAGACACCAAACTTGATGTTCTAAATATTTTCTGCTTTGCTTGATCATAGAAGCTATATGATTTTCTGTACAATTACAGTAATTTATAGTACATATCTTTAGAAAATGATAAAATACTCCAGCTAACTATAAAAGTGTTTGCACAAATGAATACAAAACTTAATAAATAATGAGAAAACTTCAAAAATTAACTAAAGCACACAAATGTGTTTGAACCTAGAAAAATGTACGCCTTGTTTAGAGAAATTAAAAATTTATTATTACTGAAAGAACTTGCACTCTTTCTGTTTATCCAAGATGTTATTTGTAGGAGCATCTCCATACCTTCCCATCCCTCCCTTCCATCCTTCCCCATTCTATGCTAATAGACTGTGCTCTTGCCAGAGAGCACCCCTTTGTTTGTGACCTTTGAATCTGATTGGTCCAAGAGTGTATTTAAGCTTCTATAGTTTCTAGAATAAACTGGTGTTTTTTGCTCCTTGCCTTGGGGTGTTTCTTGTCCCGGGTATCTCTGTGTCTTGCTGGGGCGAAGCAAATTTTTACCTACACCCCAGGGCCTGGGGAGATTGTCTCTGCGGAATTGTCTCTGCGGATCGCCACTGTCCAGAGAGACCCCTTTTTGTCTAGCCCAGGGACCCCTTCTCCGTCTCTCTTGGACTCCAACTCGTGGAGAAGCCACGTGGCCTTTTCCTCCCCCCCCCCATCAAAGCGACAGTTATTAATGTGAACAGTTGACATATATGGTCTAGAACAACACACTGAACAGGCAGGTAAATATATCAAACAAGGATTTGCTGTACTTACCTGATATTTGTGTTTGATTCTGATTCTTCATTGACATTCACCTTTTTCTCAAATAAATAGTTACTATTGGAAAGAACAAGATAGCATTGTAATTCTAAGAAAAATGACATGCTCATGGTAGAAAATTAACCAAAATTCAAAAATAATAGCTAGCAGAAAAAGCAATGAACAAACATTATTATTAGAGAGGTCAAACATTGGCATTATTAGACACTAAATAAATATAAAATGTGCTTTTGTACAAATGTCAAGAATAAGGACCAAACATACTTAAAAAGGAGAAAAATTATACAACTAAAAATGAGGATAAGAGTAATAAGAAATGTAATAGAAAGTATGATGTCAGCATAGACACAGTTGAAGAGAAATTAGTAAGCTGGATAACATCACCAATAAATATGGAGAATGCAGTACAGAAAATCAAAATATATACAAAATATGCAAAAATGTCAGTAAGAGAACTGGAGGATTAAAAGATGGTATGTTTAGTTTGAATTGACCTGAAAAGTGAAACCTCAAGCAATAACTTAGGTTAAGTTCATTTATGTGTAATTTGATACTGACACAGCTTCCCACCTGCCAAATCACATAACTATCCTACTTATCTGTGCTAAGAAGCTGTGGTGGTGTGACAGAGCAGTGGTTCAGGTGGACTAGAACACAGGAAACAAGCATGGGTCACTACAGTTGAGCCTGCCATGCCCGTTTGTCCCTGAGGTGGAGGGCACTAGGCGTGGCTATTCATCACTAAGGCAAACCAGGACAGGCCAACCTGTTGCCCTGGGGAGCAAGCCTGGGCCTGGTGTAAAAACCTGCTCCATGCAGCACTGGAGCTCCGGACTCCTAAGCATGCATGATCTGCTGACCTCAACCTCCTGGAAAGCTGTGATTGCAGATGAGCTGCAGGAAAACAGAAGTGGGGCAGACCTGAATGGATTACAGAGTTAACCAATAACTTTGGTATTTTTCCAAACCCTGATTAGCATAAATTTGGACCAACAGCATTGACCCAAGTGCCATATGAACCCCTAGACTAACACCCTCAAGTGGCAACCTCTCTGTGTCCCCTGTTGCCCAGCAAGAGTTTTATTTCTATTCATACTTGAATAAATCCTACTTTTATACAAACTAATTCTGATCTATGGGATTTCATTATTCGAGTTTAAAAGATAAGAACCCAGAACAAAGAAATTGGTAGAATGCTGCTGGAGTCTGATGCAATGCCAGAGGGCATAGTCCACTATGAAGAGCTTCATGGTTGCAGAAGCCTGTAGCATATGCAGACCCGACCTGACAGCAGAAGTGGAGAAACTCCAGTGGTAATATTAATAAATAGAAATTAAAAACTGTACAAGAAAGGAAAATTGTAATTTATTATTGAGTTACTATTATAGATGACAAGAATTCAATTTTATTGCATATCATCTATGTACCATGCCACTAAGAAATACTTCAAAACTGAAGTTCCAAAGTATGGAGAGTCTGGGAGTTATTAAGAGATCTTTAACCCCTTTAAGGAAAAACTATTCCTGGAAGCATTATTTTCCCTGACATTACAAGCTGTGTTATATATGAACTGACCCACATTCCATACCTAAGGAAATGCTGTGCAATAATAACCAAAGAGATGCTACTATTATGTACTCTTGAGATGAGGCAGTGGCAATGTGCAAGGAAGTCACAAACATAGCTCTGCTGCAGTGAGGTCAGCCAAAAGGGTGGGTGGTACAATGCAACAAAAATGCCTACCATAGCTGTCATAATTATAATCAGACTTACAAAGGGAACATGAGAAAAGAAAAAATCAATATTCTAGATGTAACAAACAAAAGGCACCAGGTATCAAAAAAAAAAAGAAAGAAAGAAAGAAAAAGAAACAAAAACAAAGATTTGAAAAGCAGATTGAAAATATGCAGGTAGAGAACAAAAAAGTACCTTGTATAGAAGACACAAAGACAAATCCACATAAATACAGTTATCTCATACTAGACAAAGAGGCCAAAAATATACATGGGAAAAAAGATGGCCTCTCCAACAAATGGTGCTGGGAAATCAAAGCAGGTCAAGAACTTAGCACTAGAACAGAGACTGCACCTAAGAGAAGAAAAAGTAGGCCCGAATCTACATTATGTTGGTTTAGGAAATGAATTCCTTAACAAGACAAAAACACAAGATGTAAAATCAAGAATCAATAAATGGAATGGAATCAAACTAAAAAACTTCTTCACAACAAAAGAAACAATCAAGAATGTAAATAGAAAGCCTACAGAATGGGAGAAAATCTCAAAAAACTTAACACCAAAAAAATCAAATAACCCAAACAATAAATGGGCTAACAGATACTTCAACAAATATATGAAAAAAGAAGTACTTTGGATTAGACAAAGGGAAATAAAGGGAAGAACTGGGGAATGGGAATAAGAAAGATAGTAGAATGAATCTGACATTACTTTCCTATATGCATATATGTAGAACCAAAAGAATGGAAGTTACACTCTCTCTCTATATATAATATACATATTATATATTGTATATATTATTATACATAATATATAATTATACATATAATTATATATTATATATATAATGTCAAAATACATTCTACTCTGTATAACTAATAAGAACAAATATAAAAACATAGTACATATTAAAAGAGATGTCAATAATAAACTGTAACAGATATTCTAAAAACATTCAGTAATAAATTATTGATTTTTGTATATCATACTTTGCTTGGAATTCTGGATTATTAAAATAGATGATGTATGAACAAGTCTTTAAAGACTTCTAAGATAAATATATCTGAGCACTTACATTGTGAATCGTAAGTTTCATAACTCATATGTGATTATTGTCTAGTGATGAATATATTATTTCAAATTAGTTAAAGTGAATTTTTAATTTTGATTTATATACTTTGTGATTTTGTTACAGACAGCTCCTCATGATCATTC
>CM053408.1:49716999-49736331 GCA_028644305.1 Xerus rutilus
ACTGCAGTTTGGGTGTATTATCTACGAAGTAATTGCCAAATTCATATCATCTGGATTTCCCTCTATGTTTTCATCCAAAGCTTTATATTTTTAATGATAGTTGCAAAGCACTTAAAAATAATATGTGTAAAATAGGTGCTATCTCTTATTATTGTAAAATAATAAATTCATTACAAATTTCAAGGTTGTTCTCAATGAGTAGCCTCTAGTTGAAATTAATTTATTTTATCTGCTTCTAGTTTTTATCTTTATTTAAAATGACTACCCTAAATTGTAGAATGTAACATGATGTGAATATTTCTTTGTCTCACTGCAACTTAAGTTATTAATGGTGATGATCACATTTACTATGATTGCTATAATCTCCAAAATACCCGCACTAAATATGCACAAGTTACCTTTAACCAAAAAATAAAAATAAAAACCTAAAAAAATAACAAAAACAAAAACACTTTTTGTGTACTTTGATAAATGATGAATGGAATATGTAGATATATTTGCATATTTATATTTATTCTATATTTTGAAAGTTGTCTCCTGTCACAGAAAAGTAACAGATGACAATATTGCCCATGTTTGTTACCAAAGTTCCACTTACTTAGCTGCCTTTTAAAAAAATGAATAGACTCATTATGTGATCCCTTCAAGCTCTTAGCTCCTCATGGCATATATACTTTTGTTGTGGTCACAAAAATTTCATTCATATATTATATTTAATTTTAGTAGAAAACTTACTTGTATATCAACTTGCAAGTGTACAGATAAAATGAGGATGTGGAGGCAAGATTCTATGATATGAAAATAGATTGATGAAAAGATACTTTTGTCTAGAAATGCCTCTGTGTGCACAAACCTTCAGAAACATTAGAATGCAAATATCAACCAATCTCTGAGGATGCAAATTACATAATGAACTGTTTAGGTGTTTAAAGCAGAGCAGATGTGGCAAATCTTTCTGAAATAATGCTGAAATACATGTGATTACTTTATTTGCTTTTTATAAAGCTATTTTAAATGTCAAGCATGTCTTTGAGGGCATTATTTCCAAAAACTAGACAAGTAATCCTCTTTTTTAAAACTGAAAATTTTTTGTCAAGAAAAGATTCAACAATAAATCTCTATTCTGCTAAAGGGCCAATGTAATGTATTAAACTCTAGAAAACCTAATTATTTTATTAAACCCATGGTTATAAAATTAAAAGGTACATTTTATATAAGCCAAAATTCAAAGAAACATAAAATAGCAATTAATATTTACATGACTTTATATCTTATATAGGTAAATTTCTAACAGAGGTAGGGACAGAATATAACCTTGATACAAAATTACAGAAGATGGAAAAGGTGGTAAGTTCATAGTTCCTTTATATAAAGCATGATGTTCTAGTTAATAGTCTTAATTGCTATATCAAGACAGGAAGCCTAAAATGAATTGAGTAGTCTATTGATTTCATCTATACTCACACTAGTCTTTGCTTATGTGCTTTCTGAAATCTACCACCCTTAAATAGCCTTTGAAGAATTGACTTCATTGGTACACAGAATGCAGAAATTCTTGGTCTTTCTGGGATCATTATCACTATGCTTTCTCTGTGAATTCAACCTCTCTGCAGACATTAGCATGCAAATTATTGCTTCATGTTGATAATATAAGGGAACATTTTGAAATGGCTTTCTATTTGTAAATCTTGCTATAGATAGAAACCCTAGTGTGCCTTACTTTGGCATTTCTTGTATAGGAAAGGAACATCAAATAGGACCTTAGGAGTAGCATCAGTTTGAGTCAAACCATATTCAACATCCTTCAGCAACCTGATTAAATTGTCCCAACTGAGGGCATAACTAGATGGGACTTAGATAATGTGATAAAATAGGTGGGATTTAAGTAGCTGTGACTAAGTCTGAGGGGTTCTTGGGTCTGTGGTAGGATAATTATTGCAGAATTGTATGTAGGAAGAAATTATTAAACATTAAGTGTTAAGAGAAAAACCACCCTCAGAGAGGTGGCATCCAAATTCTCTGTTCTACACAAGCAATGACTCAGTCAGTCCTCTGGATTAGTACTCAGTGGCAGTAGTTGGTTGGAGCAGCCATAGGTGGAGACCACTGAAGATCTAGAGGAGTAGGTAGCCAGCTTTCAGGCAATGGACT
This sequence comes from Xerus rutilus, assembly GCA_028644305.1. NCBI lineage: Eukaryota > Metazoa > Chordata > Mammalia > Rodentia > Sciuridae > Xerus > Xerus rutilus. The sequence goes on from CM053408.1 coordinate 49,719,151, forward strand.
GAGTCTTTCTGTTCTCTGTGTGCTTACTGGATAGGTGCTGAGTGCCAGACACCATGCTAGTGATGCAAAATAGAGCTCTGAACAAGGTAGACCTGATAGTTTCCCTCACAGACCCAATAGTTTAGTAGAGAGATGAACAAAGATAAATTTACATATGCAATTATATAACTATAGTCAGTGTGAGAGTATTTTGAATAAGTGCCATACTGTGCTCTGAGACCATATGGCAAGAAAATATAACCTAGTCAACAGAAAAAACTATGGAAGGGTTCCCTGTGGAGGTGATATTTAAGCAGACTTCAAACTGTAGAAAAGAGGCTGTCAAGAATACGACAGGGATGATTCCACAGAGATTGGGCCACTAGGTCATTGCTAAGACACAGCCTCCGGAATGGGATGGGTAGAAGCCAAGTTTTTAAAAATCAAAGCAAAAAGATGAAGTCAGTACAGCTGTAAGAGTGATTTGATGCCAAACCAGAGAGCAAGGTTAGTACAATTTAGATTACTTTGTCCTTCCTCTCCTGCCTTTATACAGTCACACATCTTCAGTTTAGGCAGAGGATTGATCTCAGTAACTGGAAGAATGTTTGAATTAAATGGCTTCAACTACAGGAAAAGAGATTTTCAAGGGCCTTGGATCATCTGGGATCTGAGAATTATTTCTTTTAATGATAAAATATATTATTTCTCCACGGCCCATGGAATGAGGAGAGAGATATTGAGGGTGTCTTATTATGCCAATCAAATTTTTATTTCTCAACAAATGTTTATTGGGTGGCCATTGCGTGTCTGACATGATGCTATTCTTTGAGGACATGGTAGAGAACAAGATCAGGTTTTATACTGAGATGCTCATCATCCAGTACAGGAAACAATAATTATAGTAGAAATAGACACATAGCATTACAAGATGGGTTTTGAAAGACCAGACAAAAGGACAAATAATCTAAACTCAGAATGTCTAGAAGATTTTCCCAGAGAAATTAGTGTTTAAATTGATCTAATTGGTGAATTAAAAAATCATGATATTTAAACTACAGGATCACCCAGAAGAATGTGTGGCATGAAAAGAAAACAGGATGAAGAATTGCAAAAAAAAAGAAAGAAAGAAATGGCTTTTAGGAAATGGGTAGAGTGAGGAAAACTAAAATTGTCTGTGAAGGATCATCATAGATAGGAGGATAAAATGTTTATCAGCATTTTTGAAGTATATCAAAAATGCATACACAAGTACATAAGCACACTCACACACAGTCACAGAACCCAAGGCAAGAGAGATTTCAAGAAGAAAGGAACTATATGTAGACTAGTACAAAGTAGCAAATTCAAGTAATTCCCTGAATAATAAATTACCTTCAATTTTAGCAACAAAGAGATTAGTGGCCATCTAGGCTAAAGCAATTTTGATGAGAGGTTGAAGTCAGAAGCCAAACTGTGGTTTACCAAGGATAGCTTAGGGGGGCAGAACATAGAGATCAAAAAATTGTGGCTGGGATTGGTGGTGCATGTCTGTCTGTAATCGTAGCTACTTGGGAGACTGAGGCAGAAGCTGGCCTCCTCAATTTAGTGAGATTCTGTACCAATAAATAGGTAAATAAGTAAATAAATGGACTGGGGATGTAGCTAAGTGGTAAAGCACCCCTGGGTTTACTTCCCAGTACAGGGAGAGAGACAAAGATGGGGGCAGAGAGGGAGCAAGCTTCCCTGGGTCTCTATGGGTCTCTGCAGAACATTTGGAAAAGGGCTGTTTAATTTTCAGTCTACGTTGGTCCCAGTTAATGTACTCAGTATCTGAATGACCTTTGCCTCAACAAAGCTATTGCCAAGGTCAGGTGCTATTGACTAGCATCCTTATGATATCTGGTTTCTGTTGTCAGCCTCCCTGCAGGCAGCACATGTTCAGTCTCTACTGATATCTTGCTATTCTCAGCATCTGAAAGGACTCATACAACCCTTGTGCCTTTCACAGCTCAGAAAGCATATTCTCCCAAACTTTCCCATGTAGTAAATTTGGCTTTTTCTATTCTTATTCTTCTGAGACAATTTTATAAAATCCCATAACTCTTAAAAATAAAGCCTGGAAAAGGATTTACCTGCTTGAGCCTGGGACTAATTCCTTGGATCTAACTAATCTGCAGTCCTTGTTTCCATAATATTGACCATCTTGGTATCTGAAGGGTAAAGTGTCTATAGCAATCCAAGCAAATTCCATGCTAATGTCTCTATAGATCACCTACCATAATTGTCATCCTGTGTGCAAATTTGATGTCTTCTCTATAGTTTACAATGTTGACCTTTGTTTTTGTCTTGTTTTGCTTCTGAGTGTGTATTTTTCTGAGATTTAGAGTTTATTATTTTTATTAAATTATATTAAAGATATTAAAGACCATATGACCATTCTAATTGTATACTTTTGAAGTTTAACTCCTTTAACGCTTACATTTCTTTAGTAATATATGCTTTAATCTGAAAAATTTCCCTAAATTTTTCTTCTCTTAAACATAGATGTACATAGTTCCCATGCACTGGAAGCACTAATGTGTTTAAAGAAACAATGCATAGATTCAGTAAAGTTTTATCTTCACCTTAATTAACTACATAAACACTTTGAATTAAAGGAACAAAGATACTTGGTATTTTTAACTATAACGGAAGAAGCAGCTGCCACTACCTTAGGAAATTCATTTAAATGCAATCTCAGAGGGAATTAGACATATCAAAAGGAAGGATTTATTATTATACAGAGATCTTTAAAGATAGAAATCTCTCATGAACTTTCTTATCCTTTATTTGCTAACACTGCTCTTCTCACCTATTAGTAAGCTTATGGAAGATGGTGTTTCTGAAAGAAACAATTTGCCTTTTTCTATTGGGCTTTATGAACCTGACAGGAAGCTGTAGAGTTCCTGTCAGTAAATGTTGACATTTCTCTTGACCTGGAATATTCTGGTCAATTCCTTCTGGTTTATAAGAATATAATAATAATACAAACTCATTCTGTATAATTTTGATATACTTCAAAAATTTTGAAAAACACACATTAGTAATTCAAAGAACAGCTATTCATAGCAATTAAAAGGTAGTTATACATTATAGATAGGCTTGGTTTGGCTTGCATGATTTTAATATAATCAGTCAATTTGAATCCTTTGTAAGTATTACAAATTCAAGATTTTGCATGAAAAGATGAACTTTTAAGCTATTATTGAAAAATGAGATTTGACACAGTGTTGTGATACATTTGGATCTGGGTGTGACAGGAGTGAATTGCCCCATTCAGACAGCACTTTCACCTTGTCTTCATAAAATGGCCTTCACCAGGCCTTCATAAAATGGCCTGGCTACCATGGCCCTTGAATTTATAACACTCATCTATGTAGTTGATTTCTGGCAAACAGGCTTTTACTTCCTAACTAAAAGGCAGGCTAATGCCCTTTTTTATGAAAAAGAAAATGAAAACAACAACAAATTTTCACTTGGTCTACAGTGTGAGGTTTGAGTGTGCTTACATTTGCTTTTCATCTTCCTTATAACCTTCCCTAAGCCTCTGAGATTTCACACATGGTGTCCTTATGTGTCAAAAAAATATATAGTTGTTGCTCAGTATCTTTGGAGGATTGGTTCCAGGACTCCTGTAGATACCCAAATCTGATGATACTCAAATCCCTTATAAAAAATTGTGTAAAGTTAATATTCTACCACATGCTCATGAATACTTTAAATCATCTTTAGATTACTTATGCCACTTAAGGCAAAGTAAGTGCTATATAGAAAGTTGTTATACTGCACTGTTTAGGTAATAATGGTAATGAAAAAGGTAATCTTTCTAGTGATCTATCAGTAAATACACATTTTTAGAAAGTAGATATTTTCATTTCATAGTGGTTAGATCCATGGATGCAGAACCTGTGGAGATGGTCACTGGGTAGATAAAAATAAAATTGCCAGTTTGCATTTCACAAGTTGGAAAAATATTCAAGGATACTTAAGGCTAAGTTTTGTGCTGGGTTGTATGCAAAGTACAGTTCTCCTAACATCCTATGTGTCTTAGCACATCAATAATGATTTTCTCTTATGCTATAGTAGGAGCTTAAAGCTTTTTTGGCTCTTTCTCACTTTATTTGGTTCTATAGTTAAACACTTGTAATGTTGATTTTTTAAATAACATATTGTGCCAAGCTATGTCTAACAAGAAATAAAATATCTTCCTTTTTATTCATTGGTTGGGTAACATGCCTCCTTCTATTGACGTGGCTTCCCTACTGCCAAGTTGCACAGCTCACCTATTGGTCCCTGCCAGTAGTGGCAGCAGAGTGGTGGAGCAACAGAGGCCCAGTTGGCAAACACAGCCTCTATGGAATTGGCCTTGAAGAAAAGGAGGCCTTTAGGTCTCTAAGCCAAGGCGCACTGATCTGTCACACTTCTATGGCCAGGCCTGGAAAAGGTAAGGAAATGGAAGTGTGGCAGAACTAAATGAAAGCTGGGATTCAAGAGTTGACCAATAGTGGTAGTACTTTTCCAAATCCTAATTAGCATGAGGTTGGAACAACAGCATAACTCAAGGATTATATAAACTCCTAGACTAGCACACTAGATAGAGAAAACTTGTTATGGGGTCCCCTCTTTCACTGAAAAGTTCTGTTCCTGTTTCTATTCTTCAATAAATCCTACTCCTACAAGCATTCATTCTGGTTTGTAGATTTCATTATTCAAATTTATGAGACGAGAACTGATAAGGAAGACATTGACAATGAGCTGCTGGGGTCTGCTGCAACATTGGAGGGCATGACCCATTATTAAGAGCTGCACCATTTCTTGGTTTCAGAGGCCGGCAACCTTACACAGGCCCCACCCACCAACACAAGTGGACAATGAGTTACATCTCAAAACTTTGGTTTCACCATCCCAACCAGATTTGTCTCTTCCAACTCAATGAGAATATGGTTCCATAATTCAATATATATGCTTGATCTAGTGTGTGTGAGAAAAACATTCCATCTATAGTCACTACAAAGAGTATGAAAATATGGACACATGAAATGGAAACCAACCTTCTGAATCTGTTAATGTCCTAAGGTTTTGTTCATCCATGATTCATGGTAATTTAAATTACATATTGGCATAGCAATGTCAAAGCCCTCAAATGCAAAACTTTCATATTTTTATCCACTTTTCTCTTTTAAAAATATTTTCCCTTATTTCTAATTGATAGAACCTAGGAGATATTTGCTTTTATGTTTGTATTCTAAGACTTTTGGAGAGATAGATTTATGAAGAATCTAACAAAGACATAAATATAGAACATAAAAAATGTGTAGTTACCAGGTTTGGGCCTTTTTGTAAACTCACTAAATCTAGAGATCTTTTTTTCCCTGCCCTTGGCCAAGAGAGCAGATGGATAATTACGCTCCTCAAAAGATAAATTAAAGGAAGAATTTGGACCAACTGGGCAAATGAAATATACTGTGAATGGAGAGTTGTCGAGAAATGGCCAAATAGGAGTTGTGGATGACCTTATTTCCCTCCTGGTGACAGTGCTTTCCAGATTAAAAGCTGTTTTCTTTTATTGAAATAGAATAGTGCCAAACACTGAACCTGCTTTGTAAGACATACATCAAGAGGGAAAATATTTCACCACGATGACATGACCTGACATTTTAAAGCAGATAACAAATGACATCTTGTCAATGGCACCAATTTATTATTCCCTCTCTTGTACCTTGGTGCCACAGCAGGATACACATTCCTTTTAATCATGAGACTGTGTTAAACAAATTTTTACCAGCAGAGACTATAAAATGCCCCTCATCTTTTCCCAGTATCCTGACCTCTTGGCTGTCCCCACTGTAGCATATAAAGACAAAGGCTATGCTAAATTTTTCATCATTTTATTCAATTTCAGATCCAATTATGTGAGGGTCTTCCATCACTTACATGGGAGTCTATGCTGTAGCATGAAGTGCCCCACATTAATCAGATTCTTTTTATCCTGCAGACACCAGTGCTAAATCACATTACTCTCAAAAAAGGAACATGAAATAGATGCAAATGTACAAGGAGGGTTCTCTCTGCACAGTTACAATAGGAAGTGACTCCTGGGGCTGGCCTTCCCATCAAGGCCAGAAGCATCTCAAAGTGCCTGTTGTTTTTCATGTTTTTTACCATATTTCTCTCCAAAAGGACGCCCTTCTCCCACTTGCTTTAATGTCCCTCTGCCAGTTTATATCCTAGAGTCTACTACTTTGAACACTGCCCTGGGCAATGACTTTCTAGTTGAACTGTTGTAACTAATCAGTCTGCAAGCTGAAAAATGACCAGCTCCACACTCACTCAGCCTTTTCAACAATGAAAACTTCCCCTTTATTTCAACAGTCTGTGACAACAATGCAGGACCAAGATCTTAGATGCTGCATATGTTTAACCGATGACATTGAAATTGTGCATCTGAGCAAACCAGAAAGATCTATGTTACTAAGTAATCTTAATGTTATTTGAAACTAATAGCATTTTCTTAATGATATATTAAAGTATTTTATATTGTCTTTTCACACATTATCATGAGGTGGGTTGCTCATGGTTTCAAAAGAAATATGAAAAGTATTTTTTAAAACTAAATGTCATATAAAAACTAATAGAAAATTTGAGAAATGTTTTCTTTGTAGAATCTGAGGTAAGTTTTCTAGTTTAAGACAAACATAGGCTTAAATACCATTGTGACAACTTTATAATTATGTATATTATGTATGTAACCTTTTGAAGTCTCAATTTGACCCTTTATAAAACAGGGATAGCAGAGTTTGAGAGACTTAAATAAGCTAATACATCGACTTACTGACAGTACTAGGCATTCAAGAACTATTTAGTTTTTATTATTATCATCATGAAATCCTAAGACAGGCCTAGAAGAAAACAAAATGTAGTTGGTAATTTGACCTCAGAGGACTAATTTGAAGGAATAATCTCTCTTGTTCTAAATCTGATAGAAGATATTGAAGTTTTATTGCAAAAAAACTTTTAATTTTTTAAGAAAGTCCTCCATAGAAAAGCCTTAATAACCTAAAAAACAAGCTAAAACCAAAGTTCCTGAAGTTTATAAGCAAAATAATGATTGTATAATAATAATTCTACAATGTTAGTGAATGGAAGATTCAATTCATATAGAAAATATTAAAAAGATTTGAGGAATCTATGTGTTTTTAAGAGTATTGGGTTTATCTTCTGGCTTGAATTCTAAAAACACATAAGAAATGTATAGATCATACCTCACATTTCATACCTCACACTCTACATTATACCTTACCTTCAAGAGAAATCTGATCTGTGTGTTTCATTCATTCCAGATTTACATAATGATTTGAAATAATAATAATTTCTTGACTTTCAAATTAAAATATATTTTCACACATTGATCAGATTTCAAGGAAGGAAATACAACTAAAGCAAAATAAGAAAATAATTCAGTGACTCTCAGGAAATTGTCACTGCCTAAATGAATTTGATATATCCATTATAACCCACAAGAAATGAAGGAGTTCAGATTTACAGTATGAATGTTTTTGTGAATACAACATATACTTTTATCCTTTCCTTTTCAGAACAATTAGAATAAGTTATACTCCATGTATGTATTATATATGAAAATACACTCTACTGGCATATATATCTAAAAAGAACAAATAAAACAAGTCCATAAACCAAACAATTGGATGGCTATGAACTAAAATAATTTTTTACCTTAAATTGCATAATTTAAAGAGGATATGTGACCAGACATTAGTTAAATGTATGAAAACTTCTATGTTAACTTGTGTCTTAGGATGCCTATTAACATACTGTAGATTTTTAAGTCTAAGTTTTGCAAGGCATTCTTCACATATTTTGAACTCAACGACTTCTTTCACTAGAAATATTTACACAGCTGTGTATCTATTTGGAACATTTTAGGATGTTTTTACTCATTTCTATCAATTGATGAACAGTTGATAGAAATGAGTAAGCATCAATTAACAGGGCTGATAAGAGTATAAACACTGGGCTGGGATTGTAGCTCAGTGGTAGAGCGCTTGCCTCGCATGCGTGAGGCCCTGGGTTCGATCCTCAGCACCACATACAAGGCAATAAAATAAAGACATTGTGTCCATCTACAATTAAAAAAAAAAAAAAAGAGTATAAACACTAAGGAATTTAGACAAATGCCTAAGGAATAATGGATACTGTTGAATTTCAATTGAGGTGAGGTTTATGCATTGTATCACTTTGTATATCACCCAGAATACAGAAGAAAAGGGAATCACATTCTTAATTTTTTTCCAGTAATCCTTGACATCCTTTACCTATTTCAGTACCATGATCTTAAACGCTTCTTGACAGTACTTTATAACTTAAATTCATGATTTTACTCATCTCTATTCTTTATTTACCTGATATAGTTCTGTTCTTTTATTTTTTCTCTTCCTTTTCATTCCCTCTGCAACAAAGAGCGTTCAGTTCCCTAAATTCTCAGCTGTTAATTATTGCAATAACCTTCTAGCTCTCTTTGCTTATTTGCCTTTTCACTTTGCCCCAATATAACTTATTTGGCTCTGTTAAGTTTACCTTATTTCATATTGTTTAGTTAGACTTAGATTTTATTTAATAAAAGGCTGATGGATAGGATATTAAAATAACCATCAATGACAAATGAACATTATATTTTATTATGCAAGTTATGCAAGGCATTCTTCACATATTTTGAACTCAGTGGCTTCTTTCACTAGAAATATTTACACAGCTATGTATCTGGAACATTTTAGGGTGAATAGGATATTAAAATAACCATCAATGACAAATGCACATTATATTTTATTACAACAGCCTCTTCAATGAAGAAGAGAGTGAGAAAAACATAAAATGAGGTGGCTTTAAAATAAGCCTAGAGACTGTGGTGATTAGAGTGGAACCAGGAGTCATTCTGAGGAAGATGCTGAGAAAAGGGCATGAGAAAAATATGGGAGGATATGCATGTTGTGTAGCAGGAGCACGGTGAGATGATTTGACCGCCTGGCACAGGGATTTAGAGTGATTGACAGCAGAGCAAGTATGGCCCTGGATTCTAAACTAAGGAGAACTGGACTTTATTCTATGTGCAGCTCTAATATTTTCATTAGAGAAATTTCATACAAAAAACTTCTTTTGGTTGAAGACATATTAGAAAAAAGAATTAGCATTTATTCAGCATCTTCTGTAGTTTCACTCAATTCATTTCTGAGTTAGGGGATGAGGGTACAAATGTTAACACACAATCGTCTCTGATCTCTAGAAAGTCACAGGTTAGTGGGACATTAGGTACATTATTTTACTGTATACCCACTTCTGCCGTCATGTCCTACATATGTTCCTGAAAAATCTTATGTGTTGCAGAATAACACATTACAAAATCAGGGCTTAATGGAAAAATCAGATTGCATAGACCATTTACAGCCTATGTAACTTTGAGACCAGAACACTAACAAAAGCAATAACAATCTTAATAAAAGCAGAAGCACAGTTATAACTTCACTGTTTATTTCATGCACTCCACATTTGCACCAATAATAAAGTCAGTTGATTCTTTGCTGACTTAATCCCTGAGCTCACGATTCCCTCTGATATCTTTGAGAATATTCATTTATAATAAAGAACAGGTACATCAAAATTAAAATTTTCTATCCAGTGTATTTAACTCAAGAGATACATCTTCATAGCTATTTCATCTGTACTTTCAAATTCCCTAGTTTGCTTAATATTGTGGAAAGTAGAACAGTTCTTGAAGCAGCTAGTCCTAAAACTAATGTAAGATACTTCTTACATTTTCAGATTTTTTTCCCCTTAAGATTTCAACATATTACTTATAGATTTCCAGTGATACTGAGAAAGATTGTCCTTGATCTTTTCAAAATATTAATAGCCTTGGAAAATTTATGAATGAACGAGCATTAGTTTGACTTCTGCATTATATTGAATTGGCTCACCTACTTAGCTATCATAAATGAACTAATTTGCATTAAAGAAACACATATTGTTGTAGACCAGACTGAAAGGATAGTTGCAACAATGGTTATCAAGTGATCACAAAGAAGGGGCATTTGATGTGTTTGAGAAGGGCTCCCTAAAAAAGGTGAAATCTCAATCAAAACTTGAGGAATAAGAAATAATTGACCAATTAGAGAAGTGCATTCTTCCTGATGTAGAAGAAACTGAAGCCCAGAGAGCTGGCATAAATTGCCTATGAATGTAGAGCCAATGAGTTCGTATTTGAATGCAAGCAATATTGTTCTAAGTATACATTCTTTACCACTATGCTATATTATCTTATCTCAGGATTGCTATTTGGAACATATTTCCATAGTCTAGGTAAGAAATATTGAGTATCTGAATAACACCACTGATGCTAGAAATGAAGATAATATGAGTAGGAGAAACATTTAGTAAGTTAGCTATGAAGAATTCAGTCATTGATTCAATATAGGGGTGATAAAGGGGAAAATTAGTGTCTAATAAGGGGAACTGATTGTTGCAATGACAATATTAGTAACTGAAATTTGGCATAAAAGAGGAATAGTCTTTAAGAAAGGATTCTAAGTTAACCTTTGGACGAGTTAAAATGGATGGGCTTGAGAAAGAGTTAAATGATGTATAGCTGAGTGATTGAGTCAAGGATTGCTTATGGAGGACTGAAGCTCTGAGAAGAGTTCAAGATTGAAAACCTAAGTATATAATAGGTAACAATTTGCATGCAGATGATGTTTAAAGGATGAGAATACATGAGATTGCACTCTAGACCAGCACAGGTCAACACCTAAGCCTTGAACAGAGATGACTGAGCTTGCAACAAAGAATATAAAGTGATAGTTTTATAAGTAGAAATGAGTAGAATCACAAACGCCAGAGGAAAAGAGAGTTCAAGAATGGATAAATGCTGTCTCAGTCCATTCAGACTGCTATAATAGGAACACATAAGTTGAATGGTTTATAAACAATAGAAATTTCTTTCTCATTTCTTTCTTAAGGCTGGGAAGTCCAGATATGGTGTCCAGTGAGTACCCAGTTCCTAGATCATAGATGGTTATTTTTTCACTATAATCAATATGGTAGAAGAGGCAAGGAACCTATATAGAGTTTTCTTTTTATAAATGAGGGCACTAATACCATTAATGAGGGCTCCACCATTGTGACTTCATCATCTCTCAAAGATCCCATCTCCAAATATTATTACTGTTGGGGTTAGATTTCAAAATATGAATTTTGGGGAACATAAAAATGTGTTCCATTTTAAGTGGTACATGTAGATTTTGTAAAGAGGCCTATTTTAAAATAGGTCATCCACAATCTAGATATGACCTAGTTTAGAGAGTGGGTAGAAAAGCATGACTGATTCCAGTAGGCTAAGAAATACAGAACTGTGTAGTTGTGAAGAGAGAATCTAATATATCCTTCCATGAAATTTTGACTGACAAGGCAAAAAAGGATAACATGATCAAGTTTACGTATTAAAATTCAGGGAAGAATATTTTAGGATGAACAGATCCAAATGTACTTAAGGTTAAGGCAAAGAGTTAAGTAGTTGTGGATGTTCGGGATGTAGCAGAGGTATGACAATATTAATGGGAGGAATTTCTGAATTAGATAATAGAAGTGAAGAGTGAACTTTGTGGAAAAGGAGAGATTTCTATTTTTAAGACTGGAATACAAAAGTGGACTGAGATCAGCTTATTGGTGTGAAGGTAGGAAAATAAGATGTATTGGTCTTGACAGCCTTGATTGCATAGATCAACTAAAAGGCAAAAATTATACCTGAGAGCAAATGCTTGAGAATAGGTAAAATGGCTTATAGAGAATGGTGAAGAGTGATAACTCTTCTTCAGGAAAAGGGTTTTGAAATTAATGAATTATTATAAAAATCATAGTAGCTACACTTCCTGACCCTGAAATTATAGAATTGTGAAATATTCCTAAATAATTCTCAGCAGCCTGAGGTAGAAGAAAGGAAAATCAAATTGTGGGAATAATTGAGATAATAGGCTTTCCTGAATGGTATTAGACTTTGTGCTAGATCTTCACATAAATGATTTCTGTTCATCCTCACAAGAAATCTGTAAAATCTCCATTTTATTAATGAGGAAACTGTGAGTTTTTCATAAGTTGATGAAGGTCACAAAGGGAGTTTAACTCAGGTTCATCTCAACACCAAAATCTCTGTTCTATATACTACAGCTAGACATAGAAATGGAAAGACCAGATTTAATCTATGCTTAGAATATGACAGTGTAAACAGAGTGAAAATATATGGATGAGAAGCTAATAGAAAGACTTTGACTCAAATTATATGGGAGGAAAGGAAAAAAATGAATGATATATTTTGATTGGGACATGAGGATATGGTAAAGATTTGACATTAAGAAGAAGTTTGTTATAGGAATATGGCTTTAGATAAAATTCAAGTTATAAGATGTTGTGTGAAGGATATCATGAAATGAGAGGAATGTTAAGAAAGCCATTTTGAGGTTTGAAGGAATTTGAGAGAGAGTTGGGTATAAAATTTGTGGCTTATATTTACTGAGAGATAGAATGAAATCTCTATTAGGAAAAGTAAGAAAAGGAGAAAGTTACTGGTCAGAAAAAAAATATACATTGAAATTTGAATGGCACACACTCAAGCTTATGACAGTAAAAATGTAGGAATGAAATGTTCAAAATTATGCAAGAAAATCTAAGGGAGGCCAGTACCATATAAACCAAAAAATATTGTATGTTCAGGAACTGTTCCTAAGAGCCTAAGAAGATAGAAATAAATATGGCAGTATTTCATTATTGGATACAAAAAGAACAATATCTAATAGAGATATCATAGGAAGACAATGGAGATTACAGGTTTATGTGCATATTTACATGTGAATATTCATTTACTTGACAAACATATTTTAGTCACTAGTTGCAAAAACATAACTCCTAAAATATACCTCCTTTACTTTTCTTACTCTAAGATATGAACCTATTTAATGAGAGACTAATTGCTCTAGTTCTTTATGGACTTTGTAACCACAAGAATTTCTCATTTATGTTCAATTTAACAGTCTCAATGACATTTTCTGTTCTCAGGAAACTCTTGGCTCTCATCCTGCTTCCATTTCTTTTTTATGTATTTTGATTTTTTTTTAGCTATACATAACATTAGGATTAATTTTGACATAATTATAAAATCATGGAATATAATTTGTTCTAATTCAATCCCCAGCACTTCCCCTTTTCCTTCCCTCTTCCCTTCCCGTATCCCCTTCCCTCTATTCTACTGATTTTTGGGCTATTTACTTATAGTTTTTCTTTTTGATTAGTATGTTCTAGATATACATGATGGTGAGATTCACTGTGGTGTATTCATATATGTACATAGGAAAGTTAGGTCAGATTCATTCCATTGTCTCTCCCTATTCCAGTCTTCCTCCCTTCATTCCCCTTTGTCCACTCCACTGATTTTTCTTCTATTATTTTTATCCTCCACCCCATTATTTTGGATTAGCTTCTGCAAATCACAAAAAAAAATATTCAGCCTTTGACTTTGGGACTGGCTTATTTTCACATAAAATGACAGTTTCTAGTTCCATTCGTTTACTAACAAATGCTATAAAGTCATTTTTCTTTGTGGTTGAGTAATACGCCTTTGAGAATATGTATCACCTTTTCTTTATCCATTTATATGTTGAAGGGCACCTAGGTTGGCTTCACAACTTGGCAATTGTGAATTATGCAGCTATAAACATTGATGTGGCTGCATCGGTGTAATGTGCTAATTTTAAATATTTTTGATATATAATGAGGAGTGAGATAACTAGGTCATATGGTAGCTTCATTCCTAATATTTTGAGGAACCTCCATACTACTTTCCAGAGTGGTTACACTAACTTGCACTCCCACCAAAAATGTATGAGCATATTTTTCCCCATATCCTTGCCAACATTTATAGTTACTTGTATTCTTGAAAATTGCCATTCTCACAGCAGTGAGATGAAATCTCAGTGCAGTTTTAATTTGAATTTCTCTAATTGCTAGAGATGTTGAACATTTTTTAATAAAATTTGTTGATCACTTATATTTATTTTTTTGAGAATCATTTGTCTTGTTTCTTTGGCTATTTATTGATTGGGTTATTTGTTTTTTGGTGTTAAGTTTTTTAAATTATTTTTATATCCTGGATATTAATGCCCTGAGGAGCAGGTGGTAATATTTTCCCCATTTTTTAGACTCTCTCTTCACACTCTTGTTTGCTGTGAAGAAGCTTTTTAATTTGATGCCATCCCACTTATTATATTATTATTTATTTATTTTTGATAAAATAAATATTGAACCCATAGGCACTTAAAAACTTAGCCACATCCCAGCTCTTTTTTGTATGTTTATTTTGAGGCAGCGTTTAGTTAACATGCTTATGGCCTTGCTAAGTTGCTAAGGCTGGCTTTGAATTCATGATCCTCCTGCCTCAGCCTCCTGATTTAATGGGATTACGGGCCATTTAATTTTTGATTTTGCTTCTTATGCTTTACAGTCTTGTTAAGGAAGTCAGTTCCTGAGCTGACACACTGGAATGTTGGGCCTATATTTTCTTCTACTAGTTGCAGGATTTCTGGTCTTATTCCTAAGTCTTTTATACACCTTGAGTTAAGTTTAGTGCAGGATGAGAGATAGGGATTAAATTTTATTAACTATATATGGATTTTCAGTTTTCTTAGCACTGTATGTTAAAAAGGTTATCTTTTCTTCAATATATGTTTTGGGCACCTTTGTATAATGTCAGATAACTGTATTTATGTGGAGTTATCTCTGTGTCTTCTAGTCCATTGGTCTTTGTGGGAGCACTCTCTATACCTTCAAACCCTCCCTTCCATCTTTCTCCATTCTATGCTAATGGACTGTGCTCTCGACAGAGAGTACCCCTTTGTTTGTAACTTTGGGCCTGATTGGTCCAGGAGTGTAAATTAGCTTCTGTATTTTCTGGAATAAATGGTGTTTCTGCGTCTCGATCTGGCAGAGCAGTTTTTTTTTACCTACACCCTGGGGTCTGGGTGCAGTGACCCCACAGGCCGTCACTGCTGTCCTGGGAGACTCCATTTCGTCTTCCATCTTCGCCTCTCAGGACCCCAACTCATCGAGCAGACCCAAGCAGCGTGACCTTAAAGCAACAGGTCTTCATTCTTGTTTTGGTGCAAATACAATGCTGTTTTTGTTACTATAGCTCTGTAGTATAATTAGAGGTCCAGTATGTGATGCCACCCACTTTGCTTTTCATGCTAAGGATTTCTTTGTTTATTCTGGGTCTCTTGTTTTTCCAAATGAATTTTATAACTGCTTTTTCTATTTCTGTAAAGAATGTCATTATAATTTTGATGGTAATTGGATTGAATCTGCATAAAACCTTTGGTAGTATGGCCATTTTGACAATATTAATTCTGCTTAGCCAAGAACATGGAAGACCTTTCCATAGTCTAAGGTCTTTAATTTCTTTTCTTAGTGTTCTATAGTTTTCATTGTAGAGGTCATTAACCTTTCTTATTCAGTTAATTCCCAAGTAGCTTAGTTTTTCATTGAGGATATTGTAAATGGGATAGTTTTCCTAGTTTCTTTTTCAACCAATTCATCATTGGAGTATAGAAATTCAGTGGATTGATGAGTGTTGATCTTGTATCTTGTTACTATTCTAAATTCACGTATGAGTTATAGAAACCTTCTGATGAAGGCTTTTGGGTCTTCCCCTGATTACTTCTGCTATCCATTCATCATTCAAAGGTGTATTATTAATCTCCAGATGTTAGAGTGGTTTCTGTTTTTTATCACTGTTTTCTAATTTCATTTCATTATGATCTGATAGAATGCAAGGTATTATCTCTATTTTTTGTATTTTCTAAGATTTTCTTTGTGACCTAAAATATGGTCTATTTTAGAAAATATTCCATGTACTGCTCATAAAGTGAATTCAGTTACCAATGAATGCATTATTTTCTAGATGTCAGTTAGGTCTGTATTATCAATTCTATTTTCTAAGTTCTGTACAATCTTAGTTTATGTCAGGATAATCTATCCAGTGGTAGGGCATGCATGTTAAAGTCAACCAGTATTTTTGTATCTTGATCTATTTGATTCCTAATATTGAGAAGGGTTTGTTCAATGTATGTAGATCTCTGTTGTTTGGGGCATAAACATTCATGATCTTGTTGATATGATTCCCTTAAGCAGTATGAAGTGACTTTCTTTGTCTCTTCTGTTTAATCTTAGCTTAAAGTCCATTTTATCTGATATGAGAATAGTTACTCCTCCTGTTTATGAGTCTTATGTGAATGGTATGTCTTTTTCCCATCCTTTCACCTTCAGTCTTTGGATGTCTGCCTGTGAGGTAAGACTCTTGCAGACAGCATATTGTTGGGCCTTGTTTTTTAATCCAATCTGCCAGTCTATGTCTTTTGATTGAAGAATTTAGACCTTTTACATTAAATGTTATTAAGAAATGCTTTTTATTTCCTGTCATTTTGATTATTTATAATGCTTAAATCAGACTTGATTCTACTTTAGCTGACTATTCTTCTAGTGTATTTTCTCCCTAATGTACTGGTGATGCTTTCCATTGAATTCTTAATTTGGTTGAGTCTTTCATTTCTAGGTTTTCCATTTCTTTTTTTGGTACTTGGGATTGAACTCAGGGGTACTCAACCACAGAGCCACATCCTCAGCCCTATTTTGTGTTTTATTTAGAGACAGAGTCTCACTGAGTTGCTTAGCACCTCGCCGTTGCTGAGGCTGGCTTTGAACTTGCGATTCTCCTGTCTCAGTCTCTCAAAGTGCTGAGATTACAGACATGCGCCACTGTGCCTGGCCAGGTTTTCCATTTCATTGTTTTTAAGAATGTTTCTTTATTGAAGTGATTTTTCACTTTATGCATTTTCACTTTGATTTCACTCATTACATCTTTTAGTTCATAGGACAGTTTAATTATGAACTTTCTACTGTTCCCATCTGTAGGATCCTTTTCACAGAGTGAAGATCCTGGTGGCTATCTGTGAGCTCAGGAACTCTGGTTGTGGGTTTTCCTCTGGTGTTCTGTGGTGTACATATATTCCTCCAGCTGACTTTGCTCTCTGGGGAACTGTAGTAAAGGGACTTAGGTTGTTCACTGGGAGT
>CM053408.1:49736831-49995183 GCA_028644305.1 Xerus rutilus
TTACTCTTACAGTTCTACTCAGCTCCAACCAGGGCAGGAAAAGTTCAGTCCCTGTGAGATCTGATATGTTATAGGGACAGATGCCTACACTGTCTCTAAGTCTCTTCTTTTTCCTTCCCTTCCTTTCCCTTTCTCCTCTCCATTCTCCTCTACCTCCTCCTCCCTGACTTTCCTTTTTCCTTTTCTGTTTCTTCCTTTTTAAGAATTGTGGTCCTAGAACTGGAATTGAAGTATTCTCTTGATGTTTATTTTTCAGGCTTAGTTTTTTTGGCTTGTTTCCTTTTTTGTTTGTTTTTGTTTTGGCTTGCATTTTCTCATACTTCCCCCAAAATCCTTTTACAATTAAAAGATAGGTTTTTTTAAATCTATTTTTATTTTTATCCATCTATTGATGATAACTGTACCCAGGGCAAATGCTGATGCATTGTCTCAGTTGTACAGGAGAGATCATGTGGAAAAATGGAAAATATGTGCTTCTTATTGTCTGTCATTACTAATCTTCTTTATTTATCACATCTTGTTCCTGAAAATGATTTTTGTTGGCAGCTTTTATGTATAGATAAATTGAAGCAAAAACTAGATGGATGGGGCAGGTAGGGGAGGCTAGAAAAGCAAAGAAGGAAAGAGGAGATGGATTCCTGAGTGCCATAATTTCATATGAAATTTACTTGTGATAGGCCACACATTTGATTGTTGAGTTTTAAGAGTGTCTGAAAATAGAGGACAACATTACAGGAAACAAGTTGCATAGTGTCCATAAAATGAAGCTCACCTGCTGCTTAGAAGAAGTACAACTATTCCTGGCACTCAGTACAGAGCAAAATTTCTCCTGTGAGTCCTCATAAAAAGGACACCACAACATGGTGAAGAGTGTCCTCCAGAAATTATTGCAGTTACTGCATTAATGTGTTTTGTTTCTGTTTTTACAGAGTCCTTTGGTACAGAACCAAGGCACAATGACAAGAAAAAAGCATCATTTATTAGAAGTGTTTCTGTAGGTACTACATTTTGCAGTCCATGTGTGCATTTTTCTGTTCATGAGGCTTAGTGCATGGGTAGGCTTCAGTGGTTCCTCTATGAGGACTGAATTATGCTTCAAAAAATCATCCACAGACATTATTCTCTTAACTAAAGTTTGGATGGGTACTGAATGGCAGTAAATTTGTGGTTGGACCCCCTAACAAGTACTTGGGGTACAACTACTTTATGTTATTGATGGAGAACAGAGCTGCATGCTCTGTTGTTATGTGTGTTAGGAGAGGATCAGCATCTAATAAAGAAGAAGGGGTGTTTGAATGAGCTGGGATAATAGAGAACCCATTTCAACCCAGAAAACAGCTGCGGTAAGAATAATTCCCTCATGAGGCAGTTTGGTATGTGTACTTTAACTCACTGATAAAAAAGCCCCTTGAATCTGGTCATAATAATTTCAGCCTGAAGGGACAAAAAAGTACAATGTGTGTATTTAAATACTCAGAGCAATTATGAAACCCAGCATGGTCTCCATTGGCCATTTAACCTTGAGCATTGTAATTTCCGATGAGTCCCACGAAATAAATTGGCTTTGATTCCTATATAGAAGTAAATAAATGAGTCAAATGTGTCCAAAATTAATTTATGCTAAAAAGTATTATCTTCTGTTTATCAAAAGTAATAAGTTTGTTTTTAGTGAAGTCAATAAGTAGTATTTCTTTTTGGCAGTAATTAAATAGTTGATCAACTGAAGTTTAAAATCATAAATGTGAAACTCATTTTTAGCTAGAGATTTAATTCTCTTTGGAAATAAAATTATTTGAAATAGAATTAAATATGTTGATTATTTTATATCTTTAGCATGGCAGAATCAGCTGTGGTAAAGAATCATTGTTCTCCAACATTCTGAACAGGTTGTCTTATATTAATAGTTAGGTTATAAGCTTCACTAGAGCAGAAACACTTTTTCCTTGTCCGTTTTACCCCTGACTCTCAGCATAGTACCTGGTACATAGTAGATGTTAATAGCTGAATTAACTGCTGTTATTACATTGGTATGACAAAAACATAAATATCATCAAGAGATGTTATTGTTTTTATGTAAATATTATGCATTTAAAAGTAAAAAAACATACATTTCTATAAAAAGACACATCTAGTTTTAATCAGTGACTTTTGATTCCTTTAAGTAAGAGTTGTTGCATTTTAATCAATGGTCTGATTTACATGGAGGTATGATATATCAACACATTTTGCTGCTTCGAGATGATATACCTTTACAAATATGGTCTGAACAAAATATACAGTCCAATTATTAGACAACTTAGAATTTGGAAAAAATACAGAAGAGTTTATTATAATATATTAGCAAGCTTAATATGATGAAGCAAAAGCAGCTGCTAAAGTGTCAGAGACAGTGGCTCTGCATTTGCAGATCATTATGTTAATTGAAAAATGGCAAATGCCAGATGTTTTTTTATGCTTTCAGATTATCTGTTCATGCTACCATGATGCTTTTTGTGAAGCTGAGTATGTGCAGAATATTAGAAAAAGGTCTTGCAGGCTTGAAGATCAAAATTACAACCTTGAATTTAAGTTTGGATAAATCTACATTGCCATTTACATATTTGCTGCTTGATAATAGTTCACCTACAATGGCACTGATAATAGAAATTTTTACTTTTGAATGATATTTCTGCTAGCACCACCAACTGTTGAATGTTAAATATGAGATGTGATTTCTTCAGTCACCTTCAAAAAACAGAATTTGTCAATAATACCATAAGGTTATAGTCTTTGGGTCTCAAATTTCTTGAGGACCTAATTCCTCACTACTGAAATTTCTTATTCAAACAGATGCTGAACTAAATTTTAACAATAGCAACAACAAACATTGAAGTTTTGGTCTGTGTATTTCAATTAGAAACTTTTTGAATCTGAGAGAAAACAAAATAGGTATCGACTTCTATCATTTTATATTTTATTTTCTACTTCTTCAGTCACTTTCAAAAAACAGTATGTAGACACTCAAGCCAAACAGCATACACACCAACAAAATCAGCATTGGAATCATCTGGCAATGGAACAAATACGTCAGTCATCTTTCCATTTTTGATTGGCAGTGTTTCTTGAAATGCACAATTTAAAATTATTCTGATCTTCAAAGGAAAGAGAGTTCTGTTTACTTGGCAATTGATTGGGTTCGAGGCAAAATTACAAAGGTAAAGAAAGTTGTTGGCTTCTTGCTTCTCTTTCACTCCTGCTCCCACACTGCTACTTTATACCCTGCACACTCATCCTACGACCCTTAATTAACTTATTAACTTCTGGTTGCTGCTATATCACACATTGACCAGGAAGAGTTAATGCTTGCAAATGATTTATCCTCTTTCAGTCAACACATTTTTTAAAAGAACTCTGCCTCTAAGCAAGCATATGTAATATTTAAGTCAACTAAATTTTGATGATTATCTAGTAAATTATAATTTTGAGATTAAAAATGATTGAGTTATATAAAATGTGATTTTTTTCCTCTAAAAGTTTTAAAGAGTAAGCATAATTTTAAAAATTCGCATTTCTCTCTAGTCTGCTTAGGAAATATTTGGGAAATTGTTAGCTTCACAACTCCTGACATTACACATAATTTCTACTCATCTACCCAGCTACCCTTGTTTGGAAAATTCCTTTGACAAATGACTGGTAGAATTTGGCAGTAATAGCATAAGGTCAGAGTCTTTGGGTCTCAAATTTCTTGAGGCCTTAATTCCTCACTACTGAAATTTCTTATTCATTCAAAGAAATGCTGAACTGAATTTAACAATAGCAACAACAAACATTAAAGTTTCGGTCTGTATATTTCAATTAGAAACTTTTGGAATTTGAGAGAAAACAAAATAGATATCGACTTCTATTATTTCATATTTTATTTGTCATTTCTATGAAAGCTGACACAATTTATTTTTACTTTTTTAAGGGACAGGATTTAGGTATAGAGAATTCTGAATGTTTATCCTGTCTTTCTTTCAGCATAGAGTATCCAATTATACTTTTGCATAATGCAGAATCATCATCACAGAGAACATATTTTAAATTTATGGCTCAGAGGGATTTCAATCATCTTTGGCATTCAACACTCAAAGCATTTCAGATATTTTATTCAGAACAGTATAACAGAAAGTACACAACAGATTGCAACTTCTTGGCAACATGCATTTGCCATGAAAGCTTGAGAAACATGTACAAATAAGAATGTATTATAGACGTTTTACGTTTTGACTACACACTGTGATAAGGGAATGATCACACACTTTATTTAACAGAAATTTTCTCAGTAGCTTTATGCTGAGGGCATAGAAGGACACTGTCCTCATGCTCTGTTCTTATGGCAGTCTGTGTGTTTTGTGCCCACTTTAGATTGTGTTTACCTCCATGTGAAGACAATTGCTCTACGTAATAGAACTGAAAGAAGCTCTATGGTCTCTGTGTACACACAAAATTGAAAAAAAAAAAAAATAAAGAGCTATTTGAAACAAATAAAAGCAAGAAAATAAGGAGCATCACACAAAAGAATTTAATGGTTGACAATAGAAACAAAACATTTAGACCTCAAAGAGTTAGAAAAGAGACCCATTGGATTTGCGATTTCTGTGAGTACAATTTTATTAGAATGGTGGTGATAGAAATAAACTTGTAATTGACACAGATGATAAGGAATTAGAGAAATTAGGCCAGTAAGTATGAGAAGTTTCTTTTAAATTTATGATTAAGATCCGGAAAAATGTGGAGCTAGAATACCTGGAAAAGATGAGAATATTTTAATGAAGTAATTCAAGAAAGGTCAAAAAACAGGGTAAAAGTGTGAATCTTTGGAGGAGGAAAGGTGATACTGTGAAGTGTATACCAGAACTGGGGAAAGAGGTCACCTGGCAACCTCCCAGCATGGCCTCCATTTTATTTATGGAGCAATAAAGAATATATCGATAGCAAGACAAGTGTACATTCTTCAGGAATCTTGAGAAACGACAATACCAGAATTGGAACACCAGACATATTGGATGTGGTAAGCACCTGATTAAAGATAAATACTCCTGTCACCAAGGCACCTCTGAGAACAGTGGCTATTTTTCATATTATTTCCACTGGTGCTTATCATCACACTCTTTATAAGTCTTACAAATATTTATTGAGCTCAGCCTTGGTGCCTGGAACTATATTAAGGTCTAGAAGGTTTCATAAGACTAGGTGAAGAAACGGCTCTTCAAGGAGCTTGAGTTTCTGTACTGTCAGGGAGCATTCGGTCAAGGAAAATAGTTTATTTCAGCCCATTCTCTTCTTGTGTTGAATAGCATTTCATTGTCACATTATTCCATTTGGTGCTCACATGTGACAGCTTCCTGATTTCTTTACACTTTCCTGGGCATGTTATCTGTATTTTGTGAAAGGAGAAAGGATCCATAATGTTAGCATTTATTCTTTCTCCTTATGCTTTCAAATATTGCTAGCCTGCATGATTATCAGTGCTGCCTGCTGTGAGCATTTTTGTCCCGATATAGCATCATCAGTAATGATTATATTAAGGTGATGTCCCTGCACAAGATCTGTAACAATGGTACTAGCTGCAAAGCTCATTCCACTAATTATGTGAGCAATATTCATTTATTTTTAGCACATCAAATAATCTTCATACTGCTTTTCCAGGCATGCATCCTCAACACATTTCCTATATCTGTAATACTTCAACTCTTATTTTTTACACTTACACCACTAGTTTAGAATGCCTCCCTCAGGTTTTATGAAGTTAAACCATAATCATTAAACTTTTGCCATTACACTGATTTTTTGGTTAATTTTATTCATACATTTATGGCACATAAATACTTAACATATCATTAGAATAGTTATCAAATTAAAAATAATATGTACAAGCTGCAGCAAAAATTATCAGAGAGAAAATTTTTTAAATAATCATTTTTTTCTCTTAAGTTCACATTTATTAAAACTTTGGAGTGAAGATTTTTGATTTCTCTTTCTCCCCTAATTGTGTTACTTCCTTTATTTGCCACTGGGAAGCAATGATTTAGTTCTGATAAATTATTTGCACTTTTAACAATAGAAGGGACTTTGAATGGCTTTAGTTATTAAGCAGTACTATACATCTCCACCTTAATGACTATTCAGGCCTCTTGGACTAAGTTGGTCCAATCGAAATGGAATGCATAGCCTCTGGTTCTCTGACTGAGAGGATTTAGTTCTTCCTCCTGAGGGTGTGGTGCCCAGAAGTGAGATTTGGACCTTTTGCAGGCAGTCTGAGAGTGGAAGCAGCATGCAAGGCTGATCTACAAAACAGAAGAACTCAAGCATCTATCAAATGAACCAAATCTGTCTTACCATTGGTCATTTCCAGCATGTGAGTTAATACCCCTGTATTGTTTGTGATTGCTAATTTCATCTATCAACTTGAGTAGATTGCAGAGTGCCCAGTTTAAGAATTGTCTGAGTATGCCTCTAAGATTTTTTTTTGATGAAATTAGCATTTGAATTCTGCAACTTGCTTAGTAGATTATCCTCCCCAATGTGGGTGGGAATAATCCAACCCATTGAAGCTGTGAATAGAACAAAAGATGGAAGACAGAAGAATTTGCCACTTTTTTCCTGCTTCACTGCAGGAGAACTGGGGTACTCATCTCATCACATCCTTACGTTTAACCAAGGTTTATATTACTAGCTCTTTGGTTTCTCTCCTTTGGATTTGAACTGAGTTATACCACCTTCCTTGTTCTTGCTTGTGGACAGCAAATTGAAAATTTCTCCCTTCCATAAATGTGTGAGCCAATTCTTCATAATAAATATCCTTATATATAAAACATACATCTCTTATTGGTCTGTTTCTTTGGAGAATACTGATTAATACACAGTTTTCACATGACAACTTTCTAGTTATTATAAAACCCCATTATAAAAAGCAGTGTGGTAGAAACTCTTTGGAGCTAAACAAACTTAAGTAATTTCAGCTCAATGAAACTCTACCTAAACATCTGCATCTCAGATATTTTTTCTAAAATAAGAATAATCATACTGCACACACTATATTTCAGTGTTATAAGAATTAAACAATATACATAGAGTAACTATCTCACAATAAATTTAATTTTAAAATGTACTTTTAGGGATACAACATCAACTAAGAGTGAATTGAACACAATGGCCTAAGTACAATAATACTATTTAGGTTCATATTGGAGAGTATAATATTCATTCAGCCAAAAAGCAAATCTCTGCAGATAAGGAGGTATAATGCCCAAGCTCACGAGACCACCAGAGACCACTAGGAGTCCGATTCCAATGTAATCATAAAAGAGTCTTTAATTCAAGCTCGAGCAGGGTCCACACACCTTCGCCGCAGCGGGTAGGGAGGTGCGGCCCCGAGTCTAGAGGAGCAGGGATTTTTATGGATTACAATCGCAAGCAGGGAAGTACATGCCTTGGCGTGACATGATTGGGTAAGGGAAAGTACGTGCAGGGGAACAGTGGTCTTGTTGCTATAGGATTGAGTAAGGGTGAGTGTGGTCAGTATGAGGTCAGTTGACCTTTAGGCTGATAGGTTTGGCTATGGTGGGCCCAATGCTTAATTTCCTGATTGGTTGGCCCAGATTGTGAAACGACTCCATGGCACCAGAGCAGTATGCCATTAAGTGTGTCACAATTTTTCAGGATCTGGGCGGGGGCTGCTGGGTTGAGGACACAGGCTCAGAGTCACAAAATGTCATCGGTCTTGTCCTCCAAGAGGGACTTACTTATTGTGCATTACTCATCAACTAGAATTGGTTTTATAATCTTGAACATTTTGTGCTAGTAGTAGGAGTTCTAGAGATTTTTGTGCCTACTTAGTGAATGCCCTCCTCCTGCCTCCCATCACAATGTGTTTTATTAGCTTCACTTTATACTTTCCCAATGTATTTCATTAGCTTCATCTGTATCAAAATTTTCATTGTATTGCAGAATTTATAAAAAAAAAAAAATTGAGTACTTGCTGCCCCTTAAGATTTTTGTTGGCCATATAAACTCTTTCCTACCTATGGTTACCAGGTAATGAATCTGGTCTTCTCAACTCTCTCACCTACAGCTCATGGTCTTCTACAAATTGGACAGATTACCTGTGACCACTTTGTCACCACTTCTGTGAGCCCTAGAACTTCTGCAGCTATGTAACTTCTCTGTCATCAGACTCTAGGCAGTGCCTCATGACAGACTTGAATTTGTCAATTTCCTTTTTACACTGCAGTTGAACCTGAGATCCTTCCCCTATTCCATCCTTAGAAGCTATTCTCATTCAGGGTCAAATTTTCTGAACTGAAAACCCAAGGAACCAAAGGTCAAATGTTTTCTCTGATATGCAAAAGGTAATTCACATTAAGGAGTGGGAGGAAGAATAGAGGTATTTTGGATTAGAGAGGGGGTAAAGGGAGGGGTAAGAGGGTGGGAAGGACAGTGGAATGAATCAGACATTATTACCCCGTATGCATATATGATTACATGACTGGCATATTTCTACATCATGTACAACAAGAAGAATGAGAAGTTATACTCCATTTATGTATGATGTGTCAAAATGCATCTACTATCATGTATAACTAATTAAAACAAATTTAAAAAATAAAGGGCTGAGCAATATCTATTTTTTGCATCTTCTTTCCCTTAGGAATACTATTAGGAAAACTTGGTGGACTTTATGACTGTTCTTTAAATTCAGAATAAAAAGTTAAAATTGCTAATAATTATGAACACTTTAAAGGTGTCAGTTTCTTAAATAGATTGAAATATATTTCAATAATTTCCTTCATTTAAATAATTTTAGCTAATGCTTTTTAAACTATATACCCGTGATGGTTTGTGGAACATTTTCCCACCTCACCTCCCAAAAAATAAATAAACTTGAAGACCTCTGTTGTTTATCCTAGATTAAATTAGTTGGGAAATTAGATTTCAGCAACATAATACCCGACCAAATTGAAAAGTAGAATATATTAATAAGGGAAAAGTAAAGGAACTTCTTCTACTTCTTCCTACTGTTTAGGTAATCAAAATCAAAACAGAAATAAAAGTTAGTGACCTAAGTCTAAGAAACATAGTATTTTTACACTATGAGAAATTTGGAAATAGAAAAACAGAAAAATCTTATGAAGAAGTCACTGTGTGAATCAGCTTTTACACTGTAACCAAAACACCCCACAAGAACAACTTAGAGAACAACAAGTTTATTTTGTGCTCATGGTTTCAGAGACTTATTCCATGGTTAGTTGAACCCATTGCTTCCCGAGGTGAGGCAAAACAACATGGCAGAAGGGCATGGTGGAGGAAGGCTGCTAAGCGCATGGAAGTCGGGAAGCAGAGAGAGAAAAAGATTGAGAAACCAGGGACAAGATATAATTCCCAAGGGAATTCTACTTTCTCCAGCCACACTCCACCTGCCTATATTTTATTCAAAGTATTAATCCATCATGATGAGGTTACATATCACATAATATCATCATTTCACCTCTGAACTTTCTTGCCTTGTCTGACACATGAACTTTTGGGTGACATCTCATATCCTAAGTATGATACTCACTCTCCACAACTTTAAATATAGTAGTATGTAAGTTTCTTACACTGATTATATTTTATTTTAACTTAGAAACTTTTGCACAATTACCTTGAATTCTATATACTGAATTGAATAAGCAAAAAATTTCTTTCCTCTTGAGTTGTAAGTCATAGATTATTCTTTTGTCCAGTAATCAGCATATTCCAGTTATAAGTCTAAAACTGATGGCTGCCTTTAAGTTTTTGTATTATTTTTATTTCTACATTTTCCTTGAGTGACTAAAGGATGTTACTTTTGTAGTAAATCATTTGGAATGATCCTGATGTCTTAGGGTTTCTCTTGCCAGTTGCTCTAGCAATTAAACAATCTTTTGTGTGCATAATTCTTTCTTTTTTAAGCCTTAAATATGGACAAAACTTAGACTTAGGAACTTTGGGAAGCAGAATCCAGTGGGAATTGTTTGAGTAATAATGTAAGCTTCATAAGGTTTTGAGCAGAGAAGACCAAGAAAATTCTATTTTCTGATCTGTGTACTCATGAGATGTTCTGAAGATTAATGTGTCTCTTTCAGGGCACTAAAGTACATTTAGAGCACTAAAGAAGTCATTTGCTAAATGGTGCCCTTGGGACTTGAAAGAGTTAATGTGCCTCTCAGAAGGTGAGCAATGTACTTTCAAATGTATGCAAGGATCAGCACCAAAGCTTATAAAGAATTGTGAGAATATTGGTTAAAAGCAGCTGGAGGTCCACAGCTTTATTACTTATTGCTATAATCTTAAGTTAATATATTTGCTGGTGTTAGGCAGTACATTCAGACAAATGAGAACATTCTCACCTTTAAAAATGAAAACAAGAGATACTATGAATGTTAGCCAAGTGAAAATATTATATATGTGTACATGTTACCTGAATTGCTTGAATTTCAAGGAGACAAATGATCAAAATCTAGACCTTCATGCCCAAAAGTGCTTTCAAATTAAAATTATAGTGGTATAGAATCTTTTGATCTTTTGCAGATTTTCTCCTAAAAAATGACAGTGACTACAATACATGTATTGTTTAAAGACAATGCCAAGAAATTTCACAACGTGTAATAAAATACAAAACTCTAAAGTAAGGGACAACAAAAGATGAATGATCTTTTGCCATAGTGATGACATTATAATTTTGAGGGTGTATTTTCTTCTTAAAATCATTGATTTTTCTAAATTTTCTGCCATGAACAAATCTTATAAGACTCTTTTAGATAAGAAATGTTAAGAAAACATGAAAGTAGATTAGTAGCAACTTGGACTTGCTGAAAGGAGAATGTTGCTATTTCACTCTAGTTTATCTGGTGAAAGAAATTTAAAATTACTGTATGCATGATCCTTTTCAGAGGGAAAACTGAGCTCTTCTCAGTGATTCTCATGGATAATGTAATCTTTAGAGCCTTGTTTGTTTTTCAGTATGGAAGTTTTGCAAAAAGAAGAGAGGAAACTGGGCCTTGAATGAGGGTGGGCCTCCAAAATTTTTCACCACCATTTTCTCAACTTTCTTACTCTCACTGCTTGATGCAATCAACATTCATGGGTTCAATTTCTACTCACATGCTAAAAACTCTCAAATATTTACATTTGGAATAGATCTCTTTCCAGTATACTCTATCCATATATACCAATGCCTGGTACATGTGGATGTACCGACTAGTTACTGCAATATGAATACATTTTCAGCTGAACCCAACGCTTCTTCAAAGATTGTTCTTCCCTTTTTTCCTCATTGAGAAAATAATATTACTATCTTCTCATTTTCTCAAAGCAGAATGATAAAACCATACTTAATTTCCCATATCCCACTCATTTTTCTTCTCATTTCCCCATAGCAGAAATAGTAAAACCATACATAATTTCCCATCTCCTCAGTCACTCACTTTATAAATATTACACCCATATAATTTACAAATTTATTTATTTCTCTAGAATGCACTTTTATAGTCTCTATCAGGGTCTTTGATTTATTTTACATGAATTACCACAGTAACCTCTGAAATTGTCTCCCTTCTTTCAGCCTCCTCTTTCTATATCGGTCATTCATATTGCATCTAGAGTCACATGAAGTTAGATTTTAGGCTCATATTTATATATATTATAAAGTCTGAGCGCTACCCACCGTAATTTTTGCTTTCTTTTTTGGTACCGGAGATTGAAGTCAGGAGTACTTGCCCATTGGAGCCACATCCCCAGGCCTATTTTTTGTGTTTTATTTAGAGATAGAGTCTCACTGAGTTGCTTAGCACCTCGCCATTGCTGAGGCTGGCTTTGAACTCGCAATTATCCTGTCTCAGCCTCCAAATTGCTGGGATTACAGGCATGCGCCACCGCTCGCGGCTATAATTTTTGCTTTCTATAAGGAATTTGAAGAAAGCTTTAAAAATCTGTTTAGGGAAAAAAAAGAACAAAACAGACTTTGAGTTAAAGATGGTGGGTTGAACTCACAAGTTGGCTTTCATTTCTTTATCAAACTCCACAAAAACCACATAACATCAAATTTGTTTGGGTATAAAATCAAAATGCCAAATAAAACTTAAGATTAGATATCAGTATGAATTTAGAAGTGCTTTCTTTAGAAAAGGAGATAAGCTCAAAGAAAAAAAAAAAAAAAGGTAACACCAAATGTTCTCCCAGGGGAGTGGCCCAGGTTTAAGAGCATCACCTACGATCACACATATGGAGCTTCTACTCAGTATCAGGCTGCCCTACTCTTGGGTGTGAACAGATAGCTAATGGTGACCACACTATAGGAAACTTTCTAATATCAAAGATAGAGGCTAAAATAAGCAGAAAAACAAAAGAAAAAGAAAATCTCAGATAAAATACTGAATACAAAGAAAATAAAACTTCAAAATTTATCTATGGTAGAGAGGTGGGAAACTACCAAAAAAAACCCCAAAACAAAACAATGGGAGAGATTTTAAAGGATAATGAAACTTCTCTGTATTATGACCTTGGTGGTGAATAAATATATGACTGTATGCATTTGTCAAAATGTATACATTCCACACTGTAAATACAATTTAAAAACAAATGTCATTGGAAACCAAAATACAACAAAAAGTGTAGCAAATAAATATAATTGCATTGATATTGATTGAATGGTGACCATCCCACAAAGATGTTGTAGTACTAAGCCCTAGTGCCTGTGAATGTGGACTTGGAAATTAGGTCTTTACAGAGTTATTTATGTTACTATGAGGTCATTAGTGTCCTCCTAACACAATGATCAGAGTTCTTATAAAAAAGGAAAAATTGGGGCTTGGGTTGTAGCTCAGTGGTAAAGCACTTGCCTGGCATATGTGAGGCACTGGGTTTGATTCTCAGCACCACATAGAGATAAATAAAAAATAAAGATCCATCAACAACTAAAAAAAATTAAAAATAAAAAAAGGAAAAATTTCGATTCAGAGGTAGATGTACCCAGAGGGAAGACAATGGACAATGTGAAGATATACAAAGATAAGATGTCCACCAGATCAATGACCACACAATCTGAGGAATATGTCTATAAGCCAAGGAAGACCAGAAGCCAGAAGAGGCAAGGAAGTCTCTCCCCCCAGGGTGGTCAGAAACAGCCCAGCCCTGAAGTTACCTTGATTTCAGACTTCTAGACTCCAGAACTATGGAATAATAAATTTCTATTGTGGTAAGGAACCTGGTTTTTGATACATTGTTATGGCAATCCTAGGAAACCAATTTAGTAAATCACTGTGGAAAACAGTATATTGACTGGATTCTATTCTTCATAACACAAACTACAGTACATAATACTGTATTCTAGTTAACACATTTGTTTCTCACAGGAGTATGGATTAGAATTCTAGAACTACTTTCATGTGTAGCAATGGTGACCAACTTAATGAATATATTAGAAATAGAGTGAGAGAATCTTCTCATATTTGGAGAAATAGGTTCCAGATATGGAAATGCAAGATGATCTGTGCACTGCCAGATTAGAATGAGAGATCTCAATATAGATAATATAAATTTTGCCACTGGTAGTGGTGGTATATGCTTGTAATCCCAGTGGTTTGGGAGGCTGAGGCAGGAGGATAGTGAGTTAAAAGCCAGCCTCAGCAACTTAGTGAGGCCCTAAGCAACTCAGCAAGACCCTGTCTTTAAATGAAATACAAAAAAGGCCTGGGGATGTGACTCAGTGGTTGTGACCTTCAGCTCAATCATTTGTATCAAAAAAGAAGATATAAATTCTGGTCATTAAACATACATATATATATATCTCCAAACAGATATAGAAATATACATGTTTATGAATCTGTGTAAGATCCTAGAAGCAATGGCATTCAGGGAGCAATAAGCACACCAAGTATCACAATTTGTCTTTAGATACCATTATTCAATAAATCACCTTGTAGTCGTTGGAAAAGTTGTAATTCCAGGCCAAGGACCACATAAATACAGGATGAAAATGGACTCTCTTGTGCTTTTTGTGTACTTTTTGAAGTAAAGATGTGGTCAAAAATAGGTAGACACAAGTTTATAGTTTACTAAAACTAATCTGAAACAGTCTCAAAGATCAAAGCTTGAACAATTTGAGCAAGGAAGTAAATAATGATAATACTGGATTAAAACTCAAAGAATAAAATGTATATCCATGAGTCCCTACTTGTATAAACAAATAATTAAATAAATATGTATGGGAGGACAACTTTTTATTACAAACAATTCCAATCAGTAGTTGTAGACACAACAATAATAGTTACTGAACACTATCCACTAATAGAAGCTCAACATAGGGACAAACATTTGTGATGAAACAAGATATTTGAAATCTTAAGAGACCTCTACAATGTTCATTAACTCTAAAGGTAATAATCGTGTGTGTGTTTGTGTGTGTGTGTGTATTTTGCTGTGAATAAAGTGTGAAAAAAACCATTCTATCCAAATGATTTAGGAAAATATCTTCATTAACAAGATATGTCAATCACAGGTATCCCTTATATGATATACTAAGAAGGGCACATTAACTTGACATTTGTCTCCAAAATCTACAACCTCAATTTAATCATGGGAAAACATCATACAGACCCAAATTGAGTCATATGTTACAAAACAATTGATCAATACCCTTCAAGAACAAGGTCATGAAAGACAAGTCAAAAGACTGAGGAATTGCAACAGACTGATGCAGACTAAAGGGATACATGATTAAATGCAGTATGAGATGCTGGAAAAGATAAAGGGCAACGAATGTGGTAGTGGGGGGAGTGGTAAAATCTGAATGAAGTCTGAAATTTGGTTTATGTATTGTGTTAATGGTAATTTCTCAATTTTGATCATTGTACCATGCCTATGAAAGACGCTAGGATTAGGGGGAAATGAATATATCTACATGAGAACATTCTATGTATTTTTCTACAAATCCAAAATTATTTCAAAATTAAAAATTTTTAAAAGAATAAAAATGCCATTGATTTCCTTAGGGAGACAAGAAAATATGTTGCTCCAAGAAATAAATAACGTAATTCTAAGAAAAAGTTGCATTCCTGGAACACAAAACATCCCTTGAACATTGAAATGAGGATAGTTGAAACAAGACTCAGTAAAGGTGTCTATAGCTAAAGATGAGGAAATCTCATGGAGAGCAGGAAATCAATCAAGGAGAAAATAGAAGGGAGAGGATTAGAAAACTAGAAGAGAAGCCCAAAATATATAGCATCCTATAGAGAATAGAAAATATTAAATTATTGTCAACATAATTTGAGAAACTATCCTAATTAGAACACCCTCAATATGTATTTGTTAATATCAACAAGAATTTATAGATGTTTATTTCATCTTGAGAGGTTATAATCCAATATTACTATATTAGATGAAAATAGATTCCATATAGATATATTGGTGTGAAATTTCAGATCCCTGGATGCAAAGAAAAGAAATGCTTTTGAGAGAGAAACTGAGACATAAAGGCCAAAGATGTAAAAACTACATTGGATTATTTCAGCAGCAGCATCTGAAGCCAGAAAATTGGAGAAATTTTAGCATAACTTTCATATTAGATCTAAACAAGCTTAACTTGATGTTGCAAAGGTTTATGCCTAGTGCATTTATTTTAGGAAATCATGGAGAGATGTATTTCAAAACCAAGGGATTAAATAGAGTGGAAAGCTTGAGGTTCAGCAAAAGGGAGAAGCAAAAGAAAATATTAGGTTAACGAAAGGTATTCCTGTCCCCTTACCCTAAAAAGCAAGGCTCTGGAAGTGATTTTTAAGATCAAAATTGATAGAATACTAAATGTATTTAGTATATCAGTAGGAGAATTGCTCAAGAGAATAGGAAGACATATCAGTGGTAATTATGTAGAAAATCAAGCAGACAGCTAGAGGTAGTCATTAATTCGCGGAAGCCGAGAGTTGTACAGTAAGTAAAAATTATTCACATATTACTGTACGGCTCAGCTGTGAATAGCATTAGGGCCTACAAAGCTGAATATCGAATTTTCCCAATACAGGTATATCTTTGTAGTAGGATAACAGGGAAATTAGAAGCATAAATACTTGATAAAATACTTGCATGGAAAAGACCTAAGTCTTAATCTTCCATTGTGATAATTCAATGACAATTCTACCATCCTAAAATATATAAATAAGAATAAAGTGCAAGTTATTTAAGGTATGGAAGAAAGTACCAAGAGAATCCATTTAATAAGTCAATTTCAATGGTCTTTAGGGTCTAATATGTAAGAGGATAAAATGTAGAGTTCTTGAGATCTTTAAGCAATATTCATTTAATTTGAAAAACAACATAAAAAGGAAAGAAATAACTATTCAGTTCTCAAGTTTAAAAATAAATAAAATTAAAGAACATTCCAAAATCATGTCCTGAATAACGTTATGAGAACATTTGCTATGTGATAGGTGCCTCGCAATTATTAACTTAATCTTTTTAATGATTATTCCCATGTAACAAATGTGACAGTATGTCTAAAAAATTATGTTCCAAAGTCACACATAATGAAATGGCCATGACAGTCTGAACCATCAGTTTGTCTTCAGAACATACATTCTTAATAATAATGCCTCATGAGCTCTCATATGATGAAAATTATCAGGGGAATACTGCGATCCTATGCATAGAACACCTGGGTCTGTATTTTGATTCTGACATTTACACCAATTATGAAGTTTTCTAGTAAATTTCTATGTATTTTGGCTTTCTCATCTGTACCTACAATACTAACTACTTCCCTGGGTGTTGATGTTAGAATGCAATGAGCTGGCAGGAAGTTAAGCACAAGGCACAAACTGATGTAAAAGTCTAATAGAGAATGGCACGTATCACACACTCAATAAATGTTTGTTGATTTTTCATTAGATAGATTGTGGAAATGAATATGAAGTTCAACTGTTGGTGTGTTTGAAAATTTTAATTTTACAGGTTCTTCTGGGTGTCTAAAAAGAAAAAGTCATAAATACTGTAGGGAAAGCTAAACCATACATATTTTTGCACCCATAGCCTTTGGTACTGGGGATTGAACCCAGGAGTGCTTTACCACTGAGCTATAATCCGAGTTCTTTTTACTTTTTATTTTGAGACAAAGTGTCACTAAGTTGAGAAGTCTGGCCTCAGCCATCTGAGTTGCTGGAAGCATACGTATCATTTGATGATTTAAAATAGATGGTCTATATTTTCTTATGTATCTATTAGTTTTCCAAGAATCAATCTAGGATGATTATTAGTTAAGCTATTATGATATATTTGACAATTTTTTCAAATGTTCCTTTTCCAAAAATAGTTTGTTATTTGAAATTAATTCATGCCTCTGACTTAATTGCACTTGTTAAAATTATTCCCTTGGGTTGCTCTACATGAATAATAAGCTTAGTCAGTACTTTTATTCTCCATGGGTAAAATTTTGACAACTTTAAAATAAATGTGCTGTAAATAATCAAAATCTATAAAACTGCACTATAGAAGGGCTATTTATAAGTACTCAGGATATTAAGACATTTTTATTGTCTCTGAGCATTTCCCAAGTGGCCAGAAAAACAGTTGTGCATTAGGATATTAATAGCTGTTGTGATAAAAAGGTGTTTGGTGATGATAAAATATTGGGGAAATGTTGAGTTAATGTACAGTTTCTTTTCTGCAATGTTTTCCAGAGTTTCCAGTGTGGTAGTTTATGCTTGTATCATAATGGGACAAATAATAAGCAGTTTCTCAAAATTGATTTGACCATTGCACCTTGTTTGTTTGAGTTTGGCTTCTATTTGTTATTTGTTTTTGAAGTTCCTTTGAGTAAAATCATTTCCCAGAAAATACTTCAGAAACTGAAAACCTAACTAATACAAGCAGGAAAGTTGGTTCCAGTGACACAATGCAGAGTAACACAAGGGTATACTCCCTTGACTTAACTTTCTTCCACTAACTTTCTTCCCTCTTTCTAAAGTTTCTACCACTTCCCAACAGTGCCATGTGCTGGGGACCACGCCATCAACACATAGGTCTTTGTTCCCATTCAAGATCCAAACTGTAGCACCAATTTTTCTTTGTTTCAGTAACATTACAGATTTTCTCCTTTTTCTCTGCTGAGTGCAGTAGTTATAAACTTGACCATGAAAGTTTCCAGAGAAGCCACATCCTTCTCATAGAAAGAGTAGCCACAGAGGTATCCTCTCCTGTACAAAAGCTAGAGCAGAAATCTCCATTGAAGGTGTTAGGTTTCAAATATATGGAAGACATTTTTGTTGTGAGGACACCATGATAAATGTAACAACAATAATGTTTATAATTCACATTTCTTTCTCATAGTTCTTTTTGCAACAACAACAAAAAACATTTTATAAATTTGATTTCTTTCCAGTGTGTGACGTTCATGAAAATAACTTTATTAAACTTTGTGCATATAGACATCCTAACAATTTTTTTCTCTATGGAGGAAATACATCCTTCAAGAAGTGCCACGTACACATCTCATTTCTTCACAGTTAATGTTTAACTAAAAGCAAAAAGCCACTAATGCATAGCAAATTTTACAATGCAAGCAGATGTTGTCGTTAGAAGAACATCTTCCAGTATTAGCCTCTGGCTCCAGTCACTGCAATCCAAAGAACTGGGTGGAAGAAACAATTTGGCAAGCAAGAGATGCTGCTTGCTGGGGGCACAGAACGCGATAACTAGTTGGAAGTCATTAAATTATAAGTGTTGTTAAGTGTGATGCATAATCTATTTTTAAATGGTTTCAACTCCAGACTACCTTTTATAAATTTCTCTTTTCATCATTAAATTACTTTAAATATTTCTTAATTGAAGAAAATGTGATAAACCTTTTATATGTGATAATTTAAATGTGATAACATGCATTCATAGTTTTATTTAATTTAAATCCTTTGGTTGGAATTCTTTCCATTTAACTAGAAAGAATAAAGTAGTGTATAGGTTCTTAAATGTAAAGTAAGGAGTAATAGCTTCAGGATTTGTTTTAGCTTTGTCATGGAAAGTGAGCCACTACAAAAACAGGAGTTCTGATCAATTAGAAATGGTTTGGCCTAAGGATCTCAGATGCTGTTTCCTTCGGACATGTCAGCTCTAGCTGATTTTTCAAGTTCTCCAATTTCAACCAAAACCTATGACACAAGGAAGTCACAAACTCTCAGGGAATAGAGCAGAACAGAAAAGGACAGAGCGGATCTGGACGAACAAAGACTAACCATCACATCCAGGGTAGAATGATTACACTGCTCTAGTTAAATTTGAGCACTTTTCTCCTTGTCCCAGCAGATCGGGTACACTAAAATACTCTGGAGAACAAGATATCCTTTCTATGAACCAAATGTAGAGTATGAGCAGGATATTTAACTGTACTGTACACATGCAATAAATACATCAAAATAACGGCTTTTATAAACACTTGTTAGCACGTGCCTTTCCATAAGTAGAGAAAGATGAGGAGATTAAGCACAGACTCTAAATAGACAATTTTTCTTTACATCCTGGGCTCTACTTTTTGGCTATATAATTTAGAGTAAAATTTTATTGTTCTTGTTTTGTTTTTTACCCATAAAATGCAGATAACAATAGCTACTGTATAGAATCACTACAAATATTAAATATAAAGATGATTGTAAAAAAAAACTTTAGGAAAAAACTTGCTCTGAATTTAGTGAAAACTAAAAAAGTTTGAGCTGTTGATTTCATAGAAACATGATTAGAGTTGATTACCTTGATTATGGCTACTTTCATGTTTAAGAAAACAATTGTCCCTGAAATTGAGTCTCTAGGCTCCAGCAACTTTCTTTCAAAAACTATGGATTCCTCCTTAAAAACCAACAAATAATTGACAATACACTTAATAGTAGTTAAACAAATAAAATAAATTTTAACTTATGTTTCATTTTATAATAATACGATGGACTATCAGGAGTATCTCCCTTTTAATACAAAAAGTTGATGCCTTGCATCCCAGGCCAATACGGATTAAACTGAAGAACTCATGAGAGTTACTCAGTGTGTTTTATTTAAAATTCTTATTGTTGACTCCGTAAGTTGAAGTGATTGAAGCAATGAACATCTTATTAGGAAGATATTTATGGCAAGTAGAAATATTACTAAGAAACTCATGAAAGCATGTATTGCCTTGAGAATTTTATATTTGATTTTTTAATAAAATAAATGCACATTGTATAGACAGCATTATTACAATCACAAATTGGATTTTTTTTTTTAACTTTTGAAGATTTTAGGATGAAACACAATTTTGAAGTTCCCGTCACAGTGCCAGGCTCTGCACTGTGATTAGTTCTCCTGGGTGTTCCTCCAAGATGAATAAATGGTACAAGGTACAAAAATTAGATGAGTCTGAGATTAGAACAAAAGAAGTGATGGTCCAAAATATTATATGTTTTAGAAATCACTGGAGCATTAAGTGAAGATTTATAAATACGGTCAAACTCTCAACCTCTAAGAAAATCTGGGAAACATTTATCAAAACCAATAAATAGTAATTTCTTCAGAGTACTTTTCAAATGGCATTTCATCACTAGTTTTATTTTGATCTATTTTTTAAAACTTCAATTCCTCATGAAAACAAGTTGTATAGCTTATGGTATTACTCTAGCAAAATGATTTCCATAAATAAAGCAAGCAGCAATGGAAAGGAACATATATAAGGATTAATGCATCAGACTTTTAGGTTTATGGTGACTAACTATAATTCCTGAGCCTGAAGTTATTGGAAAGAAAATCTCTCTTATGGAAACAGGCAACAAATCCCAAACTATCTGAGCAACACAAGCAATTTACTTTCTCCTGACTTAAAGAATTGTGGTTTTATAGCCATTTTCCTCAAGTTTATTGATTTCATATGCAGTTTTGTACAATGACATAATGCATCTGAGCTTCACACACCGAGACAGAAAGGATAACTAACATTTGTGTCATTTGTCAACTGAAAGCAATCAATGGAACCTGGTTTCAACTTAGATGGGCAAAGCAACAAGGGGCAAATTCTCTTCAAAGTACCTCTGGGACAAGAATGTTAATAACACTTTAAGAAGACACAAAAATATGAAAAAAAAAATTTCCTAAGGTTAATGCTTCTTAGAAAATAAAATTATGTGTGAGGTTTTAGCATCTTTTGATCAGTTTTGCCATATTGGTGGCATTGTAAATGGTTAGTCATTTGTATGTATGTGAATGCCTGCTCTATCTACCCAGAAAAAGGGTGAGTTCTATAACCCCAGAGAAGCTTAAACCAATGCATGTTCTTAAGAAATGTAGATTTATTCTAATAGAAAATAATTAGAAAGGCAAATGTGCTGCCATATCGAAGCCCTATAATACTTTGTAAATACAAAAGTTTTAGCATTATTTCAATTTATTTACCCCCATCAGTGTACTTAGTGAAAATTTTAAAGTTAGTGAAACTTTTTCCTCTTAGTTCTGATTTTTCTTTGCTTCTGGCTTCCTTCTACAACTCTAGTCACTAATCCCAGTACCCAGTACTCAGGTGTTTCTCGATCACTATCCTTTTAGAGTTGACCTGGCCAATTTCTCCATCTTCTCTATCTTCACCTCTTATCAAAGAACTTGCCCCACCCCCTTGCTGCCACATCCTGACCACATGCCTCCAGAGATAATAGAACTACTGAAGAACACTGAGGAGCTCTTATTTAATCAGGGCTAATAGACAGACTGGCAACTACTGATTTATGTGTCTTTCTTCATCATCAATCAGATCTCCATCTCAGTAATTTGAAACAACAGATGAAGGGGAAGCCTTATTGAGTATGCATGACTTACAAAAGAAAAAAAGAAAAGAAAATACAGAGAGAACTGCACTAAAGCAAGTGTGGACATTGTGCATGAGAGGTTAAGAGTGACAAAGCCTCAGAGGAAAATAGTTGAGAGAGATATAAATGAGATAGATTAACAGGTAGCTGAAGTATAAGAGAAAACATCTGAGCCAGGAGAGGTGAGAGAATAGCTTCAATCCTTAATGTTTCCATTTCTAGATCCTATTTGAATGAAATCTGGCTCAGATTATCTCCTGGCCTTTGAGATCCGTAAACTTGGTTCATTCAGAAAATGCCATCTCATTTTTCTTACGCTAGCTTGATTGGGTCTTTGTTCTTTGTTACCAAACTATTCAATAAATTATTTAACAGATTAATTTGGAAAACAGTAATTCTGAAATTTCTAATAGTACATAATACAAACACTTTTGTAAGTATTATCCTGTTTTATTCTTGCAAGTATGTGAAGTGAGCAGGACAGGTATTGATATCTTCAGTTAAAATGAGGAAATGGAATCTTGAAAAGCTGCAATAATTATTGGACTTCCAAGACTTAAAGGAATAAAAACAAAGGCAGAGCCTAGATATTTTCCTACACAGTTCAAGCTACTGAATTCATCCAAACACACACACACACACACACACACACACACACACACACACACACACTATAGGATTTCCAGGCCATTTGATTCTTTACTTTTAAAGTATAAATTTTGTCAAAATGATAGACATAAAACTATTTTCAAGTACTTCTCTTACCCTCTCTGAGAAAACACAAATTCATTTCTAAAATCTCTAATAATTGCAACAAACCAGTCTTCCAGTCTTCTACATAACTTATATTAAATCGTTTTTACTTCCAGCTTGCCTCATGTGTGATTCTGTTTAAGCTGCTAATGAAAGAAGCAACTGTACTGGCAATGTTTTTTGAAAGTGCCCTTGAGACCTGGAGACCTGGAACATGGAACTTGGCATTCTCCTGCACCAAATGCACATTCACTCTGTAGACACCTTCCTGGTGGCTGTGCAGGCCTGAATTGGCAGGAGCGTGTTGCAGCACTAACTCATTGCCACTATGAAAAGCTTCAAAGGTGCTACTGCCAGTGCCTGATGCAAGTGCTGTTGTCAGGCCCCACTTCAGATTCTGGAAGTATTCAAAATAAGGCTGCAGTTTCTCCTCCTCCCCCTCCTCCTCCTCCTCCTCCTCCTCCTCCTCCTTCTTTAATATTCAGTGCAACAACCCAGGCTCAAATAATGCTGTGACTCAAAGACCCAAAGTGACTTCCTTCATTTCTGAAGAAGAAAATACCTGTGTATTCAAGAGCAATTCCAGCATGCTGTAAGTTATTGTCATTTGTTCATTCAACAAAGACTTATAAAGTATCTATGCCTTGTTCCTGCTGTGGTGAAGCTATGAACCAGGCAGTCTATAAGTTTAAATTCTAGAATAACAAATTCTGATAGGCTGCTATGCATTTTGTTGGTACGTAAATGTCTGCATTGAACATTATAACCCTTTAATCAGGGGAAGTCCCCAATATATAGCAATATCTATGTGGATTTAGTAGGTCCTGAAAGAAGAAGGGCTTTCTCACTTCCTTTCTTGGACTCTGAAAAGAAAATACAGAAATTTTTCATACCAATTATATGAGCAAAAATATCTATAGTACAATTAGATTAATGGGCAGAAGGAAGGTCTAAACTAATAAGTTCTGTATGAAGTAGACAAAAAATGCAGAAGATTTCTGGGTAGATTTTTAAGGGAGTTAATGAATATTCTGATTGGATGCCTTAACTATGGAGCTGGGAAAAGGCAAAATGGACTGAAGCTGAAGGTTAGGTGGCAGACAGCTTGAGTCAGATCCACCTGGGGATCACAGAGATCTCAGGTGGTTTATAGCCCCAGGATGATTGTAGACCAGGACCTAGTCATCCTGCTATACGAACAGGATCTAGAGTCAGTGTCTGAGATATACATCCTAGATATTCTGCCTACAAATCTTCTCAGAACACAAAAGGATAGAGCAGCGGAGCTTCAATTGCCATTGGCCTTATTTTCATTGCACACCAATCATATTTAATTGGAGACCAGTGCAGATCCAGAGAGCCTGGCTGGACTGGAAGGTCTCTGCTTCCATCTCATGATATAAGAAACTTGTTTCAGTCAGCTCTTTGTTGCTATGACAAGAACAACTTAAAGGGGGGAAAATTTATCTGTGGTTAACAGTTTCAGAGGTCTCAGTCCATAGATGGCTGGCTCCATTACTCTGGGCCCAAGATGAGGCAGCACAACATGAGGTAGGGGCCCAGCAAAGGTAAGCTGCTCAGCTCATGGTAAGGTCAGGAAAGAGAAAGGGCAGTAGGGTAGGAGGGAGCTGTCAGTGAATAATGCTTCTAGGGCATGCCCTAGTGACCCACCTCTTCTAGCCATGCCCCACATGCCTATAGTTACCACCTAGGCAGTCCATCCAAACTAAGATGGACTGATTAGGTCACAGCTCTCAGAATCTAATCATTTCAGCTCTGAATATTCCTACATTATAGGCGCTTTTGAAGGATAATTTATATCCAAATTATAAAGAGGTATTTCAACAGATGAGTGTTTAATAAACTGTTATTATTTCACCTAGTCTATAGTACGTACAGAGATTGTTTATAATCCCAGATTATAGGTATACTTATGGGAGGATTAATCTCTGAAATATTACTTAAAATTGTAATATTTGGTGGTGGGAGGGGTCCAATGACTCTGCCTGCAGTCAGTTAGCTGGGCCACTCTGATTATCTCATCTCAGATAATGGATCCTCCAGGAGAATCTGAGAACTAGAACTTTTCTTGGTGCTTTTATTTTAAATATAGATGTGTGGTTGAGGTCTTGATTTGCAAGAGTTGGGCTAGGTGAGTTCCAAACTTTCAAGCCTTAAAATATGTAGGGATAGAGTTCATGCCATAAAAATAGACTGGGAAAACAATGGTGCCAGATGACTTTCTACCCCATGTCCTCAAGAAATAAAAATTCACAGGATTAAGAGAAGAAACAGAGTGAGCAAGGGGCTATCAGGAGAGATAAACGTGTGTG
Source organism: Xerus rutilus (assembly GCA_028644305.1). NCBI lineage: Eukaryota > Metazoa > Chordata > Mammalia > Rodentia > Sciuridae > Xerus > Xerus rutilus. The sequence goes on from CM053408.1 coordinate 49,761,757, forward strand.
AGAGAGGAAGACAAGCCCATGAGGTCAGGACTGAAGTCCACAGTGTGAACTATATGTTCACTCAAGTCACAATCATCCACTGAAAGATTCCAGGGAGCCACAAGGGAGTAAAGCTCAGTGTCCCAGACCCCCACAGGAGCATATACTTATATCACCAGTACTCAGGAGCTGTGCTTCAGTTTCCTTTCAACTTTCCAGAAGGACTTCCCTTTCAGAGCCATCGGAACATCACTCATCAGTCACATGGTAGTGCTGATATCTGCCAGCATTCTGAAACATTGCTCAATCCTATCTGAATTACCCTTCAAGGACAAGCAGCCCTACCTGTTCAATGGTACAGGATCCTCTTAAACTCTAAGAAGGGAATGGCACACCAGACACATAAAGACCTCCCTTGACATGAAGTCATTCATCTCTATAAAATGAAAAGCCTTTGAATATAGAGCTTGAAAGCTGAGAAGGTATTTCAAGAGCAACAAATGTCATGCTTCTAACATAAATATATAAATATAAATAAATGTATATATAAATATATAACTGTGTATATATAAATGTATATGTGCATATACACATACATATGTGTGTACGTATGTATGTTTGTGTATATATCAATATGCATATAAATGCTAAAAAGAATTTTATTTTTAGAGAGAATTTGTTACCCATCAAAACTGTGAGGACTTTGTTTCTAAGTACATAGAGAAAATTATATTGGGAAAATAAGAAATTATAGAGCTGTTATAGTTACTGCTGAGTGGACTCCCCATTTTTAAATATAGTTTTCATCTTCACAATTGTGTCCTTTATGCAGCTTTCCCTAGCTTTAAGTTTTCCCATGCATATTATAGAGGACATTGTGGATGTCCATCTCATTTTCTCACCCACCACCAAATCCATGGCATACAGATTCTCCTCACACCTACAGCTTTCTCCTTGCCTTGCGTTGGGCTAGTCTTTGGCCCTGGGACTGTACTTGGCCAGTAGTGCCAATCTACTATGCCATCAGGAATGTCTCTTGATCAATGAATAGCAAACATTAGTGACTCTACAGGTGGTTTTCCCCTCTTCTTGTGAAGTAATTCTGTAGAATCTCTTAGAAAGTCCAGATCAGGAGTAAGCTCCCATTTCCCACACCAATTACCCACTCAATCTTTGTATTTATCACTGTTCACTTTTTTACTGTATTTCTTAATATCACCACATAATAGTCTACTTGTGTCCAAATCCTTGCTTTAACTATCAAAGAACCCCAATTAAGAAAAACGTATTGTAGAATCAATATATCTATGGATCACAATCCTACATAACTTCAATTGTAACATGATGATAATCGACTATCCCTAAAATGAGATATTAATCTAATTATTCATCTTTATTAATGTCATTTATTAAGAGATAATATTTTTTAATCTTGTGAGGAAATCTCAATGAGTGCCATCAGGAGGTACTCTGAAAAGCACAAAGCTCCAATGAATAAGAGGAAACTATTTACCTGAATATCTGATTCTTTGGAGTTGTGTTGTCCATACCCCTTCCTCTAAACATATTCTTCTAGGTTCAGGTTTATGTCTAAGCTGGGTGCCTATCATTTTCTAAAAATAGCTATCAGAATTTTCCTCTAAATACCTCTATAGACGTCCAAAGTATGAAGTTCTCATCAGGGAAAAGCACACAGGATTGTGATTTTGTTCAGTTTGAGAGATCTGTCCTTGGGAAATGTTTGTTATGTTTAATTATGAACCTGTGTGTCTTCAAGAAGCATTCTCTCTGTTACAGCAATATTTATTTACTTCCCTTTCTATCTAGGCATTCTATTTCACAGATCATTGTTTTTTAAGTCCAGAGAAAAATATATAGGGCCAAAAGTTTTTTTTTAAAGCACTATTTCCGGTTTGTATAGTTTTGAATTAGTTTGCTGATAAAATATGAAGGCATGAAGGTAATTTTTTACATGATACACTCTAGAGCTCTTAAAGCCTGTGAAATCAAATGAAAAAAAAAATCATATGAAAGCAGGAAGTGCATTTTTGGATCAATTTGCATAGCTTTATACCTGGGTCCTCCTTACTACTGGTTATGATGGACAGGTGTTTGTTGGCACCTTCTTGAATTCACCTTTATTTATGGAGCCGAGAAGGCATTTCTTATTTCAACCATATCTAATACTATTTAGAGACTATAACAGAATAAAGGAAGAACAAATACTGAAATTGGGAAGCAGCTGGCATAATTCAAGGTGAATCTTACACTTGGGGATAGTCTGTCTTTTTAAGAAGGAAGTGTAAACAATAGCTATAATTTATGTCTTGGCACATTCTTGAGTGCTCTCAAATTGTCTGATGATAAAAATAGGAATGCTGCTAATAAAAAAGATTAAAGAGAAAAAAACTAAGGGTAACTGGTGGGCTAAGACATTTAATAATGGAATATGACACTCTGCTTCTAGGTCACTGGTTCCAATTCAGCCTAAATCAGAAGTAGCTGAAAGCTGTGATCACAGTGTGATGATCTTAGTTTGAGGAAGAGAAGTCTGTTGCAGTTATGTATTTACCAGGTATCATAGCTTTTCATCATTTCTGTTTTGTGATACAAAACAAGGGTTTGATTCTGTTTGATCTTCTTATCAAAATATCAGCATTTTCTGAAGGAGACTCTCAAAAATTAACAATATTTTTCCTCAGAGATTTTGCAAACTTACTGTACCTTTGGTTTGTTCTAGGTGGTAACTACTGGTTTCACAGAGTTTTTATTTCAATGTTTTAAAAAATATTCTGTCATTTAAGTTGATATTTGAAAGGAACTGCATTAGTTAAGCATCTTATTTTTTCTTTTTCTTACTTTGTAAAGTTTCTTTAAAAGCATAGCTGGGGCTTCTGGATAATTTTAGAAAAGTGACCAAAAATAACTTGCTAAAAATGCCATCTAGATTCCTGCTGTGATTGGCCCAACATTCAGTTTCTCTACAGAAGCATCAAGCTTGAAAGGTATTTATTGATAGCCACATAAATAGATGGTAATATCATAGGAAATGCCACTTATGTAATATATACACACAACAGCAATGTAGTGGTTACAAACTCAGGGACAACAGAATCTTTTTAAGTGAATAGTTATTTAGTCCAGCCTGAAGGGAGTATGTTAAACTTTAAAGAGAGCAAACAGCTATGAAGAGATTTATCATGGCACATTCTTGAGTACTCTCAAATTGTCTTTAAGCTGTGAATAAAAATCTTTCAAAAAGTTTCAGCCCTATATTTCAACCCTAAATGTATTATTCCTACATATAACATTACAAATAAAATTTGTATTTTGAAGGCTTGAGTAGTTTGTGTCATCATGAGATGTTAGGTAGGAATAATAATAGATCAAGTGAAGTCTGTGTTACCAGAATCATGTTGCCAAGTGCTTTGGTGTCTGAATAGATTGGAATCTTGTCTTAATAATTTACTGCTAATAATGCTTTTAAACAATAATCTCTCTAGCCTTAATCACCAGTTCTTAATTTCAAATCTTTAATCTATGAAACTGAGCATAATAGCATCAGATTTATTTGGTCCTTGTGGTTATATAAAGAATGTAGACATAACTAATGTTTGCTTCCATTTAAAACTATATTTTAATATATATTTTCTTTGTAATCTATAAAATATATAAAAATAAAAGATTATACATGTATATGTACCACAAATCATCTTCAGAATGTAAAACTTGAATTCAAGATTCTCGTTAATCTCCTTTGTCCATTATGAATGGTATATAGCTATTTATAGCATAACATGAATGAGATAAATAAGCACTACCTAAAGTGAAACCAAACAACAACAAAACACCCCAATAAGTCAAGAGGGAAAAACAAGACCTGGATAGCAACTGTTTTAGTCAGCTTTTCTACTGCTATGACTTAAAGATCTGACCAGAAAAAGTTTATTCGAGGCCTCACAGTTTCAGGTCTTAGTCCATAGAAGGCCAGCTCCATTCCTCAGGGTTCCAGGTGAGGCAGAACAAGTGGCTGAAGTGGTAGAAGATTGTGGCAGAGGCAAGTGGTTCACGTGATGAACAGAAAGCAGAGAGAGAAAGAGATCTTCACTTGCCAGATACCAATATATACGCCAAAGTCACACCCCCAATGCCCCAATTCCTCCAGCCACACCCCACCTGCCTTCAGTTATCACTCAATTAATCCCATCAGGTGATTAATCACTGATTGGGTTAAGACTCCCACAACCTGATCATTTCTGCTCTGAACCTTCTTGCATTATCTCACACATGAGGTTTTGGGGGACACCTCACTTCCAGATCATAACAGCAACAGAACCCATTTTCTATCATAACAGTATTATCAATGCCCAAATGTACATTATCTTGTTACTTATAATTTTCCCTGAGTGTTATGGTGGTGGTGGTGGTGGTGTGTGTGTGTGTTTAAGTCTAAAGTATTTCTACATCTTAGCATGAGTTCAATATTCTCATCCAATTTCTTGTAGCTAGATAGTGCAATTAAACACTCCTGTCCCACCCCTGGACATTATCATAAGCAAAGGGACAGATGCAAGGTACCAACTGACTATTTTGATATTGGTCAAAATTCCCAGCAATGCTACATTTTTACTGTAATTTAAGGCCAAGATGGGAGTCATTTCCTTCCTCCTCCTCCAGTCTCCTCTTGATATAGCTGGCACTGCAAAGAAGTTCAAAGCACATTTATCAACATGCTTCCAGGTGGGTCAGGGCATTTTACCAACCACTTGGTAAGTGGAGAAACCATTGCCATCTGGTAAGAAGGATGGTGTCCCTGATCCAGGTATAGTCTCCACTTTTACTGTTATTGATGGAACTATATGAAAAATCTTAACATCTCTATGATTCAATAGCCTCATCTATGAAATTGAGGTAATTTGATACATATTATGAAGGATTGTTGGGGAAATTAAACAAGAGTAATTGTTGGGGAAATTAAACAAGAGTAATTGTCTTCTCCCCTATACAAGTGACTGGCCTGTGGAGAGCATTAACAGAGAACGGGAGAGCAGTGACTGAGATTGGGGGTCTCTGATGACCTCATATCTGTGGCATGCCTGGTGCCTGGGAAAGTTTCTATGTAAGGGCCTGAGATGCCCAGTTGCTATGGTAAAGCCCTGCCTGAGGAGGTCTTATCAGTTTCAACCTTGATCTGAGGCACAAAATGTTTCACCAGCTCTTACTCCTGAGCCTGCCCACTTAACAGTCACTTAAACAATAGACCTTCTTGAGCACTACGCAAAGCTCCTAACATTGTGCATTGAAACTGTGGAAAAGCTGCATAGATGTTTTTAGTTCTGTAACGTTCCTGAGTGTCGAGAGCCATTTGTGGACTATGCGTGAGGACATTTTCAGCATCAGAGGCATTCAGCAGGTAGGTCTGGTATTTGATAACTTATAGCGGCAATCCCTCTATTAAGATCACCCATTACAGTCGGGCACGGAGGCACAAGCCTGTAATCCCAGCACTTAGGGTGTCTGAGACAGGAGAATTGCGAATTCAAAGCCAGCCTCAGCAATGGCGAGGCGCTAAGCAACTCAGTGAGACTCTGTCCCTACATAAAACACAAAATAGTGCTGGAGATGTGTCTCAGTGGTCAAGTGCCCCTTAGTTCAATCTCCAGAACCAAAAAAAAAAAAAAAAAAACTATTACAGTGAACTCCCACTCAGGTCTGCTCAAAAAGGTCCTGGACAGCTCTGAAGAAGGCTACATCCTGTAGCCAAGATGCCAATCGACCTGTTAACTGCAAGATATCATGAAGCGTGCCTCTACCCCAGAAATCTTATCCCTACATTTGATGTACCCCCTTAAATAAAACAACCAAAGCCATTTTCTATTTGTTCAGCTTCAGCTCTGTGTGCGCTGGACTTATCAGGCACTCTGCTTTTAACACCTATGTTTGACTCTGTCTTTTATTTCTTCACTAATTATTTCAGACTTTATTTAATCAGGTGGCTTATCCTCTCATGAGCAGGAGAAGTTAAACAGGTGAGGTGCTGGCTGCTTCGTGATACCTGAGTACAAAGAATAATGTTTGTGTAGTCTTTAACCTTATAATGAGATATATATAAATAAAGATGGCTGGTGTAACTTTTTAAAATTTTTTTTATTTTTTAAATTTATTTATTCTAATTAGGTATACATGATAGCAGAATGCATTTTGATTAATTGTACACAAATGAAACACAAATTTTCATTTCTCTGGTTGTACATGATGTAGAGTCACACCATGTGTGTAGTCATAAATGTACCTAGGGCATGGCATTGATGTTCATTACTTTCCACCATTTTTCCTGCTCCCATGTTTCCTCTTCTTCCCTTTTGACCAAAGTTTCTCCATTCTACCCATGCCTACCCCCAGTTACAGATAAACATCCATTTATCAGAGAGAACATTCAGTCTTTGGTTTTTCAGAATTGGCTTACTTCGCTTAGCACGATATTCTCCAACTCCATTCATTTACCTGCCAATGCCATAATTTTATTCTCTTTTATTGCTGAGTAATATTCCATTGTGTGTATATACCACAGTTTCTTTATCCATTCATCTATTGAAGGGCATCTAGGTTGGTTCCACAGTTTAGATATTGTAAATTGAACTGTTATAAGCATTGAAATGGCTGTGTCATTTTAGTACACTGTTTTTAAGTCCTTTGGGTATAGACCAAGGAGTGGGATAGCTGGGTCGAATGGTGGTTCCGTTCTAAGTTTTCTAAGGAATCTCCTTGTTGCTTTCCAGATTGGTTGCACCAATTTGCAGTCCAACCAGCAATGTATGAATTTGCCTTTTCCCCCCACATCCTCGCCAACTCTTATTGTTGTTTGTATTATTGATAACTGCCATTCTGACTGGAGTGAGATGAAATCTTAGAGTAATTTTGATTTGCATTTCTCTAATTGTTAGAGACGTTGAATATTTTTCATATATTTTTTGATCAATTGTATATCTTCTGAGAAGTTTCTGTTCATCTCTTTAGTCCATTTATTGATTGAATTTTTTTTTTTGGTATTTTCTGTGTTCTTTATGTATCCTGGAGATTAGTGCTCCATCTGATTTATGTGTGGTAAATATTTTCTCCCATTCTATATGCTCTCTGTTCACCTCATTGATTGTTTCTTTTGCAGAGAAAAAGTTTTTTAGTTTGAATACATTCCATTTATTGATTCTTGATTTTATTTCTTGCACTTTAGGAATCTTGTTAAGGAAATTAGGGCAGAATCCAACGTGATAAAGTGTTGGGCCTACTTTTTTTTCTATTAGGCACAGGGTCTCTGGTCTAATTCCTAGTTCCTTGATTCACTTTGAGTTGAGTTTTGTGCATGGTGAGAGATAGGAGTTTAGTTTCATTTTGCTGCATATGGATTTCCAATTTACCCAGAATCATTTGTTGAAAAGACTATCTCTTCTCCAATGTATGTTTTTGGCACCTTTGTCTAGTATGCAATAACTGCATTTATGTGGGTTTATCTCTGTGTCTTCTATTTTTTATCATTGGTCTACATTTCTATTTTGGTGCCAATACCATGCCATTTTTGTTACTATAGCTTTTTAGTATAGTTTAAGTTCTGGTATTGTGATGTCTCCTGCTTCACTCTTCTTGCTAAAGATTGCTTTGGCTATTTTGGGTCTCTTATTTTTCCAAATGAATTTCCTGACTGCTTTTTCTAATTCTATAAAGAATGATGGTGGAATTTTAATTGGAATCACAATTGAATCTATATAGTGCTTTGAGTAATATGGCCATTTTGACAATATTGATTCTGCCTATCCAAGAGCATGGGAGATATTTCCATCTTCTAAGATCTTCTTCACTTTCTTTCTTTAGTGTTCTGCAGTTTTCATTTTAGAGGTGTTTCACCTCTCTTGTTAGATTGATTCTCAAGTATTTTATTTTATTTTTTTAGGCTATTGTAAACAGGGTAGTTTTTCTAATTTCTCTTTCAGAGATTCATCACTAATGTATAGAAATGCATTTGATTTATTGGTATTTATTTTATATCATCCTACTTTGCTGAATTTATTTATTAATTCTAGAAGTTTTCTGGTGTAGTTTTTTGGGTCCTTTAAATATTGAATTATGTCATCAGTAAATAATGATAGTTTGAGTTCTTCTTTTTCTATTAACATCCCTTTAATATCTTTCATCTGTCTAATTGCTCTTGCTAGAGTTTCAAGTACTATATTGAATAGCAGTGGTGAAAGAGGGCATACCCATCTTGTTCCCATTTTTAGAGGGAATGCTTTCAATTTTTCTCCATTTAGGATAATGTTGGCATAGATATCATTTACAATGTTGAGATGTGTTCCTACTATCTCTAGTTTTTCTAGTGTTTTGAACATGAAGATGTGCTATATTTTGTGAAATGCTTTCTCAGCATCCATTGAGATAATCATATGATTCTTGTCTTTAAGTCTATTTAATATAGGTTGTACATTAGATTTATTGACTTCTGTATGTTGAATCACCTTTGTATACCTAGGGTAAAACCCACTTGATCATGGTATGTTAACACTTAATAGGGGGATGGGGGCACCACGTGGGCCTTCCCAACGAGTTGGGTGTCCAGAGAGACGGAAAAAGAAGGGGTATCCAGGGAAGATGATATGATGTCTTTCTGGATGGTGGCAATTCGCGGGATCACTCACCCAGACCCTGAGGTGTAGGTAAAAATCTTCTCTGCCCCAGTGAGATGCAGAAACACCCGGAGCGAGAAGCAGGAACACCGGGGCGAGAAGCAGAAAACACTGTTTATTCCAGAAAGTATGGAAGCTTACATACACTCTTGGACCAGTCAGGTCCAGAGGTCACAAACAAAGGGGTGCATTCTGGCAAGAGCACAGTCTATTAGCATAGAATGGGGAAAGATAGAAGGGAGGGGTTGAAGTTATGGAGAGTGCTCCTACAGTACATTATCTTTTTAATATGTTTTTTGTATGTGATTTGCCAAAATTTTATCGATAATTTTTGCATTTATATTCATCAAGGATATTGGTCTGAAGTTTTCTTTCTCTAATGTGTCCTTGTCTGATTTTGGAATCAGGGTGATACTAGCCTCATAGAGTTAGTGTGGTAGGGTTCCCTCCTTTTCTATTTCATGGAATAATTTGAGGAGTATTGGTCTTAATTCTTCTATGAAGTTCTTGTAGAACTTGGCTGGGAATCCATCTGGTCCCAGGCTTTCCTTGGTTGGTAAGATTTTGATGGCATCTTCTACTTCCTTGCCTGAAATTACCTGTTTAAGTTATGTATGTCTTCCTGATTCAGTTTAGGCATATCATATGCCTCTAGATGTGTCTTTGGGATTTTTTATTTTTACTGGAGTATAAATTTTCAAAATAATTTCTAGTTATCTTCTGTATTTCAATAGTTTCTGTTGTGATATTTCCTTTTTCATCACAAATTTTAGTAATTTGAGTTTGCTCTCTTTTTTTCATTAAGGCAGATAAGGTTTGTCAATTTTATTTATTTTTTCAAAGAACCAGCTTTTTGTTTTGTCTATTATTGTAGCATCTTGGTTTGTTTGGAGCATTTTTTTCCCTTGATTTTTCATGTTGTTCATGTGTCTTCCTCTCTAGCAGTGTGAATCTGAGGTATTACAGTTTCTACCCTGTAATCTTGTAGTGTCTTTCCAGGTTACCAATACCTTACCTCTTGTGTATCCATGTCTACAGGGACCTAGGTCATGGTCTTCCTGGTCCTGGTTGTTGTCTTTAGGCAGAAGCAGGCTGGGAAAGCCCTGTGTTTGTAAATGGGGGCTGCAGTGCACAATTAGTCTTCTCCTCAGAGTGTGTGCGATTGGCCTATGCCTCCTTTGCCCATCCAGCCATGGTCAGTCTTCTTCTGGCATAACTCTTAGGGAAGCACTCCACCTGATCCCAGCTTTATCTTCATAATTTGCATGTGCAAATCTTTATTTTCTATTCCCCCTTTGCCCCTTAACAGAATAACAAGTTTGGCTGAGCAGGACATGGCAGTCTGGCCATATGTGAAGTATGGGGATGGGATGTATTCCTCTATTTGAGATCTGAGACACTAATGCACTACTTGCACTGGTGCCTATTAATAATCTGAGGTACACAGTTAAAGAGCAAACAAGGATCAGAAAGAGAAGCTGTAAGTGTTCTCCTCCTTAACTACCATTCTCCCTTTTGAAAGATGAGGAGGGACAGGCTGCCTTCCTACTTCAGATTATCATTTTCTTAGCTTTCCAAAGTTCCAACACAAGGGTTTCCTTAGGTTTGTGAACTAGACCAATTTATATACATATGTCTTGTTTACCTCTTTATCTTAGAAACAATGCCTAAGTTTGCACTTCGAAGAATAGAGAAGAAACCATTTCTGCCTGGCTTTTTCACTTTTTGCTGACAAAGAGATCTGAAAAAGTACTTTCAACCTTATAGGTGGGGAATTCTACTTATTTCCCATAGTAGGAAATTTTTCAAATTATTAAAATCCATAGAAGCAGTAAGTAACTGAGGTTACTTACATATATTTATGACATCATTTTAAAATGTCTCATTTTAAGAATTATACAAGATTAAATGGATTAAAACAATGAGGATTTGAGTCATTTCTTCTAGGGCTTATAGGGAAAATTAAATTCAAATAATTTCCTTTAAGCAAGGCATAATTCTTCTGGTAGTAAAAGTTAACAACAGTAATCGAGTTTTCAAAGTTCTTTTATATGTGTTGTTTTATGTAATCATTCCTACTGATTTGGGAGTTAGGACATGTGTTAGCATTTTTTGTGTTGTGCATGAGAAAATTTAGCCTTAGATGGTTGTGATGGCTCCTCATCACATAGCTAGAAAATAAAAGAGATAGGAATCAAACCATAGGGCTCCACACTTCCTTCCGCCTCACCATGCTGGTACTAAATACTGGCACTTATGACTTCACTTTTATTTTATTAGACACTGGGTTAGATGGTTATTCTATAAATATCTCTCAGAAATTACAGTGGGAACTAATAGGGAGTCATTCAATTTAATACATACTTATGGTATACCTATTATGCTCTCTGATAATACACTCTCATTTTATAGTTCTCAGGTACTCAAAATGAGATCACTTTACACTATATATTTGCCTCTCTGAAGAAATGTATATTTAGCATTTCAACTACTGCTGTTCTTGTAGCAGAGATCTAAGGCTAAATGTATTCTAAATGGAAAACTGAATGCACAGGCTGTATGCTAAAACAAACAAAGCAGTGGGCCAAATAATAGATCTTTAGCATAGTTACAAATTATTACAACAATATCTAAAATCTTTGGAGTTTAGAAAGACACATTATACCATTTTTAAGGTATTCCTATTTTACATGCAGACTTGAGAGATGGAATGATAGAGTCACATCTTGGAGGACCTCAGCACAGATGACAGACTGACTGATGTGATGTTGAAGGATGCCCTAGAGGAAAATCAATCCATGGCTTCTTGCATCCTGCTTTCCAACCTCTATCAAAGAGAAGTAACCTGTCTTATTTTTGGTGGGGAGGAGGTACTGAGGATTGAACTCAGGGGCACCTGACCACTGAGCCTCATCCCCAGCTCTATTTTGTATTTTTTATTTAGAGATAGAGACTCATTGAGTTGCTTAGTGTCTCATGTTTGTGGAGGCTGGCTTTGAACTCACAATCCTCCTGCCTCAACCTCCTGAACCACTGGGATTACAGGCATGTGATACCACACCAGCTATAGCCTGTCTTTTTTGACCATATTTGTGATGAACTGCTTTTTTTCTTTCATCAGTAAAGAAAAAAAAAGCCTTTATAAATATATTTATTTTAGAAGTCTGCATATTTTTAATTGCTTGGATAATAAGTGAATGAGATAATAGAAAAAATTTTATAATGAAAATACAAATATTGGAAGTTAGTATATTCATGAGTCTTCCTTTCTAAAGTATGTATCGCTTGTTAAATCTTGCATGATCATCTTTTACAACATTGCTATAGCCTTCTGACAGATCAGTCTCTTCCACTTTTGTACTTCTCTAGTCTGTTCTCCTCTTTGTAGTCCACAATGATCAGTTATCACACACACACACATACACACACATATACACACACACACACACCCTAGCTCTTTTTATTCTCTTATATAAAATACCTCAATGATTGCCCATTAACATGAGAATAAAAGTTAGTGAAAACAAATAGGGGTAATTCAATTACTCCATAATAGTTGAACTGACACATATAAATAACATTAAGTTTTCCCACAGTCCAGCATGCCAGTCTTATTGCAAACCACTCATTCTTTGTCTCATTACCCATCAGCCATAAATTGTAGCCCAACAAATCTACCAAGGATTCTCCCACATCAGGGCCTTTGTATAGGCTGACCCCTCATGTGCCTTCTTGTGACTGGTTCATTAATACTGTTTGGGTTTCATCCCCATTGGGAAGCCATTTCTAAACAAGAGTAGACCCATCTCTCTCCTCTCACCACCACCTTCAATTCCACATGAACAAAATGATTTTCTTTTTCTACTTCACATTGTAGACTTAGGGTCTATGATGATTTATCTGAATCATACTCTCTATACCCTAATTTTGTTAAAAAAGTTTTCGTGTTTAGGAGATTCTAATGAAAATATTTGTATTCGCTTTTTAAAGAAAATATATGAATAAAGTATGGTATTCTCTTAAATTCTTCACTTCAGTGTAAGATAAATAGACACACATCAAAATTATATGAATTGATGAACTTTTATAGATGGAATACACCCTTATAACTGGTACTCAGAATAGGAAACAACTTTACAAGCACCCTGGAAGTTCACTCCAGTTCCTTTCCAAAGTAACTCACCCCAAGTTTCACAGTATCTCAATTTAACTAGATAGTTTTATTCCTGATTTTGAAATTCTTATAGCTAAAAACATGTCTTTTTGTGTGTCTTTTCTTTCCTTCAGTATTGTGTTGGTGAGATTATTTCACATCTTTGCTTATGACTGTACTTTATTTATTTTCATTCTGTGTGTATTCCATTACATACTATAATTTATTCATTTTACCATTTTTGTAGTGTAGTTTTCAGCTTTGTCTGTTACAAAGAGTGTGGCTATGAATATATTTCTACAGATCTTTCAGTGTACATGTATGTATATAAGATTAAAATGTCTGGTTATAGTGCATTCACACGCTAAGTTTTATTTTTTCTAAAGCAATAGCATCCATTTATATTTCCATTAGCAGTGTAGAAGAGTTCTCATTGGAATATGTTCTTGCCTGACTTTGATTTTTCTTTTTCTTTTTTATTGTAGTGGCTTTTTAGTGGTTATACACTATTCTTTCAGTTTGTATTCTCCTAATTACTAATGAAACTAAACATCCTTTCATAAGCTTATTGGTCATTTAAATATTTTTTCTGTGGCATACTTGTTTGAATCTCTCACCTATTCTTTTCTATTGATTTCCTTTTATTTTTAATTCATAGACAATAGCATTGTATGTTTTTCCTCTCTGTGACTCCTATTTTTGAAAAATGCTTTCTCTTGAGAGACAGATACTCTAAGGTTACCATTGTCTTATCTACTACTTTTTTTATGTTTAATGATATTTGTTTTTTTATAAAAGATCATTGAATAGCTTATGAAGATTTATAAAAAGCTTTATTGTTTTAATTTTTCCATTTGGCTCTACAATCCATCTGCAATTTGCTTTTGCACATTGTATGAGGTAGAGGCCAGAATTTTTTTTTATCTGTACGAATATATTAGTGACCCAGCACCATTAACCAAAACCTTTACTGCTGTCCCACTCTTCTGATTACACTGTTATCTCATCAGAAATAAAGTAACAATGCATTTGTGGATTTGATTCTAAATTCTCTATTATGTTTTTTTTTTTCTATTGTCTATCTTTGTGCCAGTAATACTCTTATCTTAAGTACTACAACTTTATAATAGGTCTTGAAATCTGGTAGTCTTAAGTTTTCCAGCTCTGTTTACCAGGTTTGTTCTTAGCTTTATGGTTTTTCATAGAACTTTTACCACCAGTTTGTCAACCTTAAAAAAAAAAGATGAAGAATAAGTTTTAGGGATTTTAAACATGGATACTGTTAAATATATCAGAGCAGTTGGTTATTTTGATGTCTTTACACAGTGAATCTTTTGGTTCATTTTTTTTTCCCACTAACAGTGTGACTTTTTAAAAAATCAGCTTATAAAATCTCCTTTAGCTCTTAGATAAGTTGTAAAAATCAAATTTATGGGCCCCAAATGCTCCTTATGTATTTTTAATCAACCTAAATTTTCTCAAATTTCTCTAATAGAGTATTTTAAAATGTTCATATTATCATTCATGTCCGAATCTCATTCCCTTACCACACACTCTCACAAAGAAGACCTGAAGCTGCTATTAAGGTATTTTGCTCATGACACCATGCTACATGAGGTCCATCTTGCCTGTTTTGCTTCTACCAATTAGATTCACGTTTGTCTATACCAGGCCATTGTTCCCCTGCCCTTTCTCAACCTGCCAGTCTAAGCCACCATTGGACACTATGATTCCTGGAGATGCTTTCCACTGCTGATGTGACCAGTTTTCCACTCCAGGTTCACAAAACTACTGCTTGTCCCTGCCAAACTATGACATGTCCAAATTATATCTGGGAAGATTCTAAGCATGATTCCAATGAGTAGTCACAAGCATACAGGAATAAGGGCTTCTCAATCATCTGATTCCCAAAGAAAGGCCTCTCCCTTTTGTGTTCTGCTTAGAGTGACTTAAGTAGGGCTACTTGCATTAAGAGGTAACAGAGTATTGTGTGAGTACATTCTCAGCCATAACTCTGCCGCCTTGTTCCTACTAGGAACAAATGCTTTCTTGAATGAAATCAGTTCTAGGAGTACTCAGGCATTAAAACACCTAGAAGCACTACTTGCCTGATATTCAGTAGGAAATTCAGTTGAATATGCTTAATTCATTCTTCTGTTAGGTTTTCTTTCTCCATGGCTCAATCTCTCACTGATTTGGCTTTTATCACCTTTACATGTGCTTCTACCTAGGCCTCTATATTTGCTGCCAGATCACTTGTCTACATCTAAAATAGTGGGTGTGCTTAGAAACCCTTCATCAGCCTTTTTAAAATTATAATATGTGAAATATAGTGTGACTCTGTATGTTTTTTTCCTCTATTATGAATTGAACTAATATAATCAACAAGTCTTTTTGTATGTGAACATACATAAATGAATATGTTTTTATTTCTCTTGAATAACTTCCAAGGACTACAGTGTAGTGGTTTATGGTAAATATATATTTCACATTTTTAGAGACTACTAAGAGACTTTACAAAGTTTTTCCACTTTTACAAGTTCAAGACAATTATATGATATTTCAATTGCTTCATATTCATGTCAAAACGTGATACTGCCAATTTTCTTTTCTTTTAGTCATTCTAATACAATAGTATATCAGTTTGATTTGCCTTTCCCTTATGAAATTATAAAATTATGGCATCTTTAAATAAATTTACTACTTATTCATATATTTTATTTTGTGATGTCTATGTATTCAAATATTTTTTTAAAACACATGTATGCATTTTTAGAAACTATTATGTTTAAATAAAGTTATACATATCTATTTCCTCAAATATTTATTACTTCTTTAGGGTAAAAACAAACATTAACATTTCTTTCTTCTAGATTTTTGAAATACATAGTATGTTATCATCCAAATGCAGGGAAAATATGAAGGCAAGAGTTAAGGGAGTTGGCCTAGCTAGTGATCTGGGTCTGGCCCTGATATGAGTCATCATTACCCTGAGACTGATTATGCAGAGACTTGTTGGCTCCAATAAGTATTCCCACTGCTTGGAGGGGAGTTTAATTTCTATTGCATGTATGTAGTTTACCAGACCTGTGACCTTGGAATATAAGAAAAGCTGAGGAAAAGAATAACTCAGAACAGATTGGGTGAGAGAGAAAATGGAGTTAGTTTTGTTCAATGATTGGTCCCTGATTTATTATTAGTGAATTAGAAATTCTCTTTATGTAATCTTCATATCATATTGATCCTAATAAGTTGTTTTAGCACTGTGATCGATGAATCATTTTCCAAATAGTTGCTGCCATGCACATCCGTTCTCACATTACATTGTTTACTTTTGGTTTTTATTATCCACCCCATCTACATTTTTTTTTAGGTTTAAATAATTTTAGCTGACAAAGATTGAAAATATTCAAGGAGTACAAAATGATGATTTGATACATATGCACATAATATAGTGATTTTCATAATTTTATTAATTAAGACATCCATCACCACCCAAGGTGTACGCAGATCCCCAGAATTTGAAGCCTTTGGGAGTCTTCTGAAGAATTAAAAGCTTTAATATTTTTGAGGTCCTTTTTTTGGAATTTTTCTTTTGTGAATTTTGCCTTTTGTATTTTATCAAAGAAAATATTGACTCATCTAAGTCACAAATATTTTGCTACTGTAAGTTTTATATTTCTACCATTTACAATTAGTCATGTAATGCACTTTCAGTCAACTTTTGTCCAATTTTTGGTGGTGAAGTTTGAGGTTTACTTTTTCTACATGACTATCGAGTGTTCTAATACCATTTTTAAAGACTTTCTTTTTTACCAAATTGTGTTAGCAGCTTTGGTAAGTGTCAATTGAACATGAATATGTTACTTTTTTGGTAGATTTAATATTGTGTTCCATTGACTCTTTGATACATCTCTATTTTTACTAATGTCATAGTATTTTGTTTCCTCTAGTTTTGTAATAATTATTGAAATTAGGTAATGCATGTTTTCTAATGGCTAAAATGTCTAGTATAAGAATGAATTGGGGCTGGGGTTGTAGCTCAGGGGTAGAGTGCTTGCCTCATACACATGAGGCACTGGGTTCGATCCTCAGCACCACATAAAAATAAAATAAATAAAATAAAGGTACTGTGTCCATCTACAACTAAAAAATATTTTTAAAAAAGAATGAGTCATAGTAGTGAAGGCAGACAGCTTGGCTTTATTGTAATTCTAGGAGGAATGTGTTAAATATTTACCATTAATTATGAAGTTAGTTATAAATTTCTCGTGAGTGTATCTTCTTAGTTTGTGAAAATTCTATCTGTATGTAGTTAAAAGTTTTAAAAGTTGCCTAATGATGAATTTTGTCAAATATACTTTTATATCTATAAAAATATTCATGTTTTTCTTCATATTGTGAATATTGCAATTTGCATCTATTGAATTCTCACTGTAAAACCAATTTTATGTTAATGAGATAAATACAACTTGATTATGATATATTGACCTTTTCATGTACTGCTGGCTTTGATTTATTAATATCCTGTTGAGGAGTTTTGTTTGCATATTCATGAAAGATTCTGGTCTTTTGTTTTTATTGAAATGGTCATTTGGTATCAGAAAAACACTGACTTCATCAAGTGAGTTGAGACTTACATCTTCCTCTTTCTCAGTTTATTTAGAATTGGTATTTATGACCTTAAATGTTCGGTAGAATTCACTAGGGTAGCCAACTGAGTCTGGTCTATTCTTATTTAGAACATTTTAAAACATTTATTTTATAGTCTTAAATGGACAGAATTACAAGAGTGTCTCCTTCATGTTAATAGTTTTTTTTAAATAAAGGAAAAACTTTGTTTAATTTTATTTATGAATGTTTCCTTTTTCTATTTAAATTTATAAGAGTATTTCCAATTGAAGCATTTTCTGCTTGATTTTTTTTTCCTTCTAAATATATACAAACTCCTTGAAGGCAGGGATAATGCCTATTTGTATTTGTTCTCTAGTGCTTAATATAGGGCCTTGTGCAACAGTATTCAGTACTATAAATGTTTATTTAAATGAGCAAATAAATAAATGAAATGTTCAATAATAAAATCCATACTTTCTTCCACTTATTCTCCTAAATTACAGCTTTCTCATTCATAACATGAAAGAATGCAAACGCATAATATTCAAGCCTCAGTCATCTTTGAAATCCTTTGAAAAATATTTATGGCCGGGTGTGGTAGCACATGCTTGTAATTCCAGAGGCCCAGGAGGCTGAGGCAGGAGAATCAAGAGTTCAAAGCCAGCCTCAAGAAAAGTGAGATGTTAAATAACTCAGGGAAACCCTACAAAATAGGGCTGGGGATATGGCTCAGTGGTCGAGTGCTCCTGAGTTCAATCCCTGGTAACAAAAATTAAAAAAAAAAAAAATTATGCCCCACTAGTTTGGATGTAAGAAAAGGAGAATTCAACAGCAATGATTCCTAGCAATGACTCTTTTAGGTGTACCTCAAAGTCTCTCATATATATACATTACAGCCTTTTCTCCTTTTCATCCTTTTCAGGCAAGTTTTAAAATTATTAATATCTGCAAATGTGCCTGTAAAACACTTTGGATCTGTGGTAATTTTTAATTGTCCTTTAATTGGAAAGTTTAGCCATAAAAGGGACTGAGAGGCAATATAATCAAGCCCCTTCAGTGTGCAAAACAATCAATTGACTCTCAGGGAAAATAAAGAGACCTCTTGCCAAATGCCAAAGTCTTCAGCAACAAAGCAGAAAGGCTACTAAAGGTGAAAAGAGAACTAAGGTAACTGAAGTTTTTGTCTTCCTCCCTCATTCTCACTTCTCTTCCAAAGCAGAAATATTAAGATCATTAAGACCAAAATAGATTTATAAAATAACTATATGGCATCCTTAAATGTATAAAGATATTAATCAATGTAAAACTTTTAAAACCAGACCAAAGATCTCCCTCCCTCTGTGTTTTTCTACCCTTTAAGATAAAAAAAGTGTTTTCTAATACTTTCTTCTTTAAAATGTTACTCCAGTGCCAATCTCGAGATTTCAAGGAGCCCATATTTCTTATAGCTAAGTCCCACAGAGAAGTCGAAATTACTTCATGTTGTGATTTTAGGTATGTGTATGTACACCCACACATACATGTAACTCTTATTCAAAAGAAAAGCTGTTTTAAGGAGCATATTTTCAAGATTGCTTGAATCAATGTTTTTTTCAGATTAAAATCCTAATTGACTTCAAATAAATGTAATTTATTTTGTTGTTGAAAAATTTATTTTATATCCTTAGAGATAAAAAATAACCTTCCTTCTTTAAATCATTTTTTTATCAGTTAGTACATCTATTTATCTGTTTCTTTCATTTTTGTAACAGAAGGCAAATAGATATAGCTAACATATCTGTACATTTTTACGTGGACTCATATTCTAAAATAAATTGATTTTATTTAAGTCCTTCCATGATTAATCAAATAATCTTTTTATGGTTTACTTCATAAAGTAAACCTAAAAAGCCTGTCCCTCAGTTATCCAGTAACTATGTGTTATTATGAAACTAGGTCTTTAGTTTCCAGAAATGGGTAGGAATAATTGAAGAGGCAGCTGTTCCCTGTGAAGTAGAAGCAAAACTGGTACACTGATAATATTGGTGGGAGACAATTAAATTGTTCAATTTGTGTCCATTTAGAATCTTGCCTATCCTTAATATCATCTGACAATGCTTTTAGTTGTGTCACCTGCTAATTGAGAGTGCTTGCAGAAAAATAAAAACTGACAAAACATCTTTTTAGTTTAATAGCGTTATTATGTGCCTGAGAAATAGAAATAGACAGAGAAGGTAAAAGAAAATGGAAGGGAAAGGATCCATTTGGTCTTAAACTATACGTGTATTATATATACAATTCAAATGTTTCTTATTTTTCTAGAAAGAAAATTTCAAAAAGTGTAGGACTGTCTTTTGATAATCGAAATATTTTTCTTAATTCTCAGCTTAAAATATTTGTTGGATAATGTTCACAGGCCTTAGACTGTCTTTGGGAAATGTTCTCGTAATATGTATGTAAACTGTTCGGTCTGTACCAAGTTATAGTTAAGAGGGAGAAGGAAGAGATGGAAAAGAAGTAGATAAATTGTGAATAATATAAATAGATTATTTTAGTGCATAAATTGCTATAAACTTCTATTAATGCTAAAAATAGAAATTATTTAAGTGTTCTTTAAAATATTTAACCATGCTTTATTATTTGAACTCAAGTTTCATTGGGCTGAAGTTGAAATATAATCAATAAAATAGGTCTCTTTAGAAGGTACATTAATGCTTCAAGTCAACAGTATATTAATTGTAAGTAGGTTCCATATTGATAGAGGAATGCTTACAGGAATGCAGATGAGATGGTGAGAGGACGAGTCCCAGGTTTATTCAGACAGCTTTGCTCCATGAATTGCTTCTCACCAAAAGAGTATGCTGCCTCTCATACAGCAGAAATGTGCAACCTTACAACTCCTGGGATGCATTGCCAATAATTCCCTTCATAGGACTTATTATCTTTGGTTCTGCCTGTATTTATAGATATAAAGTTGTCATTCCTGTGTCTCAAAATCTACTATCTGGAATGTGAAAGAAAAAAAACAAACATTTCAGATGTTCAGCCATTTCATTGTTCCTTAGTCATCTATAGCAGGGGAGAAAGTCATTGCTGAAAATAAACTGTAATCAATTTACTCCATTTTAACAATTACCAAATTTAAAAATTGTACCTTAAATCTAATATTTGAGACATAATTTCCATCTTAGATGTATCCTCAATTTGTAAAATTAACCCTGAGTGAAATATGTGTACTAAATCAATACTGCATCAAAACAAAAACATTGCTATAAACATGGGAGCCCAGGAGATAGTAATTAATTAGGAAATTAATGAAATTACTTCTAGTGACTTAAAGAAAAGGTTAAAAAAAGTGTATTTGCTGAGAAAAAATACTTTTTAGAACTTCAATAATAAAGAGTAGATCAAATTTTATTTTAATATAATTTAGAAAGATTGAAAAATAAATCCACTGATGTTCTATGGCAGAAAAAAATTTATACACTAATCAGTATTTAGAGACAGTAGAGAGTACTAATCATTAAAGAAATAATACCTAGAGAATATATGTTTGAAGCTTTCTGGAACTGATCAAATGTCTCTTGGGAATCCTTGCTGAAGAGTGATTTAAAAAAATAAAATAATGAAGGAAAGGCTTAAAAGAATAAATGATATTGTGTAGGAAGACATAGCTTGCTTCTCCCAATTCTTTTTCATAGTTTTTAATATCTCTTTTACACGAGATAATATGTAAATTGTCTAACAACAAGTTGGAACTCAAATGAATTCATTTTTACAGTTGTTTCATCATTTTCAGAGCCCTTTACTGTTTTTATTTAGAATAACAAGTTTAAGGATAGCTGTTTTTGTTTTCTTTTTTGGGAGGAGGGAGATACTGGGGATTGAACTTAGGGGTACTTGACCACTGAACAACATCCCCAGCCCTATTTTGTGTTTTATGAAGAGACAGAGTTGCTTAGGATAGCTGTTTTGTGATCTGCAAATCAGTTAATTAAAAGATGCTCAATGACTGGTTTACTCTGGTTATTAGATCACTGACACTTTTTTACGATATTGTTATAGAAACAATATACTCTGTCCATGCACCAAAATATTTATTTTCTAGCAATTTCTGAAAGCACATTATAAACAACTGTTTGAATTATTTTGAAAAATTATATGCTGCTGTTAAAACACAACGTTATAATTTTTAATATAAAATTGTGAATCTGGTATTATTCTGCTACTTTATCTAATCTTAACTTTTCTTTTTATTTTTTTTTCAATTTTCAGGCCCAACTTATTAATTCTGGAAACAAGTTCATAGGAATGTGAATTTCAGTAGTAGTCAAATTTTAGGCATAAGCTACAGAGAAAACAATTTGGTCCCTCTTCTCTCTTATCCGTTTCAGTCGCTGTGAAGATATGGGTCTTCTTTTGGTTATGATCTATCCACTTGATAATATGTGCTACTGTAATTTACTAGGCTATTACTCATTTTCATTTTATTTGTTAGCACAATGTGTGGGATGGTGATGGGGGAGGGATTCTGCTTAAGAGTAGCAGGGGTTCCTGGGGAGATGGTAGGGCTTCTTTCCCACTTACTCTCTCTCTCTCTCTGATTTTTTAATTTTTAAAGCTTTTTAAGTTGAATTTTGTGCTAGCAGCTGCATGTTTGAGCATGAATTCCTTGGTTCTCAGTGAAATAGCACATCCCTTAGGATAATGCTTTGAAGAGGAGATGACAGAAGTCCTGTTGGTTTGGCTTTGATGCAAATTACAGTCCGTGAATCCTTCCGTTCATGTCACATTTGTGAGTTGTCTTGCCTACATTTTCCTAGGATGAAGAAGAAAACTTATTTTAACCCCAAAGGAAAAATAAAAATACTAAGGTCAGTAAACACTGTTTTTTCTCCCCAGTAGAATTGTATAGAAGCTCTTAAATTGAACTCCATATGTATTTTCAGAAAATATTTTTTTCTGCTGTCCTAGTGAATTCTTTAAAACCTCAAACTTAATTCTGGGTGTCATAACAATGACTGAGAAAAATGTAAATAAAGGATGGATCTAGTCATTAGGCTAATCATGAATATTAATATTGGTTTGACATCATTCTTATGGGATTTAACAGAGAGCTTCTAGCAAAGTAACTGGCAGACATTTTAGAAGTTTAAATAAAGCGAGTGACAAAGGCCTTCTTGGCTGGAAAACGGCATCCATTCTCATCCATTCTTCCTCTTTTGTTTTTCTATTGTAGAGAATGGAGATTCTAAGCACTTAGCTTCCCAGCATCTAGCAAGGTTAATGGTGAGACAACTTTCTGGTAAGTGAGGCATAAATAAAATTCACTCAAAGGTATCTAGGAAAGCTTTTGATTTCCTTATAAAAGGGACAGACTGAAGGTTTGTGTGCCTTTAAAATTCATATATTGAAATCTTGACCCCCATGGTAATACCATGAGGCAATAGAAACATTAGGGGGTGGGAAGGTTTTAAGAGTGAAGCCCTCAGGATTGGAATTAATGTCCTTATAAAGAAGACCCCAGAAAGCTAGTTACTTACTTCTGTCATGTGAGGACAAAGAAAAAAGGTAGTATCTATAAGGAAATAGACCCTCACTAGACACCAAATCCGCTGGTGCCTTGATTTTGGACTTCTCAGCCTCTAGTAACAAATGTTTGTTGGTTAGAAGTCACTCACTTTATGTCATAGTAACCTAAATAGACTAAGGCAACTCTACTCTGTCACAGGAGCTGGTGACTGGGTGATGGCAGTTTCATGGGCAGTGAGAATTTACTGAAACAAAGAGAAACAGTTAAGGGTTTATTAGAGGGAGATATGCTGCAAGGGTACAGCAGGGACATGACAAAGATGTCTGCCTATGAACTGAGAAAAGATCTGGACTTACATGAGCTTCTGAGTTCTTTGTTTTCCTTTAGAGGGCTTTTTGCTAGGAGTAGTTAATGCTAAATGAGGGATGATTGACAGATTCTTGTGACTTATTCATAATGACTATAGCATATGCACCAAATACTCTTTCCTGGGCTTTACATTAGAAGCATGAAATGCAAGTACTATGTAAGTGGTTTTCAAGAGGGACTTTCCCTTCTTAGGTTACTATAGTGCAAACATGCTCCTCTGGATGGTTAGGTAATCTTTTGAACAGGATCTTGTTTACTCTTTGGGGAAATTTACTCTTCTGATAAATGCAAGGGGCAGGATGAAAGAGAGGTTCTTAGTATTACGTGGGCTCTGCTAATCAGGGTGAGGTGGAGCCCTGGGACAAGGTCCCTGATTTATCCTGCCTCATTCTTCTTCTGTTCTTTTATGCTTTTGACAGCATGCAGTGCTTGAAATTTCAGGATCCATTGTCTAATCACGAAAGCAAGGCCAAGTGATTAACAGAAAACTTGTGTTGATTTGTGTTGTAGACCTGGAGATGTGCCACCCACAAGTCCATTCAAAGAGGGAATGGCTGAGAGCTATAGAGACAGGCACAAGCAGACAGCCTTCAACCAGCCCTTCAGGGTCCAACTCAGCTGCCTAGAGCTGCCTAATGCAAGGCTACACTCTTTCATGCAGTTTATACCCTGTAGTAGATAAGGCCATTTCAGGTCAATACAGGTCACTCTGATAGGCATTGCTCACTTTAGAGTGCACTTCCAGGGAGGCTAAGGTTTTGTTTTTCATGTGCTGCAGTTTTCTCTGACTGATCCTCTTTATTGCCACTTTTCCTCATAGATGTAAATCACTACTAAGCATCTTACACCCCAAACTGAGCATCAGCATCTCTTTGAGAAACCCCAATTTGCAATAAGGAAAAAAAAAGATAATCATCAATCATCTACTTCAAATACCACAATTACTTGAAAAGTTTATAGTTACATGTTGCCAAATCATTCCTATTCTAGTGGGATAGTTCCAGAATTTTTTGCTTTAATTTAATTTTCACATGGAAGTAGTAGTATTTATATTATCTTAGAGTTCTAGAAAGAACATCAAACATCATTTGCTGCAAATTACTTAATATACTAATAAGAAATCTAAGACCCAGAAATACAGATGAACCTTTAAGTAGGTCCCAGTCAAAAGGAAAATCAAGAGACAATAGCAAACAATTCATTTACTGATTTATTCATTTTTAATATATTGTAACTTCATCAGTGTTTTCCCAGATTTTAAGCTATGGTTTAGAAAAGTTGTTCTCAAGTGTGATTTTAAACTAAAGCATTAATATCACCTGAGAAAGTGTTAGAAATTAAATGTAAATGTTCATGTCCTATCATGGATACATTGAGTTAGAAATTCTGTCAGGGAGGAAGTAAATCCTAATCTGTATTTTTAAAAGAGCTCTCAGTGATTCTGATGCATGGTGAAGTTAGGGGCCAATGGCTTAGAGAAGGATCTACTGCTGATTGGAGAAGAAAATTAGGTTCTAGTCTGAGATCACCTACAGAATGTTGACATGAGACTGCCACATCCTTGCACCTTAGTTTACTTACTGGTTAAAAGAAAGGATTGAAGCAAGGTGTGGTGGTACCCACCTGTTATCTTAGAGACTGAATATTGAGGCAGGAAGATTGCAAGTTTGAGGCTATTCTCAGCAGCTTAGCTAGACTCTAGCAACTTAATGAGATCGTGTCTCAAAATAAAAAATAAAAAGGGCTAGGTTTGGTGGGTGAACCTAGGTTCAATCCCTGGGTAAAAAAATCAAGTCAAAGTTGCTTTTAAAACATTTTTTAAGGTAATGGAGTTGCATTAATACGGGTTCTTCAGAGAAACTGAACTATTTAGCGTGTGTTTGGTGTGTGCACGTGTGTGCACATGTATGTATGTAGATAATTTAAGAAACTGATGATTGTGGAGGCTAGCAAATCCAATGTCTACACAGTGAGTAGGCAGGAGTGGCTAGACCTAAAGTCTCAAGACTTAAAGCACTCTAGAAGAAGATATCTCTCTTCCTCAGGGGGAGGGACCTCAGTCTGCATTCTCTTAAGGCTTTCCAATGATTAAATGAGATCCACCCACATTATAGAGAATAATCTGCTCTACTCAAAGTCTATTAATTTAAATATTAATCTTACTTAAAAATATCTTCACAGAAATATCCAGACCAGTGTTTGACAAAATTACTATTTGAGTACCAAGGCTTGGCCAAATTGACACACCATAATTATCCATCCCAGGATCCTTTGTTTCAGTGAATGAATCCTCATTCTGAAGTCCAGTATATAAAACAAGTAAAGGCTCCATGGTTAAGGCAGCACAGTTCTCTGAAATTTCTTACAATCAACATCTCCTTACTCCCACAACACTGTTTTCCATTAGTGGGCAAGTGACCCAGCAAAACCCATGTAGGTTTATTGATGCACCATTTAAAAACCACATCAATACCTACATGTGGCTCCTTCCATCTCTCAGGCACTAATTGATAAAGGAAGATATTCCAGGAAAGAACCTGAACACATTTCTTTTAGTCTAAATTTTAAAAAATCCAATTATATGTAACTTGACAAATAGTATAATGAACCCATGCTCATTGATGCTTCCCCTACCTAGTAGCATGTTTATTAAACAAAGCAATTATCATCTGCCCACCTACTTTATTCACAGTTCTTTTGCTCTGATAAATATTTCAAAAACTCATTTTATAAAAATATAGCTAAGGAAAATTTTCTTTCAGTTCATGAATGAATTGTTATAGATTTCAAACAAATGGGGTAAGAATTAGTAAAATTTCAAGTAATAATATAACATTTCTTCATAGTATGATAAATGCCAATGTTACAAACCCTTAAGTTAAAGCAAGTGCTTCAGATACAGGAATCGGTCACTGTGGGATTAACAGTAATGATTTCAGAAATAAAACACTCTAGTACTTTCATCTTAAAATAATTTTGTCTGTTTTATCTAAACTAATGCAAAAGGAACATCAAAATATCTGAGTGCCCATATGAAGAGAAAATTCTTCTGTCTAGGTATCAGATCTTTACTGCCTCTCACATGAGACTCTAAAGCACTATGAAGGTTAATCAAGAATCAAAAACTGAATTCAAATTAATTACATTCTTTTTGAAACATTTTTAGTGTAATAAAAATTGCTTTTTGTGTAGATGATTTTTATAAATTAAAGTTTGTTAGATGATGAAGTTAAGGTTCTGCCACAAACTTTACTGTGCAAGAACCTATATTCTCTGAGTGATGTATATATATGGGCATTTCATATATTGTCTCTAGTTATGTTACAAACTCTTTTCCTTTATTATGGGCAAAGAACAGAAATACAGAGATCATGATGTTATATCACATGATCAGAGTTTACAACTAGAGATCTAGAAACTGAGATTTGAACCTAGTTCTCCTATTGAGTTTTTGGGAGTGGTTCTGTCAAATAACAGTAATATGAGTGAAAGAAAAATCATACCTAGGCCTTGAAGGAAGATATAAAGTCTTAAAATTAGATGAAAGGGATTAGGTTACATTAAGATGGCAAATTGAACATGTTTGTCTCTCACATCTCCCCTCAAGTTTCCTTTCAATGACCGAAAATAAAACTTTAAAAGAATAAGCTTATGGGGGTTTCATTTCCAGGATGCTGGTGTGGGAAGCTGTGTGAACCAATTCTCAATGATATAAGAAAAACTGCTGAAATTATAAAATTAAATTGACCTAAGGATATCTAGCATTTGAACAAACATTTATTCAAGAAAAAAGAAACAGAAGTGGTTTGTTTTGTTTATTTGTTTGTTTGTTTTGGCTCAGTAAGAACAGTGAAAGATCCCGGCATTGGATTTATGACCCTCTCCTGTCTACTCACAAATCTCTGCTTAACAAAATTTCTACTTTGCTAGGTGTGATCAAGACGAAATGTCACCTTTTCTGTATAGCTCCCAATCAAGTTTTATAAAACCTTTCCAACAACCTTAGGTCATCAATATTTCTCATGTACTACTCCAAATGCAAGTTGAAGGTTAAATTCCTGAGGGAGCTGGATTAAGAGGTATGAGGCTCCTTTTTCCACCCTACCCTTATCCATAGGACAGAAGCTCTACCCAGGTACATCAAGCTGAGAATACTGACATTCTATTGTTTTGATCTCAGCTTACTCTTAAAGCAGAGGCCCCACGCTGTGAGAGAAAAGCTAAGACCAGAGGCTACCATGCTACCCAGAAGTTACTGTGCCACCCACAGCCCAGAGTAGTGACTCAGAAAAATTTCCCAGGGAGAAAGACAGTTTATTTAAAAATGAGTACTCTGAAGCTGTACTGAAAAGAACTGTTGTATTTGAAAAAGAGTTTGGGGAAGTCCAAGCCCAAAGATGCCCTCAAAAACAATAGTTCCTCCTCACGAGAACAACAACAAGTTAAACCAATGGCCATCTAATTTACCACAGATAATCAGAAAATTTCAAAAGAATCTACTAGGGCTGGGCAACGGTGGCACATGCCTTTAATCGCAGCAGCTTAAAAGGCTGAGGCAGGAGGATCCTGAGTTCCAAGCCAGACTCAGCAAAAGTGAGGCGCTAAACAACTCAGCGAGACCCAGTCTCTAAATAAAATATAAAATAGGCCTGGCGATGTGGCACAGTGGTTGAGTGCCCCTGAGTTCAATCCCTGGTGTGGGGGGGATCTACTAGAGATGAAAACCTCTAAAGACTGGGCTCAGAAACTACCATTGTCTGAATTGAATGAGACTGCTGAACAATTGATGCCCTTTGGCACTGCTGAGAACAATAGAGCAATCAGCCAGTATATTTGGAGTCTACTGGGCAGGGCAGGGTGTAATACAAAATGAAGCAGATGGTTTAATAAGAGATCAGGGAAAGAAACAATCAAAGAGAGTCCTATTAAACTATTGTGATGCCAGGGTGAATGCACACATGCCCAAGGCTGCATTCTCAGAGGAGAGACACGAAAGACTTCACACTGTGAGAAAAATAGAAGTTTGCTAAAGTAGCCTAGTTAAGTCAAAACAAATACACCATCACAAAAACAAACTTCACTGAGAAGGGAGGGGAATCGATATCCAAAAGTCCTAAAATATACTATGCAAAACATCCCATATTTAACAAAAAGAAATTAGGAGACAGGCAGTATGTTGTACATCTATACACAAAAAAGCAGACAACAAAAACGGCTTATGAGAGGGCCCAAATATTAGATTTAACAGATAAAGACTTGAAAGTAATGATTATAAATGTGCTCAAGGATCCAAAGGAAGCCATGCTTCACTGATAAAGAAAAGTTATAGAAACACCACCTAACCAAACAATACAGAAAACATTAAAAGAACCAAATGGAAATTTTGTATATGAAAACTTCGGTACCTGAAATTAAAAATTCATTAAAGGGCTCAATAGTGATTTTGAGCTGACAGAGGAAAGAATAAGTAAACTTGAAGATAGATTGATAGAGATTATATAATCCAAATAATAGAGAAAATAGAATGAAGAAAAACGAATAGATTCTCTCGCAAACAGCGCTTTAATAATTCCTCAGAGGTGGATTGTCTTTAAATGCAAAAGTATATTCGATCACATCAATCATCAAACACAAACAATTAATGAAAAAATTGTCGGGGGTGCTGAAGCACCCCAACTAGCATTCAATTCACACTAATTACACACGACAAGAAAATCACACAATCTTAGGGCGACCGCGAGCCCCAAATACCTCTGATACCAGTGACTTCTCTTAGCTAAAGAGTGAATGTTGTTGTTGTCCAGTGGTTCTCTCTAGCCAATGGTTGGATGTCAGGGAATGGTGGAGTGGGTCAAGGGATGGACAGCAAGGCGGCCAGTCTCACTGATGTCATTGGAGCGAAGCTCCCTGATATGGCAGGACAAGCGGTTTACATACAGTTCCAAGTTGGTGCTCACTGTTATCACGCTCCAATGTTTCTCTGTCTGTAGATGATGGTCCTTATCAATTGTGTCCATGTAACTGAAAGCTCGGTCCCTGTCCCCAATGCCAATTAATGCCAACTTAATAATGAGGACACAGTTCTGAGAAAAATGAAAAAGAAGTTTATTGCTTTGCTAGCAAAGGAGAAACATAGGGACTCCTCTCCCAAAGGCTGTGAATCTCTCAATCGGGAGGGACAGGACAGGGGGGTTTTAAAGGATTACATTCCAAGTATGCTCTGGTAGTGGATTCCAGGGTGCACTGATGTGCATGTTAGTATTCAATTGTTAATTTGGGAGACATTTGCTTCCCAGATCCTCAGCAGTCATTTCCTTCCTGTAGTGGTTGTGTTTAAGGGCAGTTAACTAGGGGAAAAAAAGATAATGCTGTCTTCCTAATCCTGTTAGGGAGGGGGAGAGGGGAAGAAGAAAGAAAAAACATCTTTTTTTAAAAAAAATAAAACTTAGAGCAATGAGGGCTATATTCAGAAGGTGAAGCGACTACTGTTACGTCCAAACATGACTAAGCATGCCTGTGGCTGCTATTCCTTATGGCCAGCAACTTAGTGAGTCCCAGCATGTCTATGGCAGATGCTCCTTACAGATTCTCACATAAATGTGAGGTACATTTAGATGCACCAAATGTATAATTAAAATCTCAGAAAAAGAAAGAGAAATCAATAGAAGAATCATATGATGAAACAATGTCCAAAGACCACAAATGCTTGCCAAGAGACATGAATTTACACATTCAGGAAATTCAACAAACTCAAAATAGAAGAAATGAAGGAGATGTACACCTAGACATGTTGTGTTAAACAAATGGTGGAAACTAAAAACAAAGAGAAAAATCTTAGGAGCATCAAGAAAAATGATTTATCATATACTAAGAATCCCTGACAGGATTTACTGTCAACTTCTCTTCAGAAGCAATGGAACAAAACTATCTTGCAAAAATGAAGAGAAAGTAAAGGTATTACCAGATAAACAAAACCGGAGAGAATCTGTTGCTAGTAGACTAACTTTACTAGGTGCACAAAACAAATTCTTCAGGCTGAAAAGCAAGTAAGTAGAAATAGAATTGTAATCCTCAAGAAAACTGGAAAGCACCAGTGAGGGCAATTACGCAAGCATATAAATGCATGTTTTTCTTTTTTCACTCTTAACTGATTTAAAAAGCAAATGTATGAAACAATGGAGATAGATAGATGATGACTGATTGATAGGTAGATAGAGATAGGGATTTTTTTTTTATTGGTCCAATAGCAAAAAAGTGTCTGGGAGCAGAATTATATGGAAGTTAAGGAAATGGTACCAGATAGAAATGACCAATAAGAAGTTAAATATAACAAGCTCTAAAATATACATTGGCTTTCTTTTCTTGATGACTCTCAATGACATAACATTATAGAAAGCAATAATTATAATATCTCTGGGTCTGATGTGTATGTGTGTGTATGTATATGTATATGTAAATATGGGGAAGAAGCGGTAGAGTTACATAGAAATAACACTTCTAGATCTCAGTATACCTGTATCTCTGGAATTAGCATAAACCAAGGTGAATTCTGGTAAGTTAAGATGTAATTAATCCCTGGGGCAACTACTAAGAAACAAGTAAAAAATTAAAAGGAAAATTCCTAAAGTAATTGTTGTACTATAATTTGGACCTTAAATGTCCCCCAAAAGTCTGTGTGGTAAAGCCTTAGTTTCCACAGAGTCACTATTAAAAGATGGTAGAACTTTTAAGAGGCAGACCTAATAGGAGGTCTTTGGGTCACTGGGGATATGTCTCTAAAGGGCATATGTGAAACCATCCCCTTCTTCTTTTTCATTTTCCAGTAAGAGATGAACAGTTTTGCTTTGTCGCAGACTCCCACCGTGATAGGTCACCCCAGTCACAAAGCAATAGGACCATCTAATCAAAATAATCTTTCTCTTCCTAAGTTGGTTATCCCAAGCTTTGTTATAGTGACAGAAAACTGGCTAACAGAAAGTATTATACTAATTCAGAAGTAAGCAGCAGAAAAGAAATTAAACAATGACATGAGACAAAACAAAAAGTAAAAATGGCAGATGTAAATCAACTTTATTAAATATGAATGAAGTAACCAATCCAAACAAAAGGCAGAGGTTCTGGATAAAATATAAAACAAGATCTGACTATATGTTCTCTACAGGAAAAACAGTTTATATTTAATGGTACTAATAGGTGTAAGGCAAAGGGTGAAAACAATCTTCATCATGTAAAGAAGTCCCATATAAAGCTGGGGTGAATATACTAATATCAAATGAAATAGACTTTAAAATAAGTTGATTAAGCCGGGCGCGGTGGCTCACGCTTGGAATCCCAGCACTTTGGGAGGCTGAGACAGGAGAATCGCAAGTTCAAAGCCAGTCTCAGCAACAGCGAGGCACTAAGCAACTCAGTGAGACCCTGTCTCTACATAAAACACAAAATAGGGCTGGGGATGTGGCTCAGTGGTCAAGTATCCCTGAGTTCAATCCCCAGTACCAAAAAAAAAAAGTTGATTAGTTTTATTGGATTGATTTGATTTGATTGATTTGATTAAGTAAGGCTCAACATTTTCTTTTTTAAAATGCAATATAGTAGGGACAGCATGACTGATGAGAATTTCTGCTCTTCATATGTTATAGAGTGATGATAAGAATAACAGTGAGTACAGTGTTAACATTTAAAAAACAAACTGTACAGTACTAAGGAAATGTATTCATAGTATTGATATTATTTACAGTTTAAAATCCTTAATTAAACAGAAAAAAAATGATAAATAGCTTATTTTAATACTTCACCCTGATACAGCAAGTCTTACTTACATTTTCTGTGTCTAGAGAAACTTGAAAAAATGCATACCTTTTTACATCACTTAAGAATGACTTAAGCTGTGTGTGGTGGTGCATGCTTTTAATCCCAGAGGCTTGGCTCAGTTTTGGAGGCTGAGGCAGGAGGATTGCAAATTCAAGGCCAGCATCAGTAATTTAGCAAGGCTCTAAGCAATTTGGCAAGACTCTTTCTCAAAATAAATAAAAAAGGGCTGGAGATGTAGTTCAGTGGTTAAGTAGTACTAGGGTTCAATCCTTGGAGCCAAAAAGAAAAAGAAAAAAGAATGACTAAAGAATTTGTTGTGATATTGAAGATGAAGTCTCAGAATCAGTTCTCATGTTTGTAGGGAAACCATATCAAGTATTATTAAACTACTTTAAGACTCAATAATACTCAAATTTCCTCACTGTGTTTTGGCATTGATAGAATTTTGTAGCCAACCAGTTAACTTACAAATAAAGCAACATAAGAGTTTTTAAGTATAGAATGACAATATGGGAAAAGACTGCCTTGCTGCCCTTGGCTCTGACACTATTTGTAGTATGAAGAGCAAGGGCTTCTGAACACTCTCACAATTAGTATTTATAGCAACTGTAGACTCTGCCTTCACCTGAGTCTTGGCACCAAGCTCCAAGCCTTCCAAACATTTGAGCAAATAAAATGAGATACAGGATTTTGATCCTATTTCTGCTTCACACTATGCATGGCCAGAACTCTGAATCTCATCTGGGTGCTTCAGTTTACTCTTGGCACTAGAAGAAAGATGATTTTCTTGTCCCTTAGAAATTAAGAAGCCTATAGCCATGTATTCTGCTTGTCCCTTCCCTTGATAATCAATAAGAATCTCCCTGCTTTTCTGTCTACACTCCTTCTCCTATGATCTTTATAGATTCTCTTTAATGGAAAGTTTTCCATTAAAAATGTTATGCCCTCATTCATCTGTATAATTCTAAGATAGTCATCTTTTTTTGAAATTTTAAAAATTTTAGTATCATCTTACATTTGTGCTTTGTATTAAGTCTGAGGAAATGCAAAAGTGCATCTGATGACCTGTCATAAAACTTTATGAGATTTAGCAGTATAAAAGGAGAACAGGGTTTTGAATCATTGACTGATGTAAGACTTAGGTTGCTTAATTATAGGTGAATTACAAAAAATAAATGTAGCTGAATTAAATTCAGATCAGCATAAAATATATTTAAGACTTCATCATGTTTGAATTTTTAAAATAATTCTCGAAACTAATTATTAAATTATTCTAAATTGCAAACTCCAAACGTTCAGGATTTCACATTATTTGATCATTCATACATTAATTCACTCAAATACTGATTGAAATCATAAATGCTGTGGAAAGTATAAAGCTACATTAAATAGAGTTGCTGTTTCATAGGAGTTCTGAAATGAGGGACACACAGGAACCATGGTAGGTCACAGTTGCGTTTTGTTTGTATTAGAATGAATATTATTGTTTGAGTTGAACAAAGTAGCAAACAGCATATAAGGGATGAAGTTACCTTTCAAAATTATGAAAGCATTTTTTCTCAAGATGAACTCTGGGTAGGCTCTGCTTAATTTGTGCTACATTTTATTTTGGTGTGCACGAACCTTGAAGGCTGGTTGGTGAGAGTGCTCCCAGACAAGCCTTAGGCTACTTCTCTTGAGAACAATAATAATGCTGGGAATAATTACCTGGGGAAATAAACAATTGGCTCATTCTGAGAAATGCTGTAAAACAAAAAGAGATTATGAATATATAACCAAGTGTACACAATTATGTCCTCATTGGCCTTACAAAAATGAAATTAATTCTACTGCAATAGCTAAGGCACACAGGGAGGCTTCATTTACAAGAACTAAGAGCTCCATTATTAACTTCCCACCTAAACCTAAAACTTTAAGATTACTCAAAAATAGAAGTTTCCATAAGGAAGTAGTTCCTGTGATCCAGGGACCACCATATGTGGCTTACAAAATTGGGGGACGATTATGGTTCCTCCATAGAGAAGCTGAAGTAAACAGGCTGACTTTTCCATCCTCCACTGACCCTCCTTTACCTTATACCAGAATTTATGATGAAAATGGCAGACACGTGGTAAATACTAATGTTAAATGGGTTGATATACAAAGCTTGCCCTTTCTTAAGAGACTGGGACAATTTCATCCCTGGTGTTTGAAAAACAAGAAAAATAGAAATGACCTAATCAAGCAGCTAAATAGGAATATTATAAATAGGATATTATAGGATAAATAGGATATTATAGGAAATTACCTTGCAGACATTGCCTAAGAGAATATAAATAAAAATTAAACCTACTACTTGATAGACATAGTGAGAGACAAAAAATAGAATTCTGTACTTTTTTTCTTTATTTAGCATGATAACCTTTACTTATGCACACACTCTACCTCTCACCTTTGTATAACTTTAAGATTGTATCAGGTCAATAGAGTTATGAGGAAATTGTGTAGGACGCCAACAGGA
Source organism: Xerus rutilus (assembly GCA_028644305.1). Classification (NCBI taxonomy): domain Eukaryota; kingdom Metazoa; phylum Chordata; class Mammalia; order Rodentia; family Sciuridae; genus Xerus; species Xerus rutilus. The sequence goes on from CM053408.1 coordinate 49,796,370, forward strand.
AAAGTGAAAGAACATGTACAAAAACAAAATTCTTTGTAATAGAGTAAACACAGCTAGACATGGCAAAACAATGTTCTGGACTTCCTTATAGAAAGATATAAAAATAAACCTAATGGTCACTAGAGAGAGAGACCTTCTGATGCAGTAACTGAGTTCTATGGCACTGACTCAACACCTCCTTCAGGACCCCTGGACCGGCTGGGGCTGGACCTTTGGCAGCTGGTGCCAAGGGCTATCTTTGAGATGATTTCCTGGAGTTGTGGATATTAAGATGAGCCTCTTGACCTTGACATTTAGCTTATATAAAATATCTCCTCATCCAGGTAACTATCTCAATACTGGCTTCCCTTCTCTCAATATCCCCATGCAAGTAGTACTGTGATGCCACCCATCACAATGAGCCAATGGCCACATGCAGGGCTTCTACTACCAGGATATTATAGTCCATCTCCCTTCTAGCTTCCAAGTGTACCCAAGGATATACACATCTAAGTTGATTCTACTGAAGATCTCTGGATATTTCTGAGTCCAACTCATAGGTTGAGGTAAGATTCAAAGCTGAGACAAATATCCTGGCACCTGATAGACCTTTCCCACTTTTTCTCCTGTCTGTCCCCCATTCCCACATGTCAGGACTGGAAGAGCTGACTACAGGTGTTTGGGCTTTCCCTTCCTGTACTTCCTCCATTCCCTATGGTAGTAATATCATATCTTAAATGAAAGTACATTTTTCTTATATTTAAGAAAACAAAATTAATGATAAATCCCCCAGGCTAAAGCAATTTAAGACTCCCAACCCCATCTCTTCACAAAGGCAGCTTTCCAAGCTTATTGTCTCCCTGCAAAATCAAATCTGACACTGAAAGCTGAGAAATGGCTACTTGTTCTAGCTTGTATCTGTCTTTTCTCTGAAGCCTCAGAACCCATTGTTTTTAATGGGTGAGAATTTCACATGGTATAATGGCTTACAGAATATTGAAATTCATGTGAAAATGTTCCAGAAATATTTTTCTCTTCCAGTTTTATGGTGCTGGGGGTTGGAGGAAGTAGACAGGAGAGCCTGCTATGCTTTATCTTCCTTCTGCTGCACCTAGTCCTTTGTTGAGTTTAAATTGAGAGGTTCTGTCTGGAATAACTAACTGCTATATGTGAAAATTGCTTGTGAAGGCTATACAAATTCCATGTGATTTTTCAAAAACAATATGTTAGAATTTTAAAAAGCAGCATGAATTCATAATATAGTTATTTTATTATTTACATATACCCAGTATATTTGGATACATGAGAAATAGCATTAGAATTAGGCATGCAGAATTAAGGCATCCTGTAACATATGGGAGACTTGAGAATAGCTTTTTCAATGTCCTGCAATTCTAGAGAGTAATAAATAAAATTTATCCCCTCAGGAATTTTTCTCTGTTGCAAATTGGGATAAAGTGACAACTATCAAGCTTTGTAAATTACTGAATTGTTTACTGTATCTCAAACTAAATGTTACCTTAAAGTCACTCCTCTGGATTTGAACTAATGGAGATGCAAATGGGTGGAGAAAAATGTCCAGATGGATCTGAAAGGCAACCAAAAACCTGAAGTGAGGTAATTTAAGGTGGATGAAAGGCCCTTCTTTATTAACCATGCAGAGAAGAACATTGATCTACTTTATATAACATCAAAAACACACAGGTTTTTCACTTTACCTAAGAAGAAGAAAATGCAGTACATTGTATCATGAGAAAAGAACATTGAATTTTATTTCCACCTCCACAATAGATTCAGAGCATAACTAATCATCAATATAATTAAAAAAATAAATTAAATTGGTACAGACAATAGCATTTGGCATCATACTCTAGAAAATATTTAGTGAACACAGAGAAATTAATAATTGATAAAATAGAGGAATAATAAACTGTGTACCTCTGGAATAAAAAACCCTAATATTTTGGCAATATTCTGCTCATATTTAACAACGTTGCCTTTAATAAAAAAACATGAGTTGCCAACATGGAGCAATTAGGTCAGACAAACTAGGAATTAATTACTGTAGACAGGCCCATATGTCACAAAAGCATTGCACATGTTCTCCAAGCTTGAAGAGGGAAAGATTTATTCTGGGAAAGCTCTTGAGATAGTAAAAGGGACATTGCTACAAAAGTTCAAATCGAAAGTGACTTTGCAGAATTCAAATCATGAAACCATGAAGTTGGGTTAATTAAAAATTTGATGGATTTTTCTAGTTCCTATTAAATTACTTAAAATAATTCAAACACTACCTAAATGGTGTAGTTTCAACAGCCACAGTGGTTTTGTTAAGTGCAGGAGTCAAGTTGCAAGAAAGTGCTAGCCACTAATTCCCTTCATCCACATTTTTAAACCTGATAGAGAAAAATGATTATCAGCACATCATAATCCTTCAATTGAACGTGTATGATCTAGATTGAAGACATGGCCCTAAAGTTAGTTTCAACATAAAGATTATAAATCGCCCTCTGTACTTTTATTCATCGAATATTCTCCAGTGTCAACATATTAGTCCTTAAAAATCACCACCAATGCAAAGGGAAGCCAACATTTTTCCCTTAAACTAGACTTTAGTGAAACTGAAGTTGGTTACTTTGGACTAGAATCTCGCACAACTCTGATTTCTAATTTTATGAACCCATTTTCTGGAATACAGTTGAAATGTGAAGTATTTGAGATATTTCATATTCCAAAAGGTTCATATTTGGGGGAAAATATTTTAAAAAGACATTGCAAACCTACATATCTTCAGAGGACATAAGCAAGTAATGAAATTCTAACTCAGAATTATGAAAAAAATACAACCACAAATATAAGTAATGATGGGCAACACCTACAATAATGCTAGAGATGCAACGGGGTGGGGGGGACTGTGGAACACTGGAGGTCACTCTCTGATAGTTTTAAATTATTGTAATATTGGATATGATCCAGATCCTGATTTTGTGTAATAGTTTAACCACATTTCATGTATCACAATTAATTCAAACACCAAAATAAAGAACAAATTAAATCAAATGCATTGGAATAAACAAAAATATTTTAGGACTGAATTCAGTATGTCACCAAAGAAGTTGAGGCTTTGAATTTATGGACATAGAAGGTACTTTTTCTTATCTTTTAAAATGTTGCTGTTATTTTTACCTAGAAGAGTGGTTCTCAAATTTTAATTTGCATCAGAGTCACTTGAAAAGGGTTAAAATTCAGGATTCCTAGTCAAATTGGAATTTCAGATAAAGTATTTTTTAGTGTAAGTTATGTCCTAAATATTGCATGGGAGATACTTGTGCTGAAATACTACCCATAGTGTTGCTCTGAAATTCAAATTTAATTGGATGTCCTGCATTTCATTTGCTAAATTTGGCAACTTTAACTGGGCTCAGTGAATGGTGCTGTAATCCCAGCGGCTGGAGAGGCTGATAAAGGAGGATCGCAAGATCACCAGCCTCAGCAATTTAGCAAGGCCAAAGCAACTTAGGGAAACCCTGTCTCAAAATAAAAAATTCAAAAAGGGCTGGTTATAGGGCTCAGTGGTTAAGTGCCCCTGGGTTCAATCCCTGGTATCAATTAATGAATAAATCAATTAGGCAACTTTACAAACCTGTAAAACCTGTTAAGACACAAATGCTGACCCCATCCTAAGTGTTTTCAAAACAGTAGGTCTAGGGTAGGCCCCAAGATTTGGCATTTCTAATTCTTTTATAGATTTTGGTGCTATTGGTTGCAAGAACACACTTTGAGAACAAGCACCCTAAACAAATGTTAGACCAATTATCTTTTTTATTAACTTAAAGTTGTTTCCATTTTCTCTTTTAATCAAGCATTGGCTTACTATTTCAAATATATATTCTGTGACTTTTCCTAGTGACTGCAGAATAGTGTTAAATATGTACTTATGATTCTATCTTACTTTAGACTCAGAATAAACCACTTTCCCTTTCCTATTTGCAGTATTATCTAGTAGGATCTTTGCCCAGTACTTTTGTGTGTTCAAGCATTTAAATGCTTGACTAAAAAGTTTTAGCGAATCCATTTAGCCAAAAAAAGAGTGAGTTCCTTGAGAGAGTTGGGCATGACACCTGCTATCCCTGTACCATCATCTTTTTTTCCCCTGTTAAATGTAAATGAGATGTGTTAGTTGCATTTGAAGGGGTAGCAATACCCTCACATACGTGAATCGTGATTACATTAATCTGGCTATGCCATCGATCAAAACTTTTTCAGAAATATTATCACAAATCCACTTTGAAATTCATTTTGCAGAGTGTATGTTACTCCCATCTCTGTAAACATGTACATTTCATCATAAACTGCCTTGACACTGGCAGCCTCACACTTCATCCTAACCAGGTGTTTTTGCTGGCGTCCACACTGCATGAGGCCAATTTTAGTCCTTGGCAGGAGGGCAATAGCAATATTAAGCTTTTTTGCCTCTAAACATCTACATTATCATCACCATTGCAATCATGTTCCATTGTTGTTCATTTCGTTTATTCTTCCTGACTTGTTGCCACCCTAGATCCTGGCCTCTAACTAGGCCGTGGAATGTGTTCTGTACTCAATTTTGTCCTGACTTCTGCCTGGGACTCTGAGTTTTTGCCCCTGTTTTCTGGCCCATGTAATTATTTGCCTGTTTTCTCACCTCTGCCAATCCCACAGCTGGAGTCATTTATCCACCACCTGCAGCACATCTCAGGTTTTTATCACACAGCCCAGAACCAGAGTACCGTCCCTGAGCCTCCAGCCTCATAACCTGTTGCCATTCTGCCTGCTGTTCCACCTCCACCTGTGTGCAAACCTTCCAACTGCGCAGGCCATAAGCCTGCTCTGTCAACAAGCATGCCCACCTCCTACTGACTTCAGGACCTCTCCAAGAATCATCAGTCTTTGGAGGTGGCTACTCAGTGATTGCCACTGTATACATCTGATAACACCCTCTGCTGCCTTAATTTGGTCATATTCTGTTGTTGCTTTCCCAAACAATGTAAGCACATTCTCCACACAGCAGAATATTGCCTCCTAAAGAGGTAACACACTTAGAAGTGCAAAAGTAAACTGTTTACACTTAGCATACATGCCACATAAAAACAAAGAATGAGAAATAACTAACCATAATATAATTTGACCAATTCAGTTTTATAGTTATGAATGAAATATAGCTCATCTCTGGTGGAGTTCACAAGAGGAGGTTCTCTAGAATTTTTTAAGAAGATCACTGTTTTGGTCAGCTTTTTTGCCACTGTGACTAAAAAACTCAACCAACACAATTGTAGAGGAGGAAAAGTTTATTTGAGGGCTCACACTTTCAGAGGTCTCAATCCATAGACAGCAAGCTCCTTTCCTCAGGGCTCAAGGTGAAAGAGTATGGAAGAGGAAAGCAGCTCACATAATGGTCATGAAGCAGATATACTCCACTTGCCAGATACCAAATATATATACCTCAAAGGCATGCCCCCCCAATGACCCACTGCTAGCCACACCTCACCTGCCTTCATTTCACAGTAAATTAACCCCATCATAGAATTAACTCACTGATCGAATTAAGGCTCTCATAGCCCAATCATTTCTCCTCTAAACCTTCTTGCATTGTCTCACACATGAATTTTTGGGGGACACCTCACATTTAAACCATAATAGTCACAAACGTCCAAAATTATTCAAATTTTAGGACTGCATAAATAAGTTTAGATTTATAATGAATATATGAGTACAGAGCAGGGACAAATAAATTATCTGCCCCATACACTTGTTCCTTAAGTCTCAGACACATAAAAATTGGAGACAAGATATCAATAATGCTTTACACATTCAGTGATTCATTAAACTCAGTTATTTTCCATTATTAAAGTTCAGCCCAAACAACAAAGTTGCTTTTTCAAGGGAAGATGTAAGAATTCTCAGAAAGTACTTTATGAGTTCAACACAACTTCATGCTGACCTTAGAAACAACACATATTCGGAATTTCATGCTGCATCTGAATCTTTAGTGCATCTGGAATTATTCTTCCTACCAATTATTTGAGCTTCACATCCTCATGATAGATTTCTATGTCATTTTTAATGACTTCTTCCTAACTAGACTCTTAGCTCTTGACCACAAAAGCCATATGTTGTTTATTCTTTTGCCCTCTGCAAAATAATGCTTATAGATATGCTTGCAGAAATGATGGATACTCAATAAATGATATATGGCTGGTTAGATCCTAATTCTGGTACTAAAATATTTTTATTCTTCTTTGGGACCAAAGAAAGGTTTTTCTTGTGAATTGAATGAACGATTGGATTCCTACTTGTCCTGTAGTAGGATGCTTGCCAAATATCCCAGTTCCTCTGGGTCTCAGGCTCCTGTTTTCCTCTTCTCTATCCCCTGAGAAACTAGAATAGCCTTTTGGAATTCTAGCCCTCAAGGTTCCTATGCAACTTCCTCTGAAATGCTTAGTATACTATCACATCCCTTTGTTTACAGGAATGTGTTCACAGGAGAATGTCACTGATGTGTTAGCATCAGCAGAATCAGCAGACTGCTTGTCAGTCTTAGGTACTATGTTGGTTCTCTAGGGTTCCTAACAAATTACCACATAAGTGACCTAAACAGAAGTTTGTTATCTCACAGTTCTGGAGTTATAAATTTAAGGCCACAATGTTGCAGGATTGGTCCCTTCTGGAGGCTGTAAGAGAGAAGCTGTCAAGCTTGTCTCCTAACTTCTAGTAGTGTGCTGGCAATCTGCACATTCCTTGGATTATAGAAGACATAAGTACTCTCTACCTTCCCCTGCCTCTTTATAAGGATACCAGTCATATAAGATTGACCTCCATTATGAACTCATCTTAATTAATCACTCAATTTCCAAATAAGATCACATTTTGAGATGCTGGGAGTCAAGACATTCAGATATGAATTTGGGTGGGAAAACAACTCATGGCAGGTACTGTATACACTTTAACTTATTCAATTCTCATAACAACTCTGTGAGGTAAGTATATTCATCTGCATTAAATAAAACTGTCCCTGGGTTCTATCTAGCTAGAATTTTCAGGCAACTCTACCATGTCTGTGTTTGCAAAAAGCATTTTCTCTCATTCATAGAGCATCATAAATTCAGCTTCCTCAATAGAACCTCTCTCTGACTGAGGACTATGAACTTTTGTGGTTATATTTTTACTTGTTATTGGTTTTCTGGACTACACAATTGCTTTGCGTGCAAGGTTGTGGGCAACTAGGTGAAGAGATAAAGAAGAAATAATAATTCTTCCTAGGAAATCATGCCAGCTGACCTCAACTTTTTTTTTCTTTTGAGGTTACTTTTAATTGAGGGCCTATTTTACTTTGATAACGCCAGTTTTAAACTGTTCATGTGTTTTACAAGGAAAATAATTGTTATCTTACCTTTGAATAAACAGAAAATCTCTGATAAATTTATATTATCATGCATGTGTTATTGATATTGAATTTTTTTTCACAAAATCTGATTTAATAATGAGTTTACTCAAGTGACATTTGTGGAAGAACAGAAAATACTTTATTGTACATATGTCACTGTATTTTTTTCCCTGGGTCTAGCTCAATAATCTTTTGTAAGCAGATGATTTTTATAGAAAATTCTACTTTAATTTTACTTTGCTTCTTTATGTAATATTGAGAATATAAGAAACCAATATAAAATAAGCAAAGATCTGGTGAAACAATGTTTTATTATAGACTGAAAGATTTCATCACTAGCTGTTTAGGTTAATAACTGGAGTACAGAGACAGAAAACAATCATCTGCAAAGTGTAGTTTATGGCAAGAAATCTCCATGGACTGTTCTAGAAGATGGAGGTACAGAAGCTCCTTGACTTTTGATAAGGCTACATTATGAAAAACTCATTCTAAATTGAAAATATTGTAAATCAACCATGCTTTTAATACACTTAACCTACAAAACATCATGACGGAGCCTAGTCTACATTAAATATGCTCAAAACACTTCCATTGGCCTTCAGTTAGACAAAAAACATCTATCACAAAGTACATTTTATAATAACTGTTTAATATCTCATGAAATTTATGTGCTTAAAGGGAAAAATAAAATGTCCATATGTGTGTGTGTGTGTGTGTGTTTGTACCATTATAAAGTGAAAAAAATCTCAAGTTGGAACATTCTAGGCTGGAGATGATCCACAAGCAAAATTCCCTCTAACACAGAAATAAAGAGTACCAGCATAGCACATTCACATGCAAAGTCAGTTAGGTTAGAAACCACAGAGAGTTTCATCATCATCAATTTCTTTTTTGTGGGGGTGGGTATCAGGGATTGAATTCAGGGGCACTCAAACACTGAGCCATATCCACAGCCCTATTTAGTATTTTTTTTTTTTTTTTTTTTAGAGACAGAGTCTCACTGAGTTGCTTAGCATCTCACTTTTGCTGAGGCTGGCTTGAACTTGTGATCCTCCTGCCTCAACCTCCCAAGCCACTGGGATTACAGATAAGCACCACCATGCCTGGCTATCATAATTTCTGTGTAACAGATATTAGGAGTACAAACCTCACAGGCAAGAACATATCCATGTGAATAAGGAATAAAGTATCATGAACTAAGATGAAAAAAAAAACTGCAAATAAGTAGACTATCTTCTAGAATAGTTACAGTAGCTAGAGATGAAGAACTAGATATGAAATATCTTAGTATATAATAACAGCTATGTGTGAACTATCATAACAATGCATTAAAGCATAGAGTGATGGTAGAACTTCAAGCAGGTGTGTGGAAACAAAAGAAGAATAAAAATGAAGACAGTTGCCACCTGACTTGTGTTCAAGGGTTGACCCAGAAGATGAGAAAATGGTAATTAAAACTGAAACTACAGTGTCTTTTATTTATAATTTGGGATATCTACTGCATTTAAAATAACTATTGGTAAACCATATATTCTTTCTTTTACAACTTGGTTTTAGCTTTATTTTTAGTGAATTTTTTTTGTTTTATCAAAAGTCCAAATAAGAAGTCCCTGTATTGCTAAAAGAGTGATAATAAATCCTTCTAGTAATTTCTCAGGTGAGCCTGGCCTACTCTGATTACTCCTTACAGAATTGTTTCCAGATTAATCTATTTCCACATTTAAACAATAGCCATGATTCCTCTTGGCTCACATTTATTTCTCCTTTCACCTCATGCTCGGATGTAGCTATAGCTGGATTCCTGTGGGGTTTTTTGTTTTTTGTTTTTTTTTGTATCTTTCTCCTTAATGTACTTCATAGAGTATAATAAGTATTAACTAAGTGGTAGAGCTAGAAAATCCTTTGTAAGGATTGTAGTGAAATAATTCTTATAGAGGTGAAATTCAGTGTCCTTTGCTTTTCAAATTCTAAGCAATGAAGTGCTATCAGAAATTCATGTGGTCACTCTGAGCAGAGACCTGCACTGCTCCCTGTTGACCACTACCACCCCATGACTCAGATGCCTTCATTTACTGACCCACACAATCAATTAATACTTGGTTGAGTACCTCTTATATGCCAGGTAACGGGCATATAATGGTGACTAATAGGTATGGAGCCTGTACTCTGCACACACAGAGTTTATACAGACAAGTAGACAAGAAAATATAATCTATTTTTGCATTATGCTTTTAATTTTTACGTAAATGCTATGATGGGTATTTATGGCTTATTAACAGCTGACATAGCAAATATACTAAATTCAGATTTCGGAACCAAAACTGACTATCCATAAGAGAGATATCCAACCTCTAAAGTATATAAAAGCATAGTTAGGAGATACTTAGGCAATGGGGAGAAGAAAACGACAAGGGTGATTTCTTCTGTGGTCCCATTGAATCAGGTGTTCAAACACAGAGAGGCCAAACAGAATACACTGAGGAACTGGAACAAGGCTCATGAGATCAAGACTAGAGTGTGCAAAGGAGGGAACAGTGTCAAAGGATGATGCTGGGAAGTAGGGACCAGAGTACAAAGTTCTGTGCAAATTCGTATCCTAATCTGCTGTGTTCTGCAAAGGATATCACTGAGGCATTTAGGCTAGCTCAATTCAGTGATGAAGACGTTAGCCCGAAACCACTTGGCAGGAGAAGAGAAAGCGATTGCTTTTGCCTCTGTTTCTCTGCAAAGTCTGTATATTCTCTATGATTCCAGCTTCCCCAGGTCCCCTCAACCCTAGTCCTCACTCCTGACAAGTAAGTCTTTGCAATAGTTTCAGTTTCTTCCTGGAACACCTGTCTCTTGGCTCTGGTAACATCACATATGCTTTTGTCGACACCAATGTAGACTGGCAGGGGCTTCCTATTGTTGCTCCCCTAAATTTCTGATTGCCTCAGAATTCCTTGTTTCTTTTCATTTCTTTCCACCTGTTTGTAGCACCATATTTACTTTTCTCCTTTGACCTATCTTTGTGGAGCTTGTTTTCCTGAATGGAATCTTTGTGGTAAAGGAAACTGACAGGCTGTATTAAGGAGAACCAGAGGTTTTTTTTTGTTTTGTTTTGTTTTTTTCTGAAATAATTGATGACAAAGTATTTCAGATTGGGCATTACACTTAGTTGTGTAGTTACCACAGAGTACCACATTGCCTGAAGTGTGAAGAGTAGGGGGGCAAGACTAGTGACTAGGTAGGAGGCTCCTGTGAAAATCTCAGTGAGAGAGAGTAGCTGGTCTCTGTATTACCTGCAGTGGGCCTGGAGATGCATGAGTGACTTCCAGCCATAGAAGCGGGCAAGCTCTAGTTGTGATAAATTCCGAGAGGGTTGAGAAGGAAAAGAGATTCAAGGACGATACACAAGATTCCTATCTTACATTTGACTGAATGACAACACTATTCACTTAGATGGAAAATAAAGAAGAGCAGGCAGAAGGAAAGCAAGTGAAGAATTCCGTGTTACCATGCTGAGTTGTATGTTTTCATGGCATGTCAGGGTGGAGCTGTTCAATGGTACTGGGTATGCCAATCTGGATCTTAAGAGACATATCTGTACTGAAAGACAGGTGCAGGAGTTGCCATAGTGTAATCAAAGCCACAAACGTGGAAAATGTTGCTTTTGGAAATTTAAAGCAGTAGTACTTAACTTGGTTTGATCCCATAATTCTGTGATAATTTCCCCAGATTGATGCATGTAAGCAGGTTGTGATTCCATTGAAAAGGAAAAGAGCAGGCTAGGGGGGACCCTTCAAACATTGACAGTTTTAACCCTTTAGGCTGGACTGTCCATCTCTTTCATGAATGTCTATTTCTAATTCATTTATAACTGTCCATTTCTCTATCTCTTGGATCTTGTTTGCTGAGGGTTTTGCTTCTGGCCTAAGACAATAATGACCAACAGTCTTCTAAAAGCCCCTCCCTGGAAATTGAGGTAAAGCAGCTATACTGTGTTCCTCAGGACCTTCCCCAAACCCTTTACTCCTAAATATTTCCTTTGACCACTTATCATCAATGTGAAGTGAGTGGGCTAAGTCTTATGAGTAACTCTGTGGTTCTTCCAGTGTCTTGTCCTTCCCCAGAATTTTGGGAAAAACAGAGTCACAAAGTGGAAGATTCTGCTCTCAGAATCACTGTGCAGAGAGAGCTTCTCACTAACTAGAAACTTCCACTAGTTTGGATGTTTGCATGGAGGAAATATAAACCTTTATTGGTTGGGGAATATTTTTTTAGTTGTACCTTTTCAGATCTTTAGCTCACACCAACTAATACACTGCATTATCTTAGTTTCTTTTAAATTCAGCTTCATTCTGACTAGTCTTACTTCTGTGTATCTTTTAACACTTCCCAAGGGACAGGATCCAACTGGCTTTGTAAATTACCATCTGACAAAATATTCAACTCTGGGACAGATTTTCCTTCCAATCACCTGGTCCCTCTTATGTTCAGCTGTGAGTGACTGCCTTAAGGTTAATCACAGATTCTTGGAATTGATTCCGGCTGTGAGAACAGGGTCAGATGCAATGTGTTTATGCTCTTTCTGACCATTTTGCTGGGAAGAGTCACTGTTTGCCCCAGTTTTGGAGAGAAGGCCTGATTTATGCTCATTCATCCAGTATAATCACTGACTATCACCTTTTACTTTCTGAAGTGTCTCAGGTTGGAACATAACTTACACAATAATAGCTTTTTTCAAAAGAGGATCACCAACGTGTCTCCAGTGCTAAACAGATTCCTTTATGTTAAATCCATCTGTATCTACCACACTGATTCTTAAGTATCTCATAATTAAGTCAATTAAATATTTCCTGGACTTGGCCTCCTCATTTATCCAACTTCATTTTTCATGCTGTCTACTAGGATTCCATCCTTGTCATCTAGACAGTCAGCTTATTCTCCTGTGGGTCTCCTTCACCTTCCTTGGGCAACTACTTATCAGTGTGTTAGGTCAGATGGTGCTACCTCTTACCTCAACTCCAGGGTTAAGCCTATGATCCAGGCAATGCTGGTCAGAGGCTCAGATTTCCCTTGTCAATCTGATCTAATGAGATTTGGGCTCATAACCTAATAAGCATCAATTACAGCTATCCCTATAATTTTTGTTACAATAACAGAGAGAAAGAGTTGTTCCATATACTAGAGAGGAGGCAAGTTGGTAGAGAGACAGCTGGAAAGACAGAGCCAGATTGAGATTCCTGATAATGATGTCTAAATGAGTTCAAATTTCAGACAACTTATAGAACTTTTCAGTATTGAGCTCATAAATTCATTATTTTGCAATTTAAAAAAGTCATGATATATGGCTCTAATAGTCCTGATATATGCTTCTTTGAGCCATTTCCTTAAACTGAAATAATCCCTTTCATGCTTTTCCCAATCCAGCCTCCTTTCTTTGGGATAAGGTACAAGTACTCATCTGTCTTCAGAGATCCTTTTCTGACTAACCTCATCCCACTATAATCAGTCATTCACTCTGAGGAAATTAGCCTTTATATACAGTTCAAGCTGCAAAGCAATAGATGCTTGTTATTCTGTAGTAACCAGTAGCTCTGCTATTAGAGAGAGAATAGCAGCAGCATTCCATTATGCACTGCAGCCTATCTAGTAAATTGTAACAATGGAACTAATCAGTATAACACCAGTGTATATCAGAACTCTTTCATTTAAACATGACGGAAATTCAACCTGTACCAAGTTAATTAAGGAAGAATCCAGTGACTTGCATACCTGGGAAATGCTAGTGGAGAGTTCAGTGAGGGATGGAATTAAAGGTTAAAATGAAAACATGCTCTCTCTTTTTCCATCTCTCAGCTCTCCTGCCCCCTATATGTTTGCTTAATGTTACAAATAGGCTCTCCAACTAGTGAGGAATTTGGCTATGACTATCCTTTTAGTTTAGCCATTAAATGCAGTATGTCAAGTTAATTACCATCTATGAGTCCAAGGGTGGACTCTAATTGACCATCTCTGAGCTTGGGCCTGTCCTCGAAACAGTCACTGAGGCAAGGAGTATAGGATTCTCTCATTGGCAGGGGCTTGGCTAGTCCATATGGCTCCAGAGCCTTTGTACAAATGAGCAAATGAATTCCCCACTAGGTGGATGCAGCCCTGCAGGTGAACAGCTTGGCAAGCAGATGGAGCCTTTATGAAAATTACAAAAAGGTGACCTTTCTCCGGGCATATATGCCCCATGCCAATGTACACAGCTTGGGGAGAGAAGCATGGCTGGATTTCAGACTCCTCTCATTCTCTGGCCAACACCCTTGAGTACAACAAATTGCATAAGGCAGTTTGGCCACTGTGGATCACACGATCGCCCTTTGTTGGAGGCAGGTAATGAGGGTGGGTTGAGGCAGGCAGGGACAGTTACTGTAGATGGGTGGCACCAAAGGGGACAAAACAAAAAACTAAGAAGACCCACAACATATATTCACTTTGCCACACCACTGAGATATACTTTTCTCAATTATTTAATGCTTTTGTTTTTTTTTACTCATAGAACATTATCTAATACTGAAAAAAACAGAAAACGGTTAAGAACTATTTTTCAAGAGGGAATATGCAGACAGGCAACTTTTTTCTCTACTTTTAACCTAAAATTAACTAGTTTAAATTATAAATAATATAATCTTTAGTTATTTTCTTTTTATTTATGTTGTAATAACTAAATGCAGGGTGCGGTGATGCCTCCTTCTGCAGCCTGTTTTACTTTTTGCTTTGAGATTGTGTCAGTGTGAAGACTAATTCCAGTTTAGTTAACTGAAGAACAAGTTTCTAATACTCCATGAAGGAGATCTCAGACTCTTGCCTGAGCTCATCTATGTTAAAATCTGGGGCTTTAAAAAAGTTGCTTATTATGATAGCTATTATTGTCTGCATTCAAATTGCAGTAATAATAATAATAACATACTTGATTAACTATGATATTTTCCACCCCTAATTATATGACTTCCACATGTCAAGCTAAGTGATTTTAACTGGAAGTCAAGTTTTCCCCGACTGGAGAGTATGATTCTCTCCTTCTGTTTCACCAGCCAATTTGTTTTGTTTTCTTTCTTTTATATTGAGTATATCATCATTATCTCTTTCTCCTCTACTGGTCTTTCTGAAACAAAGATCTTTTCAGAGGAATAATATTTTTTATTATTACATTTATATTTTTTCTTGATTTTTAAAATGAGTATGAACACTATGGGAAAATGTCATTCTAAAATAGCTTTACTTTGGTTTCCTTACAAAATTATTTTTTTAGGTTTTTTTTCTAATTGAAACATTTGCTACTTTTTATCTTATTTTAATTGGCTGCACTATGTATTTTTGGTGCCATCTCCAAATCATGTCTTCTATTTCTTTTATGATTACATTAGCTCTGAAATGAAGGTATGAAACAAAATCTCAACAAATACAAAATAAATTACATATTAGTTCCATAAACTAAAGTAATCTCAAAGATCATCATCAAAATTATGTCAACTTATTGTAAAACAATACATCCTAGGGAGATACTAATCCTTGTATTGTTTAAAAATGTGAATCAACTAATACAGAAAAATGGGAGTGAAAAGTGTGGTAAAATAGACAAAAATATATCCACAAGGTGCTGCCTGCAAAAATACTTTACTTTGAATATTTACAAAGGAGCTTTTCCTGGTTGGAATCATATATGTCATGATATGCATTCTGTTGAGAATAATAATATAGATATAATAATAATGTGGTATATGAGACACAGGGTCATGATTAGTGCAGGAAGAGCCAATTCAGTATCTGTCACTCTGAGAACCAAACAGAAGAGACTATCACAACCTTGGAGGATCATTACTGAAATGCAGGAAAGTGCTCTTAAAGGAGTGAATGTTAGAAGAGCAAACCATTTGCCTAAAATATTTTCCAGAATCAAGATGAGCTATAATGCTTAAATGAATATAATGTAGAACATGGGCCTTTTGCAGTTATCTGCCTGCCATGGTGAGAAATGTGGTTTGAGGATAAAAAAAGGAACGCAGAACAATGTGACTGTTTGATGTTTGTATGGGCAAGATTTTTCCTTCTAACCTCAATTCTATATTTAAAATAAAATTTTAAATAACATCTTTCATAAATAGTTCATTAATTTATTTCAGTTGATCTGTTGCAAACTTATGCCCTTATGTCTACTAGTGTTTTATTGAACATAGTATTAAACTAATATATTGAGTTTCAAAATTTAAACAATCTCTAGACTGCAAAGTATAGAAACCATAGCTCCAAGAACATGAGAGGAAAACAATGGAATTCATTAATTCAGAAAAGTATGGAAGAATTTAATACCTAGTGTGAAATAAGGTCAGGAATGGCAGTTGTATAACAAAAATAAATCAAGTAGAGCCTCAGCTGCCTTTGTAACTGTTATTGAAATCATTTTCTCTAAAAGTAAGAAATATGATCAATTATAAGTTATGAATTTTATATAGTAAAAGTTTAACTGATTTTTCTCTGATTTGATATAAATTGCCATTGGACATCTTTGGCTCCAGTCAGAGATCCAGTCTGAGCCAAAGTGACTGAAGGCTGGTGCCATGTATGTCCATGGATGACCCTAGGTAAGGTGCAGCTGCAGGAAGAACAGATTTACTGTTCCTGGATGAACTGAGGCACTGGACTAAACACCATGGTAGTAAGAAATGGTCATACATTGTGATTGAAAAATGCTTCATGTTGAATCTATATGGTACTGAAAATAGGATCAGTTTCAAGTTCCTTTTTTTCCCTTAAAATCCTATGGAGGTACATTGTATTGCATATATTAAATAGGAAGTTAAATATAAAGTTTAAACTGAGACACTGAGGTACAACAAATTTCCCATGTTAAAGGAGCTGTGGAGATACTGAGTTGTGAGATAGATTGATGGCATTAGTCAACAGAAACATCCAAGAACTGCTTGAACCCTACTTTCACCCCTTAGGGTTTTATACCCAAGAATAAGAAGGGAGCAGGGAAAGAGAACTGGAAAAGAGACATTATTGGAGGGAGGTGCTATTATGTCCCATTTAATGACTTGCTGGGTGGAGAGTTTATCAGATAAAATATGGGACTTCCTTTTAAATTTGAATTTAGGTAAACAGTGAATATTTTTTCTATAAATATGTCTACCACATAATTTGTTCTTTATTTTAAATTAAAATTCTTTACTTTGTGTTTGCTAAATCTGGCCAGCCTAAGTGTGGAAGGATGCTACCTGCTAACTCACAGTCTAGTGTAAGGGCCTCCAAAAGGACCACTGAAAGAATGTGCACACACCACACTGGGGACATAGGCTAAGAAATTCAGGGAGGCTCTAGCAGCAGATGGTTATCCTTCCTCTGCAAGAGAAAAATGTACCTGGAGCATTAACCATGACAATAACATGAGCCACATCAAAGTGACCGCAGAAGGTAGCCTTCTTGATTCCTGCCCAAAGAGGCAAGGAATATGTGGGATTGTGGGAATGGACTACTGGAAAGCCAGGGACTATGGCAGGACAGATTGTATGGTTCATCCACACTGCTGATAATGTTCCACAAAAGCAGTTACGAGACCAAGATGTGAATCAAACTCATGACAAACCAAAGAATGTAAACACATCTTACCATATGCCAATTAATAGGAATATTTTGTATTTCATCTTCTCTGAAATCTAAAAAGCTAGGTGTCTGGGGTGGTATTAACAACAGAACAAGGGGAAGAATGCTAATCATACACCTTTGCCAAAAAAGAGACAGTTTACTTGCTACTTATAAATACTGGTGGATGGGGGATGAGATGGTTGAGGGTTGCAGGGACAAGTGGCAAAGAATTTTACTTTTTATAGAATCATTAAGATGTAAGCTATTGTATGAAAAATTCTTACTATATAATTTCAAGTGTTTTGTGGGGGTTAATTCACAATAGAATGTTTTTATAAAAAATAACTATAAAAAAAGTACCTGAGTAAATTTTGAAAGCACCATGAGAGTCCATAGCTGGTATAAGTTGTATTTCCTTAGTTATGTTTGTTCGTTCTACCAGTTATGTGTGTGTTTACTATATTTTTTATTTATATTGTAGAAGTCTATAAAATGGCATTAGTATTTGACTTCTTTTTGGTAACACTAAAACACTTTTTTGGGTAACATCAAAATAACTACTTTATATAAAAATGATAGCTTTCTTATTTATTTTTATTATACACATCTAATCTGTCACTTTTGTCTTCAATTAATTTTTTAAATGAATGGTAAAAAATACTGTTCTATTGAAGAAATGGCTTTAGAATTTTCTTTTCTAATAAGAGTCTAGAATATGTTTTCAAGTAGACTAGGAACTGATGCCACCATAATCAACAGAACACATTGTGTAAAATAAATTGCACACCATTTCCAACAATAGTTCTGGCACTATTTCTTAAGAAATGAGTTTTCGAGTAGCAGGCTATCTTTGAAAATCACTTTTGGTGAACTTTTACTGACAGAGATGCGTTGCTCTTTGCCTTCTCTTTCCTCTGCGTCTCTATGCTATGATAAAGCCCATTTCAATAAAGTCAGCTGATCTCAGGCTTGAGGTACACTTCAAAAACACATAGAAAAAAAATGAGTTGTTTCAGAGCTAAAGAAGGGGCACATCTTTACATAGAACTCTTATAATTGTTTAGTGGAAAATGCAGGCTTAGAAAGCATTAGTTCAGTGGAATTTGAATGCATCCTAAGGTTTCATAGTATTTTAATCTTATGTAAATCAGGGAAATTTTACAAGAAGAGCTACATCTAAATTAGAACCATTTAACAAACAAACAAAGCAACATAAAAGCAGTATACCTGGAGTTAATACCTATTGTATGATGAAAATACATACAATTATTATTCATGTGATATCATGATTGGCCTTTTGAGATTATATATTCAGAATTTAAATATATTTGTACTTAGGTTTGTTTTCAAGATATTAATAGTAGTCAGAGAAAATAAGGTTTTAAGATGATCCATTTTCCTGAAATTGTCTCACAAATACACTAAAATTATAAGTTTAAATGAAAAAATTAGTCACCTTAAAATATGCATAAAGTTGGGCACAATGGCACATGCATATATAGACCTAGCTATTTGTGAGGCTGAGGCAAGAACACAAGTTTGAAACCAGCCCAGGCAATTCAGCATGACGTTGTCTCAAAATAAGCAAATAAAATAAAATTCAAAATAAAATAAGGGTTGGGATGTGGCTAAGTGGTAGAGTGCTTGCCTAGCATGTGTGAGGCCCTGGACTAACCCCCAGTACTGTAAAATGAACATGAATGTGTATAGAAATATGTCTTTGAATTCACAATGACTCCTTCATTCTTATTCCTGGTAGAGAATGGATTGGGGCCACATTCATCACACATGAAACAGGAAACTTTTAGAATCGACTTTTAGTGGAGGAGAACTATACTTTTAACTTATCACAGTGGAAATAACTGCTGCTCTATTTGCTGTAAGTCCCACTGCAAAGATGATGTCAAACACTCGATGTAGCATTTCCTAGTCATAAGCAATGCCCTATAACCTTTTTTAAATAAGTCATTTTTTAAGCTCTTATATATTCCTTGGCTTAATGTTATGTCAAGCCTTCCAGCACAACAGTCTTCCTACTGAGACTGTTTCAATTTCAAGAGTAAGAATGGCAGAACTGTGATTAGCCAGGCATTTTGTGCTGGTTTAAGGGGCCTCTACGATATGTTCTAGACCTGAGTTTCATTTGGTCGTAGGTTATATAATTATAGAAATTATGCAGCAGTAAGTTAAAGTTGAGAAGCTAATTTATCTAAAAATATAGAAATATAACTTTCCTATTTTAAGGAATGCCATGGGCGATTTTTATATATTGATAAACGAGTAACTAAATGCAATCTGAGATATGGTAGAGATGTTCATGAATTTACACTAATTTAAATGGGAAGATTTTAATGCCCATAGAAACCAGCATAAAAAGCTTGCAGTGCAGTTTTTCCATTTCTTCATCTCAGGGAATAAATTTCTTGAATCCAAGAAATGGAACAAAATTCTCTACTTGACTCTTCTACAGAAAGGAGTTCCTAATGGCTCCAATTTTAAAGCCTCTGAGAACTCCCTTTCCATGACAGATACCTGCTGGTTTACTTCATGGTAAGTAGGTAAGTAGGGCATATGTTTAAAGGTATGGGATCTTGATTAGTTTTAAAAAGGTAAAATAATTGACTGATATAATTTCCCAGTTTCTAACTGCCTGGCACACAGTACTCATGTACAAGGCTTAAGTTTATCAAATCATAAAGCTAGCAGCAGTGACTACCTTTTTCCTAATTATGTGAATCAACAGCTAAACCTAACCAATGTTCCACAATCCTGACAAAACACTCTTGAGTACCAGTTCTACCAAACCCAAAATATTGCATTATTATATCAAGACTTATTTTCCCTATTCAATCATAGGATAATGACATGGTTAAATTGACAAATACTTTTTTCAATACTTTCATTTGATGGATGAGTTAAGTGAGGCTCTGAGAGAGTATATGGTTAGATACTAAACATGTAGGTTTTCTTCAGTTTATATCTTCATTATGATAATAAAAGATAAAATATATTTTTCTACCATTGATTTACCACTAATAAAGTGTCTTTCTCTGTAGACCATACATACATAATTTAACTTACATGGATTTTAACTATAATACAGAGAAAACATTCTAATTAAAAATTTTCTGGAAAGGACACTTGGATACTGACCTCATTTTGAAGCAAGTAAACAACATGATGACACATGGATTGTATTATATAACTCTGGTAGCAGCTTACTTTCTGACATTGGAAAGGTTTTCTAGATTCTCTATACTTCATGTTTCCTAAATTGTGTAATTTATTTTTATAATATTTAATATGTATTGAAAATCAAATGTATCCATGTACTCTTTCATACACACTAGTGTAGTTAAAATAATTGCACAGATTAGGAGGCACAATTACTATTTTACAGAAGAAGCTAAAGATTAGGAACTGCAAATGACTTGCCAAAATAAAACAACAAATAATAGGCAGTTCTGATCTTAGTCCATGCTCCATAGCCCTAGAGTATTTGCCTTTTTATTTTATTATACTGCCTCCAGTCTACACCAAGTGCCAAGATCATGAGTCACTCTTTTTAGAGAATATTCTATTTTGTACATTTTTATTTCCATTCATTGCCATGAAGGAACAACAGTAGTAAATATTCACTGATTGTATGCCCATATACTTCAAGTGTCATATGCTATTTATAGAAAACGAGAAAAATGTGGTATCATGACACTAGTTTTTCTCCCTTTTGTTGAACTTTATTTTGCTGGATAAGAAACAAGAAATCATGAACTGACTGATATTCAATAAAGATGATGTACAATGAAGGCATCATGGCATTGGATTCCCGGATGTGGATTCTCAGCCTGATTCTCATCTGAGCTTCTCCAGTCACAAGCAGCGTCATCTGGAGAGGATCTCTCAGGGCCTTGGAGTCCTCTTAGGGAAGGACTTGCCCAACCTACCATACAGGATGATTATGAGGATCAAGTGCTTATGATTTACGTGAAAGTACAACTGAAACAAAAGTGAAAGTGGGTAACAAATAATTTAAAGATTAAACTTTCAGTGACTTCAGGAATGATCATTCATGTTAGTGCTGCATTGTAAAGATTATGTGAGATGTTCTTTACATCTGAAGGATGAGGATGATTTTTTACAGGAAGAACATTAACAATGTATATGTCATTCTTGCCCTGAAAACTGCTTTGATTTTGCTGAAAAGCAGCTAGTAATAAAAATTGCTGCATTCTATGATGGCTCAGGTCAAGACTATACAATTTTGAACTTTGATCCAAGAGATATTGTACAGAAATGCAGTACCTTGCAAATAAAGGGACCAGACATTTCCTGAGTTGTATCTGTGTAATAAGGGATAAGCATCTGCAGCCAGAATTTTATAGAGAAAGTCCTGAAAGAGAAAAGATCTTCTTAAATTTCAGCACTGCATAGAGCAGTTATTGAAGAAGGGTGGAATAAAGAATCCCAGAAATTGGTATTAAAAGTTTTACCACTGCAGTGAGTACACCGGAGAGTTATTCTGGACAACAGAAGATTCAACAATGAAAAATGGGGATATAAATATACCAAAAGAGAGAGAGATACTTCAAACATTCCTGTTTAAAATGTCCTGCTAATTCAAGAAAGAAGAAACAGGAAATCAATATAAATGCCAAATTAAATACTATTTGTAGCTTGTTGGCTATATATTTATGCTTGAGTTCATAATTGTTTATTAAAGAGCATATAGTTTTTATTCCACAATGTGCCTTCAGTTATAGCTGACTATTTATGAGGTCTTGGATTTAAAGAAAATCAAACACCATTAAAATAGTCATGTATTGGGTGCAACCCAATAGATAATTTTAGACAAGAGCATGGTACCCAAATCAATAAACAGTAACCCTCCCATTACAGAATGATAATTTAATTACCTCTTCTATGTCTCATATTAAGAAAGTGCTTTGAAAGTTGTTACTATTGATCACATACAATTAAGGAGCATTTGAGTTATCTTCATTTAGTCTTATCGCATCTCTTATGGGGGAAAGGTACAATTATTCAAAGCCATTTACTGATGAAGAAGTTGAGGTTTTATGGATTCTATCACTTGCCCAAGATCATTTGACTAGCAAGAAGCATGCAAGGGTTTGAACCAGTCAGCAGCTCCAGAATGTAGGCTATTGATACTGACTGCATGGTTGGATTTCTTATTATTCTTATCTTGTACATGGAAAAGAGTAAATGCTTTTTTATTTTTTAGATGAACGTAGAGTTCTGGGCATAGTGCCAGAACTTGGTTTTCAGCAATGCCTCCATTCCCCTTACTCAGACAGCTTCTTTTTCTTTCTGAGCTATTGATGAGAAAGAACATTGTCTTTGGTTTTATAGCTGGTGAACATTGAATAAGATATTCGCAGTTATAGACTTGGGCTTTGTCACTGGATGAAAAGGATCCCAGCCACAATAGTCAAGTATGTGAACACTTCTCGCAGTCCTGTCATCTATCAAGTCAAGTGGTGATTTGTTCAGATTTTTTTAGGATTTCCATAAGACTCAGCTAGGAAATGCACAGGCTGGTATCAGTCAATATCAAACTTCCAGACAGAAATATCCTGAGTGCTTTAGGCCACACTCTTCCTTGCTAACTGTGCCTCTTCCTAATGCTGAACATTCTTCAAAATAAAAAATGTAAAAAAGAAAATTAAAATTATGTTATTTGAACATACTAATTGAAGTCTATTGATTCTCTAGTGAATAGAAAAACCTAGGTGGTTTACTTTAAAATTCTGATACTCTTTTAGGCTGGAAATGAACTTCACAAGGGCTATTGATTCATTCATTCATCAAGACACGTTGTTAGAAGCTAAAGCCTCATTCTCAGACTTTACTATGCTCCTGCTGTTCTCCTTAAGACAGACACTTCTCTGTAGCTTTCTAGGGTTATCTTTCTAGGATTATCCACTAAATGTGGGTGTAGATTGGGATCTGGTGTTCTTATTGACATCCTTACTTCATTCACAACTTAGACACAACCAACTCCCTCACCGTGCTTCCAAATCCAAGAAAAGCACCCTGTTCATTTTGAAAGTTTTATCATCAACAGAAATTGATAAGATGTCTTGGACTAAGACAGTGCTCACTATAGATGAAAAGATGAAACCAGATTAAAAGAAGCCAGGCGTGGTGGTGCAAACCTGTAATCCCAGCACTTAGGGAGGCTGAGACAGTAAAATCGCGAGTTCAAAGCCAGCCTCAGCAATGGCGAGGCACTAAGCAGCTCAGTGAGACTCTGTCTCTACATAAAACACAAAATAGGGCTGGAGATGTGGCTCAGTGGTCCAGTGCCCCTGAGTTCAATCTCCAGTACCAAAAAAAAAAAAAAAAAAAATCCTATCCCTTAGGACAAGCCTAACATTATGCACCAGATTTAGTCAACTCTGTCTCCTTGTCAACTGCTCTCTGTTTGAATTTACAAAATTATCTCCACCCCAATCACTGGTCTCTTTTGATTATCCCATTTTATTTCTTTCATATCATCACTACAATCTGAACATATCCAGCCCATTTATTGGTTTACTTGTTATCTGTCTCCCATGAAATTAAGAGGTCTTGGTCAAAAACTGTTTATACCATGTAGCAACTGTGTAAATTTAGCAAATTTTCTAGCATAACTAAGCCTCAACTTGAACATCTGTACAACTGAATAATAATTATCATAAAGATTAAAACAATAATGTAAATAAAAGTTATGAACACTGGATGGTTTGTATTCAAGACCATTTTTCACTTTCCTCTATTTTCACTATAGTCACCATAATCTCTGAAGTAGCTGCCTCTCACTCTGCCCAGCTATGTTCTATTTTCATATAAAGCTTCTTTCTAAACATAAATAAAATCACATCAGCTTCTGACTTAGAATACTGGTGTCTCACTTAGAAGGAATTTTTAGACTCCTTAAATTGGCTTACAGGACCCTGCAGGATCTGGCTATTACCTATCTTTGAGACTTTTTTTAATGCCATCCTCTTCTTGCCATGATGACCTCATATCCATTCCTCAACCTAAAAAGCCCCTTCTCAGTTTTTTCCATGTGATTTTTATTGCCTCCCATTTTATTGCTGGCTATTTGAGGGTATACAGAAATACAACAGACAGATTTATTTTGAAAATCCGATATAAAGATGAACTAAGTCTACCAATGGATGAACAAAATAGAGTGGAAGAAAAGAGAAAGAATTAATGAATTAAAAGAAACATCTGATAAATATACCATTATAAGGAAAATAAATGGAAAATTTGAAGAAGCTGTTGAAGTATCATGCATAGAATGAGAATCTCTCTATAGTTCTGAGCAGAATATAAACATAAATTCAGAGTTGAGTACAGTGGCCTGAACCTGTAGTCTCAGCTACTCAGAAGTCTAAGGCAGGAAGATCATGTAAACCCAGGAGTTTAAGGCCAGTCTGGGCAACACAGTGAGATCCTATGTGTAAACAAAAAAACAAATAAATAAGAAAAGTAAAAATCACA
This sequence comes from Xerus rutilus, assembly GCA_028644305.1. Lineage (NCBI taxonomy): Eukaryota > Metazoa > Chordata > Mammalia > Rodentia > Sciuridae > Xerus > Xerus rutilus. Next base: position 49,820,899 of record CM053408.1, read on the forward strand.
CTTATATACATTTTAATGATGCTTTAAAGAACCTCAAAGGTGAAAGCAAATCTTGAAGTCACCAGAGACAATAGACAAATCATCTTCTGGAACCAACAATTAGACAGAAAGCAGTTATATTATTGCCAAGAGCAGATGCCAGAAGATAATGGAACAGATCATATTTTCAATGGAGTTTTGGGAAAAAAAATTAAGTGATCATTAATGAGTAAAAACCTTTTGATACATAGACAGATTTTCCTTCCTTCCTCCCTCCTTCCCTCTCGTCACCACTCCCTCTCTGTCTCTTTTGCTCTCTCTTTCTTTCTTTATTCTAATTAAGTATATGTGACAGCAGAATGCATTTTGATTCATTGTACACAAATGGAACACAACTTTTCATTTCTCTGGTTGTACACAATGTACAGTTGCACCATACGTGCAGTCATACATGTACTTAGGCAATGATGTCCATCTCACTCCACTATCTTTTCTGCCCTGATGTCCCTTCCCCCCATTTGACCAAAGTTGCTGCATTCTTCCCATGCCCCGCCCCCCATTATGAATCAGCATCCACTTATCAGAGAGAACATTCGGCCTTTGTATTTTGGGATTGGCTTAAGTCACTTAGCAGGATATTCTCTAACTCCATTCATTTACCTGCAAATGTCATAACTTTATTCTTTTTTAATGCTCAGTAATATTCTATTGTGTATATATACCACAGTTTCTTTATCCATTCGTCTATTGAAGGGCATCTAAGTTGGTTCCACAGTTTAGCTATTACCAAAAAACAACCCAATCAATAAATGGGCTAAAGAGCTGAACAGACACTTCTCAGAAGAAGATATAGAATTGATCAACAAATATATAAAAAAAAATCAACATCTCTAGTTAATTAGAGAAGTTCAAATCAAAACTACTCTAAGATTTCACCTCACATCAGTTAGAATGGCAGTTATCAAGAATACAAACAAAAATAAGTATTGATGAGGATGCACGGGAAAAGGCACACTCATACATTGCTGATGGGACACCAAATTGGTGCAACCAATGTGGAAAGCAGTATGGAGAGTCCTTATACTACTTGGAATGGAACCATTTGACCCAGCTATCCCACTCCTCCATCTATACCCAAAGGACTTTAAAACAGCATACTACAGTGACAAGGCCACTTCAATGTTTATAGCAACTCGCTCTTTCTCTCTCTCTCTCTCTCTCTTTCATTTTTTCTTCCTTCTAGGGATTGAACCAAAGGCCTTGCACATATTAGGCAAATTCTCTACACTTAGCCATACCCCCATCCCACACACAGGTTTTAATTGACAAATGTAGCAAAAGACTTATTTCAGAAAAAAAGAACAAATGGAATCTCAAGAAAGGAGTGGATTTCACACATAAGTGGGTAGACAAATAATTGATTACAAAACGATGCTGACAACTATTACTATAGTCTTCAAAAATAAATAAGAACAGACTGAAAGTAGCTAAAATCAAGGTACAAATTTAAAAAATGCAAATTAAAACTATAGTAATATTGCAGTTTCTCCTGTCAGAATGAGCAAAGATTTGATGTTATACTGTGGTGGCCAACATTTATGAAAGCATTCACTTTTATATAGTGCTAGTGGGATATAAATGAGAACAGTTTTTGTAGGAGATTACTGTTCCAATTTAAAATGTACATGCTCTCTATATCTGCTCCACTGCCTTATTTTTTCACATAGCATTTATTATTGTCTAAAATTATGCTAGTTATCTATTTGCTTATTTGTATACTTTCTGTCTCTCCCTCCTCAATTTGTTAGAGCAGCACCTACTGTATTATAGTTTAATCAGGGTTAGTATGGGCCCATAGGTTGAAGACATATTCTCCAGTCCATGGCATACTTAAGATATCGGACAGAGTAGAAGGAAGTTAGGAGGCATGCTATCAGAATATTGGAGGCATCCTGTCAGAATATTGGAACTCTGGAACCTTCTCTTTCTCTCTCTTTGCCTCCTGGCTGCCATGAGGCAAGCAGTTTCCTCTGCCATGTGTTCCTACTATGAGGTTCTGCCTTACCACAGGCCCACAGGCAAGAGACAACCAACTACGGACTGAAATCTCTGAAACTATGAGCCAAAATAAACCTTTCTTCCCTATAAAATATTAATCTCAGGTGTTGTTAATGCAGTGATAGAAAACTAACACATACATGGTTTTCATGAGAATTAATTATGTTATTTAATTCTCAAATACTATCTCAAAGGCTTTGTTTACCTTGTCTTCTTCTTAAGAAACACCCTATATTTACTGACACTCTTTATTTATAATGTTCTCACTAATCAAAAGTCTGATAGCATTTGTTTACATGTCTATTATCTGTGTTTTCCTACCAGAGTAAAAGTTCAGTTGACAATGTCTAGATTGGACAGTAAGATTTTCTGTGTTATTCTCTGAATGATTTAATAAATGAAAAAATGAATAAGAGCTTCCAAAAACTGTTACTAATTTAAATAAAATTACATTAATTAAAAATTATAAAGTACTTGTCCATCTTCCTTCTGCGATGGTAAATAGCATTCATCATTCTGCAGTTACAACTAAAAGAGAGATTCACAAAACTCTTTTCTTCTGCCCAGCTTGAGCACAAACAGAGCTTCCTTCTCTCCAACATGAGGAGGCAGCAAGGCAGAGAATGTATAGTACACCTAGTCTCTCAAGAGGACAGTTTGAATTTCTGAGAGGCTTTGCTGAGCTCAATCCAGTTCAGTTCATCACACAAGTTATAGATTTTTTTCCTATTAAGAATCTAAATATTACATCTACTAGTCATTTTTTTTTATGTTTCTCATAGTGGTTAAACTGTAATCTATTTTTATGGTATATTGGCGTGGTGGCATATAAATAGATTTCTTTTTTAAGGTATCATTCATAGAATTTTAGTGTGTTTATTTCTTCTCTACCCCATGTTTTCTGTTCCACTAGGTTTATGACTTCAAGTGTCATAAAGTATGTGTAATGAGGAATATAAAATAAATACATTCTATACTTTATGATTAACACTTTTAAAATAAACTTTTTATTTGCTATAGATTATAGCTTGATGTTGTCTTTTGTAATTAATAAATTTTGTTTCTTAGAGAAGTTTTAAATATACAGAAAAATTGAACGGAAAACACAGGAGTTCCCATTTATTCCTTCTCTTCTATTGCCCCATCCACAACTTCCTCCATTATTAACATCTGGCATTGATGTGGTTTGTTATAACCGATGAACCAACATTGATACATTAGTATTAACTGAAGTTCATAGTTTACATTAGAGTCTATTCTTTTATATCAGGGTCCATTCTTTGTGTTGTACAGTTGTGCATGGGCTTTTCCAAGTGCATAAGGTCTACACACAGAACAGTTTTATTGCCTTAAAAATCCTACGTGTACTACTTGTACATCCCCCTCCCTTCCAACTGACAGCATCCACTGATTATTTGAACGCCTCTATAGGTTTTTCTTTTCCAGAATATCACATAGTTGCAGTCATACAGAAGTAATCTTGCCAGATAGCCTTCTTCCACCAAGCAATGCACATTATAGATTTTCTCTATCTTCTCAAAGTTTATTAGCTAATTTCTCTTTAGTGCTAAATAATATTTCATTGTCCAGATATACTACAGTTAATTTATTCATTCACCACTGAAAGAATGAATGGCTGCTTTTGAATCCTTGTAATTGTGAATAAATATGCTATGGACATCTGTGTGCATTTTTTTATGGCATTGGAATTCAGACAAATGATCCTCAAAATTTTGCCCTTTGATATGTTGATTGTTTTAAATTAAAAGCACTTAAGAATCAGCAGATGCTGGATGAGGTTTTATCTGAAGTTCCCTTTATCTATCTAAAGACTAGATCTACCAAAGAGGGACACAATTGTCTTCCATCTTCCTATAGGAATTTAATTAACCAAGAAAGATGAAACTTATAGAGGAAGAATCTGAAAATCAAACATCACACTTAGAACCCAGAGGAACTTGGTTTCATGTAATTGTTCTTCAAGCCCATTCATCTCACTCCCACGTCATTTACTAGCCCTCTAAAATTGCCTACAGCCCTACTTCCCTCTTCTCTGTGAAGAAGGTATTTTAGCTCCCACCATCTGGCTCTTGTCTGAGTTCCACATTTGGTTTGACTCCTTATGCACATCTGTATGTCTTTTCTCTTTTGACTGTGACTATTGTCAGTTTATTTCAGTGGACTTGAACCCTGAGGACACCAAGGGGGTACCTTTCACCCCTATAATAGATGTAAATATTCAATTCATTTGCATAAACAACTAGGAGACACAAGAAACTCAAACTGTTCTGCAAAGTGGCTGGCTGGTTTTGCATTTCCACCAGCAAAGAATGAGAATCCCTGCTGCTGCACAATCTCATCAGCATTTGGTATTGTCAGTGTTTTGAGTTTTAGCCATTTTAATAGATGTGTATGGGTAGCTTATAGTTGTCTTGGTTTGAAATTCTCTAATGATGTATGATACTGCAAATTCTTTCATATGCTTATTTGTCATCTGTATATTTCTTTGGTAGGATGTATGTTTAGATCTTTTGCTTACATTTTAATTGGATCATTTGTTGTCTTACTGCTGAGTTGTAAGTATTCTTTGCATGTATTGGCTATCAGTCCCTTACCAAATATGTGGATATATATTATAAATATTTCCTCCTACTGTGTGGCTTGTCTTTTAATTTTCTGAACAGTGTATTTTTCAAAACAGAAGCTTTAAATTTTAATGAAGTTCAATTTATCAAAATCTTCTATGGGTCTTGCTTCTTGTATTGAATTTAAGAAATCATCATCAAAGCAAGGCTACTTAGATTTTGCCTTTTGCTATCCTAGAAGTTTTATAATTTTGCATTTTACATTTAGCTTTCTAGGTCATTTTAAGTTAAAATTTTGGAAGGATGTAAGGTCAGTGTCTAGATTTCCTTTTCTTGAAGTGGACATTCCCTCTCATTTTATTGATTGAAAATTTCTTTATCATTGTTGGAGATTCACTTGGGCTAAAATTACTGTGGTTAATTGTGTTAGGCTTCTATTTAAGCCATTTCATAAATTAAATGTGAATATTGCTTGCTTGGATATATTATAAAATTTTAAATTCAGACTACATGTGTATAAGGCTATCACTTTTTAATTGAATAGGGTGTTTTATCTTCATGTCAAATGAGATTCATCCTAACAACCTCTATTTATCAAATTACTTAGAAAATTGAATTCATCTTCTTTTTCATTGTAGACAATTAGAAACAATCTTTGTTTTGTTTATTTATTTTACCACTTTTATTCCCAGCCATAAACTGCTCTTGAGAATCACCGATTACTGTGAATGTGCTTATTCATTCAGAAAATTCTTAATACTGTTCAAATTTCAATAACTGAGCTGGACAGGAACCAAAGTTTCCTCAGTTGCAAGCTGATAGTCAGAAACTTTTCATTTTATATGACAGCAACAAAACACTGGCCGAGAATGAGGAGGACTTCAGTAAGACTTCACTGTAGCAAACAACTTAACCTGAATTAAATTCCCTAAGTACAAAAGAAGATGTTAAAGGAACAAAACCCATAATCTAGAATTAGAGTTCTCTGTGGTATTTAGAATATTTTTTTTATTCTTTGATTAAAATATTGTATTATAAAGGTATATAAACATGGATTATGAAATTGGTATATTTTCATACTAGTAAACCATAGGTAATACATACTATGTATAATGTCCTGGCCTGTTTTTTCAATGATGGTTTAAAGATTATTACTTCAGAGGCATTTAAATTGAGGTGACAGAAGGAGTACTGATGGATGGTGAGGTCTAGAAGGTATTAAATGCTGTGTCTTACCTCATGGTTACTTAGGGACTCATGTTATCTTTCTGGTGTTCATTTTGGGTTTTAAAAAATAGCCTAGTGTGGCCAGCTATAGTGGTGCATACTTGTAATCTCAGAGATAAGGAAAACTGAGGCAGGAGGATCCTAAATTCAAGGCCATCCTCAGCAACTTAGTGAGACCCTCAGGAACCTAGCAAGAACCTGCCTCAAAATAAAAAGTGAAAAAGGCTAGGGATGTGGCCCGATAGTAGAGCACCTGTAATGTAATCTGGAGTACAGAAACAATATCAGCAACAATACCAAACAGAAAAACTACCTGACTTAAAATACGGTAAAAACTAAAAATGTTTTTCACATTGAAATAAATATCTAAAAAACCTGCTAACTGTTACACGGTCAGCACTGTAAACATGTAGAGAGATAGAGAAGACAGAAGTCATAGGAAACAGAAATTCTGCCTTTGGGAAGTTTGCAACAACCAAGTCATATTTGAAATAGATTTTAAAAAGCTATTAATAAACTAATTGCTTAATTACGGGGCACTTCAACTGCAATAGTGAAAGACACAATTTAGTAAGTAAGGGCTGGAACAATCATGAGACATTTCATAAAGGTAACGGGTATAGTGCCCCCCTACCCTTCAGGAAATGTCTGTTTTAGTATATGTTTATTTATTTATTTATTTATTTATTTATTTATATTTTTTTATTTACATGCGTTTCAGGTCATAGTACATATACAGAGCTCAATTTTTCCATTTCTCTGGTTGCAAACCAGATAGAGTCACACCATTTGTGTCTTCATACATCCACCAAGGGTAGTGATGACCATCTCAATCAATCATCTTTACTATACCCATTCCCCTTTCCCTCCCCCCACCTCCCCTCTGCCACATCCAGAGTTCCTCCATTTCTCCTATGTTCCCCATTCCCACCCCCTTATCTATCCTCATCCACTAATTAGAGAGAACTTTCGGCATTTGGTTTTTTGGGATTGGCTTACTTCACTAAGCATAATGTTCGCCAGTTCCATCCATTTCCCTGCAAATGCCATAATTTTATTTTCTTTTATTGCTGAATAATATTCCACTGTGTATATATACCACAGTTTCTTTATCCATTCATCTATTGAAGGGCATCTGGGTTGCTTCCATAGTTTTGCAATTGTGAATTGTGCTGCTATAAGCATTGAGGTGACTGCTTTATTATAGTGTGCTGTTTTTAAATCTTTAGGGTATAGGCCAAAAAGTGGGATAGCTGGGTCGAATGGTGGTTCTATTCTACGTTTTTTAAGAAATCTCCAAACTGCTTTCCAGATTGGTTGTACCAATTTGTAGTCCCACCAGCAAGCAATGTTTGAGTGTACCTTTTTCACCGCATCCTCGCCAGCACTTATTGTTGCTGGTATTTTGGATAGCTGCCATTCTGACTGGGGTGAGATGAAATCTGAGCGTAGTTTTGATTTGCATTTCTCTAATGGCTAGAGATGTTGAACATTTCTTCATATATATATTTATTGATTGTATATCTTCTTCTGAGAGGTTTCTTTTTTTTCTTTTTTTTTTTATTTAGTTATTTTATTTAAATGCGTTTCAAGTCATAGTACATAACCAGAGCTCAGTTTTTCCATTTCTCTGGTTGCAAACCAGATAAAGTCACACCATTAGTGTCTTCATACGTGCACCAGGGGTAGTCATGACACAGGCAGGGATCTTGAGAGGGAGATTGTTTGGGTAAGCCCAATAGAATCACATGGATCTGTACAAGTGAAGAACATTCCTTGACTGTACTGAGAATGACATGTGACAATGGAAGGACAATGATGTGGTTGGCTGGCTCTGCAGGTGCAGGAAGCGGGAATGAGCCAAGGAGTATGGACGGCCTCAACACAAGAAATCAGGTTCCTCTAGAATCTCCAGAAAGGGATGCAGCCCTGTTGATACCTTGATTTTAGCCCAGAGACCCAAGGAAGATTTCTTACCTGAGGAACTGTAAAACAGTAGATTTGTGACATTTTAAGCCACTAAGTTTGTGGTGATTGCATACTGCAGCAATGGAATACTCATACTGAAAAAGTGATATTTAAAACTTATTTTGGTTTTGAATAATCACTGTAAAAACAGAGTTGAGATGCAGGGCTGAATGTGGAATGCTCCCGGTCCAGAAGCAGGCTGGCGTAAGTGGCATGGAGGGTTAGGTTGAATTTAGATACAATCTTTCAAGCTACTGCAGTTGAGGCTGCTGCAGTTGACATTCTGAAGTCAGAGGAAGACGGCAGCCTTTGAGGCTGTGGTGGTACACAAGAGCAGCCTGATGATAACACCAATTTTGCCACTTAAGTATCTGGGACCCCATCGTCTAAAATTGCAACTTTTTTCATGTAATCACAGATCACCATATTTCAGACCACAAAAGACATGAAGAGATCACTTGCTCCAGGCCTCTGTCTTCATACTGGTGGTTACTGTCATCCTTATGAACACAATAGTGAAGTATGTGTCTCAGTCTTCAATATAGTGGGTAACTCTAAAAGGCAGGCTGATGGCACATTTATGTGAGAATCTTCAAAAGGGGAGAGACTCACATTACTCACTCTGTAAATTTAAAAGAGGACTCAGTATCTGTTCCACTAATATAAAGCACTTTGAAATTTCACTTTCACATTTAAATAGCTCATTGAACAGTGAGCTTAGTTTTTCTTTGTAGATGAAACTCTTAAGTTCCAAAGGATATGAATAGCAGAAAAACCTCTTGAACTCCACGATGACTTTCTATTCTTACTTGAATTTTCCAGCCAATGGATCACCTATGATTTTTTCATGATATTTATTGTTTGCTTATCTAGCTATGGACATGATGAAGTATCATCCTTTGAATAAATGAGTTAAAGAGATTAATACCATATATCAAAGTTTGTCAATGTTATAAGAACAATCTTTAACAGCAAAAGAATGTCAAATCCAGCCTTGTATATTGTGTAGAGAGAGAATGCCTAAAATATACTAATGAGAGCTTGTACTTAACTGTTATTTATGTCAGAACATGCTGATCTTAACTATGATTATAAGCATCAGTATGTATTAGATGCCATTCATTTCGTTTTTCTCCCTCTGGTTTGAGGACCCGAGAGATTATCTATCATCTCAGCATACAGTCAGCACTATGTCTGAGCTAGTTGGAACACTGAGCTCATTGCCTTGAAAAAGACATAATGTTCTTAAGAACATGATCATTCAAGAGGACATCTTTCCTACCTGCGATGACATGCCAGCAGTCATCAAACCTAGTGCAGCACTCCTAGGCAGGCAATTAAGAGTGGAGAAAGGATCTGTTTTTGAAGTTGATCAAACCTGGATTTGAATTTATTTCTCTCAACTAACTTAATCCTTCCCTTCCTTCCCCAAATATTTACAATAGTTTACAATACCCAGGCCACTAATAAATTGTTTGTTATAAAGCAATTATTAAGGCTGAATCTCTGCTTTTGAAAGCACATGGGATGTCATACACATCTAGTGGCGGTGAAATCTTGCTTAAATTGTTCAACTTCTCTGAGCCCCTAGTACCAAGCCCAGCACTGATTAAGAGTGAACTCAAAAAGTCACTGTCCTTTTCCTTGATCCTGAATTCTTTACTGGGGATGAACCCACCTTAAAAATAGCTTCCACATCTCTGTTTTCCTATGCCAACCCTTTTGAATGATGGCGGGGCAGGACTGGTGAGCCTTCTCCGTTCCAGAGACTCCATCCATGAGAAAGGAGAACCATTAGCTTCACATTCTGGAAATTCCTATGCCTCATCATCCACTCATGCCCCATTCTTGGAACAAATCTCTCTCTTTCTCTCTGGAAGCAGTCTTTTGGGATCGAGAAGTAGCCTATCTCAATCTAGACTACCAACTCTAAAGGTTTTATTCCAGTACTGAAGTGTACAGTACCCTGCTCTGCCATCGACATGGTGGATAATCCAATTTTATTATGATGGTAATTCAGAAAGTCTACTTAGTCACTGATAAAATCCAAATCACTGCCCTTGGTTATAAAGATGCTATTTTGTTGCTTATCTGCCTTTTCCAATTTGTTCATAACTCAGGTGGGGAACAGAAGTGATATTTATTGTGCCACCGTGAATCCCATTAAATGATAATTATTATTTCCTTGGTATCCTTTTGTAGAAAATCTTTTCTTGTAAATGCCACTCAAACCTAGAGGGTGAGTCACGGCTCCTCTCTGTCTTCCCTGTGAGAGAGTGCCTGTTGCAGGAACCCTCTAACCCTGAAGAGAGGCTGTGAAGATGGTGTAGGCTTTTTTGTTTTCTTCCTCCTTACTTAGAAATTAATGTTCTGGTTTCAAGGCAATTGTCACATTTCCTAATAATTTCGTTAATTACTGTTTTTTAATAGTGTCATTGCATTTTGGATATGTAATCATTTTTAATTTGTTACAGTTTATGATACACTTGTAAAGGTAGGACATCTTCGTTTTACAGTTGTAGAACAACTCTAACATAAAAAAAGTGACTTGCCTAATGTAAGTCAGTAAAACTGAGAATTAGTTGGTAGATATGGAATCAGGCTAAATTAGAATTTATCAGTGAGCTTTCTCTCAAATGAAATTTTCCTAGAGACACATAAGACGGAACAGCTGAAACTTTTGAAATGTAGAGTAGGAAATTTGGCTTTTTGTTCTGCTTACTATAATTCAATTTTTGATGCAACATACAATTCAGTGTTTTTATTTATTTATTTGTTTGTTTGTTTTATTCAGACCACTGTCATGGAAGTTATATCAATAGTCCCAGAAAAGACTAAAGACTTTAAAATATTTTTCTTTATTGATTGTCAGTGTAAATGATGTAAAGACTTAAAATTTTTTCTTCTCATTTCATCATCATGTGATGTCATAGTGTGTTAGAACATTCTTGTAATACTTCATGAGTAATAAAATTTTCAGGAAATTTGTTAGTCAGTCTTTAAATATGCCCATAACTGAAGTTAAATTATATAAACTTAAAAATTACATTGAAAACAAAAAAAAAATAAATATCATAGCTGGTCCCTTCATAATTATTTTACTACAATCTCAACTTTGAGGTTAATTGATCTATGGTATACTGTAAGGTATAAATAATGTATGATTCTCTGCTGTTGAACACCTCTTGCCAACTCTGAATTTAGTGGTTTCATGTTAGTAGCTTGAATTCAGACATGGTAGGAATATATACAGCAAGGAATTCAACAAACTCTACAAATCAGGACTTGATTTGTCGCTTTATTATCTAGACTTAAGAATGTAATGGAAAAAATGTTAATAATAAATTTTAAACTTCAAAGTATTTACTATCTATAAATGTTAACATTATAGCTAGCTGCCCACCCCCACAAAGAAACTTTCAGTATGTATTACTCAATTCAGCAAAATTTTTCCACTCTGTTGGTAATGGAGCAAAGTTACAACATTTGTCTATTTCACCTTCATCTATCTTAATATAAACTGAAGTGTTAATCAGCATTCCTCTGGGAAATATCCAGGTTTATCAGTTGGAAACAGTTTTGCTATTACTATACAGGTTCAGTAAAAATTAGTAAAACATCCTTTGAGAAACAATTGAAATGGAATTTATAAAAGTATCATGTATTTTATCATTATTTATAAATTGTGATCATAGTCCTTTTATACTAGTAACATTTACACACACAAACATATTTTTCCCAGAGAGATAGTGTATGATGGGTTCATAAATAATTGTTGCCCTGTTATGGTTTGAATCTGGAATATTCCCCAAAGCTCACATGTTAAAAGCATAGTCCCCAATTTAGTAAGGTTAACAGTTGGGACTTTGGGACAATGATTGGATCATGGAGGTTCTGATCTCATCAGTAGTCAGATTGATAACTGAATGGACTACTGGAGGTGGGACCTAGTTAGAGGAAATATGTTACCAGCAGTCTGGCCTGAAAGGATTTATCTTCTCCTAAGACCCTTCCTCTCACTTTCTATGCTTCCTGGCTGCCATGAGCTTAGCAGCTTTCCTCTGATTTACCCTTTTGCTATGATATTCTGCTGCATCTCAGGGCCAGAGCAATGGAGTTGGCCAATCATGAACTGAGACCTCTGAAAACATGAGCCCCAATAAACTTTTTCTCCTCTAAGTTGTTTCTGTCAGGAATTTTGCTCATAGCACTGAAAAACTGACTAGCGCACACCTCAAAAGACATGTATAATCCCTGGAAATTGTAAGTATCAAATAATAGTGCAAAAGAATGAACATTCCCTAACATTGAGAAGATGTGACTAGTTAAGGAACTTACAGAGGAAGTGCTAACTTCGGGTAACCTGGATGGACTTTAAACACAAGCACATGTTTTCTGATAAAACAGAAGCACAGAAGAGAAGACAGAGGAGGAGAAGGCAATCTAACCAGAGGCAGAGATTGGAGTGATAAGCCATAGAACAAGGAAGGCCATCGGAAACTGAGTGAGACTGGGCACGTATTCTTACTCAGAGCATCTGGAAAGAGTGCAGCCCTGCTGACACCTTCATCTCAGCCTTCCAGTCTCCTGAGCTGGGAGACAATGAATTTGTTTGAAGCCACTCATTTCACTATACTTTGTTTTGATGGCACTAGGAAACAAATGCAAGGTGTGAATTTTATGGGCTGCTTTGGGCCCAGAGTAAGGAAGAAGTTGTTCAAATTGGCAGGACCCTTATCTCTCAACTTCTGACTTCTTAAATGTCTGTGTTTCTAGGCAATTCATTTTTATATATGATACTAGAGTAAAAATTAAATTAATTTATGTTAAAATTCTAATTAGTCTTCTGCTAAACATGTGTACCTCATCCACTAATACACCTGAGAAGTGGCTTCCTAGACTAAATATCCTTCTCTTCCCAGGCTAACCTCCCAACCCATCACATGACAATATTTAACTTCCTTCTTTTTCTTGACAATTGTCAATCACATATCTTTTCTTCAAACTTTTCTTTGTTATTTCTCACCCATTCACAGTTTCACTGCCATATAAGACTGAAATTATATACCTTCTCAGCTGGTGCGTTTTTGACTATTGCATGATTTCCTTGTTCTGCACTATTGCCATTGTAAGTAGTGCAATACCTTGGAATTATGAAGGGCTCACAAATCTTTGCACCAGATTGATTTACTAATTTGAAGGTTACTTACCTTCTCTATGATTCTATTGCTTTTCTGTCAGGCTTCAACTCTACAGCTTGTTAGTCTCTGTTCTAATAAAGCTCTCCATTCTGGTTGTCTGGGTGATGCTGCTATTGTGTTCATATTCTCTTTATTAATCTCACTGATGGAACAGAAGAAACATGCTGCCTGAGAAGAGAGGTATTTTTAAATTAAATTGACATTGCCTAATATAAAATCTCAGTATGCTAAAGACTAGGCTTTTCAACAATTTGAGGAAAATAAAAAAACAAATCACATGGGTACCACACATGCCTGTGTTTGGCATTGGTTAAAAGATAAAACAAAACAAAACAACGAAGCAAAAAAATCTATGACTTGGACTCCAGAAACCCCAGGCTCTGGTTCAAGAGTGCTTTATAAATCCATCCTGATCTGATATTTGCAGCAATCCCATGTTGTCTTCTATTAGTCTCCTTAGGAATAAATCTGTTTTTATTACACATGATTTGATTAATGGTCCAGGAGATTTCCTTCACTACTTGGACTTTTGTAAGGGCAGCTCACATTATGCTTCAAGCTCTCCTTAGGAATCATAGATGTTTACTATTTATAGAAAACCCTCCCAATATGTTTGAGCATTTAATCTTTCTGTAATCACTTCCTCAGTTACCTCTAAATGATTGTACTTTATGTTTTTTCCTGCAGCAGAAAAATACGGTCTTTACAATCTATTGTTTGGCAATTTTCATTCTGAGGGCTGAAAACAGCAACATTTAAAGAAATTTACCAATTTCTGACTCTGCTTTTCAATTCACAGATCAGTTTGCAGTCAAATTTAATGATGTTTTCACCTTATGTTTCCTGTGATTTTGAACTCCATAATTTCTAGGAAATATTGTTCTGCTGTTTAGTATTTGTGTTTATAGTAGTTCCCTTCAAGAGCATAAAATTATCATTTTAACTACTTCTTTTGATTTTGTGCTGCATAGTTTTAGTCTTAATGCATCATTTCCTAGGATGAGGTTAAGTGAAACATGAGCTCTGTAGGAGGACATTTCCTAAGAAAGTATTTATTGAGGTATAACTGACATATAACACACTGTACATGTTTTAAGAAATGTACACATACACAGACACAGATAGGGACAAACACCAACCCCCTGACATGCACCCCGCCACACACACACATGAGTTATGAGAGGAAGAGAGATGTCTGCAAAATCATCACCACAATCAAAATAATGAGCATATTCATCAGTCCAAAAGTTTCATCATGCTACTCTGGTTATCTCTCCCAACCCTTCTCACTCTTCACTCATTCCCAGATAATTATGGACAGGATTTATCCCTACATAGATTGGCTTATAATTTCTAGAAGTTTAGATAAAAAATACTATATGTACTGTTTGGGGTAGGTTCTGTATTCTTTCACTCAGCATAATTAGTTTGAAATTAATTATTGTATGTATCAAATTAGTAACTCCTTTTTATTGCTGTATACTTTCCCATTGAATGGATATACCACAATTCATTTATCCTTTAACATGCTGATGGATATTTGAGTTGTTCCCAGTTTGGGGATATTATAAATAATGTTGTTATGGACATTGTGTACACGTCTTTTTCAGAGATGCTTTATTTTTTCTGGATTATAGCCATGAATTAAATGAATGGGTCATATATATGTTTGTGATTTAAAAAAATCTGCCAATGTGGCTGTAATGTTTCTGTCAGCAAGGGCTTTCAATTTCTCCATACTCCTCACCTTTACTTAATTTGTTGGTATTTTGGATTATAGGCATAATAATAGGTATATAATGGTATCTCCCTGTGGTTTTAATGTTGCTTTCCCGAATGATTGCTGATGTGAAACGTTCTATTCATATGCTTATGTCACATCTATACATCTTCTTTCATAAACTGTCCAAAAGTTTTGTCCATTTTTGAGTTGCTGATTCTCTTATTATGAGAGCTTCCTATGTATTCTCAACATAATTTATCAAATACATGTTTTGCAAGTGTTTTTCTTCCAGTCTTTATTATGATTTTTAATTCTTTTAACCATGCCTTTTACAGAACACAAGTCCTTTAATTTTTGAAGTCAAACATCCATATTTTACCTTTTGATTAATGCCTTATTTCTAATCAAATATCACAGAGATTTTCTTGTATGTTTATTTCTATGTTATAGATTTAGATTTTAAAGTAAGTTCATGAACCATTTTTAATGCAAGATATGAAATGAAGTAATTTATCTTATGATTTTACAGTTTTCAGCCTCATTTGTGGAAAAAACTATTATTTTTCTCCTGTAGGACTTTTGCACCTTCATCAATAATTAGTTGTTCATTTATATTTGGGATAAATTTCTGGACTCTTCATTCTGTTCTATATGTCTTGTGTATCTGAATGCCAGCACAACACTGCCTGGTTTACTCTAGCTTTATAACAATTTTGGAAGTCAGGTTAAATCCTCCAACACTTTTGCTGAGTATGTTTATTTGTTTATTCATGTAGTTATTTTAGGTCCTTTATATTTCCACATGTATTTTAGAAAGAACTTGTTGATTAATAGAAAAATATCTATTTTAATTGAGATTCTATTGAAAATAAATAAAATTGGGCATTTTAAAAATATCAAGTCCTCTGAATTCATAATTCATAATTAAAATAATTGATTCTTCCAGTTATTCTGAAGATTGATTCTTAAATACATGAACACCTGTCTCTCTCTTTATTTAGCTCCTCTTAATTGTCTAGGTAATGCTTTGCAATTTTCAGTGCTCAAGACTTGCACCCCTCTTGTATTTATTACTGAGCATTTAATATTTTCTTAAGCTGTTGTAGGTGTTATCATCTCTGTGACTCACTATTTCTAGTCATTTGTGTAGGATATATAGAAATAGAATGGATTTTTATATACTGATCTTATAATCTAAGTTCATTAGTGGCTCTTTTGTCTATTCCATCAAATTTTTATGTCAACTATTATGCTGAGAATAAAGCTAGTTTCACTCCTCTTTATCAATTATTAATAAGAACAGTTCTTCATCTTGCTCTATTTCATTGGGTAGAACCTATAGGTAAAATTTTAAATAAAAACAGAGAAAGTGGAAATAACAACTTGTTTTTTATTTTATAGAAAAATCATCTAATCTTTCATCATTAAATATGATACTGACTATACATAAAAATGTCCTTTACCAGGTCATGAAAAAATTTGTTTCTAGTTTGCTAATATTCCTTTTAAATCAAGAATAAGTGTTGTATTTTTCTCTTTGTTCCCATCCATTGAGATGAACTTATGTGAACAGGTAAATATAATGACTTACATTGACTGGTTTTTAAATGTTTAAGTATCTTTTCATTCCTAGTTTAAACCTCACATGTTCATCAGCCATAATCATTTTCATGTGTTCTTTTTATTTTTTGGAATAATTGAGGTTTTTTATTTTTTATACTTTTCTTTTGTCTCTTTCTTTTTGTCATAACATGAACTCTTTGTCTTGTGATTTTAGGGATTTCTTGCAGGTTTGGAGTATACACTCTTAATTTGCCTGTACATATTTCCAAATAATGCTGCACTTGTTTACAGGCAGTATTATGAGAGCTTACAACACTGAATCTCCATTTCACCCCTCCTAGCCTTTGTGCTATTGCCCACATACATTTTGCTTCTGTTTATACTATAAACCCCACTTTACATTGGTATTATTTTGCTTTTTTTTTTTGGTACTGGAGATTGAACTCAGGAATACTTGACCACTGAGCCACATCCCCAGCCCTATTTTGTGTTTTATGTAGGGACAGGGTCTCACTGAGTTGCTTAGCGCCTCGCCCTTGCTGAGGCTGGCTTTGAACTCGCGATTCTCCTGTCTCAGCCTCCCTAAGTGCTGGGATTACAGGCTTGCACCACCGCGCCCGGCTGGTATTATTTTGCTTTAAACAGCTTATTTTTATTAAGGAAATTTGAATAATAAAATGAATATGCTCACCTGTTTAGTTTTTACTACAGAACTCTTCATTCTTATTCAGACCTCCATCTGATAACATTGTTCTTTCCCTTGAAGGACTTTGTTTAATATTGCTAATAGTACTGTTCTACAGATGATGAATTCTTTAAGCTACTTTGTGTCTCAAATAGCCTTTATTGTACCCTTGATTTTATGTTCTCTGGGTAAAATTCTAGGTTGCAAGTACTATCCTTTTTTTTTTTTTTACTATAAATGTGTTTTCCCTAATTATTTCCAGTATTTCCTATTTTATACTGGTAGAAAAAGGAAAATAATTATTTTTCTTTACCTGTTCATGTTCACTTACTGGGGCCCTGCATTTGGACTGATCACTACCACCAGAAAAAAATGAATTAACATGAAAAAGGAAAGAGAGAGAAAGAGAATGTATATATGTATGTGTATATATATATGCATGCATGCATTGTGCAGGCTTGGAAATATAGTTAGTAATAACTAACTCAACAGGTGGTTAGAATTTGTACTGATACAGCATCTACATTAACAAATAACTCAAATTTGCAGAGAAATGACAAGAAAAAGAAAAACAACTTTGAACTTCTAGGGGCTACATAGTAGGAAGGTAAATATATAGGGAATCAATAGTAGAAAAGAGCTAGTTAGTGAAGTCATTATGTAGATTTCTCTGAGGGCATTCTTGGTTGATAAGGCTCTAGAAATGCCTCTGGTGATTAGATAAATAACTCTGGTATTTCTTGGTTGAGCTGGGGCCACTTGCATTTTGGAGGTTGCAAGGTTTACATTCACAGTAAAAATTTTTTTTTTTTTTTTTGGTACTGGGGATTGAACTCAGGGGCACTCGACCAGTGAGACACATCCCCAGCCCTATTTTGTGTTTTTTATGTAGAGATAGGGTCTCACTGAGTTGCTTAGCGCCTTGCCGTTGCTGAGGCTGGCTTTGAACTCGCGATTCTCCTGTCTCAGCCTCCGTAAGTGCTGGGATTACAGGCTTGCACCACTGCACCTGGCTATTCACAGTAAAATTGAGAAGAACATAAAGATTTTCTATATATCCTTTGCTCTCATACATGCACAGCTGCCTCCATTATCAACATCCTCCCCAGAATGGTATGTTTGGTACATCTGATGAACTAACATTGACACAGTTACCAATCAGTGTCAGTACTTCATATTAGGATTCACTCTTGCTGTTCTACATTCTGTGGGTTTGGAATGATTTATAATAGCATGTATCTACCACCATAGTGTCAGATGGAGTAGTTTTACTGCTCTAATGCTCTTTTTCTATTCATTCCTCCCTCTGTCAACCCATAGCAGTAACTGATCCTTTTACTATCTTTGTTTTTGCCTTTTCCATGATGTCACATAAGTAGAGTCATACATTATATGATCTTTTAAATTAGCTTCTTTAAAGTTTTTCCATGTGTGTGTTCTTTTTCTTTTAATGCCTTGAAAACTCATTGCTTTTTAGCTTTGAAAAATGTCCCATTGTCTGGGGATGTACCACATTTTATTCATTTGTCAGCTGAAGGACATTTTGGTTGCTTCTGACTTTTGACAATGATGAATGAAGTTTTAAAAATGGCTATGTGTAGGTTTTTGTGTGGGCATAAGTTAATTCCTTTGAATAAATATTGAAGAGTATAATCGCATCATATGGTAAGAGAATATTGTTCTTTTTTTTTTTTAAAGAAATTACTAAACTGTCTTCCAAAGGGACTGTACCGTTTCATATTCCTGCCAGCAACGAATGAGGATTTTTATTGCTCCATATTTTTTCTCCAGCATTTGATGGTGTCAGTGTTCTCAATTTTGGTCATTTTAACAGGTGTGCTATTTATCATTTTAATAGTATTAGCCATTTTAGTAGTATTGTTGGGTTGAGTCTAAGAAGTTTTCTATATATTTCAATAAGAATTGTTTATCAGATATATATTTTGCAAATATTTTCTCCTTGTTTGTGACCTCTTTATTTTGTCTTATTGGTTTCTTTTACAGAGCATAAAATTTAAGTTTCAATGAAGCCCAGTTTACCCATTCATTCTCTCATAGATGGTGCCTTTGGTGTTATGTCTGAAGAGCCATTGCCATGTCCAGGTCATTGAGAGATTCTCCTGCAGTATTTTCCAGGAGATTTACAGTTTTGTGTGTTTGTTTTACATTTAGGCTTCTGATCCATTTGGACTTCTAATTTTTGTGAAAGGTGTAAGGCCTATATCAAGATTCATTTTATTTTTTATGCAGATCTCACATTGTTCGAGTGCCATTTGTTGAAAAGGCTCACTTTCATTGTATTGTTTGGTTGCTTTGTCAAAGACCAGGTGACTGTATTTATCCAGGTCTACATCTGTGTTTTCTAGTCTGCTCCATTGATCTATTTGTCTATTCTTTCAGAATTATCACACTGTCTGGATTACTGTAGCTTTATAGTAAATCTTAAAATTTGTTAGTATCAGTCCTCCAACTGGATTCTTCTTTTTCAATATGTCTCATGTCAGGTATTCTGGCTTTTTGCCTCTCCATATATACTTCACAATTAGTTTGTTGATACCCACAAAATAACTTGCTGGCATTTGGCTTAAGATTGCACCTAATTTTCAGACCAAATTGGAAAGAACAGTCGTCTGGGCAATATTGAATCTTCCCATTCGTGAATATAGAATGTTTCTCCATTTATTTAGTTCTTTGTTCATTTATTTTACTTTATTTGGTACTGAGGGACTGAACCTAGGGGCACTTAACCACTGAGCTGTATCGCAGCCCTTTTTTATTTTTTTACTTGAGACAGGATCTCACCAAGTTGCTGAGGCTGGCTTTGAACTTGTGATCCTCCTGCCTTATCCTCCTGAACTGCTGGGATTACAGGTGTGTGCCACTGTGCCTAGCAGTTCTTTGTTTCCTTAATCAGAATTCTGTAGTTATTCTCATAAATGCTTGCCATATTTTGCTAAGTTCATACCTGTGTTAGCTTTTCATAATCACTGTGACAAAATACCTGAGAGAGAAAGAGAGTGACAGAGAGAATATTTGCATAAGCCCTCTTACTTACAGTGCTCTGGCATGTTTGAAAATCCTTAGTTTTGAAATTTATACCTAGCTCTCTATACTAAGAAGAGGAAAAAACATCATCCTGTAATTTTTTTTTTTTTGATACTGGAGATTGATTGAACTCAGGGGCACTCGACCACTGAGCCACATCCCCAGCCCTATTTTGTGTTTTTTTTTTTTTTTTTAATGTAGAGACAAGGTCTCACTGAGTTGCTTAGCGCCTCGCAGTTGCCAAGGCTGGCTTTGAACTCTTGATTCTCCGGTCTCAGCCTCCCTAAATTCTGGGATTACAGGCTTGCGCCACCTCGCCCGACTTCATCCTGTAATTTTTTAATCATGTGAATGTTTATCTTGTTAAAATGTTTATTTAGAGCTAAGAGTTTCCCTTATCCTGAAATGGAATCCAGGAACTGACTTACTGGATCCTACTTGCAAAAGTAATTATGATTTCTGATTTGAATTAGTATATATTTATCAATAAGATAGTAAGGACTAAAGAATTGAATGCAAGAAAGTGAGTTTATATTAACCTTCAACAACTAAGTGGAATTTAAATACATAAAAGATAATTGAAAGAGATAAACAGTCTCTTGTCTTATTGTAATTAATTCATTTTATTTTATTTCCTTTCGAGTTAAATAAATACATATACACACATTTCTTGCGTAGTATTTTCTAATGTTGCAATAATATGAACTTGACACTATTGCATCACTCATCCTTGAGTTCTTCCTGTTCATTTTTTGTCAGTTTGTGGATTCTGCAATGCCCCACTTGAGTTGGCATCCGCATATAGTTGTATAATTTTCAGACAAGTTGCTATTCTTCTCATTCTTCTATTGGAACTAAGAACCTAGTTCTAAGAAGTAAAAAACCATTAATGCAATAAGCTAACTTGGGTTGATTTGTAAGTAGGAACTAATTAACTTTTACAATATGTTTCACTTGAATATGTGCATTTTATTTTAATATAATTCATTGATACCTATTATGCTCTAATCATGATTTCATATGCTGGTGTGAACTTCAGCTAAATTTTTTCACATCACAACATAGTAAGGTTAAGTACTTTTGGAATTCTTTGGGGATAAGGGGAAATTTTCATGGCTTTGGAGTCATCTCATATAGTTTTTATTTAGCTTAGTATAAGTGAATCAAAATTTGGGAAAAAGACTCATTAAATGAATTATACATATAGAGTGACACATGATGTTTACTTTTTTTTTTTTTATAGAATTGCCTTTGTTGAAAGAAAATATTTCAGTCCAAAATTCTTTTCCTTAGGAATGATAGAGCAATTTTCAGAATGAACTAAACTCTGCTAGAAATGACAAAAACAGAAAATCGTCCCTGATAGGCAGAAACTGAGTACACATTGCACCTACATGCAGTCTGTCACTCTAGTATAGCATTTTACAGAGAACAGGGTGTGCAGCTGTGTTTTTATGGCACAATGCAGTTCCATCATCCCACACAATGCCTGGAAACTCTTCCAGAGGGTCTATTATGTGCCTCTAGATAAAACATTGGTGAAGTTTGGCTATATTTTCTCCCCTTAGATCTTACTTTTCTCTATCTAATTACTTTCTTTATCATCCCTGTTCTACTTTCTTACTAATTCTTATTTTAATCAAAATTACTTAAGTAAATTCAAAATGTTTCTTTCACATTTTATAATAATATTCCTCATTTGATTAAATTTAGTTCTTGGATTAAATTTATATTTTAAATTGGAAAATTTAATTAACATCTCAGGTGAAAGTACTTTGGTTTAAAATTTGCATAGAGACTTTGAATTTAACTTTCTCCCAAATATTTACATTTTTACATATGAGCTAGCTTAAACCATTATTACCTCAAATAGACACTATTAATATGTTTTCAAAATTGGCCTACATCTTCAGTCTGCTACATGCTGGTTCAATCCAGTTTGGCCATTGATAATCCTTAGATTATTTTTATCTGTTATGTCAGTCACCACCAATGATTAGATAGGTGAGAACTACAATTTTGGTTTTCATAATGCTAATACAAAACAATACATAAGATAAAAGTAAATTTCAGAATACTGCTACTTAAGACAAGGACATAAGCAGCTATACAGCCTTTTCTTATAAATGGAGACTATTATCATTTTAGGCATTCTTGTGAGATTCTTGTTTGAGAATTTTACTCAAGGCGTATGTGACAGTCTTCTAGCAGCATGTGTTAATCCGTTTTTCATGGCTGTGACCAAAATACCCAAGACAAACTTTGAGAAGCAAAAGTTTACTGTGGCTCACAGTTTCAAAGCTTCAGTCTGTGGTGAAGTGAGGCATCATGGCTGAACCAGGAGGTGAAGGCAAGTGGCTCACCTTGTGGCAGCTGGGAAGCAGAGAGAGGGAGGGGGAAAGGGCTGCAGGGAAGAACACTTCCACAGCATGTCCCCAGTGACCCACCTCCTCCAGCCACACCCCACCTGTTTACACTTGCCACCAAGTCAGTCCATTCAAACTAGATTGGAATGATTAGGTTATGACTCACTCAATCTAATCATATTACCTCTGAATAGGAGTTTTTGGGGGATACTTCATATCAACACCATGATGTAGCAGAATTCAGCTGCCCTTCTGATTAAAGTGCAGTGAAATATTTCTTCATTAAATGTCTGAACCTAGAACTGAAGCAGAAGTTTTGAGCCCAGGGTGCTGCTTTGAAAAATACAAACTGCTGAGCCAAAAGATACTTTAATAACATATCACCAACGAAACATCATCTTTAACATCTCTTATATTAGTTAGCAAACTCAAAATAACAGATGGATCTAAAGATCATGGAAGAAAAGTTAGTGAATTCTGGAATTTGGATTCTAGCTAACTAATTAAACATCCCTAGAGTAAATATTCTTAATTAGGATCATTCACATTAACCAAAATTGCTCAACGATATAAATTAAAGTTAATTTACACACACACACACACACATCACCATACCACCACACTTGCCTGAAGTATTTTAAGGTAAATTCTAGGGCATAATTCCATGCTACAAATGTATTTCAGATTTACCTCCTTAAAAGAAAGCTTTGTATTGTTTGACATCTGCTTCCTGCTAAAAGGTTCAGTTCTAATCCATGATAGAGTTAAATCCAAATCCTTCAGCCTGATACTGTTGGGTATCCAAGATCCTTTACATGAATCTTAACTTCTACCATTTCTCTAATGACTCTTTTACTTACTTATACTATGCTTCCTAGCTTTCTTTTTCTCTCATTTTTTATATATTTTTCCATTGACGTAAGTACACTCCTTTATTCTCCATCAATGCTAATGGCTCCAATCTTTTTTCTGCTGCTTTCTGCACATTTCCTGTGGCTGACATGATCATTGGACTTCAACAATCACCATATGCTGAATTGAAAAGAGAGTTGGTGAGGAGGCAAAGCAGGGGAAAGAGCAGAGGTGTTCAGGAGTAGGTGCAGGGTGTCTGATGGATAGAGACTGAGATCTTCAAGCCCAATCACAGTCATGGAGTCCAGAATCACTTAAGTGTTACAGTTTAAATTATTGCACAAAGTAGTGAATAAAATTTAAGAAAAGGAAAGCCTAGGAAAAATCCTTAAGTATTGAGAAAAAGTATTCACTTTTTCTCCAAAAGTATCTTGATGTTACATGATACTAACCATTATTAGTATCTGAATGTGTCTGGACATCCCATGATTTTTTACTTTTATGGGAATAAAGGATATTAACATTATAAACACTTAAGTAAGATAGTTCAAAGTTAATCCCAAACATTCCCATGAGGCATTTACATGTTTTTAACTGAGGGAGAATAAATAACATGCAAATTCTACTGCCCTTTTATATAGGTATTCCTCCCTGCTAAATTAAAGAGAAATATTCACAAATGGTGTAAAATGAGACATTGCATGGACATAACACAGTGAATCGTGAGGTAGGTGGGGGCTTAAGCCTTTTTCAGTGGAAAAATTTAAGTGACTTAAATATCACTTTTCTATTTGTATTTTCAGCCATTGTTTGCCTTTTTCCTGATCATTATCATCAAGCAAACAGGATAAACTGACAAAACTGAAATTTCTCCTCTCCAGGCAGAGAACTGAAAGGTGCACAGGTAATATCAGGATGCTGTTTGAGTTTTCGCAGGGAGTAAATCTCTAGATGATATCCTTTGATCAGTTTTTGCCTGTTGTTACTCTGAAGTGTTTTGTTCATTGTGATTAGATAAATCAAAGTGTTGTCTATTCCAGAGAGGGAAATGTCTACATTTTGGCAGATTTTAAAACAGAACACTTTAAAAAGAAGTGAACATGGTAATTTAGAAGTGAATTTTATTTTTCTAGTCTCTCCAAGTGATAGAGATTTATGAAGTGAAAATGTGGAGCAAGCAACCAATCATTACTACTGACACTTGCATTCCCTAAGAGCTCCAAGGACAGTTGGTTCCTCAAGGGAGGTTCTGTACTCTAGCCTATTCTGCAATAAAGAGAAAAAGTAATTCCTAACCTGGTTTTTACTGTATGTTTAGAGACTCCTTAAAGAATTTTAGCACTTTCCTATCATGTGTCCCATCATACACTCTTCCTTCCAAGAGTGAATGGACACCATCCACTCTTGTCCTTTAACAAGTACATACATTAAATGCAGACCTTGCGACCTGCTGTCCTCATGACTTCCTACACAAGTGTGTATATCATTCCAGAGAGGAGATGCTAAGGCCTTGTTCTTAATTTCTTCCTCTCCTTATCAGAGTGAGAGGGAAACTATATATCCAAACTGGTATCACAAATTCTGGCCTTTTTGCTAAGTTCCTGGTTTATATCATCTACTCTTTCCATCTGAGTGTACTAATCCTGTAAATATTTGGGTACTTAGGTAATGATAAAACATTAATGAGTGCTCTCTGGCCTCATGGAGATTACATTCCAGGGAATATTTATTAGTAATATTATTCTATTTAATCTATTTTTGTTCTTCCTTTTGTATGAATAACTAAATTAAATTGCTCATACCACTCAATTAGGAAAAATGGGAGCTAGTTTGACACACAAGCAAATCAAATTTTACACACCCATAAATTGAATTTCTGCTCAGTTTCTCCCACTCCTTTCATTAAAACTGAAAGGGAGAGAGAGAGGGAAAGGAAAAGGCTTATATTTCTTCATATATTCTGTTTCTACTGATGGTGCTACCCAGTTAAATAAGCAGGAGATTTTTTATTATCTTTTATTTCTCTTTCTTCTTCATTATCCACACTCAGCTTTATTTCAAACTCTAGTTGTTTCTCATGTGAAGTATTTTAATAGATACCTAAATGATGTAGCTTTTAGTATTTCTTACCCCCCCCCCCATTTTCTACATTGTCACCAAGTTTATTCATCAAAAATCCAACTCTAATCACACCTCTCACATGTTATTTCCTTTCATGTTCTTCAATTATCTTGAGGAGTGGGGAAAAAACCCCAAAAACATCCCTGTACCTTCCATACAATTTTTCAGTGAGAAAATATATAACAATGGTTGTCTTAGTCCAGGGCTTTTGTGGTGGTGGGAGGTTGAAGGCTGCAGATGAAAGGGAACATTTTGGAGGTGAAGGAAATTTTCTGTCTTTTGACTATGGCAGTATTTCCAGAAATATATTTGTCAAAACTTGTCAAACTGTGCATTCTAAATGGGTTCATGTTGTTGAATGCAAATCATATCTTAATAAAATTGGTTTAATTTTTTCAAGATAGAGGAATAATATCTACAAACAGATAACAAAATATGTTGGAAACTGAGTTATTTTATTTCTAGTCTTGTAATCTCTATATGAGGTTTTTGTACTTCAATAGGAAAGATTTACAAAATCAATCTCATTTTAAGTACTTTGATTAAAAATCTTGTTGCATTTTAAAATGCTACCTCTGCTTAATGGGTTTCCTCTGATATTTAAAACTGCTTAATTTAATTTACTTAATTTAAATTGTCCTAGTTGTGCCTAAGCAATTTTCAGGTTGGAAGTAGTATTAACTCCTGAAATCAATAGGAGTATAATTCAGGAAGAAATGGAGACATTAGTGACCAGAATAGTTAATACCACATCAGAAAAAGGTTAACTGATAAATGGCTTAACTGATATAAAATTGCTCTAATTGTGTTTGTTTTGTCCTAATTTATTTGCAGATATTAAAAATATTTTGGAGGTACTACTGATGCTTATGAAAGATTTTAATGCTAAAAAAGAAAGCAGAATATTTTAAACAGCAGATGAGTTACTGCCATTCAAATTACTTTGAAACTAAAATTTTTCTGTACAAATTTAAAATTTAGAATTACATGAGTTATTTTACCTTTAATAGGTAGCATTATGAAAATTATAAGAAGTCTTATTATTTCTCCTCATATATATTTATATATATCTTTGATTATTGTCCCAAAAGAAATTGCTCTCCTGAAGTATGTGTAAAAGGAAATTTGGTCTATGATGTGTTACATATATGTACTTGTAATTTCTGTTTGAACTTCTAATTAAAGATACATATGCAATTATTTATATCCATATTTATTTTTTCATTTTTATTATTTGCTTCTGAATAATCCTATTTATTAACCAAACTGGGAATTGAATCTCTTGAGAACAACAAATTGTTTTGGAGAGATGTGTGCTGAACTTTAATTAAGAAAAAGAAAAGCATATGTTATTTATTTCCTATGAAGCCGGTATAGACTTCTCCATTATAATTTCTCTGCTAATACTCTATCAAATTTCAGACCTAATTTTAAATATCCACTTTATCAGCAATCTATTTGGGGAATGACTGTAGCAGACACTGTTTGTGCCCTTGTGCCAGGTCTCCAGACTTCACCTCTGTGTCCTGTGACAGCTATAATCTATGCTCATTCCTCTCTTTCTTTCAGGTCTTTCTCTAAGCTGCAGGGAAAAACTCTCTGGGTCCACATGCAGGTATGGCCTATGGGGTTCCTGGAAGTGTTAAGGCAAGTGAGGAAGAGTATGGAGGCATCAAACAGAAAGAATCCAGGGTTGGTGGATAAAATCTCTAGTCTCCATCCCTTCCAGGGAAATTCTGTGTATATGCAACAGGAATCTCCAGAGGGTCCTTGGTGAGATTCAGCCCCAGTTGTCTACACTCATGACAAGTGCAATCATTTCCCCTTCACTGTCTCCCTCTTTCCTTGTCTCTTTCTCTCAACTTTCTCACTCCATCTCCCTGTGATCATCTCTTAAATAAAGTACTTGCATCCTAGATCTTACCTAAGGCTCTGCTCCTAGGTAAACTCAAACCAAGACAAATTCCAATTCTAGTTATTTTTTGAGTAGAAAGTAACCCTTCCTCAATATATGTGCTTATATTTAAATTACAGTTTATTTTTCAGCTCTAAGATGAATACTTAAAAATAACACAATGGACATGAAGGCATTGGTTTGAGTTCTTGCTCAAATTCTTAATACATTATATTAAGCAAATCATTTTCTTTCCATGAGTCATGTTTGTTGCTAGTATGGAGTATGATGATAACATCCATTATATGATTGTTACAATAAAGTTAGCTAATTTATGGAAAAGTCTTTGGAAGCACGGAGGACTATATGGGTATAAGGCATTTTAAATACTAGCTATTTGAGTGTTTCTGTTCCTCCTAAAAGTCATTTGACTGATCACTACATACTTGTGAATAAAACTAAAATAAAATCAATTTGATAATAGGCTTCCAGATTTCACCACTGATTTTTGTTATCAATTTGCCTATAATTGCCTTTATGAGTCAAAAAACATTCACCTTTATGATGAAAGTTATTTAATCCCTCTAGAACTTCTGTTCCCATAAAATCCTTCCGACTATTCTAGGTGTATACATCTGGACCTCAAAAAAACATTGGATCCATTTCTTTATTATTAGAAAATTCTTTGCTACACCTCAAGTTCCTCATTTTTTTCTGAGGTAATCTCTTTCTCACAGTGCACCAATTTCTCTCTTCATCTTTCGCCTACATAGTATAGTAACTTTTCAACCATTCCATTCATATGGACACTATAAAAATTGATCTCAGTCTTCCAGTTCCATAATTATGTTATTTTAATTCAAATAACAGTTAAATTTGGCAAAAAATTATCAAAGATAATCTAATGTTAAAATATATTTTTCATTAATACTATTCTATTCTTTTTCATTCAAATAGACTGTATTTCTTTCTTTTTCCTTTTTTAAAATCTACTCTGAGAGCTTTCAATATTGTTAGTTTAATTGCTTCAGCTCGCAGAAGGAAATACTGGCACCTCTTGAATTTCTGATATAAGATTTATTTCTTATATCCTCAGATTAATATTGTATTTATAGCTCTGCTTTCTTCTGGTATTATACATCTCTCTATTTTAATCATTTAGGATTCTGTGTAATGTTTCCTTCATTCATTATCTAGTGTAGGTTTGTTTTCCTCTTCAGTAGTTATTTTCATTACAAAATCATTTTATTCATCCTTTGTATAACTCCATAAAAGTATGTTCTATCTATGTTACATTTTATTTTTCATTTATTTCACTAACATCTAATTATCTTGCCCTATGTTTTTCTTATAAGCATCTTTATGGATGGCACAGAGATTGAATAGCGTGTCTTATACCAGCATTCTTAAGGGAGCACTTCACTGTGTATCATCTTGCTCCATTCTCCAAGTGTTCCAATTGTATAAATGTGGCCATTCAACCTCTATGGCAATATTCTCTAGTGCATATGTTAGATATTACTTTCTTATTTCTCATGGTTCCTAAGGGTTTTTAGTAAATTCTTAATCATTTTATAAATCAGACTGTATTGGATTAATATCACATTTATATGAGAGGCTATGATAATCATAGCAATTGATACAAATGTCAGAATCTTTGCATATTCACTAATGTTTTTTACAAATAAGAATGACAATGTTTAATGCACTGTTCATTCTAGTAAAAGTAATGCTTGAACTGGAATATTCTTAACAAGGAGCATTTTGAAAAGCACAAATGTTATGGTTTTATGAAGAACATGGTTGCACTAATTAAGCGCTTAGCTAGGCGAGTCAGATCTGCTGGATTCAAAGCCTTTCACATTCAAGATTCCGTGTGAAATGTTAGGCAAGGTAACGAAAACATCTCTGGATCAGGTTATTATTTAATTTTTGTTTTGTTCTGTTTTTGCATCTGTAAAACAGTAGTTTGTATTTCATAGGTTCTTATGAGAATTAAGTGTGTTAAATTTGCATTATATAGAAAGCAACACAAAAGTGTTAACCATCATTTCAAAACTGTGTTGGTTGTGTGTCAGGTAACTGTTCTCTCATGAGCATAAATACAATTCTAAATCTACTCAGGTTCCCCTTAGAACCTGAGTAAGTTCCTAAGTAGATTCTAAACTCTTATCTGTATGAGCTTCATGCAGTGACCTTTGAAAGGTTCAGGCTGGTTTTTGTCTGATAAAACCTGGGAGATTTTTTTTTTTTTTTAAATGTGTCCTTTAAGACACCAGTAAGAGAACTTCTTGGAAGTGGAAGTGGAGGTGGAGAGACCATTTGTCATACATGCAATTTGTATGACATTTAATTAAAACTATCAGGTATAGTGGTATTTAAAGTCTAAGTTTCCTATCTAGTTATGGTGTTAATCCATTCCTGCCATTATAACAAAATAACACAGACTGAACAATTTATACAGAAAAAAATATTTGTTTTTCACAGTTTTGGAGGCTGGAAAATCTTAGTGTCTTATAAGAAGGAATGAACTAATTTCCTCAAGCCCTTTTATAAATATGCCAATTTTATTCATGAGAGCAGAACTCTATGACCTAATCACTTCCTAAAGACCTCTTAATATTATTACTCTCGGGATTAAGTTTTGACATGAATTTTAGAGGAACAAAAGCATCCAAACCATAGTAGATGGTTATCAGTCATGGATGATTAGAGATCATTTTGGAAAACTTCTAAACATTTTTCTTGCATTATCACCTGCTGGGTGATCCTGGTTTTCATGGTCTTTCTGAGCTTCTGTGATAAACATCCAAGGTAGCAACACTAACCTTCTTACTGTGGAGTGTTCTTACTAAAGGCCATAAGGTCAAGATGACTATCACCATTATTCTAGAAGCTCTTCTAGTATGCATTGATCCTGGCAAACTGTGGAATAGACATAATATTTGTTAATTTCCTGCCAAGCCTGATTTAAAGCTACCGATTGTTTAACAACATTGCAGAGGAGACCCACTCATGGAGGCAAAGGGGACATGGGGTTACCCAGTCAATGGTTCTTGTGATACGGTAGGAAGAATTTCAAGCAAGTTGCACATAGCAGCAGACAGGAGTTTGTGAAAATGAGAATAAGAGAGTTAAATTTCAGTATAGGCACTGAGTGGACCAGACCATCTCTGAACAGAATGTCATGGATCTTACAGGGTCTGGGGTTTATAAGGATTTTTTGATCCTTCTCTTCTTGTCTTTTTCTTTCTACCTGTTTAAGCAGTTTATTACCTCTTTGTTTAGCCCTCAGCTAATTTCCTCTGTGAGGGTCTCAGTGACTTAGTCACGAGGGGCGTATACAAAAAGGTGGTCACAGGGATAGTTTGTGACATGCTCTTGAAGCAATAGTACCTCTTAAGTGGTTATAATTATCCATGGCTGAGGAGATTGGATGTCACAGTTCCCATTTTATAAATGCTTTAGTAAGGTTCTCCATGGATTCAAGTTATAGTGCCCTTAAGGGGTCCTAATTACCTATGGTTTGGGGTTCAGGCCTGTTTTGAGAAGGTTCCCTATGATCTGAATCCTAGTTCTCCTAAGGAGTCATAATTATCTGTGGCTTAGGAAAACTGTATATTTTGATTCCCATTCTCCAGATGCTGCTCTACTCCACAGGACTGTGATTTCAGCCCTGTGACTTGTGGATTTTCTTTAAGGCTTTTGTCTAATATCTTCCATGTCGGTTACTACCCTTCATTGTTCTATGTCCACCCACTTTCTCATGGCTGACTAGCTACCTGACAACAACTAGCTTATACAATGACTAAAATTTTCACAGTAGACTTGGAACCAGTAAGAGGTAGTTTCCAAGCTTATATTTTTCTTCTATATATGTTCTCTTTACCTTAAAAATTTCACAAATGTGAATAAGAATAAAACTTCCCCTAATAACAGCTTGATCTTTTGTAGCTCTTAAACGACCAAAAATAAATTTGGGATAAATATTAGAGGTTCATTTTTTGGACTTTTCCCTGTCTTCTTCCTGAAAAATCCTATGCCATAATTATGGAGTAAGATCAAAGGTACAGAGTATTCTTGAAGACGTTGCAAGTAAGAACTGGGAAATTTGGAGCAGGGGATGTCTACTCTTTGCTTTCCTTCTCCTGTGGGCTATATAAAGCCCATGAAAAAATAATAGAAGTAGAGAAGTTTAGAATACTTTAATTCAAAATGCCTAGCACAGTTTAGCCTTTCTTCTCCAATATGCCTACCATTCTCCCTTAAGCATTCTGAGGAAAACTGAAAAAAATTAAATTAAGTTGTAAAAATTACAACTTAATGCATTGCAGCTTTTACAAGAGTTGCTCAACCACCCTCTGTTAATGTTTTCTTTCATTTTTCAATTCCCTTTACCCATTTATATTTTAAAAATCATTGCATTTGAACATTACATGAACTGGTGATAACACCAAAAAACCAATTATTATTTTCTATTCATAACAACACAAAACTCTAAAGGCAAGGATTGTTCCATTTCATTTACCCAATTACCCCACTTACAAGGACAGAAGTTGCATTTCTTTCTATAGTGGGATAGACAAGGATGCCAATTGCCTTAACAGTTGAGCAGAACAGGCACAGATTACATTTTACGTGACTTCCAGCAGTTGAAAGGGGCAGAAATTAGTGCTAAATCCTGCAAGAAAAAAAATGGTACTATTCTTAGATTTCCTAATAGCAGACTGATTCTTCATGTTCAGAAGCTTCAGATATTTTTTAGTGATTTTAGTGGTTTCATTTCACTTGTTCTTCTTTTATCTGAGTCTCACAATTACTCCATTGACATTATGCTCACTTGATTCTGAGCAATGAAGCTGAAAATCAGTTTTCTAAGTTAAGGGCTGAGGGAATAATGTACAGATAAAACCATGCTGATTGATATATATGTGTATATATATCTCCTTACTCTAAAAAACAGGACATCTGGGACATGTTACCTTTCTGATCTCTGTGATAGTCTGATTAAATTAGGTAGATATTGCTTCATCAAAGAGGAAAGTAGGGTGTCAAGATTGATGGCTCTTTCTTTCTCTTTTTTTTTTTTTTTTTTTTTGGTACCAGGGATTGAACTCAGGGGTACTCGACCACTGAGCCACATCCCCAGCCCTATTTTGTATTTTATTTAGAGACAGAGTCTCATTGAGTTGCTTAGTGCCTCACCATTGTTGAGGCTGGTGATTCTCCTGTCTCAGCCTCCCAAAGTGCTGGGATTATAGGCATGTGCCACTGCACCTGGATATGACTGGTAGCTGTTTCTTAATTCTCAATGTTCAAGCAGAACAATAAGATGATATTTTTTACAATTTTCTTGTGAGTCTAGGACAACCTGGTTTAAAGAAACAGGGCAGGGTTGGAATGAGGAAAGCTGACAAACAATACCTTGATACAATAAATTGCTTCTATTTTGAAACATAATGAATGATGAAAATAATGTGCTGAAATGTAAGTTGTTTTATTTGAAGACCCAATTATGGTGAAAATCATCTTTTCACAATTTGTCTAGGTCAGAAAATTCAGGACAAAAATTATGTGATTAAAACAAAAAGAAAAAGAAAGGAAAACCAATAATTTTCAAGCCTTTAGTCTGTTATATAAAGCACCAAAGGAGGTACTTCATAAAGATAAATTTTATGCCTTATGATTTCTAACATTGATCAAAGATGGTAAACATTTAAAATGACCTAAAAGATAAATATTAAACAATGTATCAACAAACACATTAATTGCAGTGGTTATCTAATGAAAGGTAGCAGAATATACTGCCCCAAAATATGCTGTTTGGACATACTGATTATTTTGAGCTGAAGGCAATTGAGAAAGTACCTACCAGAAAAACTCTCTGGCCTTTCCCCTGTGCCTAAAGGCAGGTCATCCATTTTTTGAAGGTTTCTTACCTCCTCTTTATACCAGAAGGACAGAGTTAAATACTGGAAAGGACTTAACACTCTTATCAACACAGAGATAGCACAGGAGGAATCTACATAACAAGCTTCACTAGACAGTCCTTATCTTCCATAAGTTCCCCCATTTACTTCTCTTCCCACAATTTACAGTCCCTAGAAATTCAAAGTATTTTCCTTTGTCTTGTTCCTTCTCTGAAAATTTATTGGTCTTCTTTAAGATGTAGTATATAACCTCAAATCATAACTACTTCTTTGACCTACTGCTCTAGTACTCCCTTGTGTATATATATGCATGATTGCATACATTAATAAAGTTCTGGGTTTTTTTTTTGTTATTGTTGATCTGTCCTTTGTCAGTCTAATTTGCAAGACTCAGCCAATAAGCAGAGGTTGAGTAGAGAAAAGATAAACATTTTCTCATCTTCACAACTGTACATAAACAATTGGCCAGTTATTGATGGACAATTTAGTGCCCTGTCTGGTGTAGATAAGCTGAGATTTTTCTAATTACAACAACATTACTCAATCCTGCAAGATCCAGCTAACATTATCCTCTAAATTAGCAATATATATTCCTTAGATACATGAAAGTTCTTTTCCACTCTTAGCCATGTGCAGATCAATTTTCAGGAGTCATTCTGACTGAGCAATTTGATTGCATCTTAAGAGGTTAAAACTCCTCTGGCAAGATATGCTGATTTATTGGTTTCAAAATGGAAATAAAAATTCTAAGTGCTGGATCAGCAAAGCCAAGACACTGAAAGATAGTGACCTTCAGGACTCTCATGAGAATCCCTGTTAAGGTGACCTGATCCCAAAATCAAAGAAAGAATTGACTATCTTAGGCTTTAAACAAGCTCTGATGTTCAAAATTGCAAATCTTAGACTGGACTTTGAGAGGAAAATCAGAGTATTGTGGACTCTTTTCTGCTAGCATACTGAATTGAACAAGCCCAGGAAGTAAGATGTATTGACATTGCCATTTTAGTCTATGCTAATTGTTCTCCT
This sequence comes from Xerus rutilus, assembly GCA_028644305.1. Taxonomy (NCBI): domain Eukaryota; kingdom Metazoa; phylum Chordata; class Mammalia; order Rodentia; family Sciuridae; genus Xerus; species Xerus rutilus. The sequence goes on from CM053408.1 coordinate 49,855,122, forward strand.
TGGAGCAAAATTTCAATTTGATATTTTTTAATATTGTGAAACTGTACAACATGGTAGCCCTGCTTGAGCGTATCTCACTGACAATGTCATTCACTAAAATCCCACCTATCCTCAAAGTTCTTCCATAGACTTCACATTTCTTGCTTTCTCACTTGCCTCCCCCTTTAAACATCTCATAACATGTAATTATAAATACTATTCCATATTGCTAAATCTTTTTATGTGTTTTCCATCACATCACTAGATTATTACATAGGTAAGTAAATATCGTCTTATACTTTTGGAATATTCGAACATTGGCTCAGTATTTTCTAAGAATTTTTAAAATAATGTTAAAACAGAGAGAGTAAATGACATCCATGGACTAGACTATTCATTAAGGAGTTAGCAGCAACCCAGGTCCTCAATAATTCCATGCTATGTTAATGCCTGCAAAGAATCACATATTCTTTTTCCTCTTACAGTGCTTTATTTTGCTTCTTTACAAAATTCCTACTTAGTTCTTAAGACTCAGTTCAAAAGTTAGCCCTGTTCCTTGAAAGAATGTCATATCTTCTTTGACTTAAATAGCTCTCAAGTTACATTCTGTTATATAAAGCATTTACATGTTTTTCTTTTCCATCAAAGATTGAACTTACTATGGTAAAAGGATTTATTTATTGTATCCAGTGTGATTAGAACAATATTTGATAATTAATGTGACTTAAGAAGGTATGTTGAGTAAATTAATGAATGTCATACATAGATCAAAAAGAAACAAATTAGAAAAATAGGACACTGACCCTAATGGTGCTGGATTTCAGAGTCTCTGTTGTTGAGCATCAGAATAACCTTACAGTAACAATTGTGCTCAAATCTCACTGAAGACAAAGCTGTATTTCTGTGCTTTGAGGGTAAATTCCCCAATTACCAAACCAAACCAGACAAAACAAAATATGAATTATTTTGGTGCACACACACACAAACACACACACATCATTCTGGAATCCCTTAATAGTCATGGTATCCATCAGTGTTAGACAGGAGCAATTGAATATTAGAGTCTGTGCTTTGGAAAATCATGCTGTCTAAACAGTTTTGCAAACACTCTTTTATAGCTTAAAATATAGTCTATTTGGTTATTGGTTTCTAGCCATTGATCTATAGGATAATTAAAAGACCCAAAACAATAACCAAAAAGAAAACAGTAATTGAATATATTCACTAATATATAGGTTTTGGTCATTTTCAATTAATATAGACTGTTGATTTGCAAAGAGGTGGAGGATAGCTTCAGCAGTGTGTTTGACAAACTTCATTCTATAAATTTTGGAACTAGTCACAAGGTTTTAAAGGGACAAGTCTGGTCTCAGATAGTAAATGCCTTGGGATTCAGCCACATTTTTATTATAATCTTTGTAACCTAGTAAATATTCTTTTTCCTCTAAAGATAAAGGAGAAAAATTTGTGAGACAGTGTCAATTGATACTAGAAAGCAACACAGCACACAAAGTTTTCAATACATATAAGATTTCAACATGTGTCTGTGTGGACTGGGCATGTAGCTTCTTAGTGTCAATTTAAATTTTACCCTAACAAGGGTTAATTTGCTTCAATTTCTTTACTTCACTTTTGATTAATAGAGGTTGATAAAATTCTTATTTTTCTGTAATTGTACATTTATTGTGCTTTAAATGAATTAATACATTCTGTCTTAATGATCATCCTTTATTGTGTGAATTTATTGATTATCTGCTGAGAGAGTCTGTAATGGAAGGCAGTTGTTCTGTGAGATAATCTAAATAAAACCACAAATAAGTCATTTCATATTGATGTCCTTATTTTCAAGTCTGCATTCTCACTCTTCTTTATTTTCAAGACATGCATTGAGTCAAAAAAATTAAGTATATGTGCTTTATACAAAATAGGAATATATAGAACTATGAATAGGACACATAAAGCTCTTTACTTCCTTCATGGTCTAAATTCTGCAGAGTGACCAATGAGGAGAGAATAACCTGAACTCAGAGATTGCATAGAATAATTTAAATATTCTTAAGTTTTCCTAAAGGAAGTATACAGATAAATCACTTCTAAAATTTGTTTTAGGCTTATCTTCATTTCCTCCAATCTTTCTACTCTCAGAAGCACCTAAAATGCCTTCTTTCTTTTTTTTTTAAATTTAATTATTTTATTTAAATGCGTTTCAAGTCATAGTACATAAACAGAGCTCAGTTTTTCCATTTCTAATGCCTTCTTTCATTGACACAGCCCCTGCACTGCAACTGAATTCCTCCTTGTTAATTAGCTCCTCCCACTTGCCGCCCAGGAATGCCAGGCCCTCAGGTTAACACAACTAAGAAACAACCCCTAAAATACATATGGTAAGCCTTTTCCCCTGAGACCTGACCACTATCCTAGCATTTTCTATTAAGGTAGCTACAGTGTAACAGATGCAAAAGATACACTCAAATTAAAAGAAAAGAATAACTATGAAGAGTTGCAGTGTTAATAATAATGAGAAAAATGTCATTGACTAGTGAAAAGATATTCTTGCTTTGATACCTCCAAAGTCTTGCCTCTTTATCTTGGTTTTTTTTTTTTTTTTTAGTTTCTACTTTCTTATGCATCTATCTATACATTGCTCTTTTAAAATATCACAATTAATTCCCCTTCATACCTTTAAATAGTTTATAAAATATTTTCTACACTGATTCCAATACTGTTATGACAGTTTCTCACATGGATGAGTGGAAATCATCAAATGATTCTGGGCACTACCTGCCAGGGCAAGAAGCAAGATAAGTGGGTAATGTCAAGCTGAACAGGTATTGCGGCACTATGCATTTAATAGAACATGTAAGATCTTTGCTTTTATGACTACATATATAATCACAATCAATTGTATTTAGATGGTGAAACAGAGCTGAGGCTGCTTAAGTGTAGAGAGCAATAAATAGGAGCAAAAAATACCTATAAATGTGTCCCTCTGAGAGTGAGCAAAGTTGCTTAGGTTAATCTGGTATCAAAAACACTCTAAAAGCAAATGTTTAGCTTAGAAAAATGGTGATAATATCAGACAAAGAAAAATTTGAAATGCTTTTTGTGCATCAATTTCTCTCTCCTTCCTCCTTCCTTTCTTTCCTTCCCTTCCTGTCTTTCTTCCCTCTTTATCTCCTTTCTTCCTTCACAGAGCCAACCTATCCTTTTGATGATTTTTCTCTGTGCTAAAAATTGCAGGTGCAGACAGAACTCAGTCTATAAGGAACCAAAGGCCACAAAGAAAGGTAGATAGTATATCAACAAGAGAAAAACTGTATGTATAATTATAACTTTTGATGGATGTTGTGAATGATAAGCAGTGGGTTCTATGAAATAAAATAAGGACGTCCAAGTGAGTTCATCAAAGCAGCATTATACAGTAGTTAAGAATTGATCCTTTAAAGTCTATTTTCATTTCTCCCACTTCCATACTTTGGAACATTGAACAAATTGATTAATATTGTGTATATCAATTCATTCATAAAATGAAAATAATATAGTATTTCCTTCTTCCTTGAAGAAGAGGAAGCATCCTTCTCTCTTAAGAATGAAAGAATTAATATGTAAGTGTATGTCAATTTGTAAAGCAGTGACTGAGAGGATAGTATTTCTCCAAAAATATTAGCTACCTTAACTTGGACGATTGGAGAGGGCTTCCATAACTTACTGATGTGCACATCCTGTTGATGTTTTTATGAATATTTTATTTGTATTTATCCTGGTGCATCTCAAAAAATGGAGAAGAGCTTAAATTTGTCAATTTTTTTTAATAATAGGGACATTTATTTTTCATATGTGCTATTCAATGATTCACAGGAAGTTTCAATGATAATTTTATTTATTTATTTACTTATTTAAATTTATTATTATTATTATTATTATTATTATTATTCTGAGAATTTAATCCACAGTCTTGTATATCCTAGATAAGCAGTCTATCACTAAGCTAAATCCCAGTCCAGATAATTTTGTTTTAAATTGTTAAAATTTAATATAAATTTCATCGAGATGATTGAATTTGTTTTTTGGAATAAAAGTCTTTTCTTACCAACATAGCAGAGAATAAATATTATAGCATTATTGTTTACAATACAAATTCATAATTGTTCACTTCCAAGTTAATTTATTATCATATAGAATTTGCATTATGGAAACTGACCCATGGGGAAAATATCTTTATTTGAAAGTGTTCAATAAAGGTAAAACTTGAAGAACCACTCATCAGAAAGTGATCATTAGGGGCTTTGAGGAGCCACTCACACAAGCTTTGAAATTCATTGTCAGTGGGAATTTGATGTAAAGTGCTTATTCATTTGAATCATTTATTCTGGAACCCTAACTTTTGTTCTGCTAAGAATCTTTGTCTACTGATTGTTTCAAATAAAATTTCTTCAATATTTCCCATTATCTCTATTGAATATAATTAAAAGTCACTTGCTGACTAATATACTTTCTTTTGTTTTATTTCTCAATCTGCCAGATCTTCCTAGTGTGTAAGATGGGAAGGCATATCAATTTCTACCTGATAACAGTTTACATGATGCAGCCCCATTTTCTCAACAGGCTCCAAGTGCCGTAAGGGAGAGAGAGACTATGCCTTTAAAATACCTACCTCTTTTACTGGTTGTGGGGAGCATATTGTTCACCTAGAGGTTCAGTGGAAGCAGTATTTAGTTTCAGTGCGTCTACAGCTTTTTTCCCATCCAAGGAATTAGAATTTGGGTTTGTTTTAAGTTTTGATTTGTATTCCCTCTAACTTCCCACATTAGCAATTGTTTGTGTAGGCACCCTACATGAAAATAAAATCTTAAACGTGTTTGTGTATTTATGTATGTGTGTATTTATGTATGTAGTTATTTATTTCATGGAAGTTAATTGCAAGACAAATTTACGTCTGGCAAAAGGGACGTGCTTAGTAATTTTAGAGAAAAATAAGAGGAAGATTTACATATTAATGAATGGATTCTGGAAAAGCAGGGGCCATATTTTTTATCTCTCACTTACCTACTTAGTGTCTGTCACCTGATGGTCTACAAGTGTCACCTGATGGTCTACAAAACAGTGGGTTTAAACACTGTGGCATCCAATTTACTCTTTTCATACCACATGGGCCATTGCCTTTTACAGGGGACTGAATAAAGGGAAATTTATTGATAACAGTACTGTTGGTATTTTCAAAGACTCATATGAAATAAGAACAAAATAATCTTAAATAATAATTATATTTACTGCATTCTCTCTATTAAAACTAAAGGGAAAACAAAATAAACAAAAATTTAAATTGCAATTGACAATAGGTCATTTTTAGGGTTCTTTTTCCCTCTCTAATTCCCTCTGTCCCTTCCTTCTTTTCTTTATTTTTATTTCTATCTGCAAACTACATTGTTGATTTCTATACCTAAGAAGGATGGTCTTTTAGGTTCAGTATAACTAAGATTTGAGTTGCAAAGGGCAAATATTAACAAATATCAGAAGTCCAGATCAGAGTTTCATGTGTTAAAAATCAAGTCCTTTTGAAATATTTTAGACTAAAATAAAAGGGACCATGACTTGGCCTAGCTTTTCACTTTGAGTGGTAGATAATAATACCCTCACACTCTTTGCCTACTAAAAAGTCCTTAATAAAAGATCTAACTAACCAGGCATAGTGGCACATGCCTGTAATCCCAGCGGCTTTGGAGGCTGAGGCAGGAGGATCCTGAGTTCAACGCTGCCTCAGCAAAAGTCAGGTGCTGAGCGACTCAGTGAAACCTTGTTTCTAAATAAAATACAAAATAGGGCTGGGGATGTGGCTCAGTGGTTGAGTGCCCCAGAGTTCAATCTCTGGCGCCCCCTCCCCTGCAAAAATGGTCAGCTAACAAGAACAAAGCTCTGAGTAGAGAGTTGTATTGCACCCTAAAGACCTCCCTCTCATAATGCACTTAGGTTGATTGGTAGTATCATTGCTTTATTCATTCATTCCTTCAAAAAGTCTTGAAGGATTGAATCATGAATGAGATAAAATCCTTCAGTTTTTTGTAGATATTGAAGGAATCATAAAATAAATGAATGCATAATTTCAGCTTGTGATATACCTAGGATAAAAATGAATTGAGTTATGGAGATAGAGAATAAATGACCTGTGGAGTTTTGATATGGTATAAATTACCTTCCGAATAGGTAATTTATAATGGCTTTTCTGATATATCAAATTACCTGGGTTATGATCCCTAGTTATTTAATCAAACAGTAGTCTATGAAGTCCTGTGGAAAAAATTTGCAAATATAACTAAAGTCACTAATCAGTGGACCTTAAATAATAATGACTATTTTGGATGGACCTGACTTAATTAGTTAGGTCTTTACATTGGGGTTGAAGGAAGGCCTTCACATTGAGGGAGAGGAGCAGCTCTGCCTCAAGGTAACAGTGTCATTCCTGTGGAGATTCAATGCTCATAATCTCTCCTTCCTGATGACCTGATGCATACACCATGGTCTTGAAAAGCCACCCCTACAATTGCATAGGCTGTATCCTTAAAATAACATCTCTGTGTGTCTGTTTCTCTCTTTATGTGCATATGTGTGTTTGTATGGATGCTGTCTGGGCTTTTCTGATTGAGTTCTCAAAGATTATGTACTATAATTAAGTTTATTGAAGCCTAGTCTTCAATAAACTAAGGAAATTTTAAGGTCCTCAAAAAGAGCAATTTTGTCAGAGAAGTGAGAAAGAACTTGGGGCAGAATGAAAATTTGAGGAAGACGAAAATGGCCAGTGTTTCAAATGTACACCCATGGATTAGAACATCATATACTGATGCAAAGTGACAGAGACCAGATGTTTTAGAGCTTTGTAGGGCATGAAAAGGAGTTAGGGTTTTATTTGGGTATAAGGGAAAGCATAGAGCATTTTGAGCACTAACTAATTAATGTTCTTAGGTGTTCATTTTAACTGATACCTTCTGCTTTTGTATGAAAATTTGGTTCTAAGTGGTCATGATCAGCAAAAGGAAGAACAATCAAGAGGTATCTTTGTAGTGGACGATGGTGGCTGGATTGGCATGGCAACAGAGGTGGTAAAAGTGGATGATTTAGGAATATATTTTGTGATAGAACTGGCAATATTTATTGATGGATTAAGTCTATAGGGTAAGAGAAAGCAACAAATCAAGGACAAAAAGGCATTTTTGCTGGAGAATCTGGACAAATAGAGGCATTTTTAATGGGGAACACAAAGATAGAGAAGGGACAGGCAGTTGAGAAGTGTCAGGATCCAGGCAAGAAGTGGAGGAGTTTATCTACTGTAACAGAAGAAAGGCCAGGTGTGGGTTCCAGAGGCAGGCAGGTAGTGAAGTGCACCTTTGTGGGAGTGTATTATTTCTCTCCCACTACTCTATTTCCATGAAATAAAAAATAAATTAAAGAAGGATAAGAAGAGAAAACCATGGGAGAGGGAGAAGTGTGCAACGACATTGGAACTTTGAAAAAACATGGCAAGGACTGAGGTGGTTTTTGGGAGAGTGGGAGAAAGCATGGACAGCAGCAGGGCCTGCTTGAGGTGGGCACCATGGGGTCGATGTGAGAACTGTCAGCTGGAGCATGCTTTTCACTTGCCTGCCAACATCAGATGTGGAGTAATGAAGAACTGGTGAGTACAGTAGAGTAATAAATCAGAGGGACAAGAAAGTGGAAGATCATATATAAGAAATTATTTATTACAATGGGCTATAGAACATGACTTGGATGAGGAGATAAAATTAGAACATGACTGGGGTGAGTTAGCAGGAATGGGGTAGTAGAATCATTGGATTGCAGGTCCTGATTAAGTCAAAGAACCATTGGATGTGGAGAACTTAAAAGAATGATTTGGAAGGTAGAGGGTGGTAATGAAATGTAAGGGTGCTTGAAATTAGGATGATGTTAAGAGTTTAGTTGTAGATAAGGAAAAGCTTCTGAGTATAACTGAAAGCATGATTAAAGGAGACTAGTAACAAAAGTAGTTGAGGAGATAAAACTCAATGGATTGAGAGGCCAAGTTAGTAGAAGTATTATTTATGTGGATATGAAAATTATCGAGACTGATGACAGTATTAGTCTGGAGAGATTGACCAGATACTTGATGTCAAAGCTGCAAAGAGTGTTATAGGGTTTTTATGTAACTACAGAAACAAGAAATGTTGCATGGTGTGTTTCTGTTTTGGACTACTACAACAAAACACCACAGCCAGCATGCTTATAAACAGCGGAAGTTTATTTCTCAGAGTTTCAAAGGCTGGGAAGTTTACAATAAAGGCACCAGCAGATTTAATGTCAGTAAGGTCCTATTTTCTGGTTTATAGAATAGTATCTTATTGCTGTGTCAGTATGCATTAGTCTCTTGTATTACAATAATGTAACACTGGGGTTCTGGTATCGGAGGCCCTGTATGAATTATGGGTTTGTTTGACTCATCATACAGCAGGGAGGTTGCTTCTCTGAGAACTGCTGGTGTGAATCCACTGGTTGCAGATTGCCCAGATTAAAGCTGACACTTTACCTTAGCTCACAGCCCTAGGTTCAAATGCAGCTCCCTAGACCCAAACAACTTGTTTCGCCCATCTTTATCCTGTTTTCCTCAAGAAGCCTGCCACACTGAAAGCTTTGATGTATTTCCTCTTAAGTAAAGGATCTGGGCATTTTTCCCTTGTTCAGTTTCAGTTGCTATCAGGGCTGGAAGACTCACCAGGCCTCTGCTTTTAAAACTATTTTCTGTCTATTGTCTTTTGCTCCTTATTTATTATTTTCAGACTTTTTTATTTTCTCAGCCGGTTCATATCTCCAAGCAGGTATCTGTTCTGCCAGGGTACTGATAACCCCAACATTCTGGGAAACTTTATAAAAAAGAGGTTTAGTTTGGTTCATGGTTCTGATTCAAGGTCAAGGGGATGCGTCTGACGATGGCTTTCTTGCTGGCACAGAGAATAAGGTATTACAATGCACTATAGTTAGGATTTAGAACATTCCCTAAAGGCCTATGTGTTGAAGGCTTGGTTCCTAATTGGAGTTATTGGGAGATGGTGGAAACTTGAAAATATAAGTTCTAATGGGAGGTCTTTGGATCACTGGGGACTGGCTCTAGAAAGGGATTGTGGTACCTTCCTCTATATTTTGCATCTTGTCCATGAGTTGAGCAGTTTTGCTCTGTCACACACTTCTGCCATGAAATGCCACCACAGGCCCAACAGAAGGTCACACCAGCTCCTTTAGACCTATTTTATAAAGGCACTAATATCATTTATGAAGGCTGCCCCTGTCCTGATCTAATCACTCCCCAAAGTCCCCATTCTTAATACCAACACCATGGAAGCAGAGATTTCAACATGAATTTTAGGGAAGACACAAACCCTTAGACCATAACAAGTGGCATCTTAAATAAGAAGGAGCAATTATTGTCTGCAAGTATTAAAGACTACTCAGACCAGAGTAGTGCCTATTTGTGGAAAAGAATGCCAAAAGTGGTTGCTTGGAGAGCTTCATGGGGAGCAGTGAATTGCTCCCCAGGTAATTGGACTTGGTTTCTTACACAAATTATGGAGACAAAATTAATGGTACAGATACTGGCTGGGGTGGTTATACAGGGAGTTCATACTGATCTGTCTGGCTTAAAGTGGACAGTGTTATGGCTGGAGCTGTCCCTAGAATAATGGTGAAAGACGGAAGGCTACCCTCTCAGCACCGAGAAAGTTTTGTTAGCATCTTCCTTGTAGCAGGTTTACAATGCACCTACCTCATCCTGGCATACCTGGCCACGGGCTCATTCAAGCCCATGTGGATTCTACTGCAGAACTAGAAAGTTTTTTATCCATTTAATACCTAAGCAAAAGTCTTCCTTCTGCCTTATTACTCGACTCAAATTGATCTACGAGTCCTTAACAGCACTTGAGATTGTTACTTCTCCTTCAAGTTCGCCATTTCTTGTCATTGCATTCAGACTACTCTCATGTGTCCTTGGTATTATTACAAATTTGCAGCAGCATCCAAACTTGTCTCTCTGTCTTCGATCTTCAACTCTCTGATCCTTTTCCATTATCTATAGCCAAAGTCATAGTTCTAAAGTACAAAACTAATGCTAGCAATTTAAGACCTTAATAGCTCTCTAATGATTCCAGGAGAAAGTTCAGCCTCTTGACACAGCTTTCAGTGCCCTCTTGACCTAACTTTGCGTATTTCCTAGTCTTCATCTATGCTTTCTCATCACTTGTGACCTGGGATAATCACTGAGTTGTATGTGCAACTGATATTTCTCCAATACATCATGCTGTGTGAAACACTGCATGTGCTTTGCCCCTTGCCTGGAACTTGTAACTTCCTGCCACTCAATCTGTAGATCTCATCTAGATTCCACTTCTACTGAGAAGTTCCCCCTGATACAGTGTGGGATGACCTGTCTCTGCTCCCAGAGTTCTTACATACTTATTCCAGTCATAATACATATTAGGCTGGAAGTGCACTATTTTCATGTCTTTCTCCTCTACTGGACCAAATCTCTTGGCAGAAACTTGTTCTGTTTCCCTCAGTATTGGCTTATGAGGGGCTAGTATAGTATGAAGCACATATTACAAGGTCAGGGCAAAGCATCATGAGTGAAGGGTAACAGCTTTAGAAAGAGATAATAAAGAGCAGCTCTGATTATATATGAGAATATCCTCCTCCTATCCACCCACAGAAGCATCTCTAGGCAGGTTTATAAATAGATATGATTATGGTCCTTTCTCTTAGCATGAGGAAGAACTTTTAAAAATAGATTTAGGAATAACTGTAAAACTGATCCCATGTTAGATCCCTTAAAAAAGGGCCCATGGAACATTTGGGTGAAGGTGATTTTATGCAATGGACAGGTCAGACCTCCTCACCAGCTGACTTTTGCTCTAGTTCCACTATTGCTCTCTCCCCATACCATTGTTGCCATCTCTATATCAGATCACCAGGCAAATGCATGTATGCATGATCCCTGATTGAGGACATAGTTTCACTTTTTTTCTAGGGCTTCCTTGGCCTGCTACTAATTAAGGGATAGAGCTGAAAGCCCTATTTATGTACCACACATAACATTCTATTAGATTCAAGGTGGTTTTGTTTTCTAATTGCATAAAAGACTCTAGGGACATTGAAACCCATGAGCCAGGATATTTATGTCCTTTGTATTCACTGAAAAATAGGTTTTGTGCCTGTATTATATTCTGGGCTCTGGGGATATAGCAGCAAATAAGACAAGACAAATAGTGATGCTGCCAATTATAAGCTGGAAGAAGAAGCATACACAAAGCAAAATAGTGTAAGTTGTCCATGGAAGGAAGATAACAGTGCCACAAGTGCACATTTAGGGGGTTGGGAAGGCTTCAGGAATTGACATGTAGGCTGTGACAGAAGAACAGTTGTGCAACTGACTAGTTAAGGACTGAAGTTTACTCAGACAGCTCTGCTTCCTGATGCCTCATAAAGAAACCTTCACCCCCGGCCATGGGGGTTGAGTGCCTTCCCTTTCTGGTGATGTGGTCACAGTCCCCTGAATGTTGGACTTTATTACTGCTGGAGTAGTGAGAGCTGCAACTAGAAAGCTTCAAAATCATGCTGGACTTCCAAGAAAACTTAGAGAACAGAAACTTCTGTAGCAAGGATGAAAGCTTGGCAAAAACCTGAGTGCTTCCACTTAACATTTTAGCCAACTTAACCATACCCTGTGACCAGTACTCAGGATGTGATGGGTGTTGTCACTAGCACCAGCCACTGCATAGAGTGACCCAACGCATGATCAGTACCACAAAACTGCATCAAAGATAATCCCTTTCTCTATGTTAATTGGCTTTATTGTCCTTGCATCCCACAGAAAGTATTATGTGAACCATTCTCTAAGTTATTTTCCTCTTTTAGCTGAAGACTTCCCCAAGAGGACTAAGCTACGGGCCCATGAGGATGCAAACAGATATACAGACACATCTGTGTAGAGGTTTACCTTGTATACAACATTCAGCCTTCATTCAACCACTGAACATTGTAATGGACCAAAGTTTCGAGGATGACACTCTTCACTTAAAATTTATGAGGATGTTTGCATTAGACTCAAGTAATACTAAGCACCCATTAGTTGCACAGAAAATTTTTGATGCTGATATTGTCATAACTCAAAGAAGCAAATAGTCAAAGCCATACAGATGGAGGACAAGTTGTTATTCAGTGGTATCATGATACATAGATAGCTTAATTTAAATGTATGAAATAGACATTCTATGAATAAAAAGATTTTTTTTAAAGCAAGCAGGCAAGGTTATACATTCAGGAAACATTTTAGAAATTGTTTTTTCAGTACATGTAAGTGCATTTCTGCTGAGTAGATTCAACCTATAAAATGACAAAGCATTTATAAATTATTTTAGAGATTTTCATATACTAATGAGCCAAATATATCTGATGTTAGAGTTATTACTACTACTACTACTACTACTACTACTATTATTATTTGGCAGTGTTGGGGATTGAACTCATGCATGCTAGACAAGTACTCTGTTACTAAACTATATCCCCAGCCCCACAGTAATTATTATTTAGAAATATTCATATCTGATTTGTTCATTGAAAATTTTGTCATACAAATCTGAAATGACAAATTCATACTTAAAACCATTCCTAATTTTTTCCTAACATCGTTATAATGTTGCTTCTCTCTAAAAGAGTTAACATGAAAACTTAGTTATTAATTTTGCTCTTCTTAAGGACTGTTTTTCATAAAGAATAGTTGGAAAGCAGCTTTTTATTGCCACTTCTGAGGTGTAACATCTTTCTGAGGAAGAGTCAAGTTTTTCTGAACTTTTATTATAAAAGAAAACCATATATCAGGCACAGAAAATATTATTACTGACCCAAATCTCTTTAGTGGAAGGCCAGGTCACTGTCAGATGGACTTACAAACAGACTCTTGATTAAACTGAAGCACTGGATAAGCTGAGTAATTTTCCAGGGAATTCACTTCATATCTCATAAACCTATGAGTCTCCACAGTTGCTGTGCCATACCTTACACTTTCTTGATCAGCACTACTGAGCTGTTGTTTTTGGATTGGCTGATACTGGTTATAGTCAAGATGATTGGATAAGAAATGTTTACCAATATATCCTGCATCCAACTACTACCACGAATACTACTTAGATGAATTTATTAGAAGAGTTAGGAAAAGATAAAAGGGGGATACTCTCAAGGAAGAGAATGGGTCTTTTCAGAAAGAAGAGGATGCTGCACCCCTCTTGTCCTCTAGTTTTATTGGTGGTCCTAGGAAAATTTCTAGAGACTAAATCCATGTTCACCTCTTGACTTGACTGACAGCAGGATTGTATCAGACTTCCAAGTCCCTAAATATATGGTAAAGGTCCCAGTCAACTCTGGGTCAGTTTGGTCCATGCAGACTGGTAATAACTGGAAATTGTTCTTATAGATTTTGTCATTAGGAGAAATTATCCTTCTCTCCCTGGATTCTAAAAAGACATTTGTTGTCATCACCATGAATACATGGAGCCAGTTAATACACCCTCAAGTTAACTGAATTGCATAACGCAGAATGATGGCATTCACACTTGAACTACATTCCAGGCAGTTCTGGAGCTGAGATGCCAAAAGACTCAATCACTTATCAGAATACCCAAAGTATTAATTTCTCTTTTAAGTCACCTTTTATTGCATTTTATTCACATGAAATTTCTAGTAAATTTTTCTGATGGCTATGCTCCAATATAAGGCTAAAAAGATGAGATTTCAAAATGTCCAGATTATATTTTTCAATTTCGGCTAGACTAAGGAAGATAGGGTCTATAGAAAACCAGGTTGCACTTTTAATAAACTATGACATAGAGCACACATGAGTAGAGTTTGCTGTTCTAATCAAATAAAAGACATAAAATGTTAATGAAACATTTAATAGCCTACATAATCCTTATTGTACTGCATAGTAATTAGGTATAAAATTGTAAGCAACCCACATGAAAGTCAATAATTATAATGCTTTTTTGTGACAGTTTGAATTCATATTGTGTTTGATAAACCCTTTTCATAGTGACATGATAAGAGTCTACTCAAGCAGTGTTGGAAGTTCTAGTCATTCAAAGGATAAAAAGAGTTTATAGTTCAAAGAAAAGAAAGAAGGTGCAAAAATGGAATAAGGGAAGTATATTTGCAATGTATTTATATGTTTTAGTAAAGTCACTTAAATGAAAGATTGTTGTCATTAATTTTTTAATTATTTTTAAACACTATTTTTAAAGTTATTTTCCCAGAATATAATAAGATTAATTTGGCACTTTTCTCCAACTACATCATCTATACACACTTTTCCACTTCTTGATATCTATCTCTTCCTTTCATACACAAAATAACTTAGATGCTGGATTCTCCCCTATGTTCATTTCCCATTGATAGTCCTCATCAAAGCATCAACCCAATATTTTCCCAATTTTCCAAATGCTTGAATTTCTTAAGGAAAGAAAGAAAATGACAGAGAATGGCAGCCTGGACAACTATTACAATAGAATCAGAAAGTTAAGAATGTGGGTATTTTGTTGGAGTTGAGATAGATGACAGAATTTTAGGCCAAGAGTCAAGTATGTACCTTAAAGGGGAGAGAGACATAGACCACAAAATACCCTGGGGATAGATTTGATCAGGGTAGGAGCTAGAGGAGCGTGAAGGAGGTCTTCATACCATTGCTCTGGTAACAAACATATCCAGAGGCAGTGAGATTAAAGTTGTTGGTGACACCATCATATCTGTTCTTTTGATTTAAAAGCAGACAATCTTGAAAAACAATTTCAGAGACTGGGATGAAAATCAGCAACACTACATGCTCTTTCTTCCTGTGCTTCTCTCTCAGCTTCCTGAAATGACTAAGGCAAGGTTCCCACAGGAATCAACCACCCGCTTAGCTTGGTGTCTGCCCATGAACTCTTGATCAGTGGAAAGCTGAGCTGTCTCTTCTTTCTTATACTGGATGTCAAACCAGACTATAAGTTTCTCACTTTCTCCTGGGTAATCATCTCATGGTGACTGCTCCCAAGAGTCTGGTTCTTTGCATTTATCTTCTCCTAAGATTCAGCCAAAGGAACTGGTACAGGGATAGAATAATTTAAATACAAGGGTTACCATGTGAGGGCATAAAGAAAAAACAGCATCATTTTTCCTACACCCCTTTACCTGTTCTCAGTCCTGTTTTAGCAGTCTTCATTTCTCATTTAAGAAGATGACTAAAGGTAACAGGGAAAACTATTTTCCTCTCACATATGTCAGAACCCTGCAGGTGAAAGGAACCCAGTGGAAACCACCACTTGTGTCTTAAATCAAGAACAACACAGCAGTTTGAGACTCAGAGGTAACAGATGGATGTTTTCTCAGAAGCAAGGAATTCTCAGTATTCACCTTTAACGTGCATGTGGAAACACTAGAGTCACAGGTTTACCGGCTCCAACTTTTCTCCCTACTGTGTCAATCTGCTTTCAGCTACATTTCCCTGGAAGAAGTTGGGCAATCTCTCTTCCTGTCAGCTTTGGCCTAATGCTCTCAGTATCTTCCACCTTAGAGCCATTACATCGTCAGCACATATATATCTTTCCTTTCTCCAGTATATATTCAAGAAAAGAAAAACACAAGTTTTAGGCTTTCAAGTAGGTTTATAATCCTGCTGATTTAAGTCACCTTACAAAAATTTGTTAAAAATATAAGATGATATCAAAACAAATTCGATTCTTTTTTCATTGCCTGGCTTCTGTTTTTTGAAGACAATATGTTGGAAGTTAAGTTCTTCCATGTTTACGGTGCCTTTCATGTTTAGTCTGTGCAAAATTTCATAAGTTTTATTCTTCTTTCATTTCAGAAGCCCATTTCAATTTATTCTTTCTCCAACATAAGTCCCTCCTACTGTCTGCTATTTAGCTCTGGATATCTATGAATCTTTCAAAATTATATATAATTTGTAATTAAGTAACAAGTCCTGAGCAGAATGTGGAGGAAAGAGGAAATTTGTATAGTGTTAGTAGAAATGTAAATTAAGTATAGCTATTATGGAAAACAGCATGAGATTACTCCAAAAGCAAAAGTAGTACTACCATATGATCCAGCAATCCTAGTGCTGAATATATATGCAAAAGATTTGAAATCAATGCATTGAAGAGGTATCTGCACTTCCATGTTCATTACAGTATTATTCAAGATAGGTAAAATATGGAATCAAAATAAGTGTCCATCAACTGATAAATGGAATAATGTATTACACACATTGTAATACATGTGTGTGTATGATAGTCTATTATGTATGTATATATAATTATTGTGTGTGTATATAATTCCGCTTCTTCAGATTCTCATGTAATTATATAATAATTTATACACACACATACAATAGACTATTTTTGGCCTTTAGAAGAAGTAAATTCTATCATTTGTGACAATATGGTGAACTTGCAGGGAATAATTCTCAGAAAGACAAATACCACATGATCTCATTTGTATGTTGAATCTTAAAAATTCATATTCATAGAAGCAGAGAGTGGAATGGTATTTACTCCAGCCAGGGGTGGATGTGGGAAGGGAGGCATGTTGATTTTAGTGTACAGTGTTTCAGTTAGACAAGAGGAATAAGTTTTTGAGATATATTGCATAATGTGGCGAATATAGTCAATAATAGTATTTTGTATATTTCAAATTGCTAAATGAATAAATTTCAGATATTCTCAACACAAAAATGTGATAATTATTTGAGGTGATAGACTTGTTAATTAACCTGATTAAAATATTCCACAATATATATATGTCTTTTTTTTTTTTTAATGATTCTAGGGATGGAACCTAGGCCTTCACACATATGAGGCAAGGGATCTACCACAAGTTCTACTCCCAGGTCATGTCTAAAAATAACTTTGTACCTCATACATATATGCATTTATAATTAGCAGATTTACAATAGATAAAATTATAGTTAAAATAAAAAACATTTAAAATATTAAAATTATGTATACTACTGCTTTATTGTAAGTAGGTTAAATTTACACTAATTGGATTGTACTAGAGACTGGACAGTATTTTGCCTTTGTGTAAAGTGATGGCATATGTTTAAAGTTCATCAGAATGACTGCATCATGCTTCTGATGGTTTGGTTTTTTCCATTCATTGTACCTCATTCACTTATATAAGTTCTCTATTTAGACACTTAAATTACTTGCACCTCCTTGCTGTTAGAAAGCAATATAAACAACAATATGCTTACTTTGCATTTGTGTACTAATTCTCGGAACCATGAAACCAGGAGTGAACTCCTTGGTAAAGAGTCTAGCTCATATTTTTCTACTAATTCTCAAAATGGCTGCACTAGCCTACATTCCCATTTGAAATACCTCATTATGCCTGGTTTCCAACTTCTCAACAATATTTGGTTTTTCCCAATTTTCCAATATTTTGCTAAAATAATATCTACAAAATGGATTTTCACTCATTTTAATTTCATTTGTACTTCATAATGAGGTTGAAACTCATGTTTTTCATATATTTTAGGTTTATTCTCTGATCTCTATTATTAACTGTATTAGGTTTCCTATCTTTGTAATTAACATATGTTCCTCAAGTATATATTGTAAGTTTTACTCATTCATTTTTTTTAGTTCAATATTCTTTCCCTAGTCTGTCAAGTAACTTTCTGTGGACTTTACCCAGGGTTTCTCAAATGCCTTTCTTTTGTAGTTTTCACTTCTTCAGATTCCCATTATTCATTAAAGCCTAGCTGAAATGTATTTTTTCTCATTAAACATGATTTTATTATTCAAATGTCATGATTGTTCTGTCATTCATTGTCTTTATCATCATGTGTCACTCACAATATATTCCTTGGAATATTAGATGCATTTTTATAATACCTTTTGATTTTTAGATGCATTTGAATATTAGATGCATTTTTATAATACCTCTTGCATTTTTATAGTACCTCTTGATACTATAGACTTGGTTGAATATATTTATATATTTTATGATGTCTTTGTGCCTAACACAGTGTTCAGAAAATAGCTGCCTTTTTATTGATCAGATATTTTGCCGAGGTCGTCAATATGTGGTTGCCATCACAGATCAAGCATGTGTTAAGTGATTCATTTGTTAGCATATTTTATTTGCTTATAAAGTCTCAACAAGGTTTTATTATAGTTTCACAATCAATGTAGCAATAAAAGATAATAGAATACTAAGCAAATGTTCTTGTTAATAAAGCTTACGTGCTTATTGCAAACACATCAAGAAGCTCTTAGTTCTATTATATTGAGAGTATTGATTTATCATGAACTTTTTATTTTGATTGTTTACTAGCTATTTAGCTCAAATTGTCCATAAACATTGCTGTTAATTTTATAGCAAAAGTTGTATAATACAGTGATACATGTATAAATTGCTCCCTGATACACATCCATCCAGTGGCATACATTGCACTCTGACCGGTTTCCATGGTGTCCATTCCCATGGTTACTATTGTGTTGATCTTCACTCTACTAGGAGTGCTTATCAAATCTTTTTTTTTTTGAACTTTTGAGGTAGGAGGTATTTTAACAATGCTCCCAATTGAGCTAGTAACTATTAGAAAAAGGCTGCATACAAAGGAGGAAAACAGAAGTGGAAATTCCTACTCCTTTCCTGCCCCAATTTCCCAAACCCAGTCTGTGGACATAAACAATATTGGTTAAGGGATCAGCAAAAGATGTATATGTGATATTAATAATCACTTTAGAACCAAGACTTGAGTGGTTGGGTTACTTATTGTAAACAAGGAGTCATCAAGAACCAATTGACCTCAAATGATTATCTGAATGAGCAAGTCCCCTTAGAGGACTTCCCTCCAGGCTCCTAGCCAGATGAATAAGCTCAAACTGGCTTCAAAATTGAACAAATTATATTGTTCTATTGCGTGCATGTACAAATATGTCACAATGAATCCTACTATTATGAGTAATTATAATGCACCAATAAAAAGTAAATTTTATGAAATACTGCTTCACCCAAGTCTTTCAAATCAGAAAAAGGGTATATTTATTCTGTCTCCTATCTTTATGAGACATACTCAAAGACTTGGTGTAAAGGGAAATTAATCATATTCATCTTGCTATTGCTTTGCTGAAACTGACGATGCTTAGTAAAAATTTGAAAATAAGATACTTCAAAGGCTATAGGGCTTAGTAAAAAATTTTTCTAAATTTAACATATTTTTTGAACCAAATAGATATTCATATTCAAATATAAACATATTAAATATTTATTTTTTTCAAAGCACCTAAATGCATCTACACATATGTGGAGTAAATTTTCCATCCACAGGTTAACATGTCCCTTCATTCATTATTTTTCAGAATGGGAAATAGCAAAGAGTACTTTCTTAATCTCCTATACAACAAAGATAAGGCAGCATTTTTTAAATATGCATATGTGTACAGGGTATTTTTCAAACATCAAAAAGATGATAAAATTTGTAGTCTCTATGTAAGGATACTTTTAAAATATATTAGCTTTATTGTTTCAATCCTCTAATTGATCTTCCTTTTATGTTAATATATCTTCCTTTTACAAAGAATTAGCAATTTTATACAAACACATTTATGTAGTTTCAACTTGAAGAGTTATAGTGAAAGGATCAGAGTTTCATGCTTCAGAGTGATTAATTTAAAACTGAGCTGGAGGGCACAAATAACCTTCAACTTTTATCAGCGAAGAACTACCATAGACATTTATCTCAGTATCATAGATCTATCTCTCTACAAGGCAACAGCACATTTTCTGGACATCCCTCAAAATACACAAGTGGACTCTATGTCAAGCCATGGAATTCTACTTGAAAAATAATCTTGGTAAATCACTTCATCAGAGTCTACACTTGTTACAAATTTTATCAAAGATTTTTAACAGTCTTTCTACTCAATTTTGTCCTTTTCTCCAATTCATTCTGTATAAGTTTGAAATGGGTAAAGAATAAATAAGACCTTATAACAAGTCAAGTATAATATAAAAAATCACCATTTAGTTTATATAGCCTTTTGAAAACTAAGGACTATAAATCACCTCTCTAGTGACTCTAAGAAAGCATGACTAAGTCCTGTGCTCAGGAATTTCTTTTTAAAAATCTATTGTTCCATCTTCTAATAATAATGAAACATTCAAGATAACTCATACAGGTATAATTCTAATAAATCTACTTTATTCTCATTTTTTCATGTTTTCTTCCAATTACCATTAATATTCATGGTTTACACAAAATATTTATATAGCAAATAAGAGTTTGTACTTCTTTTTTAATTTGATAATGCTATGAGAATACTTTTCCTTGATGTCATATAATCTTTCAAAATAACATTTTTAATTTCCACAAAATATTTTGTAGAATTGATGTAACCAAATTAATTAATTCATCTTTTTATCTTGGGTCATTATCTTATTTCCAGCTTTTCTTTATTCACAACAATAAAATTATCCATCATTTGTTTATTTTCCTTAAAATACTTTTCCTGGTTCTAAGTAGTGGGACTTGATGTTTTTATTTTTGAAAATTTTTGTCAAACTGCTTTCTAAAAGAACTATAACAAGAAACACTGTCACCCAATAAGATAGTCTTGAACCCATGTTATAATACCACTGTAACAGTAGATATTATCAGAATACTTATAATGCCAATATCTCATTATTGGCTTGCTTGTGTTTTGTTGATTTAACTATGGAAAATAATCTAACGTTCACTGACTCATATGTGTAAAGCATATATTCATTTCTTATTATCCAATTAGGAGAATAAACTTCTAAAATAGTTTGTACTTAGAGGAAATAGTTTGTATACTATTGCTTAAAAACACTTAAAGAAATGAATAACTAAAACTGTAAAATAGACTACATTTCTCTTGATATATACATATGAATAAAATTATGAATATGATATTGAGAGTAATGTCTTGGAATATCGGCACAGAGGGATAAGGGGATATAATGCATGATTTTGTGGCCAATACACCAGGGGCTCCAACCACTCACTGCAATTGCCAAGGAGGACCCATGAAAAAGGTGTTCTCCCAAATTCCATAAGCACAGTAGTCACAATCAGAATTCAGTCTCTTTATTTTACCTTTCCACATTCGGATGTCTTAGTGAGCATACTATCTTATTGATTCACATGAAGAGGCCTCCTTGAGGGGGAAGAATTGGGCCTGGGCACTTCAGGAGAAAGGAATCTATAGTAAGCAAGAGAATCAGGAGGTGATGTGATAAAATTTGGTGTGGGGGGGGGGACTCTACACTCACCTCTCTCTTCCTATATTTCCTCACTCACAGAATTAAACTAATAACTTCTACTTCATAATGTTAGGATGAGGATTATGTTGTGGAGCACTTGACATAAATCACTAGGTCAGTCTTGAAGCAGGGCATGGGACTTTATTTGCTGGTGGGTCAAAAGGGTAGTAAGCAAGTCACCTCTGCACCCTTTGACCTTTTGCAGAAGGTAAGGTGCATTTTTATGACCAAAAACTGTGAGCTACCAGTAAGTCAAAACCATAGCAACATAATAATTATTTGGTTTCCTCCAGAATAGCCATCACCATCTAGCATATTGAAAATATATTTGTTGACAGTCTCTGCTAGAAGTAAACTCAATACCAAAGAATCTGTCCTTTTCATTAATTTCTACTGTCCACAAAAATGTCTAATTTATGATGATGACCCAATAGTAGTTAGATGAATAAACTCACCATCTTGATCATGGTGAAGCTATAGTGGGAAGAGTACTATGCTATTTTGGAATATATTTATTGTGGCAGGCTTGAGAGAGAGAGACTTGCCTAAACCATTCAGGGTGCCAAAGTGGGGAAAGCAATGGGGGTGGTTTGATCTGTTGGCACCTAGTGAAGAATTGCTGTGGTCAAGGTAATGGAAAGATGCCTCTGAGAACTGCTTTAAAACTCGTCTAGTTGCATCAAGAGAGTGAAAATGAAATTAAAGGACATTTCCAGTTCTTTTCAGTCTTTTAGTTCTGAGAAATACATCACTAGTCCCTGGGGTACACGATTGTGCTTAATACTTAGGGATCAGAGAGAAGTATCTGCATGTTTCATACTTCTTCACTGTATGGTAGACTTACCACTGCCTCCAAAGCAATGGACTTTTAAGAGAACTGAAAATAATCTTAGTAACTTAGATTTGGTCTTATACTTTTGCACAGTATAAATGCTCATATTTAGGCAGTGGAATGGTCTTTACATTTTCCTGACATATAAGGGACAAAGCTTAAGTTTTACTTTCTGTGCAGTGAGTCTTTCTACGAGAAAGCACAAGGTTTCAATTTCTATTTCCAAAAACCAAAATAAACCCCTCTTACATAAATGAGCAGTGTCACTGACTGCAATTTACATCTCAATGTAAATGTCATTTCCCTGCTTACCATCGAAGCTTTAGTTCAGGCTTGAAAAAAGCACTATCTGTTCCTGTTATTACCAGCTCCCTTCCTGACAGCTCTCACATTAATATCACCAGATTGCTTGCTTTCGTTACTTCCTTTTTGGAACTTAATTTCTCATCATCTACCCCTTCTTTGCCTGTTCTCAAACAGAATACATTCTAATGAGATTTAGAAAAATTATAAGTTTCCAGACATAAAAAAACTTCCTTTTTCCAATTTACTTGACAATATGCTCCAAAAGTCACTTGGGAAGTGAAGCAAAGTCTAGACTTCTTGGTTATATTCCATCAAGGCAGGAGATGAATAGAAAATTCCCCTTTTCCAGATACGATGTGGATGCTTAATATATGGAAGAGTGAGGCTGGGCTACCTTGAGGGGCTAGACCAAGGAAAAGGGACAGTTTATTTTATATTCCCTGAAGCATAGGAAAAAACAAACTTAAATATCATTTTAAATTAAAGAATATATAAAAGAATATCTTGTTATCAATTTAAATATAGTCAATCTACCACAAAAAATCATTTTATGTCACTCACTGACTTTGGCTAAATTATCTAGTAGGAGATAATGGTCAGAATATAGAATTCAGGGAGCTGATTCTCTAAGAGAGATTTGTTCCTGTGGAAGATTTAACAAGATGGTGATGGTGATATAGTCTCAGGACTACTGTAAAAGGCAGAAGATGATACTGAGTAACAATGTATTTGGGAAGAAAAGAGACAGAAAAGCAAAATATTATGTCATTTTTAGTAATAGGAGATAAGACAGTTGTCTAGTTTAGAAACAATGAAAATAGGGATGTTATAGGAATATTTCCAGAGAAAAAATGATCCCAAAACCTACACTTCCAAAAATGTGGAATGAGGTAATATTCATAAAAAACCCTTTCAATTGTTTGAAAGAAAGTAAGTAGATGGGACCAAATTGTTGTATGTTATTATTATTTAGACAAAATGCTGTATTTTTCTCTGAAACTTAAATTATCGTGACATATGAAAGAAAATGATGGTGAGAATTCTAGTGAGGATATTTTTTCTTTATTAAATATAATGGATTAGGTCCTTTTCTTTTCTTTCTTTTTTAAAATATATCTTTGTTTTGTTTATTTATCGTTTTTATGTGGTGCTGAGGATTGAACCTAGTGCCTCACATGTGCGAGGCAAGTGCTCTGCCACTGGGCCACAACCTCAGCCCCAGGTCCTTTTCTTTTAAAGAGATGTTATATGACATAAAGCCACAGCATATAGAAAGCTTCTATCATGACTTATCTGTAAGCTTGGGCTACAAATATACTAGGGGATTAAAGAGTAAAATCTGATTTCTCAAGGTTTAAATGGATAGGGATGTCCTAAAGCTCATGAGATCACTAGATTATCAGATTCACAACCTATAATGGTAAAAACTTGAAGACTTGAGTTAGTATTCAGTAGGTGTTTCTCACTCTTTGGATTTTCTTTTCACATTGGGGAGAATAATCCATTCTTGTTGCAACTTGTATTTAGTTCCTTCCAAATTCCTTGCCAACATTGTCTTTCACTCTGGTTAATTCATTTATTATATGCTATGTACCACCAGTCTGAGGGTCACTCTGACAATTAACACAAAGGAACACATCAGGCAAAGGAATGGGGCCGATTACAAGGGACAGATAAAATATTTTCTTTCTTTTTAAAAATTTTTTGTCAATCCTGAAACAGAATGTGTCATGAGGCTTCAAAAAGTTGAGAATGCTATCACAGATGCAATTCTGACTCTGCAATCAAAAATGATTCTGATGAGCAATAGAGGGATTAGTTTCACAGAGAAAAATACCTGACTATTCAAGGAGCATTCAGGTAAACGTGAATTTTTAAGAAGGAGAGAGGACATGTAGCCTAGATTGAAAGAAGTTCATAGAATCCAGAGTAAATGAAGAAGACTGACCGGGCAAGGTAAAAATGATGTTAGGAAGGACAAAGTCTCAGATCAGCATTCCAGAATTCATCTTTCTGGGAGGTCACAGCCTGGATTAGGTGACATTCTTTTATATTCTACAGAGATAGAAAGATGCTGTCATTTCCTGTGACACAGATCTCCTGGTCTCTCTCCTCCACTAGATGTGATCTCGTTCAGGGAAGGAAATGTGTCCTTATTTTATAAAGTATGGAATGTAATAAGTTTTTGATGAATAAATGTAATATTGTGTAGGCATAAAGTCAAGGGCAGCAAACAAAAAGAAGTGGGTTTTAAAAGTCATACCTGGCACAAGAAAATCAAAGAGTAGAGATGTTTGACATGTTCCAACTGTGTCTTCTGTCAACAAAAACAATCTTAAAGCAAAAGAGTATATATGAAACCTCAGTAAGAGATGCTGGAAACTGAAAGAAGAATGAAAGTAGGAACAGGATACTACCTGGTTTTGAATGAGGTTTGGCTTAGGTTGCTCAGCCTAGCTGAATGTTTTCCACTTCAGGAAATAATTTATTGTACATGTAGTGCCATTATAAAACTTAAGATGGTATAGTGGGCTATCTTGAGAAATCTTTTTCTACACATAGAAAATGTTAAGCAAAGGCTGAGGTGAGTTGATGAGATAAAATAGAGGAGACTTGACTTCAAGGGGTAGTAGAGTGAATTGTACTAGATTCTTTCTCTTCAACTCTGACATTGTAACATGTAAGAATATCTTGAACCCATATCTTATCTTAAGAGTTTGCTTAATTCTTTCAGGTCTTTCTCTAAGAAATTTACTCTCTACTGCTGTTAATTCCTTTTAAGATGTAAAAGCAGTTTTAGTGGAATATAAATGTGAATTGCCATTACTGCTTTATTAGGAGCTGTGTTTTACTAAAAGTCATAGGAATGTTTGAATCAAACTTGGAATTGAATAGTAATTATGGGCATATAATTTATTTCATGCATTGTTTGATTTTATCTGTACTCTGTTCTTCCCATAATTGTGTAATTTTGAGTAAGCTACATAAATTTCTAAATTTGTTTACTCATCTATAAAGTAAAAATAACACTTTTCTCATAGGGTTGCTATGATGATTAAATGAAATAGTCCATGAAACAGTGACTAGTAAAGATCATAGTACGTGCTAATTGCCTCAATAAATGTTGAGGTCTAATTGCTTCATACTTAATTTTCTTGACCTTCAAATTTTTCAACTGTTAAATGGAGTGAAGGAGAATCATATCATGGAATTGTAGTTAACATTTAATGAGATCTGAAAAGCATGTGACATAGTGACTGACTCATAGTAGCAGCTCAACAAATGTTGGTGCTCTCTGCCCTCTTGAAGATCTTTACCACTGCTTATGAGGTTTGCCACATTCATCTGTTTTTGGTCTTAGCTTGCATTTCTTCTATTCCTGTTAGTCTTCTAAAACACACATCTAAATACCAAACCAGATATCTCTTAGCTTAAAGCATTGGTTCTTAATATTTTCTAGGGATCTTTAAACTTCTGTGAGAAACTGTTGCAAGTAACACCTCCTTTGTAAAGCAGTATACATATGTGAATATATGCACAAATTTTACACCCAATTTCATCTAGTTTATGGATCCTTGAAATCAGTTTGTGGGCCTGTGGATGCCTAGTAAAACATGTCAGTCTATAGCACACCCTGGCTTTGCATGAAGACACACAAATAAGCAGAAGTGGGATCATCCATTGCACATTGCTATCTGACTGTATGCACATCAGTCCTGTATTCACTTGAGCTAGTGCTATCTAGTTTAGTTTCAATCCTTCCAGAGGGCTCATACATAATTTTTACTCTGGAGCATGACTAATACACTGGGGATCACAAGTGGGTACCTTCATAAATGCTAATTAATATTAAAATGAGGTGAGGAAAACCTCACTCTGTGAAAAATGCTGTCTGGGGTTAAAAGAAATGAAAACAAAATATCAACTTGTTTAAATAAGGGACTATAGAAAGAGTAAGAGAGAAGTCAAGATCTCCAAATTAATAAACATAGAAAATAAATATGTGCATACATATTCAGGTCATAGCTTACCTAACTCAAAGCAACAAAATGTAATTTTCCACTCACCTGGTTTTATGGATTGATTGAGTCACTCTTTAGACTTGTCCCTTCCTTTGCTGTCACTGATCTAATTGCACAAGCTAAGCATTTAGAAGCTGTGTAAAGGTTTGAGCAAAAGTCTGGCTTTTGTGAAATTGTTTCCTTAGACTACCCAAGTATTTTGTCGATACCAAAAATTATGCCTTTCAGGCACTCAGTACCCTCAATACCCACACACTCCCAAATGAATGATTTAAAAAGATAAATAATTTCTAATAAACTGACATACATCTATTTCCAAGATGAAGAATATACAGGTATATTCAGCATTGTTTGAAATGATAAGCAGAATCCTTCAAGAATGTCTTAGCAAGTGATCTTGATGTGAATTTAAAGCTTCACTTTCCTCATAATCCCCTTATCCAGAATTTTGCGTAATTTAACACCCGGTCTGGGTTTCTCATACTGGATGTTACCCATTATCTATATCAGATGTTATGAAGTTGTGATGTTTTATTTTAGAATATATCCCCGAAAGTGTATTCAATGCATCTTTAGTAGCTTAGGTACTTATTAAAAAGTCTGCTGTAAACTGCCTTTAAGATAATTTCAAAAAAATAATTATAATTAATATTAAATTTTTCATTTTTAATATCTTTGTGACTTTAGGTTTGGGAGATTAGAACAAAGAAAATAAATTTTATCTTGTAAGAGCATATGGCCAGGATTTAGAGTCAACCTGGATTCAAATTCTGGCCCTGCCATTTACCATTTCTCTCATTTCACAAATCTGTGGTTTCAGCTCGAATCTTTATTCCTATCACTAGGGCTAGAGTGGCAGAACTGGTTTTATAGGTTGAAAAAGGTGAATTACTCAAAAAAGGGCATAAAGGAGCTATTCAATTAAACATAGCATCAAATTAAAATCTACAGAGTGTGTGAAACTGACACCAATTAGTTTCTGAGTTACTGAAATTATTTAAATAAGTAGCTTGATTTTAATTGAAATGAGAATGTTTTCTATCTTGCTACAATTCAGAATGCTTCTATATGACTTCAGAATTCAACATTTCTGTAATGGTAATGTTTCATATGAGACTCATCTAGCTTTAAAAAAAAAAAAATCTCCCTAAAGCCTTGCTGCTTTGAATATGATCTAGGAACTAGCGTTGTTAAGCTCACATAAGAGGCTCCAGAAATTCAGAATCTTAAGCGCTTGAGATATCCAGAGTCATTTTATTTTGTTTTATTTTGTTTTGTGGTGCTGGGGATCAAATCCAGGGCCTCACACATTACATGTTAGGCAAGTGCTCTACCATTGAACCACATCCCCAAGCAAAGATCCATAGAATCTTAATACCTTTGAGGTATTGAGTCTGAATCTGTAATCTTAACAAAGTTATCAAGGCATTTGCATGGATATGAAAATCTGAGAATATTGTCCTGAGACATAATAACCATAATAACTTTCTAGTACATATTATTTTTATGTTACTATTTTTATTTTATTTTTACATATTATTATAGAAGAGATTAACTTATATTAAGAACTATAATACAAATTTTATATAATAAAAAGTGAAACAAAATTTCAAAGAAACTTCATGCTTTTATCAGCCCAGAATGAATGTTCAATGAACCCTTTTCTCTACTTTCATGAAGACTTGAAAGGAAAAGTTTAGAATTGCCTAATAAAATGCAATTCTAAAACACCAAGGTCTCCATTGAAAACTGTTTCAAATTAGCTATATCTGAGAAAGAAATTCTATTTAGAGACTAAAATTTTTAAAATCAGGACATCACTATATGATTTCCAGAGTTCCTGCAAAAATGTTTTAGTTGGAACATAATTCACTTTATACATGCTTTAAAAAGATTTCTGTTTAAAGAAAAGAATATCTCCAATTTATGTTCTGAAATATCTGCTTGGATTGGTAAAGTCCCTGCAAATTACTGAAAATCCTTGTGTCCAGTGTAGAGAATAGCACAAAAGTGGTTTCCTTGGAGAATGCTTTCCCCTGAAATATTTCCACCTAGTGCCATAACCATTAAATAGTAGAAAAATATGAAAACATTTCATCAACACAATGTAAGAGCAAAACCACAAGTACATGTATCAATCAAAAACCTGGTGCCAAATAAAAAGAATGACTGACTCTGAGGCTTTTAATTAATGTAGATTGGATACTCAACAATTCATTTTGTCACTTTTAGGTTCCCTAGCAGGAAAAGAATAGCAAGAACTAAAAACTTAAGAAAAAATATACAAGAGAAAATATCTAGCTTCAGAAAATGCTATCTGTCATTTCTTTCTCCTGTGAATTGGGAAATGTATATCATTATTTGATTTTGCACATGGAAGAACTTGTTTCAAATTGCAGATTGTTCCTCAAGAGAGCTGCTGTTTTAAATATTTCTTGCTAGGTATGTTGTACCTCAGAACACATACAAGAGCTATTGTGATTTGGGGTTTGCAGTTTTGAAACCCTTCATTGGGTGCATACAGAGTAGAAACTGGGTGAGGGAATGTTTCAAAGAAAAAGGTGAGACAATAAACTTGTTTTTCTGTACAGGTAGAGAAATACTTATATTTTCATAAAGCCCTTACATCTTATGAGGGATTTCTTTTACATTATTACATTTGACAATAATAGTAGGTCCATCAGGTAGATGTTATTATTGGAATTTTGAGGAGGAGTAAACTAAGGCTCAGGGAAGACATAAAAATTGACCAAGGTCATAAAACATTGGAATCTGGATCTGGACTTGAAATTCAGTTCTTCTCATTTCAAATTGTATTACTGATCCTACTTAGTGATTCTAAAAATAAAAGTTCTGAATTAAAACATGTAGGTATAATAGTTGTCACTGACTGTGATTCTTATGAACCAGACGCTGATCTGAATGCTCTAATTAATGAAGTTAATCCCTTTACTAATCTCACACATGGAAACCACATTACAGAATATGCAAAGAATACATAAGCCACAGAGAGGCTGCACAAGTTCCTTTAGTCATTCATATTAGAGTCTCTGTTCATAATGTTTCACTAATACAATGCTGTGTGGAATATGTTTAACCTAGAACCTGATTCACAAATTACCAAAAAACTGCTAACAAGTAGTACCATTAATATCTAAAATTGACTCTGATTGGTTGACAAAGAATGTTTTTGTGTAATAGCAATTGCACTGTTGAAAAATCACATTGGAAGATTGAGAGTCAAACACATAGTGATTAATATTCAATTTTTATATATAATTTATATATAAATATGAAATAGACTCATAACTACATAAGATCAAGAAAATAATAAATGACTCTTAACTACATATTTTGATTTGACTTTTTAAGTTTGCAATGATTATAAATGACATAAGCCTTCAGTAGAAACCAGACTTTGAATCTGGATCTTTACTCAGACTAACAATAAGCGGTGTAAGGCTCACTTTTGATACTGGGCAGAAGCAGTGAGCTGTAGCTCTCTTAGTCAGCTGCTTGATCATGAGGGTGAACAGTTGACTCTCTGAAGTATCCCGTCTTGCTGAGCTATAATGCTTGGTAGGTTAAGTGTATTAAATAGATTTTGATGTGCTATTCCCAATTTATGATTGGTTTATTAGGACATAACACCACATAAGATGAGGAGCATCTGTGTCTAAAAATTCACACAGAGCATACTGCTTATGTATCAGGACAACACACAGCAGCAAGTAATGCAGAGTAGAATCTTTTTATTTCTTTGAAAAATAACTATGTTCCTGAGAACACACAATTTAAGAAAATATTTCTTGTTAATAAGTTGGAGCCAATTTTAGATTTTCATTATTGAAATGTTAAGTACTTTGAATATCCAACATTTACATATCAAGAAACTGGGACTCAGTTAAACAACTTGCTTGACTTCATTTACATATCAAGAAACTGGAACTTGGTTAAACAATTTACTAATTATAATTAGTAAATTTAGAATTTACTAATTATTATTTACAGTTAGTAAATTATAAATCTCAGAATCTGATCAGTCGGACTCTAAAGCCTAAGTGGAAAGTTGCATAGCAAATGGGGCTTAATACTTTTGTCTCTCTTTGTTTGTGCTTTTATGATACATTACCAGAGTAAAGTTTATTTCTTACAGTTCTGGAGGCTGGGAAGTCCAAGATCACTCGAAAGGCCAGCTTTCAAGTGACTGATGAGGGCTTTCTTGCTGTGTCCTTACCTGGCAGAAAGCAGAAGAGCAAGAAGGCCTAGTTAGTACTGTCCAGCTCTTTAAAAATAAAATCACTAGGGGCTGGGGTTATGGTGCAGTGGCAGCGTGCTCGACTAGCACGCGGGAGGCACTGGGTTCGATCCTCAGCACCACATAAAAATAAAATAAAGCAGTTGTGTCAACTACAACTAAAAAAATAAATAAATATTTAAAAAAAAATAAAAATAAAAAAAAGAAAATCACTAATCTCCTTTATGGGGTGGAGGCTTGTGATTTAACTATCTCCTGAAGATCTTACCCCTTAAAACTGTCAACTTAGGGTTTTAAGTTCCAACAGATGAATTTTCAAGGAATACACACATTCAAACTTTAGCAAACCCTTCAGATTCTTACATGGGAGGGTTGAAGGTAGGAAAAGTTCATCACGAGAAACAGAGAACTGTGAGGGGCTGGTTTTTTGTCTCAGCATTAGATACACCTCTGCAAAATATCCCCTACTTCTTACAGTTGCAAAGAATGCAATGGCACATGCACATTTATTTAATTTTCTCCATCAGTTTTCTGGATTTTCTATGTATTTGGGAAGCTGATGTTAATAAACTATATTGAATTTTAGATTTAAACTCATAGAGAATTGTCTAGTTTGTTGAGCAAAGTATTACTATTTTATTATTTCTATTTCACCTATTTATCTTTTTTTTTTTTTTTTTTTTTTTTGGTACCAGGGATTGAACTCAGGAGTATTCGACCATTGAGCCACATCCCCAGCCCTATTTTCTGTTTTATGTAGAGACAGGGTCTCACTGAGTTGCTTAGGGCCTCTCATTGCTGAGGCTGGCTTTGAACTTGCAATTCTCCTGTCTCAGCCTCCCAAAGTGCTGGGATTACAAGCATGCACCACTGCACCTGGCTTTACGTATTTATCTTCAAATGCACATATATATTAATTAACAGCTCTGATTTGAAGGCTAAATTGAGATACACAGTTTTATGTTTCATTACACTTGTTTACCAATGGAGAAAAATATTTCAATATCACTATTACCAATAATTTCAATTCTTCCTATTTGTTCTTGTAAATCAAAGATACAAATCCATAGCAGTTTCTCAGTTCTGTTTTGAATGTGTGTCTATTCTTTTACTCGTCTGGTATAATGTAGTGATCTCTTTTATTAAAAACCAGGAGAACGTTTCAGGACAAGCATAATTTTTTTCACAAAGTAAAATAAAATACAAAATTAATAATTATTTTTTACATCTACACGGCATTTTATAGAATACTATCCCTATCACATGTGTTTTCTTGATCCTAATAACAAGCCAATTACATAATCAAGAGACAAAGTATTACAAGGGCTGTTTCTCCTCTTCCTCTGCCTCATCTTCTACTTCTGATGCTTCTTCAAGATTCTCAAGGATCTTTGCACATAGCACTTTGGGAGGCCGAGACAGGAGAATCACGAGTTCAAAGCCAGCCTCAGCAATGGCCAGGCACTAAGCAACTCAGTGAGACCTTGTCTCTATATAAAACAGAAAATAGGGCTGGGGATGTGGCTCAGTGGTCGAATACTCCTGAGTTCAATCCCCTGTACCAAAAAAAAAAAAAAAGCATCTGTACATAGAACATAACTAGGATGTCAGGCTGGCACCACACAGACATGTTACACAAAGTTTATAATGCATGGTGCTTTACTTTTTAAGTGAAGTTTTGGCAGTCCTTAAATATTAAGAAATATCACATAATATTTAGGCAGTGTTAAAAATATTTTTCTATATTCCGCAACAGATTTAGTAATACAGTCAGCATATTATGACTCAGGTTGGATATGATGGAGAAAATGATGCAGCATTATATTTAGAAATAGATATTTCAAAAATGCCATTAACCCCGAATTAGAGAGAATAACCTAGTTGATAAAATTCTGTGTGATTAGATTTTGATTCCTTCTTGGAAACCTAGAAGACATGAGGTCATCAGGCCTGTAGTTCTAAGCAACAATTAGCAAAGCATTAAATGCTGCCTTCTACCCCTACATCATACAGGAATTCAGTCTATCATGCCCTTGAAACACCACTCTATTTGAGCAAAATTCTAGTTGCTGCTATGTGTAGATAATACAGTTGATAATCTTTGTGAAAGAATGTGTGTGAATTACTAGAAGTATATTGACTTGGTACCATATTTTGGATTCTAAAAGTAGGGTAATTTTTATCTTCATAAATGTAAATGTCCCTCAGTGTCTTAAGATGATTGGTTCCAGAAACCCTGTACATACGAAAATCTGTAATTGCTCAAGTCCTTTATATAAAATGGCATATCTGTATAAAACCTGCACACATTCAAATTGGCTCAATAATGCTTATTAACACATAAACTGCTATAGCTGAGATCTTGAGAACCTTACAACAGTCCACATGTTAACAGGTTGTTCCCCAGGGTGAATTATTAGGAGGTGGGATCTTGTGGGAAGTGCTTAGGTCATTGGAGGTATCCTGATGAATGGGATTGTGGGATTATGGCTCTTTCTTTTGCTTTCTGGCCATGAGGTAAGTGGTTGTGCTCTGCCATATATGTCCCATCATTGCCGTCTTGCACCTCTACCAGAGGTCTGAAAACAATGGGCCTATCAGATTATGAACTGGAATCTCTGAAATTCTGAGCCAAATAACCTTTTTCTCTTTATAAGTTAATTATATCAAGGACATTGTTATAGTGATGGAAAGCTGATTAACACATAAACCTTATTTGAATCTAATCATTTTGCCCCTTGATGTCTTTTTATTTTGTCCCAAGATTACATCTAAGGTTGTACAGTTGTGATTTTTTTTCCTTAGTCTGTTTTAGTGTGTAATAGATCCTAAGTTTTTCATAACCTTAAGATTTTTGAAGCCTCCTGGACAAATGTTTGGTTTTCTTTTAAATGGCCTATTATCTTACTTTTGTATCATACTTGTGTTTTTACACAGATTTGTATAGGTCGAGTATTCATTACTTAAAATGCTTAGGACCAGAAATGTTTCAGATTTGATATTTTTTCATATTTTGGAACATTTGCATATATATGAGATATCTGGTGATAGGATCCAAGTCTAAATACAAAATTCCTTTATGTCTCATGTTATATATTATTATAGTAATTCCATACAATATTTTTAGTGCTCCTTTATTTTAACTATACCTTGTCATACAAGGTCAGGTGTGGAATTTCCTACTGTGACATCACATTAAGGCTCAAAAAGTTTCATGTTTTGGAGCATTTCAGATTTGCAGATTATGGATGCTTTCAACTTGAATTAGAGTTTGTCCCTTTCTGTTATGTTATAGTAAGTCCATCTACTAGGATTTAACTTGATTTGAGCTATAATTTTAAAGATAAAAATTAGATTTTTATTCAGCAATCTTCAAAAGTCTCAATTTATCATCATTCTTAAGCTTCAGAAAAAAAATGCAAAGCAGAATAGAGCAATAGTTTAAAA
Organism: Xerus rutilus; assembly: GCA_028644305.1. Lineage (NCBI taxonomy): Eukaryota > Metazoa > Chordata > Mammalia > Rodentia > Sciuridae > Xerus > Xerus rutilus. Next base: position 49,889,302 of record CM053408.1, read on the forward strand.
AGGGGAAATGTAATTAATTTACGGCAAGTATAATTGGACAAAAAGACAAGAATTTTTTTTTAAATTAGGTAGTCGGTGGATCAAATTAAAATATCTCAGTATCCCAGGATGCAATTTTTGAAAGTCTGGTGAAGAAAGGTCTCATACATGTGTTGTATGGATGAAGAACAATTGCTCATGCAAAGCAGGCTATCAAAGTGTGAGAGGCATCTGGTAGCGATTGGTATAAATTGCTCTGCAGTCCCTATGCTGATCTGCTTAGAGGAATGAACTTTGCTAAAATAACACACTGTGCATTTTATTTTCAGCTTTTAAAATCTGTGTTAAATATCTCTTGTGAAGTTGGGAAAGTGATGTGATTAAAATGAGAAATCTTTCTCCACCTTATAGGGACAAGCAGGAAAGAGGAAAAGTGCTGTGCTGTATGAGTCCATATAACTCCTCGTACTTGAGAGGCAAGTTGCATGTGCCTCTCAGATAGAAATAGCCCTATCTATGATGTGAGGATGAAGAAATATGTGATATTATTAATACTTGGTCATAGAAAAGGGAAGTCTGTCATCATTTTTCTTAATAAAACACAGACTCATTTTGATGAGGAGCTGCTAATAGTGTTTCTAAACTTGTAGAAGAAAAGTGTATTCCCTCTCAAACCCACTTTATTCTGTCATTGAGAAATGCCCTTTACATAGTAGGTACTCAAAATACAATGGTGATGATTATATTGAAGTCACAAAATACACGAGGATGAAGCTAATAAGAGTTTAGTGCTGGCTTAAACAACTTGAAAATAAAGGTGAGGATAACACAGAACTTCCTGAAAAGGAAAAGCAAACAAAGATTGGGAAAATGAAAAGAGTGTAGCACACTTTCATGCACAGGCTTATATAAGCAGTATGTATATTTGAAAAGCAATAACTTATCACTTACTGAGAAATTCTGCATTAAAAGAAGTATTCTGAAGTCATAATACTACCCAAGTTTATAGAGACCTAAACATGTTTTATTGATTCAATGTACTTGTAAGTCAGTAACAGTGCATTAGCCATTTCTTATAGATGGAGTCACTAAGATACAGCTGGATGGCTCTACTTAAGACAAAATTATATAGCACACAAAGGAAAGCTGTCATTAAAACAAAATTCTCTTGATTTGGTCTTAGATTCTCCAAGGAATATTGTATAGGCTTATAGCATTTTATGTTTCAGAAAACTCAAGTCTAAGATGATGTAGAAAATATTCTTGTTGATAAGTAAGTCACATCATCAAATGAAAAATTATTTAAAAAATATGGCTTCAGTGTACTTAACCAGAGTCTTTATTATTATGATTAATGGCTCCTAGTTCCCTATTTCCTTCCCTTTGTGGCTTTTTCATTCTTACACTTTGCATTCATATTCACATGGTTTATTTTCTATCTATCCATTATAAGAGGCAAAGGACAAACAATGATTTGTGTTGAGAGAAATTAGCCAATATTTCAAAATGTACCTTGAGTTAATAACCCAACAATAAAAAATAATTAGAATTACTAAGGTGGCCCAGCTCAAAGTGTGGCTTCTAGTAAATGCTTTCTGTTTCTTTCAATGAACATAAACTTTAAGTCCAATTTCTTATGCATTAGCCTAGTTAATTTACTGTCATTTAAATACTTTAAGAAATCCCATACAAATAATATTTAAAACCTTAGGCAAACTCCCAGTTGAGAGACTGAAACTGTTTTTTCTTTCTTAGAACAGAAACCAAAGCCAAGCTCAGTGGTACATGCCTGTAATCAATCCCAGCTACTAGGAAGGCTGAGGCAGGAAAATCACAAGTTCGAGGTTAGCCTAAGCCACTTAGTAAGGCCTTAAGCAACTTAGTGAGACCCTGTCTCAAAAAAAATAGAAAGGGCTGGGAAAGTGGCTCAAGGTAAGCATGAATGGGTTCAATCTCTGATGACCCACCCCCTCAAAATAAAATCAGAAACCAAGTCTATAAAATCAAGTTCACAGTGTTTGGAAAACTAGGCAGGCTCCAGTTTAACTAAGTCCCAAGTGTTAGTCAGGTTTTTGTTGCTGTGACAGATACCTGAGAAAAACAACTTAGCCAGGTAAAGATTTATTTTGGCTCATGGCTTCAGAGGTTTCAGTCTATGGTCAGCTGGTTCCATTTCTTTGGACCTGTGATGAGGCAGAATATCATGAAGGAAAGATGTGGTGGAACAAAGCTGCTTAGTTCATAACAGTCAGGAAGCAGAGAGAAACAAGATGGGGCCAGGGACAAGACATAATCTCTAAGGTGATTCCCCTAAGGACTCACTTCCTTCCATTAGGCCCATATCCTACAATTTCCATCACCTCCTAGTAGTCTATTCAAATTATTAAACTATTATGTAGATTAATCCACGGATGTTGCAAGCTTTATGGTCCAATCATTTCCTGAAATCTCCACTTCTAAGCATTGCTGCTTTGGGTACCAAACCTTCAACACACAAGTCCTTGGGTGGTACTTCATATCTAAACCCGCAATGCCCATTATGTCTTCTTTTATTAATATTCCATGTAAAAAATATTCATGTTAGTTAGGGACATGCTCATAATTCAAATTCTGGGTTGAGTATTAATTAAATTATTTTTTGAATAACATATTTATAACTAATTTCTAAACTAGACTTGATTTCCTCATATTTTAAAATGTTTCATAAATGTCATTAATGTATTATAGAATTTCTGTTTTTAATCTTTCATCTTTCTGAAATAGTCAAAAAGTTGTGTTTTTGCTCTTTAAAGAAGAGTTATTACAATAAACATAGGAAAATTATCAAATTTTATAACTTTATTTTATAGTTTGATTACATACTTTAAACTTTAAGGAGACTAATAATAATAATATTAAAGATCTAGATGAAGATATTGAATAAAACTGGACATGAGCTCAAGAATTGTCTTTTAAAAATATGACATTTACTATTAACTTTAAATAATGGTAAAATAGGTAGGCTCAGATCTGTTACATTTTGATGGCTAGTATAAATATAATCTGAACTATCTGGGTTTGAAATTGAGCAACTCAGAGCAATGGTTCAGGAAGTAGCATCACATGCTTAGGGGACAGAGGCCAATGACACACTCCAGGGATCCATCACTAATTCCAGTAATTATTCATTGAGCACTCATAACGAGGCAGGCACTATGCTTAGTACTTTAGAAACTCATAAATGAGCTGAAATAGTCTTCTACCAAGGAAACCTATAGTCTTTATTATAGCTTGACACAACTACGTGTTACTCATTGGATACTTGACTTTCATATGTCTACCTTATGGTTCTTTCTTGCCTTTCTGATATCTAGCAACTATTTTATAGAAAATGAAATGAAAAACCAATGCAAGTTTAGCTCTTCCACATATTAGATTGGAATAGATACCACAACTTCTTATGGATTCTACATTTTTTTTTTAAAAAAAAATGTTGCTTTGATTGCAATCTATAACCATAATGTGTCTCAAGGGATGCAGCATTTCAGTAGAAAGTACTACCTCCAACTCAAGAGTTTAAAAGCCTTTATTTCAAGGAGAACTTGGTCTAGCACTGGGCACAATTTGCTACAGAATTTTAGAAACCAATAGAAACAGATTATAAAGAACCTTCATCATGTGTAAGCTTTGGGTAGGTTCTACTGAAGAAATAAAAGACTTCATTGAAAAGAGGGAATCGTGTCAACATAGGAAGAAGAATCAAGAGTTTTTTTTAGAAGTAGGAGTAGCATCATATACCCAGATACAGTTAATTTTTTTCCTCAAAAAAATTGATCTTAAAAAAATTGGTCTTGACAAAATTTACTATGTTGTGTTAAGGGAATTAGACTAAGTGTGTTAGGTGACACAGTTATTAAATATAATTATATAAGTATATTATTAAATTTTAAAGTTATGCTTAAATTCAACAGAGAAAATATATTATAATTTATTTTACATCATTCTCAATAGTGCATCATTGTTTTTGTGTGTGTCCCCAACATTCATATATAATATTCATCTGTTTTTTCCATCCATGCATACAATATTTACAATTTATTTTACCTAATATTATTCCATAAACATTTTAATATTTTAACTCCTTTTTCCAAATATTATTGTGCAATTTCCAGATAATAGTATCACACTTCTATTCATATTTAAGGAAGTGAAGTCCTATCTCTCCGTGTTGAGAGTGCTGAAAAAGCAAGCCCATTTGGGTGGTCTTGAGAGAGATTTTAGTAGCAAATCAATGGTCAAGAGAAAGTAATGGGCTGAAATAAGGTGAGCTCAGAAGGCACAGATCTAGCAGTCTTTGCTGAGCACTGATGAGATGTGAGAGGAAAAGCTCAGAGAAGGAGACACCACAGGCTGAGTAAGCAGCAGTGACCATGAGGTTCCTCAGGCATAGTGGTATTCTTATCGGTATGGGAGATGGAAAAGTAAGGATAAATGGACACCACATTTTCAAAATATTTGCTAATAAAGAGACATGGAGCAAAGAATGATTATTTGAGGAAAAAACACTGAAGAGAAGGATATTTGATTTAAATTTCTTTGGTGGCTTTACACATTTAAGTTTGTACTTGTTTGCAGTCATAGGGGAAGTTTCCAGGTAAGAAGATCGTTATTAAGCATGTGATTAGAGAAGAGATAAAATGAGAAACCATGAGAAAGAAAATAGTGAATCCTAACATATGTTTATTAAAATCCATGTCTTAAGCATTGCAATTTAAAAATGTGAACAGAGTAAAATTTCTTAGTTGGAAGAAATATCATTTAAAAAAAAAAGAAAAGAAAAGAAAAGCAGAACTTCCCAGGGACACATGTTTAATGCTAAAGTAAAATAACACTAACAGACATCTAAAAACTGCAATTAAATAATTTAATAGTTACCTACATAATGAAAAAAATGAGTAATGAACTCAGAAAACAATGAAATCTGGGAAAGAACAAACCACACTTTTTTTGGGGAGCTTCACTTTCCCTGTCTTTGATGTGATGACCATAATGATTTAGCTTATACATCAAAACATGTATGTGCCTTTGCCACAACTATAAATATAGCTTACAAATCACTTTCTAGATAAGATCTATTTCAGTGAGCTAAGAACAAATTTGTATGATTATATTTTATATTTCCATGGAATTGTCCTCTATTCTATGACTGTATTCCTCAGTGTTCTATCAAATGAAAAAAATTGTTCCCCATAAAAACATGAAAATAATAAGCTACATTTTGGGCATATATATCCCCTCTTTACTTTTAAATCACTAAGAAATTTTTAGAAAAATTTTAAGATAATATAAAATGCATTAAATGTGTGTGTAGTTAGAGATATATACAATAAGTGAACACTGATTTTAGAAACCCAGCCCTTGGATATGAGCCTTCACTTTGCACTTTGGTTGTTGTATGAGCCTGAGCAAAAAATATCTTCACACTTCTTTGAGATTCAGTGTTTTCATTTTAAAATGAAGTTAAACTTTTCTTCCCATGCTTGTTGGATGATTATTTTAAATGACCATGTGTTATACACATTTTGTATAATGTGTATCCTTTTTCTCATACAAGGCATTTTTATCCTCCTGGTACTCATTCCTAATGCAGAAAGATAGGTGGTAAAAAGGTTTATGCACTCTCTTTCATCTCCGAACCTTGTTAGAGTGAAATAATGTGGAGTTGCAGAATAGAGTCTTGGTGCTTGTTTAAGGGCTCTGAGTGCTAACATCAGGGAACATCCATTCCCTTGGCTCTGTGCTCTTCTTAGGACTATGTGAGCACCAGGCCCAACATGGAGGAACTCTATACAAAGCCATAGTCTATTTGCCTTCTTTATTTCTACCCATTAGTAGTGTCATATAGACAGTCCATTTCTGAAATCTGTGCTTAAAATATCAAATATCCCAAACTGAGTAAGCTTGTTCCAGAAAAGTCTTCACTAATTTTGCCTCATGGCACAAATTGGAAAGATTTACCAAGAGGGGACACAGTTAATAATATAGATTTTTTTTCTCTGATCCTGTGTGATAAACCATATCTTTGAATAAAGTCCTAGATTCTGCCTGGATATTATTCTGAACTCCATCCATCCATGCAGAATGCTACAGGTAATACCTGAACCAACACACCACACATTTAAAACCTGAACTATTGTCATAGACAAGAGCATTACCTGGGACAACTCCACAATATGAAACATGAAATGTGAATCTTGAATCTTGGAGGATATAAGATCTAAATCATTATATCATTATAAATATTGCTCTGCTTGTGTAAGGAGAATAAGACAGGAGGAGACAAAAGAGCAAAATTGACAGTTAATCGGGATAGCTGCCAGGACCTGGCACAAAGCAGATGCTAGACTTCACTTTACCAAGTTCTGCCAACTGTTATAAAAATTGTCCCCTGGAATAGTCCTGCCTTTTCCCCATTCCAGATTCTTCCATGTGTTTGTTTTGTTGTAGCTAAATTTCCTGTAACAAGTTGAGGTTTGTACATTGTAAGGAGGACATCTCTGAAGAACATTTTCAGACCAAAGGTTTCAGACTTTTAAATTCAAGGTTGAAATTTGAGTTAAGAGGAAATAGTTTGGAGTAGAAAGTTCCAACGTTTTCTATAGAACTCTTGATTTTGTGAGAATTTACCAAGATGTTATGGCTTTATAGAAGATAATTTCCAAAGTCAGAGTACGTGTCTCTGTGAAGAGAATAAAATCACAGAAAATGTAATTGTGGGTAGGAAAGTAATGGTACCAGTGGGCATCCAAGTGGGTAGAACATTTTGTCTCTGCCTCAACCCTAATAATAACTCTTGCACTACTAGCCTCTTCTTTTCCTGTTTGCGTGATTCGACTGTCTTGAATTCAGTTAAGGGAAATTGAGTTAAATCAGTTTCCTATCCAAATAATATTAAAGTAATGATGCATGGTCCAAAAAAAGAAAAAAAGAAAAAGAAAAATGGAAATTCTTTGTAAACCTCTGTTTTATGCCTGAGAAGCAGCCTGATGGAGTGTGTTCCTTTTTGCCCTTTCTCTGTGTTTGAGAAATGAAGCGATGATTTGTGGAACAATTCTTTGCCTTATGCTCATATCTACTTCTTCACGCTGGCAAAAAATCAATGAATTCTGTTTTTAAACATCTGAACACTTTTTCTTCCTGCAGTGCCTGCCAGGTCCCACCAGAGTCAAGGGAACAGGAAGGAACCTTGGGAAGCAGCCTGCTGAGGAAATGGCTAATTAATGTAATGTACTTGAAAAAAATATTCATAATTAAAAGCTTTATTGGAGAGCAAGATGAAATCATTCACAGATCTTTGGCTCCATGTCTCTTAGCAGGCATGGCTACTTAGAAGCAATCTTTTGAACTTATCTTTACTAGTATGTAATGTAAATGTTGAATTTCATGATCATATGTATTTTCTTATTATTATGAAAAATCAGCTCCTTGAGGAGCTAAGAGGAATTGCTTACACTTGTCTGATGCTTTTCTGTTTCTAAAATGAACTCATTGGGACTGATATTTGTAGCACAAGTGAAGTTCTAGTCAAGGTTGCCAGGTGTGGTTAAGTGTGCTCTGAACTGCACAGCTCCAAGAAACGTTATTTACACAGGTAAAAAGTTGAATGTCTCTGGAAGTAGTGTAGTGCAGTAGCTCTAGTCAGATCATTATTTTAATGTCTTACTCTTCATAACATTTTCTCTGTGTATTGGGCTTGTTCTTCCTGGTGTATTTGGGAAGATACTGAAATCCAGATTTAGGCTACACTCATTTTTCATCTGAAGAGGATTAAGTAAAATAAAAAGGATCTCTTTCTCCAATAGTCTATGGATTCCCTGATGGCAGAATTTCTTTTCTCTTGTCAGAGCTTAACATACCAAAAATAAATGGCTAAGGAAAACAATCTCTTGATGGGCTAATTTATCCCTGTGTTCAAAAAATGAATTGAGAAAAATTGATTGTGAAATTTGGGTACTCTTCCTACATGAAAAATATACCAAATTATTTGAGGCACTTTGGAACTTTCATACTTAAACAATTCAGAACAATTGTGTATTTCCAGAGTGCCTCTTTTGCAAAGTGCTTATACAGGTTTTGAAATTCCATTTCTAATACATTAATATTGTTTGCATATTTGAGTACTTTTCTTCTGATAATCACTCAAGATAGAATTTATTTAAAAGATACTTCAAGTATGCACAATAGATTTTATGTAATCTTTTAAGCAAATGATGATCTCTACTTTGGAAGAAATTTACTTTTATAATTTTAAAAGGATATTTATATTTACATTATTAAGTCATCAATGTCTGTTATTTTTCTTACAAATTCAGTAGAAAAATGTGATAGGTTTTGCTGCTGATAGGGTAGTGATGTTTATTTTGCAAATCCATTTTTTTAATGGCTTAAATACATAGTTGCCATTATATAAAAGCAAGAAACAAATTGAAAACCAAAACTACCAAATTGAAAACCAAAACTATAGTGTGTAGGTGTGATATTTATATACACAAACACAATTACACTAATATATAAATTAATAACATATGCACTAATATAAACTATTTGTATAAATGTAGTATAATTAATATATACAAAATTGAATCTAGATGATTTATAAAGATACAAAGTATTTAGATCTTGAGCTTATTGGTCTATATTAAATGTTTTTCTTTGTGCTCCTTTAGTGTATTGTCATATGTTAAAATATTAATTGCTCATACAATCATTTGTACTCCTCATAAAAATATAGGTTCAATGAGTGAAGCAGTTAATGACAAATACGTCCAGTGAGGTGCCCTGTATTAAATCTTGGCCCTATTACTTACAAGCTCTATGACCTTGAACTAATTATTTATTGTGACTCTGTCTCAGTTTCCTCAAGTTTAATTAAGAGGGAAGGTAATAATTGTAATTACTTCATAGTTTGACAGTGAAAATAGAATAAGGTTTTAAATGGAAAACTCACAAAAAACTTAATAAATATTAAGGGTTTAATATATATTAATATTATATATTCCCAGGGCACTATGATACATTTTGGTTTTGTGACAGTAAGCGTTTACTGATTAATCATATTCTCTATTTAAAATGAATGCCACAAATATGCAAGACTAAAAAATACACTAAAAATATATTGTTGCCTTCGAAGAAATAGAATATCATTGAAGAAGAAGAATCTTTAGTTATAAATTATTTTATGAAAAGATAAGGCAAAGAATGATCGAATATTTATTGACAAAACAGCATAGTTGAGAAGTCCAGATAAAAGCTGGTGGGGTCTGACAGCATTATTTAAGAGGTAGTATGTGAATATTACCTAGAAGTAGTGTTGAAACATGACCAGTTACATACATGAAAGGGCCCCTTCCATCCAGCAGCCCAGCTGGAATAAGATCAAATGGAGAGTTCGGTAGATTTGTCTGTAGGTGAAAGAAGCCCTTTACACAGCTCTCAGATTATGACTTTTGATGATTCCGACTCAAAAACCTTTTTTCTTCTTTGAAAATTCAGTGACTGCTTTGAATTACTAATTAATATATTTTGTCCTCAGCTTAAAAGATGTATCATTACAGCCTCAGCCAAAGTGAGACACTAAGCAACTCAGTGAAACTTTGTCTCTAAATAAAATACAAAATAGGGCTGGGGATGTGGCTCAGTAGTCGAGCACTCCTAGATTCAATCCCCGGTACCAAATAAATAAATAAAAGAAGAAGATGTATCATTAGAGGTAAGGTAAAGAGGAGGTAGAGAGCAAATTGATATGGACATTTTTGAAAACCTGCTTTGTTTCCCTTTCTTCTTGTTCTCCTAGGAAAAGAGATCAATGGTAAAGTTTAAGCAATTTCCTATAACTCTGCTAGTCAGCAACCTTTGCAAAACATTAACCATGACTTTTGTATTTTTTCTTTGCACATTTGTCTTTATACTGAATGGGAACACTGAATCACTGGTGTTCCTTTGTTTATCATATTCATCTTTACCTTTCAAGGTTCTGATGTTCATCATTCTCAGCTCACTTCGTTTATATAGCAGTAGCAAGAAATATATTTTTAGCCCATGGTCTAGTGAAATTTGTTTTATGGTCTTGAGATATCCACCCAACATCACTTAAAATAGGTTGATAGTTTCAAGGTCATCTAGGCTGGTAGTTTTATGGTCATCCAAACAGATCAGTAGTTCTCTGCAGGTGGGGGGACTGCCTATTTGGGGGACAAATTTTAAAAAAGCAGAAAAAAAGTTGGTAAGTAGGTTAAGAGCAGGACTAATAGGATACCAAGAGAGCAAACAAACAAATAAACCCAAAGTGCACAAAGACCCAGAGCTGAGAGAGGACTTGATAACATGTGATAAACTGAAAAAATGGCCACAGAATTGGACTGTGGAGTGTAGAATGTGAAAAGCAGGGACACGTGAAGGAGGGTAGAGAGGGCGGCAGCATCAGTCACAACAGATCACACAGACATCCCAAGTGTTTTTACTTAATACTAACTGCAGTAAGATGCCATCAGAAGGTTTTTAAGCAAGATTTAAGTTGTTAAAAAACTGTGCTGGCTGCTATGTGAAAAATTATTTTATGAGACATAAAAATGAAAAAATGGCATGATCAGTTAGGAGGCAGTTTTACCAGGTGAGAGCCGGTTATGATTGGATCACTATGAGGGCAATCAAGTTAAAAAGAAGTGCATGGACTTATATTTGGGGCCTAGTGTCAGCACTGTTAGTTAGAAATTGGAGGAGGAAGAATAGACTCATGGGATTAGTTTTATGGCTTGAGCATTTTGGTTCATTAGGGTACTATTTGCTGATTTGGAGAAAACTAGGAAATGGCAAAAGTTTCAGAGAATAAAATGCAGAGTTCCTTTTGTGGCATATTGTATCTGAGATACCTGAATAAAACCTCAGTAGGCTATGATAAGAAGATATTTGAATACATGAGCTTGCTGCTGAGATGAGAAGTTTGATTTAAAAATGGAAACTTGAGAAACATAAGCATATAGATTGTATTTAAAGCCACTGGAATATATGAAAACACTTTAGGGACAGAGCAGAGTTATAGAAAAAAATCCAGATGAAGCACTACTAACGTGGATATTTAGCAAGGGAGAAATGGGAAGAAACTAGGGTAGTATTTATCATGGAAGCCGAGATAAGAACATGTGTAAAGAAGGAGACACTTGCAGCAAGAACAAAATATGTTCTTCAGATTTTGTAGTGTGTGTTGTCAGTGAAGACTTGGAGAAGAGCTGTTATGGTTGAATAATGGAGACAGCTAAATAGAAATTGATGAAAATGTTGAAGGAAGAGGGACCTAACAGTGAGTAAGTTTGGCTAAGAAATGAAGTAGAGATATCAGACAGTAATTTTCTTTTCATGTTCTGTAAAACAGTCTCTTAACATTATTTCATAATTTTTGATTACTATAACTAATTCAGAGAATTTTCTAGATAGCTCTGTTTTCTCATATTCTGACACATAACTTTGCCTTTTAATGACAAACCTCTTTGTATTCAGATAGTTTTGTTTTAGGAAAGAATAATGAAATCCTACCATTTGTGTGTAAATTGGGAATACTGAAAATTCACCCAAAGATAAGATGCAACTTGATCAAATTCTATGAATTCAGCATTGATTTCAAATGTAGGATCTGACAACATTTGATGCTGAGCCCAGATTTCATCTTCACAAAACTGATTTCAATTTGACTCCCTTTTTCTAATACTCTGTCAGCTGTATACATTTTGAAGACGTTTCCGCCTTCCTCCTAGTTACCTGTGGGTACTTGGCTGAGTATCTAGGTGACCCTACAATGTGAGAAGAAAATGTGCCTTCATGCATAATATGCTAATTAACTATTCACAATCTCATGTGCCTCTGAGAGAACCTTAAATAGCATCTCTCAAAATTCCTGTTATTTTCACTTCAATATAGCTATTTAGAAACCTATCTGTTTAGTCTAATGTATCATATTTTTATACACACACATGAATAGGTTCTTCTAAGTAACCTATAAAAGATTAAAACTGTTAACACATTTTGAATTTACTATCACTCAGAGCCACAAGTCACCGTGTAATCACTGAAGGGGAACAACTACAATCATTCCATGATAAAATATAGCATTCTTGGATGTTCTGCTAAATAACCTAGTAACAAATTTCTGTCTCTATCAGGACTAAGTGCCCACGAAAAAGTCAAAATGGGGGCTTAGAATTTTTCTGTATTATATGCTAATTCTTTGAATAATTGTTATATTTTAAAGAGGTGATTTTAAACCTACCTATGTCAAGTTGCTATTTCCATTTATTCAGATATGTTGGGACCGTTCTTTTGTAAGTCAATAAAATGGCTAGTGGTGGCACTTTGCTAAGTGATTTTTAGTGAGGCCAGCTGCTCTCAGCCAAAAAAGAAAAAAATAAAGCAGATTTTTATATAAAATAGCAGTCATTGAAATCAATCTGAATTTCAGTAGAGATTTTCCACATAATACCAAAAGTTTAAATGATTGTCACTTCTGCACATCTTGTTTTGTCACCTATGTTCTGTGCTTCATCACTATTCTTTCTTTCTCCATGTTCTCTACCTCAATCTTCAATTGTAAAACCATTAAGTGACTTTGGATGTGAACTTCAACTCAGAAAACAAATGTCAAAACAAGTTTTCAAGTTATTTTTTTGCCTGCAAATGTGCTAAAAAGCATTTGTGTGAGTCGGTTCCATTTCAAGGGTAAAGTTTTGCCTACGTTCTATCCAATATTCTTTTACTTACAGCTTTTAGTCTGAGTCATTGCACACATACATGGCAAGTTTATTATGATTTCTCCATTTGACTGCAGCCCAAATGTTAACCATATCATTCTAGTTTTTCTTCAGGTCTTTGATATATTGATCAGCACTTAATACTTATCAATAGTGGATTTACAACTTGCAAACTAACAGGTCAGGAATTCACTATATGGTGTTGAATTATATTGTAAAGCCATTATTCCTTCTGAGACTAGCAACTGAATGCAGGTTCACATTTGTGCCTAAGGGAACACTGATTTAGTGTTCCTCATAAAAAATTGTTCCCAAATGAGGTAGTTGGATGCAAGAGATTACAAAAAGTGGCATCTTTTACCTCAAAGTCACTCACTGGTTCTGAAGCAAATTGAGTGACCATAAGATAATGGAAAATACATTTTTAGTAGATCATTGTGAAGATCACAATTTTCACTTTTAGTATTTTGCATTGTTTGCTTATTGCTCATTATCTTGGCTAATGTGTTCCTATCACTTATATTATCAAAGTTAGAATATGTATGGGAGTAAAATTCCATATTAAAATAGCAAATATTATATAACTTTTGTAATATATGCAAGCATATGTATTTATTATATGCATATATTATATATTTATCAATTGTATATTCTATTGCTTTATATTTTTGTAATTATAGCTATGCCAACTAGAAAATATTGCAATTTATTAAGATTTATTTAAAATATACTGAGCACCACACCAATTCAAATTATATTTTTTTCCTCATAACTTTATTTAGCAAGGAGATAGTTTTGTCTTAAGACAATGTGATAGACAAAAAGTATACATTCATATTATACAAAAAATGAAATAACTGTATATTCATTATTGAACATTTTATAGTATTTGTAGTAGCATTGATAGTGATATCAAATGTCCAATGCCTATTAGTTTGGCTAGCAAACTAACTCCTTAATAATCCTACCATAAATTTCTTCTGGTTGTGTTTTTTATCCATTGTTTATTTCCATAATTGCATTCCTGAATTTAAAATATGTGAAATGCCTGGAAGTAGGACATTTCCTGTCACATTTTCTACATAAGAAATTCTGTTAGTGCAGTTGCAGGCATGTTTGGGATAATGGGTGAATAGCAGTTAAGTTAGAATACATTAACTTGGATTTAGTTAAGTGCACTTTGGATTTAACATATTCTTTACAGGAAATGATATTCCAAGTCTTTGTTATATAAGGAGGCGATCTATTCATTACAGTGTAAGAATGGCTACAGTAACGTTCTACCATCTATCTGGTATGATGACGTGAAGGTGCTAGCTCAAAAGTGTTACCACAATGCAAAGCTGTCCCGTAGCATCAAGTGCTAAAAAGATGAGAATAATAATTCTTTTATTACTTTTTGTTACTTTTTGTGTGATTTCATTCCTATCACATAATTCACTAACACTGGTAATTTAAATTCCAGATCACTATGAACAAATGCTTATTAGCTAATTCTAACTGCTAAAACTCAAAAGTAGAAAGCTGAACTTTGTACTTTGTAAAAAACATCCTTTTCAACAGAGATATTAAGATCAGTATTATTTGCTAAGAAATCAAAGAGCACATCCTTTTGCACATCCTCTCATCTTTTTCCACCTTCATCTTTTGATGGGCCTCCTGTGTTGGTTTCCTGTTTTCCCCATCTCCATCAACTGTATCCATTGTGGAGATAAAGTTTCCTTAAAAAATAGAAATAAGATTGAAATAGTACTATAACATTATTGTTTTGTCATAGCTTTAATTTGTACCATCATCACTCATACTTAGAAGTACACTGTTTTAAATCATGTATTTGGAATTATTATCCCTAAATTTGTAATATTTGTTTTGTATCTTAGCACTATGTCTGGTGCTAAATTGGTACTGAACAAATAAGTGAGACCACCTCAAATTCTTTCAGTAGCAGAAAGAATAGATTGTTATCATTTCTTACCAAGAAATACTATTCAGCAATTAAAATAAATTATTTGCACAAAGATAAAAAGAAAATTTTCAGACATACAAGAATGAACATAATATATAATTCTATTTATATTGTTGGAAGGAAAAGCTTTCCTCCTATCCTTTTATCTTCTGTTATGGGAACCTGCAAATTAAATTGAGAAGAAACAGATTAACAAGAAAATAAAAAAGACATTTTTATTCATGCAGGACATAGCAAGGAGACACCTCGCTGGGTAAATGGCTAAAGATGTTTTCTATAGCAAAGATAAATTATATTTTAGAACAAATTGGTGATAAAAAAATTCTTTTACGTAGGTCATAGTGGCCCCTTCCCTGTTTTGTGTAGCCATGAAATGTCACTGGAAGGGAAGACATGGTAACTTCACTATCCACAATTCCTACTTTTGGTCAGATAGGAGAAGCTCTAAGAAGGCTTCTTTCTATAGCTGCTGAAACTCATGTAACTTCAGGTGAAAATAATCTTTATTTCAACTCTGGTGTTCCAAGTAGCTCCTTCTGTATGAAGTTAAAAAAAATGACAAGAAAACAGGCAAATCTATAAAGTTAGCAGTCAGTTATTGGTTATTTTTGTTGAGAGGAAAGAAGTGATTAGGAGGGGATATGACAAGACTTTGAGTATTGGCCATGCTCTCTTTCTTCTTCTGGGTGATGGCTACTTGGCTGTATTCATATTGTGTAGATTTGATGAATGACATCCATATAGTTTGTATAATTTTCTATCAGTATGTCTTAGCAATATCATTTATTAAAGAAAAATTAAAGATTAAGTAAATAAATCCTAATTTATAGTAGAAAGTATTGTTTATTACATAGAGTAGCAGGCATAGGAGAAATCATAGGAGTTTGTCTTTAGAACCAGTATCACTATCTTTATAATTAAACAAGGAAAGATTATGAATGGCAGATTTCTGAACCTGTTTGATTGAAGGTCAGGAAATACTCACCTCCTACGTAAGAAATGTCTTTGAGGATCAGACCTATGTAACTGTCTCTCTACTTCTATCTGATTTGGATGTCACAGGGAACAAACATTGAGAGTACTTATTCAGACTGAATTAATCATCTCTATTTTAGGGGCAGGCCAGTTGCATCACTTTTGTTTCTTGATTTGATAAATGACACCATTGATCATTCAGTTTCTTAAGCCAAAACCCTGGGAGGGAAAATGCAATAATACAAGCAATCAATACATGCTATTGATTGTTCTTTGCATATAGTATTCGTGTATGTCCACTTACCTCCATCTTCACCACCTTCTTCAAGTTTAAAGCATCACATCTCCCACCTGCATCCTGATAGACTTGAATATTTACTGTCAATGATTCTTGACCATCTGATTTTTGTTTTAAGGCTTACACATTTTTATAGTTCAAATCTAATCTCAAAATATAAAATAATGTATTTCCATAACAACATACTGAACATCTTTGGACAAATATAAATCAAAGATTTCATTTAATAAATATCAAGAAGCTAAAACAAGTATCAGTTTCAAAATTCACAAAAACATAAACTCATTTTCTATTGTTTCTCCAAAATGATTGACAAATAGGTTTATTAAGACAAGGAACTTTACCATTGGTTTAGGTGTCCAGAAGACAACATAGCTAGCAGTCAGGCAGAACATTCTCATTAGGAATCTTCAGGAAAGTTACACCACGAAGACAATCTGCATCAGTAAGACAGCAAAACTAATGAATAAACATCTTAAAATAGAAGCCATCATAGGCACAGATTCTCACAGGTTATGCCAGAATGAAGTGAATCTGTGGATTGGTTATGCAGACTAGGCCACCAGGAGGGATGGAAATAATCTACCAGATGACAGATGGAGCAGCAATTAGAAATTTCTGAAATGAGAGGGAGAGGGACATAGCGACACACACACAGAGATACACAGGGAGAAGAAAGTAGTAAAAACCAACAGAAAAGTCTTATATCTTTTATGTCATAAAATTATCAATGTGAGTCACAAATAAAAGTAGATGATATCCACAATAAGTCACTGGAACATTCAATGCTAGCCCTCTGAAGATGAAGGTCTCCAAGAGTACAATAGAAAAGCACAGACCAGTAAAGAAGGCAAGAGAAAGCACAGGATCAACAAATCTTAATTGATTTATTCCACATATCTTCAAATATTGTGTGCTTAGTTCAGCAATTTTTAAATTTTGAAGATACTTTCTATGTCAATGATCTCGTATCATGTTTGACTCACTTCAGTCATTATTGAAGTAGTATTAATGATTTCTATCCTATATTTCAGATTTTTCCAATGATCAGGAAGTTGTTAAGGGAGGATATGCCAACATTGCTGTATCCTAGGAGGTTATATATCTGAGGAAAATTAAGAAAACCCATGCTGAAGCTCCTAGTTGAAGAAGTCTCAGTTTTGGGGGGTTAATATTATCAATACAATTCATATTATTTCATCATGTAATTAATTATTTGAGCATTTTAGTTCAACCAGCACCTTAGGTACTGGGATCTGATATAAATAATGGCCAGTTTAGGAACAGGGATTTACCAGTGGTAATGAGAAAATTTTCCTAGTTAATTCAATTCAGTCAAACATTTCTTTCCCGTTATTCTGACACCAATAATGCCTTAGGCTCTGACATGACAAATAAATTCACTGACTCAATATTGATGAGATGGGACTGATAGAGTCATTATTTTCTCTAATACTTTGCTAGGAGCAAGCATCTCATGTCCTCAGGATGATTTTTTAAAACATCCATGGGATTCTTGGAACTTTAACTACAAGGTGGTAACCCCAAGATGCCCCTAACATTAGTTGCCTGAAGAAGCAGAAGATATTGCTTAAGAAGAATGTCACATCTTTCTAGGAAAACAGAAGAGGCAAATCTGAATATATGCCATTGAGTTGGTTGAAGAGGTTGAGACAGAGTAATGCTAACTGCCCATTTAAGTCTAGAGACCCAAGTTGTATCTCCTTAATTGAATTCTCAGAAGGGGGAAGGGAAAGAGGTCCTTAAAATTGAAGTGAGAAGGATCATATGAGTGCCAACTCAAAAATAAGTCTATCTTTGGCTGGGGTTGTGGCGTAGTGGCAGAGCACTTGCCTCACATGTGTGAGGTACTGGGTTCGATCCTCAGCAACACATTAAAAAGAAAATAATAAAATAAACAAAGATATTTAAAAAAGAGAAGTCTATCTTTCAAAAGACTTGAATTACTGATCAAAAAAATCTAAAAACAAAATGGATATGTAACTTATTAAAGACTTTAGAGCATTTTAAAGTTATGTTTTTTGGGTTTTTTTACTAAATATAAGTAAATACACTTTGTTCTATGATAATAATTTCCATCAGCCCACCTGAAATGTTTACTAAGAATTTGGTTCATATATATATATATATATATATATATATATATATATATAATTTACATATACTTATATATATACAATTTACATATACTTTTAAATTTTATATATATATATAATTTACATATACTTTTAAATTTTGTTATAAAATTAATTTATATATATTTTATATTTATAATTTATATAGTCATATACACATATATTTATATATACACATATATTTATATAGGGAAGAAATAAATAAAGCAATATGGCTAAAGGGAATCTAAAAATAGAAAGACATGTTACCTTTGCTGACTGGAAGATTTAATATTCTTAAAATGTCTGTACTACTGTATATTCAGCACAATTCTTTAAAAAATTCCAATGGCGTTCTTACTACAAGCAGAAAAAAAATGACAAAATTCTTATGGAACCAAAAAAAGATCTATAATAGCCAAAGCCATTCTGAACAAGAAGAACACAGTTGGAAGCAGTACATACTTAAGTCCAAGACAATGTACAAATGTATAGTATCTAAAAAAAGCACAGTGGTGGTTAAAAACAGACACATGGATGAATGGAACGGAATAAAGTACCTCTAAATAAATCCAAGTATTAACAGTCAACTAATTTTCAACAAAAGCAGCAAGAACATAACAAACACTGAAGAAATATCTTCAAAAAATGGTGGTAGAAAATCTGGATAGACACAAACAGGGGAAAAAAAAGGACCCTTCTCAGCACATAAAAAAATCAACTTAAAATGTAAAAGCAAAAACAATTGTGAGACATGAAACTTTGAAACTGTTAGAAGAAAATGTATTAGAGAAAATGCTTCAGAACGATGACCTAGGCAAAGATTTTTGATATGGCCCCAGAGGCACAGGCAACAAAAACAAAAATTGGTATTTTTCAAAAGAGGACATACAAATGACCAATGTTTATGAAAATATGCTTGAGATCACTAGCCATTAGGGGAATGCAAATCAAAACCACAATGAGATTCAATCTCACCCAGGTTAAAATGGTTATTATCAAAATGACAAAAGATAGCCAATGCTGCTGAGGATGTATGTGGTGAGGGGACAAGTTGGTACAATGTTGGCAGGAATGTAAATTAGCATAGCCATTCTGGAAGAGTATGAAACTTCCTCAAAATATTGAATACAGGAGGCGGTTCCAAGATGGCGACCTAGACAGACGCTGCGGTCACTCACTCCAGAACCGGTGACAGAAGTTATGCAATTTCCATCTTTCAGCCAGCTTCTGGACAACATCCGACAGCTGTCCCTGCAGGAATTCCACTTGCGTGTGTACACAGGCCCACCTGGTAGCAACATTTGCCACAAACAGGAATCGGCGCACCGCAGCCGGCAGCGCCACGGCTGGCAGCTCTGCTGTGGGTGGTTCAGAGCCCCAGCCCAGGGCCTCGCCCCGGTTAGGGCCTGCTTCTACACAAAGGGGCGTGGGACAGCTCATGGGAACAAACTGAACTCAACAGAGAACACCGCGAAAAGACAGTGATTTCACCAGTGGCCTGACCCAGAGTTACAACCGGTTGTGAAACCCACACCCAGGATACCAGCGGGGAAAGCCCAGCAAGCAACGGACAATGCCACCTATTGGAGGTGAAAGGAACCATGCCTGTTTATTTACATTGAGACATTTCTTTTTTTACTTTTTTTATTCTTATTTTTTATTTTATCCTTTATCTTCTTCTCCTAATATTTCTATTGTTTGATCTTTTTGTTTTATCTCACAGCTCTTTTCTTTTTCCCCTTCTTTCTTTTTCCTTCCCTCTTTTCTCTCTCACTTTTTTCCTACCCTCTAATCCCAACAGTTGTGAAACCAAGTATTTGTTATACAGTGGGTCATGGTAGATTGGGATTTCTGAACTGTATACTAGAGTGGTATGATATAGTTTTATAACTCACACTTGCATTTGTTTTATTCTTCTTGGTATCTTCTCTCCTCTCTGTATTTCCTTTTCTTCCTCCTTACGGGTCTTCCACAACTCTCGGTCGCTCTTTCTACTAATAACCAACTTCTCTTGGATTCCTTTTTTATGCTCTCTAAGATTTAATAACCATATCCTCACTTCCTACTACCCCAACAATCTATCCTACACCCCACCCTCAAGTTTCCCTAGCCCATCAACAGAAACTGTAGACCCCTGTGCGAACTTATTGTTTACATAATAGATTGTAAAGGAACCCATAATTGTTGTATATCATGACTAAACTGTAAATGTATTTGGGACTATTAGGAACTACTTGGTTTGAAACTATATATTGTTTGTATTGTGATCAACCAATATTGATCCCCCCTTTAAAAGAGTGGTATTGAAACCCTGCAGTGAAACTATACACATATAGGAGTAAAAACTGTAACAACCTGGATCAGCAGAGCTAGAAGGAAAGACACACAAACATCATGAAAAAACAAGGGAAGAAAATGACTCAAACAAACCAAGATTCTTCAATATTAGAATCCATGGTCAGTTCAGCAGAAGTAATGACAGAACATGAATTCAGGATGTACATAATCAAAATGTTCTGTGATTTAAAGAATGATATCAGAGAGAAAGCCCAGTCAGCAAAAGATCATTTCAAGAAAGAAATGCACAGGCAAATTCAGGAAGTAAAAGATCTCTTCAAAACAGATGCTTAGGCAAATACAGGAAGTAAAAGGTCACTTTAATAAGGAGATAGAGATTCTGAAAAGGAACCAAACAGAAATCCTTGAAATGAAAGAAACAATAAACCTAATCAAAAACTCAATGGCGAGCATCACCAACAGATTAGACCATTTGGAAGACAGAACCTCAGACAATGAAGATAAAATATTTAACCTTGAGAATAGAGTTGACCACACAGTGAAGATGGTAAGAAACCATGAACAAAACATCCAAGATCTATGGGATCACATCAAAAGACCTAACAAGAATTTTTGGGATAGAAGAAGGCATAGAATTCCAAACCAAAGGAATGAACAACCTATTCAATAAAATAATATTAGAAAACTTTCCAAATATGAAAAATGAATTGGATAATCAAATTCAAGAGGCATACAGGACACCAAATGTTCAAAAGCACTACAGACCTACACCAAGACACATCATAATGAAAATGCCTAACATTCAGATCAAGGAGAGAATCTTAAAAGCCACAAGAGAAAGGAATAAGAATACATACAGGGGGAAGCCAATTAGGATCACTGCAGAATTCTCAACCCAGACCCTGAGAGCAAGAAGATCATGGCAAAGCATATACCAAGTGCTAAAAGCCAGTGGAAGCCAACCAAGAATCTTATATACAGCAAAAATAAGTTTTAGATTTAATGACAAAAAAAAACCCTTCCAAGATAAACAAAAATTAAAAGAATTCATAGCAAGAAAGCTGGCACAACATAACATTCTTGGTAAAATATTCCATGAGGAGGAAATGATAAACAACAATGAAAACTTGCAGAGGGAGGAGCTACACTAAAGACCAATCAAAAAAGAAACCAAGTCAAGTTGAAAAACTAAAAATAAACCAAAATGACCGGAAGTACAAACCATGTCTCCATAGTAACATTGAATGTCAATGGCCTAAACTCAGCAATTAAGAGACACAGATTGGCAGATTGGATTTAAAAAAAAGACTCAACAATATGCTGCCTCTAAGAGACTCATCTCATGGAAAAGACTCATTCTCACAGATTGAAGGTGAAACGTTGGAAAAAAATTTATCACTCACATGGACTACGTAAACAACAGGAGTTTCCATCCTCATCTCAGATAAAATAGATTTCAAACCAAAATTAGTAAAAAAGGATAAAGAAAGTCATTTCATATTGCTTAAGAGAATGACACATCAACAAGACATAACAATCTTAAATATCTATGCCCCAAACAATGGGGCAGCCATGTTCATCAAAAACACCCTTCTCAAATTCAAGAACCAAATAGATCCCAACACAATAGTATTGGGTGACTTTAACACAACTCTCTCACCACTGGACAGATCTTCCAAACAAAAACTAAACAAGGAATCTACGAGACTTAACAGAACAATCAATGATCTAGACTTAACAGATATATATAGAATACTCCATCCTTCAACAAGCAAATACAAGTTTTTCTCAGCAGCGCATGGTTCCTTCTCCAAAATAGATCATATGCTATGCCACAAAGCAAGTCTTAGTAAATACAAAAAAATAGATATACTACCCTGCATTCTATCTGACCACAATGGACTGAGACTAGAAATTAATGACAGCATTAAAAAAAGAAACCACTATAACACCTGGAGACTCAATAATTTGCTATTGAACAACGCATGGGTAACTGAAGACATCAGGGAAGAGATTAAAAGATTCTTGGAGGTAAATGAGAACTCTGATACAACATACCAAAATCTCTGGGACACTATGAAGGCAGTGCTAAGAGGAAAGTTCATTGCATTAAGCTCATATATTCAAAGAGCTAAAAATCAGCAAATCAATGAGTTGACGCTACAACTCAAAGCCCTAGAAAAAGAAGAACAAAGTAACACCAAAAGAAGTAGAATACAGGAAATAATTAGAATTAGAGCTGAAATCAACGAAATTGAAACTCTAGAAACAATCAAAAAAATTGATTAAAAAAAAGCTGGTTCTTCAAAAAAATAAACAAAATTGACAAACCCTTAGCCACCTTAACAAAAAGGAGAGAGAAAACCCAAATTACCAAAATTTGTGATGAAAAAAGAAACATCACGACAGACCCTGCTGAAATACAGAGGATAATTGGAAACTATTTTGAAAACTTATATTCCAGTAAAATAGAAAATTCTGAAGATACTGACAAATTCCTAGACACATATGACCTACCCAAACTGAACCAGGAGGACATTCGTTACTTAAACAGATCAATTACATGCAAGGAAATAGAAGAGGGCATCAAGAGCCTTCCAACCAAGAAAAGCTCTGGACCAGATGGATTCTTAGCTGAGATCTACAAGACCTACAAAGAAGAACTAACCTCAATACTCCTCAAATTATTACATGAAATAGAAAGAGAAGGAACCCTTCCAAACTCATTCTATGAGGCTAGTATCACCTTGATTCCAAAACCAGACAGAGAAACATCAAAAAAGGAAAATTTCAGACCAATATCTCTGATGAATATAGATGCAAAATTCTCAATAAAATTCTGGCAAATCGCATACAAAAGCACATTAAAAAAATAGTGCACCATGATCAAGTGGAGTTCATTCCAGGGATGCAAGGCTAGTTTAACATACGAAAATCAATACACACAATCCATCACATCAATAGACTTAAAGATAAGAATCACATGATTCTATCAATTGACACAGAGAAAGCATTCAACAAAATACAGCACCCCTTCATGTTCAAAACACTAGAGAAACTAGGGATAGTAGGAACATACCTCAACATGGTTAAAGCAATATATGATAAGCCCAAGGCCAACATTATCCTAAATGGAGAAAAATTGGAAGCATTCCCTCTAAAAATGGGAACAAGACAAGGATGCCCTCTCTCACCACTCTTATTCAATATAGTCCTTGAAACTCTAGCCAGAGCAATCTGACAGACGAAGGAAATTAAAGGGATACGAATAGGAAAAGAAGAACTCAAACTATCATTATTTGCGGCAACATGATTCTATACTTAGAGGATCCAAAAAGTTCCACTAGAAAACTTCTAAAATTGATAAATGAATTCAGCAAATTTGCAGGATATAAAATCAATATCCATAAACCAAATGCATTTCTATACATCAGCAATGAGTCCTCTGAAAGAGAATTCACAAAAACTACTCCATTCACAATAGCCTCCAAAAAAATAAAATACTTGGGAATCAATCTAACAAGAGTGGTGAAAGACCTCTACAATGAAAATTACAAGACACTTAAGAAAGAAATTGAAGAAGATCTTAGAAGATGGAAAGATCTCCCATGTTCCTGGATAGGCAGAATCAATATTATTAAAATGGCCATACTACCCAAAGCATTATACAGATTCAATGCAATCCCAATCAAAATCCCAGAATCCTTTATTATAGAAATAGAAAAGGCAATCATGAAATTCATTTGGAAAAAAAGAGACCCAGAGTAGCCAAAGCTATCCTGAGCAAGAAGAGTGAAGCAGGTGGCATCACAATACCAGACCTTAAACTTTCCTACAAAGCAATAGAAACAAAAATGGCATGGTACTGGCACCAAAATAGACATGTAGACCAATGGTACAGAATAGAAGACACAGAGAGTAATGCACATAAATACAAATATCTCATACTAGACAAAGGTGCCAAAAACATTCATTGGAGAAAAGATAGCCTTTTCAACAAATGGTGCTTGGAAAACTGAAAATCAATTTGCAATAAAATGAAACTTAACCCCTACCTCTCACCATGCACAAAACTTAACTCAAAATGGGTCAAAGATTTAGTAATTAGACCAGAGACTCTGTGTCTAATTGAAGAGAAAGTAGGCCCAAATCTCCATCAAGTTAGATTAGGCCCCAAATTCCTTAACAAGACTCTTATAGCACAAGAAATAAAAGGAAGAATCAATAAATGGGATGGACTTAAACTAAAAAGTTTCTTTTCAGCAAAAGAAACTATCAATGAGGTGAACAGAGAGCCTACATTCTGGGAGCAAATTTTTGCCACACGCACATCAGATAGAGCACTGATCTCCACGATATATAAAGAACTCAAAAAACTTAACACCAAAAAAACAAACAACTCAATCAATAAATGGGCTAAAGAGCTGAATAGAAACCTCTCAGAAGAAGATATACAAACAATAAATATATATATGAAGAAATGTTCATCATCTCTAGCCATTAGAGAAATGCAAATCAAAACTACGCTCAGATTTCATCTCACACCAGTCAGAATGGCAGCTATCCAAAATACCAGCAACAATAAGTGCTGGCGAGAATGTGGTGAAAAAGGTACACTCAAACATTGCTGGTGGGACTGCAAATTGGTGTAACCAATCTGGAAAGCAGTTTGGAGATTTCTTAAAAAACTTGGAATAGAACCACCATTTGATCCAGCTATCCCACTCCTTGGCCTATACCCTAAAGATGTAAAAACAGCACACTACAATAAAGCAGTCACCTCAATGTTTATAACAGCACAACTCACAATTGCAAAACTATGGAAGCAACCCAGATGCCCTTCAATACATGAATGGATAAAGAAACTGTGGTATATATACACAATGGAATATTATTCAGCAATAAAAGAGAATAAAATTATGGCATTTGCAGGGAAATGGATGGAACTGGCGAACATTATGCTTAGTGAAGTAAGCCAATCCCAAAAAACCAAATGCCGAATGTTCTCTCTGATTAGTGGATGAGGATACATAAGAGGGGTGAGAACGGGGAACATAGAAAAAATGGAGGAACTCTGGATGTGGCAGAGGGGAGGTGGAGGGAAGGAAAGTGGAATGGGTTTAGTAATGATGGTTGATTGAGATTGTCATCACTACCTTTGGTGCATGTATGAAGACACAAATGGTGTGATTTTATCTGGTTTGCAACCAGAGAAATGGAAAAATTGAGCTCTGTATATGTACTATAACTTGAAACACATTTAAATAAAATAATTTTTAAAAAAATTGAATACAACCATATGATTCAGCTTTCTCACTACTACTGGCTATATATCCAAAGGAAAGGAAATTAATATATTGGAAAGATATTGCATCATTATCCACAATTGCTAAGATATGGCATGTACCTTGGGGTTTTTTTGACAGATGAATCAATAAAGAAAATACAGTACATATACACAATGGAATATTTTTCATCCATAAGATAACAAATTTCTGTCATTTGTAGCAACAAGAATAGAACTGGAAGACATTATGTTAAATGAAATAAACCAGGCACACAAAGACAAGTACTGTATTTTCACACATATAGATGCTAAAGTTGATCTCAAAGAAACAGAGAACAGAATGGTAGTTACTATAGCCTGGGAAGGGTGTGAAGGAAGGAAAAATAGAGGATGGTTAGTGGATTTAGGGAGGCAATTAGGAGAAATAACTTCTAGTTTCTATAACATAGTAGGATAATTATAGATGACAACAATTAATTGAATATTTTAAATAACTAATATAATTTTGAATGTTCCCAATACAAAGAAATGATATATCTGATGAAATGAATATGTTAATTTCCCTACTTTGATCACTGGACATTGTATACACATATTCAAATTCTAGAATATATCCCATAAACATGTAAAATTATTATGGGCCAGTTATAAAAATATGCTAATTTTTATTTATTTTTTGTACAAGGGATTGAACCCAGGGGCACTTAACCACTGAGTCACATCCCCAGCTCTTTTTATTTTATTTTTTTATTTTTAAATTTTGAGACAGGGTCTTGCTAAGTCACTTAGGGCCTCACTAAATTGCGGAGGCTGGCTTTGAACTTGTAATTCTTTTGCCTCAGCCTTTCAAGTTGCTGGTATTACAGGTATGTGCCACCAGCCTGGCTCAAAAATATACTAATTTTTAAGGAAAAAATAATGTTCTCCATTCACATCCTCAAAACACTTCCTTCCTTGAACATTTCCAAAAGACAAGGGCATAGGAAAGGTCTGAAATCGAAGAGGGTGGGGAGGACAAAAACCAGAGGTCTTGCCTATCTCCATCTCCTGAACTTTAGTAAAAGAAACTTTCAAGACACAGGCCAGGACTGGAAGAGCACAGCTGGCTGAGCCCTAGGGGAGCTGTTTGTTTCTTTCAAACAGGCTGTTTAACTTGGCATCTTCATCAGTGCTAAGTTAAAATTTCCTGTATGTGAAGTTTCTTGTCCTTTTGAAACCCCAAAACTTCACATACACAGATAATGAAGCAAAATTTCAACATGGCAATGGCATGGTTTGGGTTGAGCATTCCTCTATCAGAGCTGCCTACCAGCATGGAAATAGGGATAACTGTGTCTGTTAACAACTGCATTGTGACATGTTGGTGATTTCTAACGCATACTATTTGAAGAATGTCAATCATAAGTCTAGAATCAGTGGAAAAAGAAAACAACAACAAAATAGAAAACAAAAATATTGAATACAAGGGGGGAAAACTCATACTTCTGAATGCATTTTATACAACATAAGACCCTAAGAGTTTTAGAAAAATGAATTATCCAAAATTTTAGTATATCACTGGTTTAATTTCCAAGAATTCACAAATGACTTTCTTTTGCTACCTACTAACAAATTTCTTCTGTATTCTTTGTTTTTCTGAGTGTTATTTTCCTTGGAGTACAGAAAAAAAAAAGAAATTTTTGTAATTTCTCTTTTAACTCTCAATAAATCCAGTGATTCAGTGCAGGAAGCTTGCCTCACTCAATTTTATCATCCCTTAGATTAAGCAGGTCTGAGTCATTAAATAGCCTATCTCCAACCTGTTGCTTTGTTCAGAATGAAAAGGCACAAATTTCTCTACTATAAAGAGCAGGCTTTAGAGGAAAATGCATTATTTATTACCTCTAAAGGAACTTCATAAAGAACATACACTGACTTTCTTTATAACATTTCCATCTCCTTTTTATATATAAAAAGTATAGAAATAAGCCTTTTGAGAGGCATCACATCAAGCCATCTTCCTTTTTATTCTCTGGAAAAGGAGGCAGTTGGAAAAACTGTGAAATTTAGGAAACTCAAATGTCAAGAATATTAAAGTTCTAGTAACATTTTCCAAACTAGTTCTTGAAAGATAGTTTTCAGAGCAGAAAAAAAAGTTTTCATGGACAAAGATGTTGTAGTTACATTAAATAATATATCTCTTGCTTAGATTAATGATACACAGGCATAGGTTAAAACCCCAAGAAGTGCTATAAGAAAGAAATGTGTTTTACTTTTGTGACAATAATTCATTGAAGTTTTGTCTCATTTTTTAATTTATTGCTATGTCTTCTTCCTCTTATTCAGGCAAACAGCCAATCCTATTTGATTTCTTGTTTCTTGGCTCAAAGCAAAACATACCTCAGGTGATCAATTTCCCTTCTCTTTCTTTGTGAAAGCCTAAAGTTATTAAAGGAAGGATGATAATGTCCTAAAGGAGAAAAAGATAGTGTGAAACAGATATAAATGAGAAATTTCCCTGGACTGGTAGTCGGATCTGAAATGACCAAGGGCTGGGTATGACAGAAACACACATCTCACTCCTTGACATTGCCCTAAATATATGACAAAATCCAGAAGGTAGTGGCTTCTAGTGTATAAGGTAGAGCCTTATACACTAGAAAATATAAATTCTTGTAGCTCTTTCTTGGCACAAAAGCCAAGGAGTCACCTGACATAGGGGACCACATGGGCTGGGACAGGAGGACACTCGCCATAATGGATTGAACATAAGCAATACTTTCTACAACTGTCACTGCAACCATTCAAGTCTCTTGTGTTCTTTTGAACCTGGATTATATACAAGCTGTGAAAATACTCAAATAAGAGTTCATATTACATTTTCTGTTAAGATAACAAGATGGATAGCTCAAAATTGTGTTTATTTTTAAAATGTAGTAATATGTATACTATTTCCTGTACACTTGTATTTATAGAATAAGATTCAGACCTATTGGTTTAGTCAGTTTTTCATCATTGTGACCAAAATATCTAACAAAAATAATTTAGAGGAGAGAAAGTTTATTTGAGGGCTCACAGTTTCAAAGGTGTCAGTCAACAGACAGCCAACTCCATTGCTTGGAACCCTAGATGAGGCAGTATGACATGGTGGAAAGATCCAGTGGAGGGATGCTCTTCAGCTCATGGCAGGGTCAGGAAGCAAAGAGAGAGAGAGGGAAAAGGGTTGCAGGGAAGATGGGCACTTCCAGGGCATGCTCCCAGGGACCTGTTTCTTCCAGTTATGCCCAACCGGCCTATAACTACCATCCATTCAGTACATTCAAACTAGTATGGACTGATGAGGTTATAGTTCTCACAGTGCAAACACTTTACCCCGAAACATTTTTTCATTAACACAGGAGCATCTGGGGGATACTTCATATTCAAACCATAGCATTCTACTCCTGTCCCCCTAAAGCTCATGTGCATCTCACAATGCAAAATACATTTAATCCATCTCTAAGAAACCAATATAATCTTAACAGTTTCAGTATTATTCAAAAGTTCAAGTTCAAAGTCTCTTCTGAGTGTCAAGGCAAACTACTGGCTGCAAGCCTGTGTAATTATCAAAAGCAAATGATTTACGTTCAATGTACAGTGGCAAAGAGTAAACAGTCCCATTTCAAATGGAAGGGATTAGGGATTAAGAAAAAATGAAATGGGGTGGGTTGGCAAAACAAGACTGAAACTCAGCAGGGCAAACAGGTCCTATAAGTCCACCTTAACTCTCTATACAGCATCTAGGAAACAAAGCTATTGGTGTTTTCCCCAAAGGACTTAGGCAGCACTTTCCCATTGACCTTGCCAGTTGAAGTGCACATAGGCTGTCTTTTATACTGGTTCTCTACATAGCCAGCAGCTTTCCTCTGAAGACAGTATACTTTACTGATATGTCTTAATAACTGAGTCTCTATTTTAGCTTTAGCTTCACCATTGCAGCTTCACAAATTGCCTTCTCAGGGTCAGACAATCAGGACTCTGACCCTGATACATGTTGCTTGGCCTCTCAGGACTTCCTCTGAAATCACAGTGGGAGCTTCTATGACCCTTCAACATGAGCATCCTGCATCTCTGTAAAACCAGAATCATGTGGATGATGCTGATGTCTGCTGCCATCTCTCATAGTACCTGAGCCCCTTGGAATTATAGCAGCAGTGTTCTCTGAGCACTTGCACAGCTTGGCATGGTTAAACAACTTTTTAGAACCCTGTGCAAGCAGGATGCCTTGATGATCTCTTTAAGAAATGTTCCCATCTATATCTTGAAGCTTGCAGTGTGTGTGATCTCACATATTCCTGAGATGCCCTCAAATCTTCTTTCCTAGTTATTTTGCAAAGTATTTAGTATCTCTTTGGAGGATGTAATCTCTTCAACAAGCACATCTTCCTTGGCCTTTTCTGGCCAAACCGCAAGTTTTTTTAATATCTCTTATCTCTGTTTTCTGCTTCTAATTCTCACAGTAAATCTGGCTAAAATTTGTAAGTAATATCCATGCTACTGACTGTTGTGCTGCCTTGAAATTGCCTCCACCACGTTAATTAGTCCATCACTTTTAAATTCAGCCTCACACAAGTCTAAGAGCATAGGCACAATGTAGCCAAGCTTTTTGACAGAATGTAACATGAGTGGCCTCTTTATAATCTTTAGAGTCCTAGTTAACATTCCTATTGGCATTCTATCTTCTGAGTTTCCACTTGAATTGCCCATTAATCTCTTCTTACAACATTCTAAAGCTTTCCCAGCTTGCATCTCTAAACTTTTCAAAATACCTTCTACAATTAGCCTCCAAAGTTTTCTGAAACACATAGCTGGATTAGACACAGCAAGGATGGCATTTCTCAATATCAGTTTCTGTTTTAATCAGCTTTTCATTACTGTGACAAAATACCTGACAAAAACAACTTAGAGGAGGATAAGTTCATTTGAGGTTCACAGTTTCAGTAGCCTCAGTTCATAGACAGCCAATTCCATTACTTGGGGTCTGAGGTGGGGCAGCACTGGAGGAAAGCAGTTCAGCTCATGGTGAGGTCAGAAAGCAGAAGGAGAGAAAGGAAAGAGGCAACAGGAAAAAATGCACTCTTCCAGGGTATGCCCCCAGTGATCTGCCTCAGCTCCACTTGTCTATGGTTACCAAGGGGCTTGCCTTTTGGGTGTATTTTATACCTAGTGAGCAGAGTTCTCTCTCTGCTTTCTGATTGTCATGCCCTCAGCTGCTTTCCTCTGCCATGATGCTTTGCCTCACCTCTGTTCAGATGGAGTCAGTCATCTATATAGACTGAGACCTCTGAAACCATGAGTGCCAAATAAACCTTTCTTCCTCTAAAATTGTTCTTGTTAGGTTTTTTGGTCATGGTGACACAAAGCTAGCTGACTAAAAAACAGCCTCTCATAATCAAATCACTCTACCTCCAAACAGTCCTACATTAACACAGGAGGTTTGAGGTGACATTTCATATCCAAACCTTAACACCTAGGGCACTTAGTTTTCATGTGAATACTCTTTTAAGTAACAACAAATAATTTAACACACTTTCTGACCCCATTTAGGGACTCAAATATTCTAAGGAAAATTTAAAATCCTGTGCAACTACTGTTTCATAAAACATATTTGGGTACTGCAGCTTTGTAGTATCCTATTGAAATAATTTCCTGTTAGTAGTTGCCACAGTG
Organism: Xerus rutilus; assembly: GCA_028644305.1. NCBI lineage: Eukaryota > Metazoa > Chordata > Mammalia > Rodentia > Sciuridae > Xerus > Xerus rutilus. Next base: position 49,920,707 of record CM053408.1, read on the forward strand.
AAGCAATACTCTCTACCACCACACCAAAAGGCAAATACTCATATTCCAATCAGAAAACCAAAGGGGAAACCTCAGCTCAATGTTTCTCCCATGAACCTTTATTTTTCAGATATTCTGGAGTCTATGAAAGCTGCCCTCCCTGTTGCCAGCCCAACTGTGTACATCTTCCTGGGCTCAGCAAAGAAGACCCTTTGGATAATTTGCCCTTAAAGGGGAAAAATTTTAGTAAGAAGTTCCTGATTAAGGCTAAGTTATTCTGAACTAGATGATATTTGTTAAAATATGCCTGAATTCACAGTTTGCAACACCCACACTGGAAACAGATTTCTGGATTCAAATCCTAGATTTGTTACTCAGTTTGTGTGAGCAAATAATTTAAGTTTATTAATCTGTATAATGGAGCTAGTAATAGTATTTTAAAGGATTATTATGAAGTGTAACAGAATTAAGATGTAAAAACTGCTCTGTACCTGACACATGTTAAGCACCATATGCTTTTTGATAAACATATGTATTTAATAAACAAATACAAATAAATTGTATCATTTTTAAAAGCTACATCTTCTTCCTATGTCCTCATTTTTTATTCAAACTACTTTTGGGTAAAAATAAAAATGTATGAAGATCTCATCTATTACACAAATCAAATATAAATCTATATAAATTTTTAAATGGATATATTCAGTATCTAAATAAAAGGAAGTCAGAAGAAACATCTATTTGAAAAGGAAGATGCATAGATAAGTGTTTCTATAAGTAGTTTTTAAAATAAATCAGTTGATACTAAATCAAAGTCAGAAAAATTTCTTAAATACAGTGTAATACTACATCAGCAGAAATTCTATTTAAGTAAGGAATGAGAAAACATGAAAGCTATTTAACACTCTACAGTGCTATCACAGTGCATCATCACAAAGACATTTGGTCCAGGTGTTGCAGTAATTGTGATACATGGGGAAAGTTCACAGCTCACTGGTTCTCAAGTGTGAATTTCCATATGGGAAGAGATTTTAAGTCTATTACAGTGTGCAGTTAAGGAATGAATGCTCTAAATTGAGCTTCCTTGGTTATCTACCTGTTCTATTTTGCAGGTCTTTTATAGCTTTCCATATTTTTCTTTAAAATGTTTCCTTTTTTTAAGAACAATGTTTAACACTTTTAAGTGAAGATACTTGCTATGTACATTATCAAGGAAAACAAATAAATTTAACCAGAGGATGGTTAAATTTTTGTCATAAAACATGAATATTAAATAAAGCAACTGATTCATATCTAGTAAATATTAGAAATGGAATGGCTACTTCATGAGCATCATGGTCTTAAGCACATGCATTTTTGGAAATATGTCATACAAAACATGTGGCTTTTAAATCATCATCCAATATAGTTTTCTCTTGCTTCAGTCATAATGTCAACATTCCAGTGGTAAGAAAGAGAAGACTGGGTAATGCCAGGTTACATTCTTTCAGTTTTGAGAATATATCTCAAGGTTATGCAAAGCACATCTGGTTTGACCTTAATGTTCAGATTTTAGTTACATGGCATCATCATTCTGTGTGACATCACCAATCTTTTACTTAAGAAGAAGAGGAAGAGAAGGGGAGGAGGCCGAGTGGGCAAGGATGTACGAGATAATCAGTCACTCTCTGCATACCTAGAGAATAACTATAGCCAGAACTCTGATTGTTCTGTATGTAATGTTTTCCCCCTTATGAAAATTGCTTTGCAGGCATTAGAATTTACAGGTAATATAATATATTAAGTCAGCAGCACTCAAGTACCTCTATGTGTATTTGTATTAGATTAATCAATAGTAGGAAAACAACAGCTATATAGTGAGACTTTAAAGCTCAATTTATTGGTAAAAATCAGGATTATGCTTTGGTATGATTTTTTAAAACCCCTAACTAGCATGTAATTGTAGTAAGAGAAGATGGCATTTATTGTTGCTTTTAAAAATATTCTGAGTAAAATAAAATTTATGATTCCTACACAAATCATCACCATTAATTATACTGCTGTTCCTGTGGTAGTAGTTATTTCACAGATTTGTAAAATTAAAAAAAACTTGGAAATATTTTTAATTAAAAATTAAAATAATTATTTTTATTGAAATTATTATTAAAAATAATTTTGATATGATTATAGATACACATATTGCTATAAGAAATAATATACAGGGATACAATATACTGTTTATTCAGTTTCTCCCAAATGATAACATCTTTCAAAACTGTAGTATTGTATCAGAACCACATTATAGACATTGATATATTTGAGATACATAACAATTCCATCAATACAGGATTTCTCTTTTTGTCCATTTATAGCCATATCCACTTCCATCTTGCCATCTCCTTCACCTCTATCCTTGATTTCTGATTGTCATATTAAGAATATTAAAGAAAAATTTGAAATATATAAAACTATCTATCCAACTAGCTATCTAAATTTTATAATATGTAAACTTTAAATTTGATATTCTGTACAAATATGTTAGAAGACTGAACCTACATTTTCTTTTAGCATGTGCAAAGTTTCCAGTTTAATCCCTAAGTCATTGATCCACTTTGATTGACTTTTATGCATGGGTGAAATATAGTTTTATTTTTCTAGATATGGATATCCACTTTCCCCACTACCATCTGTTAAAAAGGCTGTCTTTTATCCAATATACATTTTTGACACCTTTGTCAAGTATCAGATGCCTTGTAACTAAGGGAGTTGCCTCTGTGCCTTTTATTCTATTATATCAGTCTACATGTCTGTATTTATGCCAATGCCATACTGATTTTGTCACTACAACTCTGTAATGTAATTTGAAATCAGGAATTGTGATGCCTCCAGTTCACCCTTCTTGCTCTGTACTGCTTCGGCTATTCTGGGTCTTTTATTCTTCTAAATGAGTTTTAGGACTGTTTTAACAAGTCTGTGAAGAATTTGATTGTAACATTGAGCTAAGTTTTTTCTATCCTAGTTTCTCCAGTATTTTGATGATGAACGAGTTCTGGATTTTGTCAAAGGCCTTTTCTGTGTCTGTTGAGATGATCATGTGATTCTTGTCCTTCATTTTGTTTAAGTGTATGTTGAATTATCCTTGCATCCCTGGGATAAAAACAACTTGATCATGGTGTGTACTATCTTCTTAATATACTTTGGAATGCTGTTTGCTAATATTTTGTATTAAGAAATTTCTTCCCAAAAATAAATAAGCCAAACAGTAAGTGGGAAAAATAATTAAATAGAAATTTCTTAAAAGAAGAAATGCAATAAATACATGAAAAAAAATGTTCAACATCCCTGGAAATCAGGAAAATGCAAATCAAAACTACACTGAGATTTTATCTCACTCCAGTTAAAAGGACAATCATCAAGAATATAAATAATAATAAATGTTGTTTAGGATGTGGGGGAAAAGATATACTCATATATTATTGGTGGGATGGCAAATTAGTACAACCACTTTGGAAAGCAGTATGGAGATTTCTCAAAAGGTTAGGAATAGAAATACCTATGACCCAAATATCTCACTCCTTCATATTTATCAAAAAGAACTAAAATCAGCATACTGTGGTAATGCAGGCACATAAACATTTATAGAAGCACAGATCATAAAAGCTAAAGCTAAGTTAGGGAACCAGCACAGGTGCCTATGAACAGATAAACTGATAAAGAAAATGTGGCATATATAACAATGGCATTTATTCAGCCCTTAAGAAGAATGAAATTATAGCATTTGCTGTTAAATGGATCAAAATTGAGTACATCATGATAAGTGGAATAATCCAGAATCAGAAAATCAATTGTCAAATGGTTTCTTTCATGTAGAAGCTAGAGAAAAGAAAGGGAATAAAAAAGAAGGGGCGTGTATCTCAGAAAATTGAGGGGAGATTAGTAGACTAGAGAAAGGAAATTGAAGAGGAAGGAGTCAGGATGGGAAATAGGAAGAAATACAGAATGAAATTACACTAGATGTACATATATAAAAATATCGCAGTGCATTTCACCTTTATGTATACCTATAAAGTATCAATTTTTTTAAAAAATACCTAAATAGAAGGGAGACAATAGAGTAGAGGAAATGTTATAAGGGGATGCAGGAGGGGAGGCAAAGAATAAGCAAGCACTAGAAATTGAAATGGACAAAATTATATTCCATACATGAACGATTATATCATAATGACCCCCACTATTATGTATATCTACAATGTACTAGAAAACATTTTTTTAAAAATTGACAATTTTGGGGCTGGGATTGTGGCTCAGTGGTAGAGCGCTTGCCTCGCATGCATGAGGCCCTGGGTTTGATCCTCAGCACCACATACAAATAAATAAAACAAAGATATTGTGTTCATCTGCAACTAAAAAAATAAAAAAAAAAAATTGACAATTTTTACTAAAACTGTTCCCTAGAAATTCATCCAAATTATTCTTTGCTTCAATAGTTTCTTTTTATTGCTGAGTAGTATTTATGGTATTGATATGCCACAGTTTGTTTAAAAATTCACCCACTGAAGGCATCTGCTTGCTTTCACCTTTTGGCTCTTACTACTTAAGTTACCAAGAACATTTATGTGTAGATTTTTGTACAAATGTAACACTCTGTGATAAATGCCCAAGGGTGCAATTGCTGCAACATATGACACTTGATGTTTAGTTTTATAAGTAATTGCCAAACTGTTTTTCCAGAGTCATTTAACATCTTGCATTTTCACCAGCCATGCATAAATGATCCACTTTCTCTCCCTCCTCCTCATCACTTTTTGGTGTCACTAATTTTTTACTGGAATCTTTCTGAAGGCTATCTAGAGAAACTGTTTTGAACTAACCACTGACCAGTGAAGAAAACAAGGAGGGGAATATGTTCTGAGTGTTTTTCTTTCCTTTTCTTTTTAAGTATAAATTATTTTTAGGTGTAAGTTCCATTTGAATTTATGATTGGGACAAATTCCTGTATTCTTAGGATAATACAAGGCAACTAATTCCAGACTGCTGATATGCAAGCAGTATAAAGTAATATTATAAATGGAATGTTTGAATTAGAAATCAAATTTTCATTTCATTCATTCACAAATATTTCTGAGACTCTAGGTGAAAGTAGAACAGTATTGCTGATGGTAACAGATCCACTCATTCTCATGGAGTTCATAGGTAGAAAATGCACTGAACATACTCAGTGGAGCCTGTAGTTTATTTCAGGTGGTAAACTGCACCACAGCTGACTACTCTTTAAATATTATGCACCAAAAATTTTCTGCTATTGTGATTTATATTGTAGATTATAATTTTAACAGAAATATACTAATGATTAGAAGCATTCTGCAGTTTTTAACTTAGACTGATTTTTCAAATTCATATGTTTTTCATAAAGTGAGCATATGACATTTGTAGGTCTCTTCCTGCCTAAATGTCATATGCAATATCAAATATCAGATATAACTTTTTAATTTGTTCGTTTTACATATATAACACTAGATTGTATGTTGACATACTATATATACATGGAGTGTAGCATTCTAAGTAGGATCCCATTCTTGTGGTTGTACATGATGTGGAGTTTCACTGTCATGAATTCATACATGAACATAGGAAAGTTATGTCCAACTCATTCTACTGTCTTTCGCATTCCCATACTCCCGCCCCTTCATCCGACCCTTTGTCTCATCCAGTGAAAGTCTATTTTCCTTCCCCCATCCTTATTATGTGTTAGCATCCACATATAAGAGAGAATATTCTGCCTTTGGTTTTTTGGATTTCCTTATTTCACTTAGCATGATAGTTTACAAGCAAATGCCATAATTTCATTCTTCTTTATGGCTGAGTAACATTCCATTGTGTATATATACCACATTTTCTTTATCCATTCATCTATTGAAGGGCACCTAAATTGGTTCCATAGCTTAGCTCTTGTGAATTAAGCTGTGATAAACATTGACATGGCTGTATCACTGTAGTATGCTGATTTTATGTCCTTTGGGTATAAACTGACAAGTGGGATAACTTGGTCAAATGATAGTTCCATTCCAAGTTTTCTAAGGAATCTTCTTAGTGCTTTTCATAGTAGTTGCACCATTTTAATTATTACCATAAGAACCGATTTTGCATTTGGGAGATATCTTGGATCTCAAAACCAGCAAGCAGAAAAACAAATAAAATAGAAAATTAAAGTATTATGACAATCTTAATTCTTTTCTGCAATTATTGCTGATAGTTGTTGAAATACGAAAAAAAGGCAACATTTCAAAACGGACAATTTCTATAGTTAAGGGATAATTGATATTCCAGATTTCAATAAATATTACAAGATACAGATAGCTTGTCAAATGGAAAAAGTAGAAGCATTGTCTTAAATCATAATTATTTTTAATGAATTTGTTATTAATTTTTAAGTGAAAACAATGTTAAGAATCATCTGAGCAAAAACATTTGAGAATATATTACCTTTACATTTTAGGACCACTTCACAGATTACATGGCTGTGCTTGATAAACATATTTAATTCAGTTATCCATTATGCCTTAGGAAGATTTCTCCTGAGACATTTGGATGCAGTTGGGATCATTTACAGAGATTAAAGAAATAATTAATAAATGACATCATCCTTTTATTCCACCTCTCGGTAGCTTTTGACACTGCTGACTCATCCTTCTAAACTTGTTTGGCTTCAGAGGCATGCTCTTAGATTTTCTTCTACTTCTACTACCACTTCTTAGTCTTCTTTAGTATCTTCTCCTCCTCTATCTTGGATTTCAGAGTTAGATTCCCCTACATTGGATGTTGATATTGGAAACTCTGCCCCAGGTTCTCTTTCCTTCTTTTTTTAATGTTCTTATTCTGAGATTGTCATTTATTCCTAGGGAATATGCTAAAATTCTCAAATCTATAGCCCAGCTCTTTCCTCTGAACTACACAGATAAAACTGTTGGCTGACATTCAGTCCTGAGCATTTCACACTTGCCTTAGACTGCACATCTAAATTTGAACTGTCAATTTTACTTCTCAAGTCCCCTAATCCCCATAGGTCTTCCCATTTAATTAAATGGCAGTACTACCCACCTAGTTAGTCAAGTAAGAAATCTTGATGTTATCCTTTCTCTCCCTACCCTCACTTTAGCTTAATCTTATTTATGTAGACATGTATATGATACCCCCCTGGCCTCTATTTTTGGGGTCAACACTTAAGCTCCAGCCACCAATTTTCAGTAATGGAAGTTTTGCAAAGGTCTTTCCGTGTCTGCACTTCTTATTTCCAGTCTATTTTTTATGAAGCAGCTAGATAAACGTTCTTAAAACAGAAATAAGCTTTGTTAATAATATGTTTAAAAAAATCTGATCAAATTTTTAAGCATGTATAATCTGGCTTCCATTTCCCTTTCAAACCTCATCTAATGCCATTTCCCACTCCACCACACTATTTATCCTTTGGTTTCTGGAACATACGTAGCTATTTTCCCACCTGCACATGGTTACAAATATAAATTCTTCTTGCAATATTCTTCCACTTGCTCTTTACATATATTTCTGATACATTTCCATGTCCCAGTTTAAATTCTAATTCCTCAGAGAGGTCCTTTATGACTATACCACTAAATCAATACCTACCTAACCTATACTTTTTCCTATGAAAGAACAATTTTTGATTCTTTAATATCATTTGTTAATTTTTATCAGTTTGTTTTCTCATTTCCTTTGAATCTGTTTTGCTCCTTCACTAAATTATTATTTCCACAAGAGAACAGCAATCTATAGCCATGCCCCATTATACCGTCATTACCTACATGGTTCCTGGAATACAACAGAACAAATAATTATGGAAACCTACACGAGTATACAAATAAGGTTCTTCAGAAGGTCCAGAGATTTGATTGTGAGAGTAGGACTGAAAAAAATAAGTATAATAATCATAAATGATTTGTGAGAGAAATGTAGGCAAACAAAAAGTCTCATCAGTCAGATGTCCAGGTTAAGCTGTGATCCAGAAAGATGATCTGGTAGAACCAGAAGGATCTGGTACCACAAAGACCAAACCTGAATGTTAGAAATGAAATTGCATTATATGCGAGTTCTAATGAATGCTAAATCTGGCACCATGCTTTATAAAGGAGCTCCAAATTCATGAAAATGATGTGAATGATTTTTTGAGTGCTTGGTTACAAGGAACAGTAGGATAACTCTGGCATTAGAGTTAGGCCTAGAAGAAAAAGCAGACTAATATGAGTCATTAAACATTTCATTTAGGTATTCTTAAATTATACTTGACTCTGGAGAGGATATTTACTGGTGCTTGGATAATGACACCTAAGTACTAAATCTGCAATCATGGTTTTGTGCAATATGGCCTATGCAAAACACAGGCTTTGGGATTAAATGAGCCTGAGTATTTAAAGTTATATCTTTAGAATTTGTGATATCTTGGACAAATAATATTTAGACCTCCTGTTCTTAATGTATTAGTGAACAATACATTAAGAATAAATGTGAAGAATAAATGATTATTATTCACAAAAACGTTTTCCATGATACATAGAAAATTATAATTACTCAATAGATGCTGACTACTATTAGTCATACTTTAGGCTCTTGTTTTGAGAGTTGGGAAGCACTGAGTTTCTAGTTGGAGGGAAGAATAAGAAATGAGTAGGTTAGTAGCAGGGCTTTTGCCTGACTCCTCCACATTCTCCCACAGTAGGTCCATGGCTTTGCACATTAGGTACCATGGAAATAGGTATGTGTGAGAAGGAAGCAGATGCATTCTTATCTAATCAAGGAATGTGGTCTTCGACTGTTCTAAAGATATTTGACAGAACTTTCAATGTTTCATTCTAACAAGTTAAATAGGACTCTGAGAGGAAAGTTCAATTAGGAAAAAAAACATCATGTAATGCATAAAACACTGTACTTTAAACTGCAGCAAAGTATATTATTTGTTGGGTATTTATAATTTTTACCCTAAAAAGTGAGTAAATGTCTTTTAATGAAATGTTTTGGATTGTCTAAAGTCTCCATGAAAGTCAACTGCAGTGGTAGAAATAATACTAAGGATGACTGAGTCTCAGTATAGGGATAAATATATTAAGCACAAGTCTATTGTGCTCTGGCATTCCATACTAGCTAGCAGTTAGATCTTATGGTTCATATCAACATCAGAAGGTAAAGAAATATCCTCTGTTCTCAGGCTGCATGAGATAGACAAAGCACAAATATGTGAAATCAGAACTGAATTATCAAATAGTATCAAGTGCAAATGGTTTAGATTTGAGGAGTTCTTTTACACATACATAAAGAAAATTTGGAAGATAAAAATGTTCTAGGCATGAAGGTCACTGCTGAACATTCATGAGCAAGCATAAATAACACTTATACTGCTGCCAGAGGAAATGGCACTGTCTGGTCACCAGTAGAGCAAATAAAATTGTCATGGGATCAGAGAAAAAAGAATCAAAGAAGAAAGTCAACCAGAAAGTTTCTTGTGAACAGGTAGATATAAATATATTCCACCCCAGGCATAAACTCCAGAACACTATCATCATTAAATATCCATTTTGATAACTGCCTATCCAATAGGAGTCAAAAAAATGAGAAGGCAAGAAGGAAGAGAGGGAGGGAGGCACAGAGGGAGGATGCAAGAGAGGAAGGGGAGGAAAAAAAGAAACGAAGGAGGAAAGGGATGCATATCCTTAGAGATAATGGAAAGTCTAAATAGTGCTATAGCAGTACATCCTTATTTAGTAGCTCTTCCTTTCCCTAGACATTTCTTCTCTGTATATATAACAAAAGAGCTAATATGATTCAGTGATTGTGTCAAACTATGTAAGTCTAAAAAAATGCTATGGAATTTTAAGTCTCATACCAGGAAATTTTCAAAGTATGAAGAAAATAATTTAAAATCTTATCCATTCATGTATTAGGGAAGCTAATTTTACAATGCAAAAATATTTGATGCTTACCAAACCATATCATAGTTTAGTGAATAGACAGAACTTGGAATCATGAGAGAAGAGATGAAAATTAAATTACAATATAGTTTAGCATGGAAATATTGGAAAGCAATGTGCATTTATGGCAGATATGCAAAGGTCATTAATAGAAAATTGCATATTTTTGAAATGTCAGACTATTTCTGTTCATTTGATTATTCTCCAAAGGTTTTAAGAGGAGAAATGATATAATTTTAGTGCCTCAGAAAATGAAGGCAGAAATTCATATGAAAATTTTTATTAGTACTCTATCTACTTATTGGTGAATAAGTAGTAGCACATTTGGAAAAAGGAATGTGTTGGTCTAGCTTCTGTTTTATAGCAGAGTTTTGGGGCATCAATTATTTATGGACTTGTAATATAAACATAAAAATGAAAGATTCCAGCTAAGTGTGATAGTTACAGAAAGAAGGCAGAGTACATGTCTGTAGCAGGCATATGAACTGATGAAAATGAACACAGATGATTTTATATAAAAATTTTAAAATGAGAATGAAGATGTATCTTTAGAAAAAGTAAGTAGAATTCAGGGCTGAAAACAGAAACTATTTGACAGAATGAAAGCTCTAGTGGGTCAAATGGGACACCAAGGTGCCTTGCTTTGAATTTTGCAAGGATCACCTATCCTTTTGAGCCTCAGATTCTCAATTTGTAAATAAGGTTAAAAATATCTACCTTGCCAAGTTATTATAAAGATCAGAAACAATGTGTACAATGTGTATAAAATTTGGTTGTCTTAAATACTTGATAAACATTTGCCTTTACTAATAAAAATAGGTGCTGAACAAACTGTAAGAAACTTAAATTAACAGACTTCCAATTTTTTGAGTGATCTAAAAATATAATATAAATGCAAAGACCAGGGATATACAATTTAAAGATAATACAAAGTAAGTATCCTTTAATATTTTGGAATATTTTGAATGTAAATTTCAAATAAATATATTTGCAAACTTTAAAACCTGAAATTCAGTAAAGTATTATTATAAAACAAAGTGGAGGAAGTAGTATTGTAAAACAATCAATGTTTGATTTGTAAAACAAATCTCTTTTCAATAATATATAATTTGTGACTGGGGGGATTGAATTTATAATTGTCATAACCACCTTTCACTGATTTCCTTATTGAATATTAAATTCCACATATATACAATATGCTAGCTGCTAGGCAGAAACTTTTAGGAGTGGGCATTTGTGCTTGCAGGGGAAGAAGCTGATGTTCTTATAAATTACTGCTAACATTACTTCAATTTTTTGTTCTTTGTTTAAGATAAGACTCTGGAGAAAATCAAAAAAGACCAGTTTAAATCAGTAAAAAAAATCACTGAGTCACTCTTCTAAGTGACTAAGAGTAAATCTTGCTCATTAAAATCTCATTGTAGCTGAATGTGGTGGCACACACCTGTAATCCCAGCAACTCAGGAGGCTGAGGCAGTAGGATCATGAGTTCAAGACAGCCTCAGTAGATTAGTTGAGCACTTAGCAACTCAGCGAAATCTTGTCTCTAAATAAAATACAAAAAAGGACTGGGTATGTGTCTCAGTGGTTAAGCACCCCTGGGTTCAATCCCTGGTAACAACAACAACAAAAAAAGATAATCTCATTGTATTGCTAAATTCTCCACCCTGGGGTTGTTTCCTTCCACCATCTTTGAAAATGCAATGTAGGAAGAAGCATGATCTGCAATTGAACATACTCAAGGAACATGCCCACCTGTACATGTGATGATAGTCTTTCTAATATGAATAATGAGCTTTCCCAGTAAAATCCCCTTGTCTTTTGTGTCCTAGGATATACTGCTTTAGATATTATTCCCAGTTCTCCTTTTGCTGCAAATAATAAGCTTGTCTTCATTCTCTTTATCTCCTGATTGTGTGTATTGGTTTTGACTCATCAAGGATGAACCCTTTGTGTTCAGTACAAATATAGACATCAGCCTATCTGACTCCATCACCTAAATGCCTAATGGCCATCTAATGTTTAACATGGCACCCACTTCCTGCTCAGCCCTTCCACTCCAATTCTGCTCCCAGCCGAGGCAAAAATGCAGCTACTTCCCTATTTCAGCCAATGAAAACTCCATCTTTCTAGTAGCCCAGGCCAAAAGTTCTAAAGCCACAATTGGCTTTTGTTCCTATTATAAATGCCATCCATTTCACTGCAAATCCTGCTGTAGTTACCTCTAAACTTTATCTAGAATTTGATTACTCCTCAGTTCCACTTATACTTCTACCACCTGGTATGAGCCACCCTCATGTTTTGCCTAGATAAGTGTGATAGGCTCCTATCTAATCTCTATGCTTCCACATCAGCACTGCAGCCAGAGAAATTCTATCCAGGTATACATGAGATAGACCAAGACTCTATTCTGCTCAATACTTTTCTGGAGCTTCCCATCTCAAAGCAAATGCCAGTGTACCTACACTTACTTTCAGGGCTCTACATTACCCCTCATGCTGCCACTCAGATCCTTGATTGTCTCACTAAAATCATTTGGATATTGCCATTTCTCAAACACTCAGAGACATTTTGCCTCAGGGATTTTGTAACTTATTTCCCTACCTGTAACACTCTCCATTTAGATGATTGGCTCACCCCTTGAAATCTTTCCCTCCCAATAATTCCTTCTTGGTTACTCAATTTAAGTTCTTAACTTCTTTTATTCTTTATAATGCTTCTCTGATTAATTTTTCTGTTTTGTTATGTATTATTATTTTGCATGTATCATCATGTTTGTTTTCCTCTTTCCCCACAGCAATATACTCTCCGTGAAGGCAGGAACATTTCTCTGTTTTGATCTCTGGGTTTTCTTAAGTGCCTAGAAAAAAACCAATACATAGGAGATGACCAGTATATAGCCACTGAATGAAAAAATGCACTAGTCACATTTATTTCTCTTAATAACCTAGAAAGGGAAATATGATATTTTGCAAGCAAGAACAAAGAAGCTTAACTTACATAACTTGTTCAAGGTCTTATAACAAATAACTATTTTTGCTTCCCCCATTCTAACCCTCATCTGTCTTTATAGATAAACTGAACTTGATGTTTTGTTGCATGTTGATGATCAGTTCCTCCCCTTTCTTCTTTGTTGCTGTCGCTGTTGATATATTATGATTCCTGTTTATTTTTTTCTATTTAAAAATATTATCTCAACTCTTCTAAATTACAAGTCTCTTAGGATAGGGACTCTGTATCTCTTTTTTAGATCTGATCACACAGTCAAATTACCAACATGTATGACACTGATTAGTTGCCATCTTGAGAAAGACTTGATGCTCCATTGCCAGCTTTACAGCTCTTAATATACGGAGATCATTTCCTTCTTACTAGTGAGTCATGAGGTCAGATCCTCCAAGACTTGGATACAAGCAAGCAAGGTTAAGAACTATAATTGGAGTTTATTCATTTGAAATACCAGCAGAGCTTGAATAAACCACCCTATCTTTGTGCACCCAGCATTGATATCACAAAGAGAGTTTACCTGGTTGGGAAAGAGTGTCACCATCTGGTCAGGCAGTTCTCACATTCACCTGAACTATACCTTCTATTCTGTCATCTTGATGTGATTATGGTAGCAAGAACAGCTTCTGTTTTATACACATAACTCAATCAATAGCAAGTTTATACAGAAATAAACAGAGGTACATGCACTGGTCTTATGGATACCTTGACATTTGGTGCAGGAAAATATGTTCATGGATAAACAGAAGTAGGAGAAGCCTGGAAAATGATCTAATACCTCTTCTACTGTTGGCATGAGAGCAGTCAGCAGGTGAGAGCATGCAGTGTGCCAATAAGTCCCTGTACTCCAGGAGCTGGAGAACATCTTCTAGAAATTCTCTGAGGTACTAAGCACAGCCTCCTATGTGGCTGCCCCACACCAGGTCTGCTTCCTTAGCTCAGAGGTTCTTGATCTTTGGGAAACCATCTTTTTTTCCGCTTCCACTCGCAATTCATCCCTTTACTAAACAGAAGAAGACCAAAGCAAAATTTAAAAAAAAAAAATAGTCTCTGTTTCTCTGTGTCTCTTGCTAGACTGAAAGGACCTTTGGCTAGAAGAAAAACCATCTGTTATCTGCCTTCTGACCAGGAGGGAGAAATCCTGCACACAAATCTGAGGGAGTCGGGGAAGCTGGACATGAGCCTTTTCTAGGAACCCTCATAATATTTCAAGTTACTTCTAATAAAGCAGATGAATAAAGATCAAGTTTTTATGTCAAAAAAGATTACATGATCATATATCACTATACCCCTCTAACATTAACCAACTTTAGATTCAAGGGAGAGCTTTTCACTTACAGAAACAAAATGATGATATATTTTAAGTAGGTAACATTCCTGGAAATAGGGACTAGTGAAAGTGCAACCCAAGAACAGAATGTATTCTAAATGCAGCATTCCTAGTCGGTGCTCACATCTCTGAATAATAAAATGTAATAGGTTTCTCAAGAATAGTCAATATATGTATATTATTTAAGCCCTTGGCAAATAATTTTTATGAGAAATGACCTTTGCAAAGAACCTTTTGTATTAGGGTCTTTTAAATACTGTCTTTGTTTTATATCAGGTTCCTGATATTGCTGTTTTAGTAAAATAGTTTAATTGTGCAAAAGCTACCTGGGAAATGGTATTTGATAAAGCAGGTTAACATGTTAGAATATATGTAAGACAGAGGCATAACAGCAATATTTTTGCATTTGTGGGACATCAAGCCGTGCTTTATGTTTCAAGTATAGTGATAGCTATTTTGCTCTCAATCTATAAGATAAAAACATTTTCAGATCTTCAAAATATTACTAATACATCAACAATTTGTTTTCCAGCAGAAAAATCATGCTACAATAGTTGCATACCATTGAGATTCACTTTTATGATACAGTAAAATTGTCTTTTTTTTTTGGTTCCAGGGATTGAATTCAGGGACTTTTAATCATTAAGCCACATCCCAGTCAAATTTTTATATTTTGTTTCTTGAGACAGAGTCTAACTAAGTTGATCAGAGCCTCAATAAATTGCTAGTAAAATTGTCTTTTAAAAGAAATAGAAAGAGATTAATTGGAATTAATATATAATATTTATTTTTCTTAGCTATCTCAGCTTAATATGGAATAACATCATGTTTATGAATAAATAAATAAGTTCTTAGAATCATTATCATTTTAAGCCTGATAATCTTACCCTAGCAGTAAGTTGCCTACTAAATACATGAATAGATTACAACAAATCAATCAAATTAACATAATAGCAAAATTAGTTTTAAAAATTAAATAAGTAGAAAAATGTAAGAAACCATTAAAGTTATATTTAAAAAGTTTACTATTATTTTTATATTTTCCAGAATATTTAAATAAATATCTTTGCACTTAAATAAACTTATCTCTGTATAAAATAGTGTCAATTCTCTTCTAACATTAAAAAAAATGGTAAGTCATTCCTAGGTTTGGTGCATGCTTACTGGAGATCCTATCTGTAACTAAATTAAATTAAAATAAGTATCAAATGTGTATCACTTTACAACATACTGTAGGCATTGGAAGAAACAATATTTTAAATATGACCAAAGTCTTTCACATAATAATAGTAAAACATCCATATTATTTGATCGAATTCTTTGAAAAATCCACATAAAGTCCATAAGACATAAACACAAGAAAGAAAGGTTCATGAATGATTTCTCGAACCAGATTTTGAACCAGTTTTTCAAAAGCCAACCCTTTCTGTGGTTTCTGTTCCTATTTGCTTCCACTAATCTCACTTTCCTCTTTAGTATGCTGGATTTGAGAAGCTTTCCTCGTGCAGTCTTTGTGGCTATGTAGATCTGGTAATAATCCTGTCCTTGACACCACCTGGAACTTGCTCCTAGAACTGGTTGCACTTGGCAACCTCTCAGACTCCTGCAGGCCTCCTGGAAACCAGGTTTTTTGTACCCATCTGTTAAGTAAGAATTGCAGGATACCTACCTGCTTTTCTGCTTTATAACAATACAAAAAAAGCCTGAACTCATTTTCCTATCTTTTTATTTTTTTTATAATCTCTTCTTTTTACCATGATTGCAATAGAAATCTCTAAAACCAAAATAATTGATTTTACAGGCTAAAAGTCAATAGGAACAGAAAATATAGAACAATTCACAAAGCTAATCTTAACCAACAACTCTGTGTTCTGTCTCTCCTCTCTCTTTCTATCTCTCCCAGCACCTTTCTCTCTCATCTGAACTGAAAAATTGACTAACAAGACTTTCCTTTCCCCAGATCTTTTCTAAAGTAATGTTAAAAGTAGTGGGAAAACAAAAAGGTTATCAAAGAAATAGAAGAAATAAAAAGCTAAATTAATCTACTCATGAGATCTTCCTTCCCCTGATAGCTAGATGACCATTTGGGTGTTGATTTTCAGATATAATCTATTGTCCTGGGATACTGAGATTTAAAAATGGATGCCTTCCATTTTATTGAGGTCACTTAATTAACTAGAAAGGGCAAAAAGAGTATATATATTCTCTGAAGTTCTTTCTTGCATTCTTTATTTAGATTGTGTTAAAATACTCATAAGAATAGAAAATTATTTTATGTTGTTTATGTATCTACCTCAGAACATTCAAAGATATCAAAATTTTATACCTATTTTTCTTAACCTGAAGAATTGTTATTGCCTATAACAATTTTCCCTGAAGAATATAGAAAGAGTTCTATTTAACAAATCATTTCAAGTTTTGTCCTTGCAAAGATCTTTCTATTATAGGTTGATGATGAGAAATGCTGCTCCTTTTTTTTGGTATACCTTTTGTTTGCAAATGATTTCTTTACATGCTAACCTCTGTCAAAATAATTTGCATGTTGTTATGGTTTTTACTCACTTTTCCCCTGTAATTTTCTCCAATATCATAATTAATTCTTTGAGAGTTATATATTTTTTCTCTTGTATAAAAGGATTGAAATTATGGACAGAAAATATTGTATTTTTCTCTTGCTTTATTGGGAACCATAATTGTCCTTTGGTATCCATGGGGATTGGTACCAGGACTCCCATGAATACAAAAATCTGTTAATACTCAAATTCCTTCTATAAAATCATGTAGTATTTGCTTATCTATACACATTGTCTTATGTACTTCACAGTATCTCTATATTACTTATAATTTCTATTATAATGTAAATGTCAAATAATCAGCTGTTATAGTGTATTGTTTAGTGAATAATACAAAAAAGTCTATATATTATCAGTACAGACACATTTTTTCCAAATATTTTCAATATTAGATATTTTTAATCCATAGATTTGGAACTTATAGATATAGAGAGCTGATTATATAATATTTTAGAATAAAATAAATACATTTTAATGGAATATATTGCATTATACCATTATTTACAGACCCATATTCTTCTCAATAGTGCATTCAAAGGACACATTGGGATTATCCTAGGTAGAAATTTTAATAATTAATACAGATAAATGGATATTTGAACTTCAGGTATGGTATGTGGGTCTCATTCAAAAATAAACCTAACTCATTTTCAAATATTTCCTGAGCATTGCCTATGTGACAGGTAGAAAGACAGTCAGTGAGGTGTCACTGAACAAGACAGGTGACCATGTTCACATGAAGACCTCTCTGAGGTAGAGCCATATGCTAACCATGTTAAACTAGCTAGCTACTCAACCTCATGGACATTTGGTCTTCTACTGCTATACATTGTAGTTCACACTATATTGACATAGAAGCATGGAAATATACATTTCTAGAGTATTTCCAATTTGCACACTGAAAGAATTACAATATCAAATATTAAAGCCCAAAGGAAGTAACAATTGAGATAAAGTCAGAGAAGTAAGTGGTTGAGGTATTTAGAAGACAGAGAAAAACAAGAAAAGCAACTTATGAGGTAAAAGTTTAAGTTTCAAAGAAATAAAGCATATGGAAATGATAAAAGTTTAGCAAGTTGGGAATCAGATGAAAGTGTCTTATTGAGTTTATTCTTGATCTTGATTTAACAAGATAACCTGGTGGGCATTCTTCCATGATAATGATTTCACATCCTAATAAAATAATAAATCAATGGAAGGTGACCTGCTATGTTTATCTGTAATGTCATGGAAATGCTTTCTAGCAGGTCATGGACCAATTCTGATGAAGGGGAAAAGGACAGTTTGAGTGTTCATGGCAAAGTGTTCATAATGAAGAAACAAATCATCCAACTATGAATAAGAATTATCTATGGACTGTAACTCACAAAGTGAGCACATAGGACAGAGCATTTCAGTAGGACTCTATAGGAAAGGGATAAAATTGTGTTTGTGTCCATACGTAATGTACTATTGTGAAAAATAAATTGTAAGATGTATTTACAGAATGATCAAAATGAGTTTTGTGGACAAAATATGTAGAATCAAAGAAAGTTGTATTAAACAGTCCAATCCACACTTGCATTGTATATAGGGAAGAAATAGTATCCATATCATATTGACTAATTATGAAGATCATATATGTGGGGAAATCAAATACTGGAATATGCAAGAAGCTGTACCAACACTAAACATCACTTTGTTCCACTAATTACCTCATTGACTATATTAAATTTTAATTCAAGAAATTGACTTCCAATTGCATTGTTTAAGCAATTTTAATTTTTGAGAAAGCTCATTTTCTCCATAATTTGTAATTACACAATAGTGGACAACTGTTTTGAGAAGAAATAGTTACCTTTCTTTCTTCTCTGAGGTGGTATCTTTCTACCTAATTTCATTGTAGACATCACTGTGATGTGTTAAACTTAAGTGCTAAATCAAACCATTTGTTTAATGTTAATAAATGTGTGCTATCCTGAGTTGTTCCTCTTATTGTTTTTCATAATTTAGGGTAATCCACAAGTTATTCTTATTTGACATTTATCTATTTAGTCAAAATATTTGATGAAAAGTAATTTTGCAGTCTAATACTAAAATAAAGATGAAAACTAATTCATCTATTCCTTTAAGAAAATAGTTACCAAATACCTACTACACATCAGGCAATATTCCAGGTATACAGACTGCAAAGGAAACAAAAGCTGACAGAGGCCATGCTTCCAAACAGCTTTGTTGGGAAGGTACAGATAATGTCTAATAAATAGAGTGGTAAGTAATTTATTAGAATGAAGCAGGAAATAGTACAGTGAATGATGCATTGTAGAAGAGTTTTAGTGTAATAGATAGGCAAAGACCTGACAGAGAAAGTCGCTCATTTGATGAGAGACCTACTGTAAGTGAAAAAGTCAGCAATGAGGTTATGCAAAGTTCCTGAAGTGGCAGAGGCTTGGAGTGTTGGGGAAGTGCTAGTGTGAGCCAAGGAGCCACTCTGAGCAAAGGAGTGTGGGGTGAAGTGACAGGAGGTGAGTGAAGAGGAATGAATTGGATTGGAAGCCAAATCAGGTCTTCAGCTTTTATTTTAAGAGGCTGAGCGTTTGGAATATTTTTAGAGAAGAGTGACATTTTTGCCATACACTCACACACACACACACACACACACACACACACACATACATATAAAGAATAATGATCTAAAATATTTTTAGAATTTCTTCACTATGAATTTTAAGTGAACTTTATATTGAAGAATAATTACCTACAGAAAAGTTCATGAATCACAAGTCTGCAGCTTAGTTTTTATAAAGTGCATACTTCCAGATCAAGAAATAAAAGAAAGGAAATCAAAGCAATGCAGAGCATTATCCCTCCTAGTCACTACCCTGTTGTCCCTGAATGTAACCAGGATCTTGGCTTTATTCATTGAAAATTGATTGTGCCTGTATTTTTTAACTTTATAGAAAATAAGACTAAATAGTATGTGCTCTTTCATGTCTTCATGTGTGGTATTTTTATCAGAATTATGTTTATAAAATTTATCTGTGCTTTTGCATATAACAAACATCTATTTTGTCACATTGTTCCAAAAAGGCACATAATTGAAAAAACAAAACAAAACTAAAAACCACCATTCACTTATCTTCTTCTGTAATATTGATGAACATTTGGATTGAGATCCTTTTGGGATACCTGTGTTATGAATATTGGGCTACATGGCCTCTAACTCCTATATTTACACTTGTAGGCATGCGGAAGTTACAACATAGCATATATTTAGCTTTGGTAAATACTGCTAAATGTTTTCCAGAGAGGTTGTATTAACAAATACTTCCTTAGCTGTTGTGAGAATAGTTTTTCACACAACTTTGCTGACCAACATTTGGTATTGTCACAGCATTAGTTTACCAGAGCTGTCAGTTTGGTGAACCAGTCTGAGTGGCTTAAACAATAGAAGTGGATTTTCTGGGCTGGGATTGTAGCTCAGCGGTAGAGCGCTTGCCTCGCATGCGTGAGGCCCTGGGTTCGATCCTCAGCACCACATACAAAGCAATAAAATAAAGACATTGTGTCCATCAACAACTAATAAAATATTAAAAAAAAAAGAAGTGGATTTTCTCAGTGCTCCAGAGGCTAGAAGCACATGATCAAGATGTTGCCAGGTTGCTTTTACTGAAACTTCTTTTGGTGTCTTGGAGAGAGCCATCTTCTCTTTTCTTGTCTTCACAGTCTTTCCTCTATATTGTGTTATCATCTCCTTTTCTATATGGACACCATGCATATTGGATTAGGGCCCACTCTAATGATGCCATATAACCTTAATAACCTTTATGAAGATCCTTTATCCAAATACAATCCCATTCTGAGGTACTGAAGGTTAAGATATCACATATGAGCTTTTGGACGAAACAATTTGATTCCTAACAGTTCTCTTTAATTTTAGCTATCTAGTGAGAATTATGTAACTGTGGTTCTAATATGCTCTAATTGAACATTTTTTTATATTTAACAGCCCTTTAAATAACCATTCTTTGTGAAGTCCATGTTTAATTAAGTAGCCTGTCTTTTTCTTGTGTTTTTTTTCTTCTTTTTCAATGACTTTGGGAGTTCTTTTTATTTATCATTTGTGAAACTTTTGTCAGATATAGGATTGCTAATATTTTTATTAATTCTGTAGCTTATTTTTTACTTCAAATGAAATCATTTAACAAATGGAAGTTCTTAATTATGATACAGTCTACTTTATTAATCTTTTTGTTCAGGTTAATATATATTTTATTCTATGTAAGAATTTTCCAAATACTCCCCAAATCAAGGAAATATTCTTCAATTTTTTTGGGGGCGAGTGGGGATAATAGGGATTGAACCCAGGAGCACCTAAGGACTGAGCCACATCCCCAGGCCTTTTTAATTTGTTTGTTTGTTTGTTTGTTTTAATTTTGAGGCAAGGTCTCTTTGAGCTGCTTAGGGCCTCACTAAATTGCTGAGGCTAGCTTTAAGCTCATAATCCTCTTGCTTCAGCTTCCCAAATTGCTGGAATTACAGATGTGTGTGTGTGTGTGTGTATATATATATATATATATTAATAAAAGGCTTAACTGCTTTGAATTTCCCACTTAGGTCCACAGTCCATCCGTAATTGATTTTAGTGTACACTTATTAGTCTGGTCTAATCACATTTTTTCTATATTATGTCTAATTATTTACCATTATTCTTTTTGAAAAAGCTATCCTTTTCTCACTTCACTGCAGTAATTATTTTAAAAAATTCAGTGACTTGTAGCATGTGAATCTCTTTCTGCAATCTTTGTTTTTTTTGGTCACCTTTTCTATCCTTTGGCCAAAGTTCTTTTGCCTTAATTTTATAACTTTAAATTCCTTAAATAAATTTAATTTTTACTCATACTTTTTTTTTTTTGGTACTGGAGACTGAACTCAGGGGCACTCGACCACTGAGCCACATCCCCAGCCCTATTTTCTGTTTTATGTAGAGACAGGGTCTCACTGAGTTGCTTAGTGCCTCGCTGTTGCTGAGGCTGGCTTTGAATTCGCGATTCTCCTGTCTCAGCCTCCCAGAGTGCTGGGATTACAAGCGTGAGCCACCATACCTGGCTACTCATACTTATTTTATCTAGAAAGATGAAGACAACATTCACATATTCATGTACTATTATATGTTATAAGCTCAACGATGTAGTACAAAACTGGCAAATACTTTGCATGTGACTGATGAATTTGAAACATTATTTTTGCATAAACTAGAACTTTATATTTTTGCAGTTATTCATAGATGTGAATCTTCAGTTTCTCATTAGAACATTCCCAGAAGGTAGTTGAGCATTATTTGTTTCATTTTACACCCAAGGAAACGAAAGCTAATTGCTTCACTTAATGTAAGATGGATCATTATTCAAAATTAGAATTCACAGTTAGTCCCTGTCTTCCCATTTTGTTGCTTAACAAGTAAGGCAAGATGCCATTTTAGACCATTAGTCTTTCTTAAGAAAATAGAAAACTGTATTCCTGGGATCAAATGTTGTGTACAGATGCCCATTAACTCTTAATTTACAGTTAACAAAACTCTGAATTTCCTTACTAAATGGCATGTGCTTAGATGACTCATAACTCATGATATAACTTATTCAGTTATATTTCAGTAATTTAAGTTAATTGAGTCAAATAGCAACATGCCAGGGGGTCTGAATGAAGATTTCAGATTCTGTCTTTGCCGTCTCTTTTCAATTACCGAATAGCACTAATCACAATTACTGTTCGAATTGACATCTGTATTTTCTAGATTATTTATCTTAAACCCAGGACTTAGCCCAGTGTTCATTTGCATTTTTATCCATGCCACAGAAATAGTTACATTCCTTGATTTCAACCCTTTGAATGTGAAATGTGTCTCTCTCTATCCTCACCTCAGTATCAACCATATATTTCCTGCATTTATTTGGCCTTTATGTAGTAACCTTTGGGTGTTTTCCTGTGTTAATAAATAACTAGTTAGATATTCTAGCCTAAGTATATGTTTATTATATTTTATAAAGAGAGACAGGTAATTATGTCCCTGGATTTGCTTTTACTTACAGCTTTTTATTCATCCTACAAGCCTGCTATCAAGTGTACCTGGGAAATTTATATGTGAATCATACACTGTAAGTCATATCAACCCCCCACAACTACCATATTACTGTCTAAAAGAAGAGTTATAATTCATTTGCTTATACATTAGATAAATAAGAAAAGCCTTTAAAATGTTTGCAGTAAAATTCATCGCATTGTATCAAAATGTCTTGTTCTCTACCTCAGGCTCTGATTCCAATGATACAGCAATCTGAAGTCATAGCATTTCAATTAGTCTTCCATACTAGAAAAAATATTCTCACTGCTTCCTGTGAGACTCAGTGGAGTCATTCTTAAATTTCCATGTCATGTTGTATTTAAACTTTCTACCTCACCTCATAAGAATGTTCTGTTACATTTCCTTTTTCCTTTTTCCCAACAGATACCACAAATATACACCTTAGAAAAGGATAAAGAGCCACATTTCTTACTTACTAAACTGCCCCCAAAGAAGTTATTGTGCTTTTCCCAGTTATCTGTAGTTGCTTGCAGTTGAGTTGGGATTCTAGAAAGTAAATTCAGATAATTTTAGCTTGCAGGATACTTATCTGGTAAAGCTCATAGCAAGGCAAACGTAAGTGGACCAAGGGGAAGTTGAGACATATAGCCTGCCTGGGAACAGATACTGCACATGCCATGCAAGGCTTTGAATCTAAAATGGACTTTGAGTATGTTCTGAATTGGGCTTCTTTCTTTCTGCTACCTCATTGGATGCTGCAATGACCTTTGTTAAGGTGGGTTATGGTTTAAATATGAGGTGTATCCCAAAGACTGATGTGTGAGACAATACAAGGAAGGTTAAAAATGAAATGATTGGGGTATGAGAGTTTTAACCTAATCAGTACATTAATCCCCTGATAGAGATTAACTGGGTGGTAACTATAGGCAGGTAGGATGTGGCTGGAGGAGCTAGGTCAATGTGGCTATGCCCTTGGGGTTTATATTTTGTTCATGGTGAAGGAAGCACGCTCCCCGCCCACCCCATTCCTGGAGCCATATTCCTATCTGCTTTCCTCTGCCACACTATTCTGCCATGATATTCTTCTTCATTTCTCCAGAGCAATGAAGTCGGACATCTAGGGAGTGAGGCTGCTGAAGCCATGAGTGACAAATAAACTTTTCCTCCTCTAAAATTGTTCTTATAAAGTCTTTTGGTCATAGTGGTGAAAAACCTGACTACAGAAATAGGTGGCTTTCTGAACCTGAAACTGACAGCAGAAAACTATTTGCAAATATTAATGTTCATCAGCCATTCAATCAATTACTCCCTTCCCTGAACGGAGAACTAGATGGCAAATTTCCATGCCTGCCATATTTCTTTCTGTTGAAGTGCTGTGATAAAGTGGTGACTGCATGAGGCCTCACTGATGGAGGGCTTCCTTCCAGAAAGCTCCACTTGATAATAGTCATCTATTAAAAGATTTGACCATGGTTTTCCAGTTAACATGTGGTTGGCTTACAGACCAACATCTCAAATGACATTCTTTGATGCTTCTATTTCTTTGATAGAAACATGGGTAGTCCTCTACAACTAGACCTGATAGGTACCTTTAAATCCAAGTCTCCGTGTTTTATTTTATCAAAAAGTCAAGGGGAATAAGGGTCAAAATTCCAGCTTGGAACCACTGTATCATCTCATGTCAAGTTTTATATGTAATTCCTGTGAGACATTGCACTATCTTCACAGAAAGTCTCTTTTTCCCTGTTGGTTATCTTCTAATATTATTGTAAGGATGGAGGGTTGAAGAGAAGTACAGCTTCTTCTGAAATGAACCCTCTGTCAGCCCATGCAAGGATGTGTCTGAATCTCTGTGAGGTCTTAAAATGCAGTGTAGTAAGAACATTTTCTTGTCTTACCATCAATTTCTGTATTAATAACAAATACAATTCTGTTATACATTTTTATTTCTATGGCTATAAAAGCATGCAGAAGATTAATAAACCAAAGGTTAATAGCTCAAATTTAGCAAAGCCACCTTTATATAAAGATGTTTTGCATTACTGAATTGAATTATTTCATATTAGTCACTGTATGTCAATGGTACCCATCTTACAATGGTTCAACTTAAAATTTTTTGACTTTATTATGATGTGAAAACTTACTCATAAACCACTGTTTTTCACTTTCAGTATAGCACTTAATAAATTATTTGTGAAATATTCAATACTTAGTTATAAAATAGGCTTTTAATGCATGGTTTTGCTCAACTATAGGATAATGTAAGTATTCTGAGTACATTTAAGTTAGGCTAGGCCACTATGATATTTGGTAATTTTGGTATATTAAATATATTTTTAAAATTTTAAGTACAACTACGTTATTTTCAACCTACATATTTTTTAACCAGAATATAAACCCATTATAAGTCAAGGAGTATCTTCATTTAAAATATCAAATGTACTCCTGTTATATATTTTAATTTTTAATGAAATTTCAAACTCTATTGAGTTTTAAATTATGTCAGATTGTATTTATTTGTATTTTGTTGCTAAGTAATACATGTATTCTTTTAGAATATTAAATTATACTTTATATATTTTGGTTCTCAATATTTTTATCACAGGAAGGATAAGTATATATTAGAAAAAATGATTATAAAGAATAGCAATGAAATTGAAAAATATAGAGAAGTGAGAATGTTCTGTTTTATCACTATTAACAGGATTTATAATAAGAACAAAGGATTTAATGTTAATATATCTCAGCTAATGTCTTCATTATACTCCGTTACCATTTGTAAATTGATAGTCCTTGTTAACTTCTCTTTCTACTGCAAAATTTCCAATACCCTCAGAAGAATCCTTATCCCACTGAATTCTAGATGCACTCTGGGCATGTTTTACATGTGAACAAAAATTATCTGTGGTTCATCTTTGTCTATTTTCCATGCTCCCACAGTCTCTAATAACAGCTGTTCCTCCTTAAGTGTTCATAGCTGAGTTCACTGTAGTGGCTTCTGTTCCCTCCCACTAAGCTCTCTAATGTCAGACTGCCCTGTCATGGCTTCCTTTTAGGTAACACATTGCTATTGTCAGAATCCACAAACATTTGTGTTTTTCAAAGATCCTAGTTTGATAAGGTCTATGTGTGAACCTTATAGAAGCTGACACTTTCTCTCTCTCTGCTTGAGTGTTGTTTTTATCCTGAGGGGTATCAAAGCCTCAGTGTGCATGATGTAATATCTGAAAATGAAAGAAAATTCTTGTGAAATAAGTCTTTCGTTTTTATTTGTAGCTTATTGTTACCTCTGTCCATCACACATACATAACATGTCTTCTTAGGATTTTAAAAGAATCATTGGAATGAGGGAACTAGAATAAACAAATATTAAATACTTTGAAAAACACATGATGATGTGTGCTTGGAATATAAGTCAGATTCTGCAAAAAGAAAAACAAGAGTGGGCATAAACATCTAAAGAACAAGAAGCTATAAGCATGTATTGTGTTTATACTTTGGGGTATTTATTTATTTATTTATTTATTTATTTATAGTACTAGGGATTGAACCCAGGTGCACTCTATCCCTGAGTTACATCTCCATCCATTTTTACTTTCTATTTTGAAATGGGTCTTAATAAGTGGCTAAGGCTGGCCTTAAATTTGTGATCCTCAGCCTCCCACAGCTCTGGGAATTACCTGTGTGCGTCATTATGCCCAGCTATACTGTTGTGCTGGAGAGATATTTGTTATGCTATACTTAGGTATATGTCATGTAAGAACTAAAATGGATCTAACAGTAATGTGGTCTTAATTCATTAGAGCTAGCAACTCAAAGAAGTGTAAGTTATTAATGCATTTATTATTCACTAAATATTCTTTTTGTTGTTGTTGTTGTTTTGGTACTGGAGAGTGAACTCAAGGGTACTTGACCACTGAGCCACATCCCTAGCCCTATTTTATGTTTTTATGTAGAGACAAGGTCTCACTGAGTTGCTTAGCGCCTTGCCGTTCCTGAGGCTGGCTTTGAACTCAGGATTCTCCTCTCATCCTCCCAAAGTGCTGGGATTACAGGTGTATGCCACTGCACCCGGCTTATTATTCACTAAATATTCTTGACAATCTATTGGATGGAAGGTTAAAACATCATATCAGACTGGCTATAAAGGTACTGACTATTTCTTTCACATCAAGAGAAAACTGAAAAATATTGGTGTATTGGAATTGTCACAATTTGAGTTTCTAAACCTACCAGCTCTACTGGCTTATGTTTATTTCCTTCAGTGTCATCTTGGACCAGTGCCTTAGGTTTTTTTTTTTTTTTTCTTTGTACTGGGTATTGAACCCACTGCTTAACTATTAAGCCACATCCTCAGCCTTTGCAATTTTTTTAGGTTGAGATAGGTTCTCCCTGAATTGCTTAGGGCCTCACTAAGTTGTAAGACTGACTTTGAACTTGGAATCCTCCTGCCTCAGCCTCTTGAGTTGCTGGGATTACAAGTTTATGCTATCCCAGGCTGGCAAGCAGCTGAAGGTTTTCAAGGGATCACCCATTCTACATGGGGAAGTGAGTTGGAAGATAAGTTTGAGCTTAAATACTATGTTAAATTCTGAATGTCTCCTGACTCTCATGACTTAGGCTTTGCTATTAGGCCTAAGTTGTCTGCTTTACTCTCTTCTTGGTTAATTTTCTCTCAAAAGGCTTCTATTTGCTCAGACAAATGCACTCTGACCCAGTTTGACAGATTACCAAAAATATTCATAAATACTGGTATTGGATTTATTTGAGACACAAATTGAGCTGCACTCATCAATTAGCATGTCATGTATCTAGATAAATTATTGAAACAGTTTGTGTCTCTCATCTCTTACTTGTAAATGAACAGTTTTATATATATATGCATGTGGTATATATATTTATTATATATTAATAATGTATTAAAAATATTAATTATTGATTATTAATACATTATATGTGTATATTTAATATATTTATATATAGTATATACACAAAATGTATATATAAATATATATATAAATACAAATTATATAGTTAGGCTTTAACCCACCTAAGGTCATGTACATATATACACAAAAAAACCACTAAATATAGTAGTTCCTCCTTGTCTGAGGAGGATATGTTCAAAAGCCCCTAGTGGATATTTAAAATCCTGTATATTATTCAACTTTATAATTTATCACCTTCTTGATCTTAATGAAGCACTTATCATGTACCATGCTGGGACTTTGGCAGTTCAAGGTGCAGACAATAAAACTAACCTGAATTTCTTTTTTCTTCTTCAAAATTTTGGGGTGGAATGACTGGGTCATATGGTAGTTCCACTCCTAGATTTTGAGGAAACCCATACTGCTCTCCATAATGTTTGTACCAGTTTGCAGACCTACCAACTATGTATGAGCATACTACATCCTCGCCAATATTTTTTGTTACTTGTATTCTTGATATTTGCCATTCTGACTGAAGTGAGATGAAATCTCAGTGTAGTTTGAATTTGCATTTCTCTAATTGCTAGAGATGTTGAAAATTTTTTCATATATTTCTTGACCATTTGTATTTCTTCTTTTAAGATGTTTCTGTTTAGTTCCTTTGCCCATAAATGGATGGATAATGCTAAGCGAAATGAGCCAGAGCCAAGAAGCCAGAAGTCAAATATTTTCTCTGATATGTAGAAGCTAGACCGCAATAAGGTGGTCATGGTGGGGAATAGAAGTAGGATCAGTGGAGTAGACAAAGGGGAATGAAGGGAAGGGAAGAGAGATGGGATAAAGACAGACAGTGGAATGAATCTGACATATCATTCCTATGTACATATATAAATATACCATAGTGAAGCTCATCATTGTATATATCCACAAAAACTAATTAAAAAATACTATGGGCAAATAGTAAAAAGATAAGTAGGGTAGAGGGAAGGAAACAAGGGAAGAGGGAAGGGAAGGGGAGGTACTGGAGACAGAATGAGAACAAGTTATATTCCATGCTATTTTTTTTTTTTGGTACTGGGTATTAAATTTAAGGGAACTTAACCACTGAGCCACATCTTCAGCCCTATTTTGTATTTTATTTAGAGACAGGGTCTCACTCGGTGGCTTAGCACCTCGCTTTTGCTGAGGCTGGCTTTGAACTCACTATCTTCCTGCCTCAGCCTTCTGAGCTGCTGGGATTTTAGGCATGCACCACTGTGCCTACTTCCATGCAATTTTAATCATATCAAAATGGATTCCACTATCATATATAAGCCACAAGAACCAATAAAATATTTTTTGGAAATAGAAGACTCATTTTTACTGAAAATCTTAGCAACCTCTAAATAGGATTCTTTTTACTTTCCATGCTTGAGAACTTTTCCCTTTTCACTTAGGAGAACTTTATACGGCTTTTCTTTGGCATATCTAAATTGCCAGCATCTCTACTCTTGTGCCTTGAGGCCATTATTAAATAAAATAGAGGATACTTTATTTGAACACAAGCCCTATGATATAATGCCTGTTTATCTGATGAGAGGAAGGCTACTAAGCAACTAATGGGCAGGTGGCATATACAACATGCATATAATGGATAAAGGAATGATTGCAACTCAAAATTCCATAAGAATGGCATGTGATTTAAAATTTGTTTATTTCTAGAATGTTCTAGTCAATATTGGTGGACTGTGTTTGACCTCAGGTAACTGGAACTGCAAAAGAGAAACTGTAGATAAGGGAGGACTCTTGTAGATTAACATAAGTATATGTACTAAATTATCAACATAATAAAAAAAGACAATCAAAAATATGTAATATGGATAGAAGTAAATTGTAAAACTAGATATTTTGAAAGCAAATGTAATTATCAAGCTGCATTTTATAAGCTTTTATGTTCTAATTAAATTCAGAATTATAGATAATTATAGAATTTCCAATATTAAAAATAAGTAGAGCCAGGTGTGGTAGTGCACCCCTGTAATGCCAGCAACTTGGAGGCTGAGGCAGTAGGATCACAATTCAAGGCCAGCCTCAGCAATTTAGTGAGGCCCTATGCAACTTAGTGAGACTCTGTCTCAAAATTAAAGAAATAAAAAGGGCTGGGTATGTAGCTCAGTGATAAATTGCTCTTGGGTTCAATCCCCAGTACCATAAATAAATAATACAATAATGATAATGATAATGATGATGATGATGATGATGATGATGATGATAACAATTAGAACAAGTGGATGAGGGAGAGGAAGGAGGGAAGGAAAAGGGAAGGCACCAGGCAAGGAGATTGAGCAACTTATGTTATGTGCATGTATGGATATCTAATGTTGAATCCCATTGTTATGTAGAATTGTTATGCACCAATAAAAAATAAAAAAGAAGCCAGGCACGGTGGCACATGCCTGTAATCCCAGTGGCTTGAGAGGCTGAGACAGGAGGATGGCAAGTTCAAAGCCAGCCTCAGCAACAGCATAGTGCTATGCAACTCAATGAGACATTGTCTCTAAATAAAATACAAAATAGGGCTGGAGATGTGGCTCAGTGGTAGAATTCCCTTGAGTTCAATCTCTGGTACCAAAAAATAAATAAAAATAAATAAATAAATAAATAAATAAATAAGGAAAAATTAAGTCTATTTTTACTTAGTCACATAACAACAAATAAAACCATATAAACTATAAAATTAAAACTGTTTTTGATCCACTAGGGAAATCTTAACTTTCAGCAGACTATAGGAAGAAGATGTGGTAGACATTGTTAAACAGAGTAAAAAACCTGTGCATACAGACAAACAGGTAGTAATTATTGGCTAATGTTGAGAAACAGGTCTTAATAATGGCCTTATATTGAACTCCTCTCTTTTGCAAACAATTTCCTGGGATCATGTGTTCTACACTAGCTGTTGAATATTCTAACAACTGAGCCACTAAAGTGGGAGTGTATCTAGATCCACATTAAACAGATTAACATTCTTTGTTTATTATAAATTACAAACTAATTCAAAGTCATTTTTATTTTCATACATGCATGATGATTTTTTCAAACAGTAGCTTTCTGATTTTTTTCTAAAATAATTTTTTAAACAGCTTTTGAGAATAGAAAGAAGCATATATTATTTAGTGAGTCCTTAATATCATTAGCTTCTCAGCTATTTTATCTTATATTCTACCTAGCTCCACATTCTTAACATTCTTAATATTGATTTATTTTTACTGTAGTACTGATTTTTTTCAACTGATCCTATGTGGATTATAAAGGAGCAAAGTAAGAAACTAGTAATTTTTATTTACCAATTATTATGTGCCAAATATTTTAAAAATGTATTTTATTAACAGAGAAATTAAAGCACCTTGTCCATAGTTATATAACTAATAAGTGTCAGAATTCAAATTATCACTTTACTACCAGTTCCATAAAAATTAATTGAAGGTACTTATGACAAACTCATTTTTTCAGATTATTTTATAATACTTTCACTTTCATATTTTGGCTAATTATTGTTTTTTTATCTCATAAAAAATAACTGTTTTCTTATCTAGGATAAAAAGAAATACTTCCCAAATTCAAATTTGTTTTTGAAGAGGTTGAACTTTGAAATTTGTACATGTGCACTTAATGGATTTATCAATATTTCCCAAGAACTTAAATAGGTTGATGGTATAAATCTAATTTAATGTAGGGTTTTAAACATATTTAGACTTTTAAAGTTTTAAATGTTTGCTTATTTTGAAATAATTTCAGACTCCATTATTATAAGGTAAATCTCTTATATCCTCTACCCAAGTTCAACAATTATTAAAATTTTGCTAAATTTGCTCTCTATATGCATAGTATTACTATTTTGGTGGATTCAGCTCAGGGGCATTTAACCACTGAGCCACACCCCAGCTCATTTTTTTAAAAAATATTTTTTCAGTTGTTGATGGATCTTTATTTTATTCATTTATTATTTGTATGCAGTGCTGAGGATCGAACCCAGTGTCTCACGCATGCTAGGCAAGTGCTCTACCACTGAGCCACAGCCCCAGCCCTCATTTTTATTTTTTATTTGGAGACAAATTCTCGCTAAATTGCTTATGGCCTTGCTAAACTGCTGAGGCTGGCTTTGAACTTGAGATCCTCTTGTAATCTTCCCAAATCTTTCTGTAAGATTTGAGAATAAGTTTCATATATAATGCACCTTTCATGGCATTTGACTTCCATACATTTCTTTATTTTCTTTGGACATGATATAATTCTAATATATTTAAATATTGTGGTGTTGGTGTCATCAAATTTTCTGATCCAATCATTATTTCTCAAAGTGTACTTTTTGAATGTCACATATGTGGACACAGTGATATATAAATTAGGAAAAAAATCCCTGACCTTCTGGGACTTACAAAAGAAAAAAAAAAGTAAAATAAGTGTATCATTAGGTTTATGATAATTAAAATAAAATAGAGCAAACACAAAAGAAAAACTTCTAACATACTTTCATGTGTCTATGACATGTGAAAAGAGGTACATTAAATGAATGACTAAAAAATTAGTAAGAGAGGCATTAAAGATGGAATTCTCTGAAAGGTAGTTTTTTAGTCAGCTCTTCATTATTTTGACCAAATACCTGACAAAAACAACATATAGAAAAAAAAGTTAACTTGGGGATCATAGTTTCAGAGGTCTCTGTCCATGGCCAGCCGTCTCCATTACTCTGGACTGAGGTGATGCAGAACATCATGGCAGAAGAGCACAGTAGAGTATGGTAGAGGAGTGCTATTCACCTCATGGATGAGAGAGAAAGAGGGGCAGGGGAGACCGGGAAGAAAATATAATCTCGGCAAACATGGTCCCTGTGACCTACCTTTTCCAATCATGCCCCACTAACCTATAGTCACTACCCAGTAGTCCATTCATATTATTAATCCATCAAATTGATTAATTCACTGATGTTTACAGTTCTCATAATTTAATCATTTCACTTTTGAACGTTTCCACATTGCCTAAGATAAACCTTTACTGAGGGATACCTCATATCCAACCATACCAGTAGTATAGTGCCTCTCCTGTTGTGAATCATGTCAGACAATTTTAAATACAACATGCATTTGGGGATGGGGATATAGCTCAGCTGGCAGAGTGCTTGCCTAACATGTGTGGTACCCTGGGTTCAATCCTTCAATCCTCAGCACCACCAAACAAACAAACAAACAAAAATGCATTTAGAAGAGTAACTATTGCCTAGCAGTAAGTCATGTAAGAGGCTTTCCCCAAAGGAGATGTCCCCTATGAAAGGGAGACTGGAATATGATAGTCTCACTTTATGTGTTCCCTGGACAAAAGCTAGCTTGGCATTTTGTGCTGCAAGTACCTCTTTATGAGATGGACTATCATGAAACATTTGAAAGAATTTGAATGCTTTTGTTGGAGTATAAGATATGGAAAATTCAGCTGGGCACAGTGGTGCAAGCCTGTAATCCCAGCACTTAGGGAGGCTGAGACAGGAGAATCACAAGTTCAAAGCCAGCCTCAGCAACGGTGAGGCACTAAGCAACTCAGTGAGACCCTGTCTCTACATAAAACAGAAAATAGTTCTGGGATGTGGCTCAGTGGTTGAGTGCCCCTGAGTTCAATCTCCAGTACCAAAAAAAAGATATGGAAAATTCAGATATATTATGAAAATTCAAATACTCTTAAAGTTGCACATTAATACTATTAGAGTTTTGATAGGAGATATATTCTGAAAAACTCATGTGTTAATGCAAGAATGTTCATAGGTGAAATGATTGGATTATGATAACTGTGACCTCAGATTAATTCATTGGATGGATTAATAATTGGAATTACTACTGAGTGATAACTGAGGCAGGTAGGGCCTGGCTGGAGGAAATAGTTCACAAGGGTCATGTTCACAGGAATTATGTCTTATCTCTGGCTCCTTTGCTCTCTCTCTGCTTCTTGGTTCCCTTGTGCTGAGTAGCTTTCCAACACCACGCATTTCTGCCATGATGTTTTGGCTCATCTTGGGCCCAGAGCAATGGAGTCAGCCAACCATGGACTGAAACTCTGAAACCTTGAGTCCAAATACACTTTTCCTCTTCTAAGTTGTTCAAGTTATGTATTTGATCACAGCGACACAAAACTGATTAACACAAATACTAATGCTTCTGGTGAATGAAATACAAAGCAAGTCTTTGAGTCTTAGAGCTGTGTTGTATAATTACATAAATATATATGTATACTTATTATTTCTATTACAGTTCTTACTATAGTGTTACAATTTTTGGCTTTTTTCCTGTTTCTTCTCTGTTGAGGTGTGTGACAAATATTAATTCTCTTTTTATGTTAACTGCCCAATATAGAATAGGACACAAACTAATAGGTAGATGAATAAACCCATTTGATTGTCCTAAATTCATATTGATTGAACTGAATTATTAGAAAAATATAGACAACATTGTAACATGATTAGCACCTAGAAGGACAAAGAGGTATTAGATTTTATAATACTTCCCAGTAGATAAAACAAGAGTTTTGCATTTAAGCTAAAGCTATTTCAATAAACTAAATTTATGGGCTGGGATTGTAGCTCAGTGGTAGAGTGCTTGCCTCGCATGCATGAGGCACTGGGTTCGATCCTCAGCACCACATAAAGATAAATAAATAAAGATATTGTGTCCATCTACAACTAAAAAAAAAATATTTAAAAAAAAAAAACAAAAACAGAAAACTAAATTTATAATTACAAAAATTTAAAAAAAAAAAACAGGTTAAGAAACTACTCCCTCATATACTTTACCTGCATTTTAGGAATATCTTGATAAAACTTTCAGAAATAAAATATAATGAATTTAGACTTATTTTTCTAGAGATAGCCTTTACTTAGGGCTAAATGAGCCTCCTATTGAAGAGCAACTGGAATTTTCCTAGATCTCTTGGTCTGCCTCTTAATTTTAAAGTGATAAAAAAGATTTCCAATTGATAGGTCATATTTCAATTAACTATATAAGTTTCTAAAATCAGTCAGCTAATGAGATTTTACTTCCCAACTGTAATGAGAATAAAGAAAGAGCTGTATGTTTTACCAGGCGAGGTCATTCTGTGACCTGACCATACTAGAGATTCAAGCGGAGATGAAATGTTCAGCCTACTCTAACTCATTATCTCCACAAGCAGAAGTCTAAAGGGCAAGGGCCTCAGCAGTGACTTCCAAAACAAGCTAATATATGTTACATGGCAATGGTCAAAATGATCTTTTAGTGAAGGCAATGGCACATCATTTATTTTTAGGGACTCAGTTGCAAAAAGGCCAGCATGATAATATAGGGCAAATGATTGTATTATTCTGATGATTTTCAGGAATTCAATTAGCATTGCTAGGAATTCTTTAGTGTTACATTATTCTTTTATTATATATCAATGAAAAGAGTTTTAAGTCAGTTTTCTCAAAGTCATATTTTTAACTAGAACATTATTTTTCATTTTATTCCACTAAAGCATGAGTCACAAAGGTAATTTTGAGGAAAAAAATGTATAGATCCATCAGGACAATATAAATTACTGGGTAGATGCTTGGAAATAAGAACATTTAGTATTTTCATTGTGAAGAAGTTTTCATAGATTAGTGAATACTACATTTAAGTAGCAATCTGAGTCATATAGGAGGGTTCAAGCTGACACCTGAAAAAAATCTGCTGTTCAAGTTGTCCATTCATGAGTCATAAGAGCAAAAGACAAAGGGGATCTTAGTCAAAATTATGTATTTGATTTTTCTGGTGTGGCTTCTTTAGAAAGGACATTTTGACATATATGTGTGTACAAATGGCAGACTAATGAATTTGACTTTTAAACACATCATCCAAAGCAATATTCTAATTAGCGTTCTTTAACAGGCAGTAGTTGGAAATAACATTCATTTTGGAGCACATGTGTCTGATTTTGTGCCTCCCCAAGCCTGTCTGTATTTAAAAATCATCAATAATGAAACTAATTTCTTTCATCTCTACAGGCACTGACAATGAAAAATGAGCAAATAAGTTGAAGTGAATATAAATATTAAATGTCCAAATATATTGCTGTTCCTTGTGGCACAGGGGTTGGTCACTGTGTTAATCTGGGTACATTCTACAACATCTGACAAAGTCATTTCAGTTTCTTTCAAAATGATGAATAGGTCAAAGGACTCAACCACATAACTACTAACATGTACAGGAAGTGGCTCTCTGTATAAAACATTGCATTTTCCATGACTGCATTAATCTTTCTTGCTGAAATGAAGAAAAGAAGGAAAGAAGGAAGACTGATTTCAAACTATTAAATTCATAAGTATTAAATTTATTTCTTTCATTTTTTTCCTCAGAGGCAAAATTTCTATTTGCTATAGAAGTTTGAGATGGAAACAATATACAGACAAGTTAATGTTTTTAACCAATATCAGCATACAATAATGCACACTTTTTTATTGTTGTCATTCATTCTGATTCTATGAACAATTTTCTTATTTATAAACTTACACTGATTCCTCAGGACTAGCAAATTGGATACAAAGTCCTCTGACTTGGCATTTAAGGTCCTCTGTAATTGTGTCTTAGTTTGGATTCCAGATAAACTGAAGCACTAGATTATACAATAGTATGTAAGGTGTGATGAGACTCACATAATTCTGCTGTCTGTAAGCTTGGGAAACCAGAAAGGTTTGAGTCCAAAGACATGTGAAACAAAAGTTCTGGTGTCCAAAGGTAGGAGAAGTTGATATGTCTCACCTCAAGAAGAGAATTTTGTTTTTCCTCCGTCCACTTGTTTTATTCTATCTGAGCCTGAATGGATTGAATGATGCTTGCTTACATGGGTGAGGGCAGATCTTCTTTACCCAGTCTACTGATTCCAGTGCTAATTTCTTTCAGAGACATCTTCACAAACACTCTGAGAAATGTTTTACCAGCTGTGTGGGCATTCTTTAGCTCAGTCAAGTTGGCACATAAAATTAACTATCACAAATGTGAATCTCACCTATCTCTGTATTTAATTCAGTCAGTCAACACAAGTATCTGAGTCATTCTCAGAAAATATCTTGCTCATCTATATTTCTGTTCCTTAAAGCACATTACTACTATTTTGGGAAGTTTTCCATCACTGTGAAAAAATGCTTAAGATAAAATACAAGGAAGAATTTTTGGCTCATGATTTCAAACATTTCAGTCCATGGTCACTTGACCCCATCATCTGGGTCTGTAGCAAGATGGAGTACAGTATGGAGAGCAGAGTAGAGGGAAACAAAACCTGCTCATCTCATGGGGGTTAGAAAATAAAAAGGAGAGAGAGTAAGGTGTTGGTCTCAATATACTCTTCTAGAGAATGTGACAAATGATTTAATTCCCTTTCACTACACTCCACTTCTTAATGTTTCTGGAAACTGCTAACAGTGGCACAGGTTGGCCACCAAATAACATATGAAACTTGGGGGGAAAC
The DNA here is from genome assembly GCA_028644305.1 of Xerus rutilus. Classification (NCBI taxonomy): domain Eukaryota; kingdom Metazoa; phylum Chordata; class Mammalia; order Rodentia; family Sciuridae; genus Xerus; species Xerus rutilus. The sequence continues at coordinate 49,958,020 of CM053408.1, forward strand.
ATTACACTAATACATCTTCACTTTTTTCTGCCCCAGTAAATATTTTCATAAAGATACAAAATTTTTTGGCTTGTTTGCTTTGCTTTGTACACTATTTTGCACATAGTTGGAACTGAACAAATAATTGTTTCGTAAGTGAATTTTATAGTGAGTTCCTCCTATCTCTTTGCATACAATATTTAATTGATAAATATATACTGAATGAGTTTGTGTATGTGTGTTTTGCTTTTATGTTTTTTGTGGATTTTTTTGTGTGATACAAGTACAAATATTAGTTACAGAGGTCTAATTGGTGTTTACCTCTTTGGAACTGTGAATGTTTCAAAAGCACTTTTACTGTGAGTGGGCATTAAGATTTAGACTCTTTCCAAGACAGAAGAGTCCTCTGAGATCTTTTTTCTTTATGATAGCCAGACTCTATTGAAATAAAGTGACCCCTAGGTTAGAGTTTTAAATTGAAAATAGTCTTTATCACAACCTACTTCCTTCAGGTGTGCTTAAGCACTGAGCCATATCCCCAGCCCATTTTTATATTGTATTTAGAGACAGGGTCTTGCTGAGTTGATAAGTGCCTTGCTAAGTTGCTGTGGCTGGATTTGAACTCACGATTCCCCATTGTCTAATCCAAAGAATTTCCATTCTTCCCTTCCCCTACTTATTGTGTGTTGGCATTTGCATATCAGAGCAAACATTTGGCCTTGGTGTTTTGGTGTTTATTTCACTTAGCATGATAGTCTCCAGTTCTATCCATTTACTGACAAATGCCATAATTTTGTTCTTCTTTATGGTTAATATTCCATTGTGCATAAATACCACATTTTCTTTATTGATTCATCTGTTGAAGAGCACCTAGACTTGTTTCATAGCTTAGTTATTGTGAATTGAGCTGCTATAAACATACTACAGTGGCTTCATCACTGTAGTATACTGATTTTAAATCCTTTGGGTATATAACAAGGAGTGGGATAACTGGGTCAAATGCTGGTTCCATTCCAAATTTTCTAAGGAATCTTCATTCTGTTTCCACAACGGTTGCACCAGCTTGTAGTCTTTTTCCCCACATCTTCTCAAATTAAGAATACAATTGAATTTCATGTCACTCCAGTTATAATGGCAATTATCAAGAATACAAGTAACAAGAAATGTTGGCAAGGATATGGGGAAAAAGAGAAATTTGAAATCTTAAATTCCTTAAAAAGAGGTAGGAGAAGAGCAGATCTTTTACCCATTTGTGAACAATGCCAGCTTTTCTCTCCATCAATGCCTTATTTGTATTACTTTCAGGAAATAGCCCAACTTAATAGAATCTCTAGATGAATTTCATTTCAAGGTCTTTAAAACCCTATAGCCTTTTTTTAAATAATAAAAACACTTGTTTTAAAAATTGGGCAAGTAGCTAAGATGATCAAAACTGAACAAAATATCCTTCTGATTCTCAATGTCATCATGACTTTTGCTAAATAATAATTGATGTTTGACTAAATAATTTTGATGTTTGCCCTGTAATTTACCTGTTTGTACTCTATGTGGATCCCTATTTTCAGTCAAAAACTGTTAATGTCTTCACTGCATAAGAAAAGACAGCAAAATGTGAAAGAAAGTACGGCTTTGCCCAATCCAAAGAATGGAGGAACTTTGGCTTGAGCAAAGGGGAGCAGGGAGAAGAGTAGGCATGGGGGTAGGTAGGAGGGTGGAATGAGAAGGACATCATTACCCTAGGTACACGTATGATTGCACAAATGGTGCAACTCTACACCGTGTACAACCAGAGAAATGAAAAGTTGTGCTCCATTTGTGTACAATTAAATGAAATGCCTTGTACTGTCATGTATAACTAATTAGAGAAAAATTTAAAAAATGTTAATTAAGCTGGGCACACACCTGTAATCCCAGCACTTAGGGAAGCTGAGACAGGAGAATCGTGAGTTCAAAGCCAGCCTCAGCAATGGCCAGGCACTAAGCAATTCAGTGAGACCATGTCTCTACAAAAAACACAAAATAGGGCTGGGGATGTGGCTCAGTGTCAAGTACCCCTGAGTTAAATCCTGGTACCATAAAAAAATGTTAATTAAAAAAATATTGCTTTTTACCATCCTAACTATACCTTGGAGCTTCCATTGACTTGAAGGTGTTCTCTACAAAAAGAATAAAAGGGTTTTTAAACAGGTAGTGATTCTTCATGTCCTTGGTTTATTGTGTTAAAGAAATGTCAACTGAATTCTTATACCCAGTAGTGCCTATTGCATTTTATCTTGATAAAAAAAAAAAAGGAAAAATATCAGTGAAGTGTCACCTACAATATTATATATAGATTTTTTTAAAATCCAAGTGTCATTTGTAGATATTGACTCATTTTAATCTTAAAGTCAATATACAATTTCTTGTTGAATGAATTTTAGTTTCAGAATTATGTGTAGAAGACACAATATGAATTATTTGGAGTCTAAACTTTCATGCAAACTCGCAATCTGTAATATTTTATTTTTTCTTACTAAAGTGACTAGAAAATTTGGAAGACTAAGGTAAAATTATGTACTAGTGAAGAGTGGTTGTTTTGTTTTAGCCTATCTCAGAGAAAGGAGAAAGGAGGAAGAAAGGAGAAATAGAGGGATGGAAGAAAGAAGGAAAGGAAGAGAAGAAGGGGAGAGTAGAGGAAGGGAAAAAGGAAAGGAGGAAAAGAGAGGGAAATGGAATCATAAAGAAAGGAAGAAGAAAAGAAAAAGGAGAAGTTATAGAGGGTTCAGGAGAGGTATAGAAACGGAAAAAGTAAAGAACTTATCTTTATTAATAACTGCTTCTGTGATGGAGCACCAGAGCGAGCCCTTTGTGTGCTCTTCAGTTTGGGTTGTGTGGAAAAATTTAGGGAGTATGGTCTGGCAGGATCTTTTCAGGAAAAAAAAAAAACAAGAAAAGAAAGTAAAAAGAAAGAAAAGCAGGTATTTGAACTCAAGCTTGGCTTTGCCCTCTGCATTGTATTTCAGTTGCAAGTTGAGGGGTATAGTTAGGCTACTATAAGTTTAAAACTGCAAAATTTACTGATTCAATTGATTGCTGGCTTCTGTTCCAAAATTATTTAGAAATTCTTTGCACAATCTACAAACAGACTAGCACTTGGATACAGAAAATACGAGTAATATGAGAGCATTTTATATATTCTTAGGGTGAATACATGGGATATAACTGTTGCTTCAAATCATAGAAACATAAAATCAAAAGCATCATAGGTAACAATTGTTAGTATCCTGAAAGCTCAAATCAGTTTGCAGTCTATATTGTACAAATTAAAATGGAGGGTATAGTCACATCCATAAATATTTAAAATCAAAGATTAATACATATCCCTCTGATATTGTTAAACAAATCATATTGCCTCTTATTTAATCAATGAACCAAAATGATTTGAAAAAACAATATCACAAAGCTTTGCTGAACTAGTATAAAATTCATTTTTTTCTAAGATAACACAGCATATACATCTTTGGTTTTTTATAATGTGTAATAAACAATCAAATAAAATAAAGAAGAGTCTACCTCCACTGCCCTTGCACACTAACACACCACACAGAAGTCTTCCGACCATTAAGCAAGCACCCAGCTTCTATCTAGGGCTGCTCTGCCTGTGACACCCTCCTTATTCTGACACCAGAGATTCTTCACACCAGGCTTACACTCATACCCAGGCATAAAACTCTGTGCTCACTACCAGGGGCACAGGCCACCCACTCCTATAGTGATCAGTAATATTTATGTGATCTAAATGTAAGATGGGAATTCAATCAGCAATAGATATTCTTGAAATATTAGTAACCATGTTTGGATAGTGACACCCTAGATGATTTCTTTTTTATTCTTTTTGCATAACTCAATATTTCTTTTAAGAACTTTGAGCATCAACTTTCATTTTAAAATAAGTGATATTGTGCTACCTTTACAAATTTGAATTGATATCAGAAGGGAAAATATTTGTAGTATTAAACAATTACACTACATACCATTCATTAGCTCCTTAATTCTAATTATAACCATTCTCATTTTGCCATAATTGATTTTTATCCTGATTCCTATAATCCCCAAGAAAAATTCTCCAAATGATATGCCTCCTTTAGCCCATATGAAGTATGGTTTAATTGATTTTTCTTGAGTTGTTGACATAAGACTTTCATTTTCATCTTGAAGCCATTTGATCAAAGCATATGAGATTTCCACCACATGGGCTATGGAAATAGAAGCCATAAGTGGCCTGTGCATGAGTAAATTAACTGAGAAGGCATTTAATCATCTCATACCCAAGAACAGACTGGTTCTAAATTCTAAAATGTTTACTACATTTTCAGAAAACCTTATAGTTTTATTCTTCCATACAAGCGACCTTTAAAAAAGTATCATTACTCATAAGCACAAAAACTATTATATTCAAAGCGGTTTGCTGGGAAATAAGGAAGTTTTATATAGAATTATCTTTAATATGCAGAATTCCCAAGTATTATATTATCAATATCCCAAAGACCTATCAGAATAATGCAGAAATTAGAAGTACTCATTAATTATGATTTATAATATTTGCTTTCAGAAAGACAAAATATTCTAAGAAGAAAGCATAAGTGAAAAAAATATGATTAATACATTGCCTAGTTTTTTAACATAAAATCCATTTTTTTTTAGAAAGGACAATTTTGACCTTCAGCAGTCTCAATTGCTCTGTTCCAAAATAACCCTATCTAGTTAGGAGAGCTCCTATGCTGAAGTCACTATCTCCATGTCACTTTGGGACACAGAGAAAGTCCCAAACTCCCTGGTGGCAAGTCACTTATAAGGACATTTTGGTGTAATGAGTGTTGATATCCTGTAGCTGTTGCAAGTACCAACAACTTTTTACCTCCAGACCAAAAAATTACTATAGTACTGAAGTAAGAGCTAATACATTTCTTTCACATGGTAAGATTTAGTTAATACTATGATAAAATACAAATCAGAAACTTTAGAATCCCTTCCAGGGGTGCATCATTTCATGAATGGCCATCCCATTTGTTAAAAGACTTTTTTCCCATGAAATTACTTAGCACCTGTCATAAATCTATTGCCATACACGGGTGAATCAATTTAATAACTATATTCTATTCCATTGACTGATGTATCAATCCTTATGCCAGAGGGAGTATTTTAGTCAGCTTTTTTGCTGCTGTGACTAAAGGATCTGACCAGCCCAATTGTAAGGAAAGAAAAGTTTATTTGAGGGCTCATGGTTTCAGAGGTCTTAGTCCATAGAAGGCTGGCTCCATTCCTCAGGGCTTGAGGTGAGGTTGAACATCATGGTGAAAGAGTGTTGCAGAGGGAAGTAGCTCACAGGAGGCTCAGGAAGCAGAGAGAGAAGACTCTGCACTCCTGATACAAAATATATACCCCATAGAAATGCCCCCAATTAAACCACTTTTCCAGCCACATCCCATCTGCGTCTAGTTACCACTCAGTTAATCCTATCAGGAATTAATTCATTGATTGGCTTAAGACTCTCACAATCCAATCATTTCTCCTCTGAGCCTTTTTGCATTGTCTCACGCTAAGGTTTTGGGGGACACCTCATATCCAAACCATAAAAGGGAGGGAGGGAGGGAGGAAGGAAGAGAGAAAGAGAAAATATGTTGCTTGCCTACTGTAGCTTTATACGAAGGGTTAAATGAGATTGAGTCCTTTATCTTTGTTCTTTTTATTTAATTGTTTTGACTATTGTGGGTCATTTTTCCATGCGAATATAAAAGTCAGCTTGTCAATTTCTACTAAAAATTGATTGTGATTTTGTTTAGGATTGTATAAAACCTATCAATTTTTTCAAGGAGAATTGGTATCTTAACAATATTGATTTGAGTATTCCCATTTATGTATAATACGTTACTCAGTTTTGTGAGATATTTTTAAAGTAACTTCCAGCAATGTCTTTAGTTTTTTATACATGTTTTTTTTAGTGTCTCAATATTTTGATATTATTGCAAATATTCTGAATATTTTCACTTTAATTTCTGTTCACTTATAATAAACATAGCTGATTTTAGTGTATCATCCTTGCATATTATGACCTTGCTTAACTCACAATTAGTTCTGGAAATTTGTACATGTTTTAGGATAATCATGTTGTCTGCATGTAAGACTATTTTATTTCTTCTTTTGTAAAATAAACTGGTTAGAACTTCTACTACAATTTAAAATATTTTGAAAGAATTGATGTATCTTGACTTCTTCCCAAAAGGAAGGGAAGAAAAACCTCGGTTCTTCACCAATAAGTGCAATCGTTTAAAGATTTTTCATAGATGTTTCACAGGATTCTCTTTTATTTCTAATTTACTGAGAGTTTATTTTCTAAATGAGACTTGGTTTTTATCAAATGCTGTTTTTACATCTATTGAGAAGAACTTGTGTTTCTTATTTTCTTAATCATGTTAACATGGTGATTTCATTCATAAGCTAAAACCCAGATGTTCTAATTATTCTTTTTATATATTTCCAGATTCTCTTTGCTAAAAATTTAACAAGCTGATCCATTTAGAATATTTTTATATCCTAAGACATTTATTTACTGCAAGTAATTTGTCAAATTTATTTGCATGAAATTGTTTATAATATTTTCTTATTAACGAATGAATGCTAGAATTTGTCTCATATTCCCAATATTAATATTTTCAATTTTTTTATTAATGGAGCTGGTGGTCTATCAACTTCACTGAGTTTTCCAAATTACTATCAGAGTTTTTTTTCTCTTGCTCTTTATCTGTCATCAATGTTTTTTAATTCTACTTGTCTCTTTGTTCTTTCATCTACTTTGAGATCTTTTTTTCCCTTTTTCAAGATGAAACTTAGATCCTGATTCAGAAAACTAAGGTCTATAGCTCAAATACAGCTCATCACCTTTTCTTGTAGTGCATAAAAACTGAGTGGTTTTACATATTTTGACATTTTAAACTAAAAACAATGAGGGTTCCATAAATTAAAGGGTTTCTTTCCTTGTTCTTTTAGAATACAACCATGATCATTCACTTATGCATTGTCTCTGGTGGTTATCACCTGACAATGGCAGCACTGATAGCATCAAAACTAGATATACAGCCTAGTTATTGTCATCCATCTGGACCTTTGTAGAAAAATTTGCAGGTTTTTTTCTTTAGAGGATTGATACTAATGTTTTGTTAGTTTGCTTGTAATTTAGCCATTTATATCTATGATTTTTCCTTTTAGCACTGTTTAACCTACATCCACAAATTTTTAAATGTTGTTTTTTCATTTTTAGCTAATTTAAAATATTTTTTTGGCTTCTTGTTTGACCCATGGAATATTTATAAATGTTTCACTTAGTTTCATGTGTTTGGGTTATTTTCCAGATCTCTCACTGAGCTCAGAAAAATACTGTATATGGTTTTGATTTATTTAAATTTGATGAGACTTATGGCTCATAATGTAGTCTATTTTGTTAAATATTACATACATAATTGAAAACTATATGTATTCTGCTATTTTAGGTTATAGTTGTGTGTGTGTTTGTGTGTGTATTTGGTTCATTTGAATGATATTGCTAATTTTATTTTCTGTGTTCTTACTGATTATATGTCTTTTTTAGCCACTACTGAAAGGCAGTGTGGAAAACTACCACCATAATTCTTGTTTTCCTGTTTATCTCATTATGACTATTAATTTTAAATTCATGCATTTTGTAGCTGTTATTAAGTACATTGTCATGAGTGTTAAACGTTCTTTTTAATTTGTTGGCCTCTTTGTCATTTAGAAAGCCCATATCAATCTCTAGTAATATTGTTTTTCCTTTAGTAATTTTTTTCTGCTCTTAGTATAACTTTGCCAGATTTTTGTGTTCTATATTTTCAAGTTTCATATTTTCTAATTATATTACTAATAATCTCTATGTACATTTAAAATGTGTTTCCTGTAGCCAGTCTTCAATCTCTGCCTTTTTACATATTTAGACTATTTACATTTAATGTAAACATCAATATACTGAGGGTTATAACAATTGTCATTTGCTTTATATTTATTGCATCTGTTTCTTATGTCATTTTCCTCTTCTGCCTTTTAAAATATGAGTATTTTGTAAACGATGTCTCCATTATTTATTAAATTCTTCAGGTTTTAATAGTTAGAATACAACTTCCATGGGTATATCTGTATACCTTGGCCTCATGACAGGCTACCTTAAAATTATATACTTTCCATGTACAGTCATACATCATTTACTGAGGGGATATGTTATTAGTGATTTAATCATGTAAACTTCACAAAGTATATTTATACAAACTAAAATGCCTACAATGTTACAAGACTATAATATAATCTTATAGGACTATGGTCATACATAGTCTACAATTGACTGAAACCTTATTATGCAGAGAATGAATTTATAATGTAAGACACTCTTGAAAAAAAGAATATTCTACCCACCATCATCCTTTCTATCTTTTTTCCGATACTATTTAATTTTAGAAATGCCATAAACTCACAATATATTGCTTTTTACTTTTGGTTTAAAAATCCAATTAACTTCTTTTAAAATTTGATTTATTTGTTCTATTTAGGCTTACATGATAACAGAGTGCAATTTGATTCATTGTACACAGATAGAGGATAACATTTCTCTGGTTGTAAGCGATACAGAATCACAACATACATGCTGTCATACATAAAGTTAGGGCCATGATGACCATCATATGCCACCACCTTTACTGTCCCCACACCCCATCCTCCCTTACACTCCTGTGAACAGAGTTCCTCCATTGTTCCCATCCTTCCCCACATTATGGATCAGCATCCACTTATCAACGAGTACATTCGGCATTTGGTTTTCTGAGATTAGCTTACTTCAGTTAGCATGATATTTTCCAGCTCCATCCATTTACCTGCAAATGCCATAATTTTTTCTCTTTTATTGCTGAGTAATATTCCATTGTGTATATATACCACAGTTTCTTTTTTTTTTTTTTCTTTTAAAATACTTTTATTAGAGCATTATAGTTATACATAGTTATTGGGTTCATTTTGACAAAGTCATACAAGCATGGAATTTGATTTACTCCATTTCAGCCCCTATTCCCCCATCCCCACAGGTTCCTCCCCTCTGCCCTAGTTTCTTTATTCATTCATCTATCAAAGGGCATCTAGGTTGGTTCCACAGTTTAGCTATTGTGAATTGAGCTGCTATAAACATTGAAGTGGCTGTGTCACTGTATATGCTGTTTTTAGGTCTTCTATGTATAGACCGAGGAGTGGGATAGCAGGCTCAAATGGTAGTTCCATTCCAAGTATTCTTTTTTTTTTTTTTTTTTTTTTTGGTACTGGGGATTGAACTCAGGGGCACTCAATCACTGAACCACATCCCTAGCCCTATTTTGTGTTTTATGTAGAGACAGGGTCTCACTTAGTTGCTTAGCACCTCGCCATTGCCGAGGCTGGCTTTGAACTCGCGATTCTCCTGTCTCAGCCTCCCTAAGTGCTGCGATTACAGGCTTGAGCCAGGGCGCCCGGCTCCATTCCAAGTTTTCTAAGGAATCTCCATACTGCTTTCCAGATTGGTTGTACCAATTTGCAGTTCCACCAGCAATGTACGAGAGTGCCTTTTCCCCCACAACCTCATCAACACTTATTCTTGTTTGTATTCTTGATAATTGCCATTCTAACTGGCTTGAGATGAAATCTTAAAGTAGTTTTGATTTGCATTTCTCTGATTGCTAGAGATGTTGAACATTTTTTCATATGTCTGTTGATCGATTGTATATCTTCTTCTGTGAAGTTTGTGTTCAGCTCTTTGGCCCATTTATTGATTGGGTTGTTAGGTTTTTGGGATAAGTTTTTTGAGTTCTTTATATATCCTGGAGATTAGTGCTCTATCAGATGTGTGTGTGGCAAAGATTTGTTCCCAGAATATCAGCTCTCTGTTCACTTCATTGATTATTTCTTTTGCTGAGAAGAAGCTTTTTAGTTTGAATCCATCCCATTTGTTGATTCTTGATTTTACCTCTTGTGCTATAGGAGTCTTGTTAAGGAAGTATGATCCTAATCTGACATGATGAAGATTTGGGCCTATTTTTTCTTCTATTAGGTGCTGGGTCTCTGGTCTGATTCCCAGGTCCTTGATCATTTTGAATTAAATTTTGTGCATGGTGAGAGGGGTTTAGTTCCATTTTGCTGCATATGGATTTCCATGCTAAACCCAAGGCCAACATCATCCTAAATGGAAAAAAAATGGAATCATTCCCTCTGAAAATGAGAACTAGACAGGGATGCCCTCTTTCACCACTGCTATTCAATATAGTCCTTGAAACACTAGCCAGAGCAATTAGACAGATGAAAGAAATTAAAGGAATACGAATCAGAAAAGAACTCAAACTATCATTATTTGTAGATGACATGATTCTATACTTAGAGGATCCAAAAAATTCTACCAGAAAACTTTTAGAATTAATAAATGATTTCAGCAAAGTAGCGGGATATAAAACCAACACCTACAAATCAATTGCATTTCTATACATCAGTGATAAACCCTCTGAAAGAGAAATTAGGAAAGCTATCCCATTCACAATAGCCTCAAAAAAATAAAATAAAATACTTGGGAATCAATTTAACAAAAGAGGTGAAAGACCTCTACAAAGGAGCCAAAAATCCAATTAACTTTTAAAAGAAGTAAAAATTGGAAACACATGGATTTCCAGTTTTCCCAGCACCATTTTTTAAAAGGCTATCTTTTCTCCAATGTATGTGTTTGGCTCCTTTGTCTAGAATAAGATAACTGTATTTATGTAGATTTGTCTTTGTGTCTTCTATTATGTACCATTGGTATACGTGTCTATTTTAGTGCCAGTATCATGCTGTTTTTGTTACTATAGCTTTATAGTATAATCTGAGGTCTGGTATTGTGATGCCTCCTGCTTCACTCTTCTTGCTAAGGATTGCTTTGGCTATTCTGGGTCTCTTATTCTTCCAAATGAATTTCATGATTGCCTTTCCTATTTCTATAAGGAATGATGATCACTTTGGGTAGTATGGCCATTTTCACAATGCTGATTCTGACTTTCCAAGAACATGGGAGATTGTTCCATCTTCTAAGGTCTTCTTCAATTTCTTTCTTTAGTGTCCTATAGAAATCCAGCAAAATGAAACTAAACCCCTCTTTCTCACCATGCACAAAATTCAACTCAAAGTGGATCAAGGACCTAGGAATTAGACTTGAGACCTTGTGCCTAATAGAAGAAAAAGTATGCCCAAATCTTCATCATGTTGGCTTAGGACCTTACTTCCTTAACAAGTCTATAGGACAAGAAGAAAAAATTAATAAATGGGATGGATTTGAACTAAAAAGCTTCTTCTCAGCAAAAGAAATAATCAATGAAGTGAACAGAAGGTCTACATTCTGGGAACAAATTTTGCCACATGCACATCTGATAGAGCACTAATCTCCAGGATATATAAAGAACTAAAAAAAAAATTAACATCAAAAAAACAAACAACCCAATCAATACATGGGCTAAGGAGCTGAATAGACACTTCTCAGAAGAAAATATACAACTGATCAACAGACATATGAAAAAATGTTCAACATCTCTAGCCATTAGAGAAATGCAAATCAAAATTGCTCTAAGATTTCATCTCAAACCAGTCAGAACAGCAATTATCAAGAACACAAACAATAATAAGTGTTGGCGAGGATGCAGGGGAAAAGGCATGCTCATACAATGCACATTTCTGGTGGGACTGCAAATTGGTACAACCAATCTGAAAAGCAGTATGGAGATTCCTTAAAAAACTTGGAATGGAACCACAATTTGACCCAGCTATCCCACTCCTTGGTTTATGCCCAAAGAACTTTAAAAAAGATAATACAGTGATGTAGCCACTTCAATGTTTATAGCGGCACAATTCACAATAGGTAAACTGTGGAACCAACCTAGATGCCCTTCAATAGATGAATGGATAAAGAAAGTGTGGTATATATACACAATGGAATATTACTCAGCAATGAAAGAGAATAAAATTATGGCATTTGCAGGTAAATGGATGGAGTTGAAGAATATCATGCTAAGCAAAGTAAGCCAATCCCCTCCAAAAAATGCCAAATGTACTCGTTGATTAAGTGGATGCTGATCCATAATGGGGGAGAGGACACTGGAAAAATGAAGGAACTTTGATCAAAAGGAAAGGAGAGGGAAGGGGGCCTGGGGGAAGGAGAGATGGTGGAATGAGATGGACATCATAGCCCTAGCTTCATGTATGACTGCATATATGATTTGATTCTACATCACCTATAAACAGAGAAATGAAAATTTGTGCTTTATCTGTGAACAATGAATCAAAATGCATTCTGCTATCATGTATACCTAAGTAGAATAAATAAATTAGAAAAAAAAGAAGCAACAATTCCTTACCTGAGAGAATAATAAGGAAATTAATGTATTGTCCTTGTGCCATTATCAAGGAAATGAACCAGCTGTTTTATAGTTATACTGTTCTTCTTGCATTATGCAGCTAAGTGGTCTAACTTGTGCTGCTGGGGCTACTTTGGGGTGAGACTTGGGTCACTGAAGGGAGATTCTACTACAATTTCTATTGAAACTGTTCTGCTTGTACCTGTTTTCTGTGTTTATCCATGTGCAAGATCTGATTTCATTAAAATGTCCTGTATAAAAAAAAAAGAACTTGAAAAGCATTGATATAGGTTAATTGCAGCTGAAAAATGAAATTGTTTGAAATTAATTTATATAAAACCATATAAGTTGTTAATCATCATTTTCCCACTTCAAAGATTAGAATATAAAAGAATGATAAAAATAACATTTAGCTTTTGGGAATGAAATATCAACTGCAATATATTTTGTGATTGTTCTATTTCTTTTCTTTGATGCAAATGCTAGCATTGGCTTGGATCTGCAGTCATAAGAGGTGAAATCTGAAGTGTTCAACATTTCAAAAATGATAATAAAAACTTTGCTTTTGTTTGGCAAAGAAAATGGAATAAAATAAAAATTAGAAACAGCATTTTATATTTACCCAAATATCTATATTTTCTTGTGGTTTTATTTTATTAGGAATGTTCAAGATTTTATGTACTATATTTTTTTTCAAAATAAGAATTTGTTTCTGATATTACTTACAGTTTTGGCCATCTGCTGATGAATTCTTTTACTTTACTTTTATCTAGAAGTTTATATTCAACTTTTGATTTTAAAGAATAATTTTCTAGACTGACAGATTTTCATGTTTTATAACTTTCAACTATCTCCCATTATCTTCTGGCTCTTCCGGCTTGTGTTGTTTAAAATAAGAATTCCTAGAAACTTTCTCTGTACAAAATATCCCTTTTTTCACTTGTATATAATGTATTTTGTGTATTTGTACATAATATATCTTGCTGGTTTTCTGAAATAAGGAAATAATATACCTTAATTTGGTGTGTCTGTCTCCTATTTACAGTTTTTTGAGTCTTTTTGGGTTGTTAGTTTTCTTCCCCAAATTTAGATATTGTTTTAAAAATATTTTTTTAGTTATACATGGACACAGTGTCTTTATTTTGTTTGTTTACTTTTATGTGGTGCTGAGGATTGAACTCAGTGCCTCACACGTGTGAGGCAACCACTCTGCCACTGAGCCACAGCCTCAGTCTCAAATTTAGATATTCTTGACTATTATTTCTTAAAATATTTTTCTCTATGTCCATCACTATAAGATTTGAATTGTATGTGTTTTTCTCTTCTTTGAATTATTCCATAGATAAGAAGTCTCAGTTTTGTTTTGTTTTTTTGCCAGTCATTTTTATTTATTTTGGTTAATTGTATTGCTGTTTTCAATACAATCACTGACTTTTTGGGTAATTTTTAATCTATTATTCTCATCCAATAAAAATTTAATTTTGGATACTTTAATTTTTATCTCTCAAATTTCCATGGGCCTTTTAAAAGTATTTAATTTCTATATTTTTATTTTCCCATTTTATTTAAAATATTTATATATATAATAAATGTTTAGTATTTTTGTCTTCTGTTTTCCTCATCTCTATACTTTCTAGGTCTCTGTTTTAATTGAACTTTATCCTGATTTTGTGACACAATTTCTGGATATTTGACTGGTAATAACCTTATTGTAGTAATTTAAACTGTTGTTTTCCTCTTGGTAATACTTTATTGCATCAATTTTGATTGTTGTTTTCCTTTAGTTTCTTTTTGGGGGGGCAGTAAAAGTAACTTTTGTATCAATTTTATCTCTTTGTTATTAAGTTTGCTAAGGCAGACATGGGAGATCAGTTGCCACTAAGACCAAACCTCTTTTGATGGCATGGAGACGCGTGCCTACAATCCTATTGACTTTGGAGACTGAGGAAGAAAGATGGCAAATTTGAGGCCAGCCTTAGCAATCCAGGGTGGCCCTAAGCAACTTAGTAAGAACTTGCTCAAAATAAAAGATAAAAAGTGCTGGAGATGTGGCTCATTGGTTGAGCACCCATGGGTTCAATCCCCAATAGCAAACAAAAACAAATAAGCAAACAAAAAAGCCAAAACCAAAACAAAACTAAAATACCCTTTTCTTATCTCTCCACCAAATGCCATGGGTGATTACTGAAGAATTACTATGGAGGGTTGGAGCATGAACATAGGTTTGCCTGTAAGAGCCCTTAAAATCGCCATGCTTATAAATCCTTAGTCTCTTTTTGCCTTGCTGCTTTGAATTTTACTTCATGCATATATAGCCTAGTACTCAGCAAAGACTCAAGAATTCTTAATTAGATTTCCAGAATGCTTTTTTAACATAGTTCCCACCTGTCTAGAACTATAGCTTTCACATCTGGTTGGCTTATTTTCCCAAAAATCTGAATTCTATCTCCAAAATTCATTCATGCTTATAGTCCTCTTGCATCAGTGGTCTGGAAACTGTCTCCAGGCAATGAAATGAAGGGATTGTGTGTCTCACATGATTTATATTCCATTTTTCAAAGATCACAAACTTTCATTGTCTGTTGTCCAATGTCTGGGAATATTTTCATAAAATTTTGTTTAATTCTATTTGTTTGTGGTGGGAGAATCTTTTTCCTGATTCTCTTTCATGGCTAGTAGTAGAAATTTGTTATGTGAAATTGATACAAGAGTAAATTTTAAAATCTAAAGACTTGCTTTAGTGGTAATAATCTATGTGATCTTATTTTTAATAATTAGGAGAAGGTTTGAGATCATAGCAAAACATTAGCTTTGTAGTCTTATAGATCTGGATTTGAATGTTGACTATAATAAGACACATTACCTAACCTTTTCACCTTCATTTTTTAAAATATAAAATGTATAATAACACTTCACACTATTGTTGTGAGTTTATTGGGGTAGTAGGATTATTTTTTAACATGTCATTACCTCCAGATTTGACGTGCAAAATAAATAATAAAATTTTATCTAAAATATTTGTGCTTACATTTGTTTTATTTGCAGTCTGAGCAATTTAATTCCTTTGAATAAAAACTTCTTCTCAAGTATAAATGAAAATAAAATAAATTGATATTTGTCCTAAGTCTAATTTCACTTATTATGTCCTCTATGATATTTAATAATAAATCAAGCATGAATCCCCAAGCAGATGGCATCAGTCACAAAGAAGAATGCTTTCATTTTCTATGTGAATGGTTTCATTTTATACGTGTGCCTAACCTCAATTTTCACATTATACATTGTCTAAGTAGATAATTATTTTTAATCCCACAAGCTGCAATTTGCCCTCACAAAAGATTGCCATGTTTTTACAAATATGGCACTTTTTATTTATGTTATAGGCTCTGTCTTTTGAACTATGTTTTGATTAAAGTGATAAAGGGGGTCAGTAAAACAAAGTATAGGAAAAATAAAACATGATGTTAAACACTTCCCTCTAACTTGACTGCTAATGTTGTTGTCTTTTCTCCACGCTGTCTTCCCTACACCTTGAGGGAGAACAGTGACAGGACGTGATGGTTCCACGAGACCAGCAGATATGTTTGTGATTAAAGAAAACCTTAGAAACTTTGGTAACTAAAGAAGGAGTACTGTTCTTTAAGCAAGCCTTTTACTGCTTACTATGGGCCACACATGTCCCACACAGTTTCTGAAGGATACATGAAGACAATCTTCACCTTAGTTCACGAAGATTAATTATTGAATCTAACACATATTGCTTAGTATTTAGTAAAAAAATTTACATATATTAAATTGTTGAAACTTTAGAAGAATTTGTATAAATCAGTTTGCATTATTACTGACAAAATAGCTGAGATAGCTAACTTCATAAAAGAAGAGGTTTATTTAGGTCACAGTTTCAGAGGTGCAAAGGCATGACATCTACATCAGCTCACGTCTGGCGAGATGTCATCACATCATAGTGCATTTTAATGGCAGGAACATGTATCAGAGCAAATTCACATCTCAAACCAAGAGTAAAGAGACACATAGAGAGAAGGTCACATACCCTTTTTGAGAGCATGCCTTCATACCATAGGCTCCTCCACTAGGTCCTACCCCAGTCAACACTAATGCCCAATAGTGCCTGTCATCTTTTGGACCAAATCTTCAATCCAATCAACCTTTGGGAGACACTCAAACCACACCCAAACCATCAAAACCCTAAAAGGTAGGGAGCATTATTATTCACATAGAAGTTGAGAAAAAAAGCTATTTAACTTGGCCCAAGTCCCAAAGTAGTTAACAGGCAGAACTGTAACTAAAACTAGAATATCAAACATTAAAGCTCGCATTTTTATACATGCTAATGTTGAGTGGTAGTGGAAATAACAGTCAAAATAAAGATAAAATGTGTAGTACACTAGGTAATTATACTATATTAATTATACATGATGTGGAATTAAAGGAAGTGTGTCTTTGTGTATAGGGTGAGTAAGAGGTGGTCATTTTAAAGAGAATTACCAGGCAAAGCTCCATTGAGAAAGTTGCATTTGAGTAAACCTATTTAGATATTTATCTCTTTTGTAGCTAGATGAAAAAGACTAAAAGTTCCAAGTGAATACACATATTATTATAGGACATTTGTTTAATTTACATATGTTATGTTTAAATCTAATCACTCCTGTCAGTCAACATTTATTCAACCTGAAAAATACACAAAACGTTCAAATAAGTGTTAGTAATGGATAATACTAAAGATTGAAAAGGGGAGCTAATGGCCTATTTTCTTGTGTCTGGGCAATTACTAATGCATTCTATTATGACCAACTCTGGCCATAAAATTGAATGTGATTGATCACAATAAAGTGTGCACTAATAATGATTAATTGTTCTGGTTAAACAAAACTGCTAACCTCTGCAACTATTTAGATTGGCATTGTTAGAAGAGATTAATTCTAAATGCAATGAGCTGATGTGACTTATTTACTCAAACCTAACGTTGTTCTGGGTTTTAATCTCACTAGCTATACTTTCATATATCCCTAAGAAACTAACTAATCATGGATGATTCTTCATCTATTTTTTTATAGATATGTCTTAATCAAGCTCAAAAGCATTATGATTTGGCTTACAGTAAATAATAAATTTTGGAAGAAAAGAATTGGCCATTATTTCATAAGAAGCTATTTATTAAGGAATATTTTCTATACATAATATTGATGATATTGTCATATATTATTCTCTAAGTAAATTCATACGCAGAAACAGACTTCCCTTTAAAGCCTAATTGTTTAAAATGTTCTTGATAATTTTATCTTTCTAATGAAAATATCGTTAATGCTAGAGAAGAAATTTTCTTGAGACGACAGCTTCACAGCAGGATTTCTCATTCTCATCACTAATGACATTTTGGGATGGATAATCCTTTGTTGTAAAGGACTATCCTGGGCATTATAAGATTTGTATTATCATTTTTGTCCTCTACTCACTAAATTTCAGTAGAATCCTCTCACTCATCTCCCTGGTTATAACCACCAAATATTGTTCCAATCCTTTCCAAATGTCCAAAGGGGAACAAAATCTCCCCTGGTTGTGAATCACTGATATTGAAGTAACTTACCACTAATAAATAAGATTAATTCATCTGATCTGCCATATAAGGAGGAACTATGATGATGACCATTTTAGAAATAAGAGAACTGAGCTTCCATGAGTTTGTATTGTCCATCTAAAGCCATGTAGTGAGTTAATGGCAGAGCAAGCACATTAAGCCAACAAGTCATATCTGTCTGATATCAAGAATTTTATTGTTGCCGGGCATTGTGGTGCACGCCTGTAATCTCAGCACTTTGGGAATCTGAGACAGAAGAATTGCAAGTTCAAAGCCAGCCTCAGCAATGGCAAGGCGCTAAGCAACTCAGTGAGACCCTGTCTCTAAATAAAACACAAAATAGGGCTGGGGGTGTGGCTCAGCGGTCAAGTACATCTGAATTCAAAAAAAAAAAAAAAAGTCTACTACTGATAGTTGCCTTCATTTCCTTAAGTAAAGAATCTGGAATGTCTTCAATGAATAAAAGAATTAAAACAGAAACAGAAAACAAATACAATGGCACATTCTGTAATCCCAGCGACTCTGGAGGCTGAGGAAGAAGGATCACAACTTCAAAGCCAGCCTCAGAAATTTTGTAAGGCCTTAAGCAACTTAGCTAAACTCTGTGTCAAAATAAAAAGAAGTGGGGGCTGGGATGAGGCTCAGTGGTTCTATCCCAGTTACCAAAAATTAAATAAAAAATAAAGCAAGAAAACATAAACACAGAAATTTATAGCCAATGCAAACAGCTTATACTTTTTATATATTCAGGTTAATACTTTGGGTAGCCTTCAGAATATACAAAAAACCTGCTCTACCACATTGATCCTCAAAGGTATGGAGGAAATTGTTTTTCTGAGATTGAGGTTGACAGATCCAAGGAGGAGGAAGGCATGGGCTGGAACAACTCTCAAGAGGTTGCTAAGCCCTAGGAACTGGGATAAGGGCCAGAAAGAAAAGAAAAACTGAGCTCAATTGGGCAAGAAAAGCCTCCTTATGTAGGATATGTTAAACCTGCCACAGCAGTTAGAATAAAATAAAGATGTGCCAGATTCTGTAAATAGGGTATTAAACTGATGAATTAAATCAAAAATGAAGTAAAAAGCTGAGTGTTTTTATGCTTTTTAAACCAATATCTTTTCAAAGTAAAAGTATTGCACAAAAGGAACTCATTAATGAGTCATAAGAGCTCTTGAAATGGTAAATCTCAGTTCTACTCTGCTGAAAGATTAAATGGGATAAAGGTTTCTCATTGAAACAATTACTATTTCACTATAGGCATTGAAAACTTAAAAATTTTTTACTTTCAAACTTTCGTTGTAATACAATTGCAAAATAATCTTTTCATTAATAAAATGCTTGTGTATGTTGGAGAGTTAGTTATGTGAATTGTAAAATAGGAGTTCACAGAAATAAATCTGAACAATATTACAAAACACATTACAACAAGCATCTAACCTAATTACCATGTAAATACTCCCAGTTCTAGAGTAGAAAGGATGCTGATTTCATTCTGAACAAACTACCACTAGAACAAATTCATAGGTCAAAATAGAAACAAATAGGTAAAGTAGAAGATGATACTCATGCACAAAATAGTTCACTTCTTACTAAACGCAAGCAACATAGATCAAGAAGGGAAAATAGCTATTAACATTTTAAAAAAGTTGTCAGTTAATATGTTTTCTATTGTGACATAACATACTACTATAAATTCAGCAAATTAAAGCAACTCATGTTTAGTATCTCAATTTCTATGGGTCAGGACTAGGCTATAAACCAGGTGTTGGTCAAGCCTATAGTCTTATAAAAGACTTAACTGGAGAAAGTTAAAATTCCAAATTCTCTTACTTTCTCACGTTGTTGGCAACATGAATCTCCCGACAGTGGTAGAACTGAGGTCTCCATATTGTTGATGGCCTTTGAGTAGAAACTGTTTTCAGTTCCTAGATACGCCTGCATTTCCCTGACATGGTCCTTTCCATAGGCTGTCTCTCAATATGGCCACTTATTTTTTCAAAATCAGCAGGATATGAAGTCTATGTATTTTATACTTGCTTATAAATACATATGTGTATATATACATATAAGTATTTGCATAGGAATGAGCATAGATATGAATATAGATATGTGTGTGTGTGTGTGTGTGTGTGTGTGTGTATACATATGTTACAGATAAAATAACCATGGGTGTGACAGCTCATCTTTCTTTGCTTTGTTTTATTATTTGCAAGCACACCACAGATCCAGTTGATACTTAGGGAAGGACATTCTTATGGAACATGACCATAAGGTTCACTCTAAGTTCTGTCTACCACAATTATCATGAAAAGTACTATGTATCAGTGAAGATTCTGAAGAGAGAGAGAAGAGTGTATTACAAGAATTGACTCTCAAAATAACCAAAGCTGAGTAATCTCAATACCTGCAGTCACTGAGCTGGATCCCCAGGAAAGCCGGTGGGGTAACTACAGTCAAGGCAGGCAAAGTTCTCTCTGACTCCTTTTTGTTGTATTCAAGGCTTCTATTAATTGGATAAGATCCACACACATTGGTGCATAATCAACTTTACTCATTGTATCTAGTCAAATGTTAATCATATCCAGAAAGACCCTCACAGACTCACTCAGAATCATGTGTGACTAAATGTCTGACTACCGCATGGCCCAGTGAAACTGACATAGAGTTAACTATCATGCTTCAGTTTGGAATAATCTGACAGATAAACACAACTTTAATCTTGGTGGATTTAAAACTTCAAATAAACAAACAAGCAAACCACCAAAATTTAACAATGAAAAAGAAAATATTATGCATTTTAATTGAAAAAATATATTTTATCTCTTCCTAGAATAGGAAGAGAATTTCCTAAAGTATAAAATTTGTGTCAGCTTCGGAATAAACCTCCTCTTCACTGGTATTCAGACATTTCTGGCAGCTCTGACAAGAGACAATGTGACATTTCCAGGTCTCTTTGCATGAGAGGGATGAATCTTTAGAGAGTAATTTTGTAAAAACTTCTTTCCAATTCCCCTTCAAGTCAAGTAGTCTACACAACAGTCAAAAATATGTTGTGAAAGGCAAGAATCAAGGACAAGCTACATTATGCTCCCCCTGGAGGAAAAACCTAAAAATGGTTACTATACTTCATTACTCAATTTATTAAAATTTTCACATGATCAAAATCAGGATAAAGACACAGTTGATTCCTTCTGAAGCCTCAAAAGGGTAGTTGATTCCTGCCCCTCTGCTAGCTTCTGGTGGTTGTGGACAATTGGCACCATTCCTTGCTTTGCAGATCTCTTCCCCAGGGTCTCTCGGTCTTCAGTTGTCCTTCCTCTGTGTGTCTTGGGATGTCTCAAATGTCATTCTACTTTCTCGTATCAGTACAACAGACATTGGATTTAAGGAATACCCCAAATCCAGGAAGATCTATTGTCAAAATTTTAATTTCATCATCAGTACTATATTTTTTGATAAGGTAACATTCACAGGTACCAGGGGTTAGGATTTGAGCATATCTTTTTGGGAAAATATTTAATTCCCTATGCTGGGCCCATAAACACTGGATAGTTTCCATGTACACATAAAAGCAAATTCAAACTATAAACAACCATAAAATATTGCTTTTACATTTTTAAATCAAACTTTCTTCTAGTATTATCATTAATTACCACTATTTGATCATTTTGTCTCGATTCTCATACCAGATTGGTATTTTATCAACAAAATTTTATGGATGCAAGTCAGAAATCAGAATAGCTAGAGATTTATGCTAATATTTTAAATGTAACTAAAAAGAAAATTGCGTTAAATTATACATATTAGAGTTAGAAACATGAGCACCAAAGTTCTAAGAGACATGAATGACAGATAAATTATCTTTTGACTTTGGTCACTCTTCCAATGCAGTGAAAACAAGTAATATGAAAACATGTAATATTTTGATGGAGGGTACTGGTTATTGGCAAAAAAGAGCATTAAAAATGAATCTCTTTCCTCACTTAATAGTTCTTTCCCCCAAAATGCTAATGTTAAGTGCTTTATAGTAAATGTAAATAATTATTAAATTTCCGAGGGATTTAAATAGTAATCTCTTGGCTCTTAAGTTTTCAGAGACATTCTAGATAAATATGCAAAAATCATTCTAATGGTGACTATTCTTCTACAACAACAGGACATACAAATATAAAAACATATATATCCTTAATTTTCAAGTATTATTGTAAAGGAAAGCAAATAGTGAAGCTGGTAACAGTATTTTTATAGTTGCTGAGGGAAATTGAAAGTAAAGTTTCAATTTAAGTAGAAAACAATGATAAATTCATCATGTCATATAAATATTATCTTTTGGATACATGCTTAAGCTTTAGAATATCAATATTCGATGATCATCATAAATATATGGCCATATACAACATATATACCTTTAAATATATACAACTTTGATGCTGAGAATATACATTTCCATTTATTTCAAGGTTTGCTGGGACCAGAAAGCCATTGGCTCAGGAAATGTAGTATTAAGGTAATCACCATCAATATTTTAATATAAAAATGTGATGTTAATATTAAACCAGGATATTTGTGGTTATCTCTAGAACATACATTTCTTTATAAATAGCTGTCCTTTGGCAAGTCCCCAAGCTAAGTTAGATTATAAATAGTAATAATTAGATACATTTATTGAATTATTCACAGGATTAACTGATTAAGGCAAAGATTTTATTGCTTAAAATGAAGTCCATTGGTTTCAGAAGTACAGAGTTATTCCTTAGTATATTTCCTTTTGGTGTAATTTGAATTTTATTTAGTCAGAGATATTTTAATGCTTAAAAAATCATTCAGTTGTCCACAAATGTTCATTAAGTTCCTACTTCACGCCATATATTGAGTGGTAGGCAGACTCTAAGATGGCCCTATACTTTGCATCCAAGTGTTCACACTTTTTGTGCATCCTTTCCTCTAAGTGAGCCTACTGATCCACTTCTGATAAAGAGAATAGCACCAGGAAGCCACTTCTGGGATGGCTATAGTAATAAGATTGTGAATTCTGTCTTGTTCATTCTCCTTTGCCCTCTTGTTTGCTCAGATGGAAGCCAATGGCCCTCAATGAACTTCATTGTGTAGACTCGCATAACAAAGTACTGATGGAGATCCCTGACCAACAACCAGCAGAGATCTGACATCCTCAACCCAACAACCATGTGATTTGAGTCTGGAAGCAGATCTTCTCTCAAATGAGTTGTGAGATAAATGTCACTCCAGCTGAATCTCCCATTGCCTCATTATGTTAAGAAAATATGAGAAGAGCATCCAGCCAAGCAGGTGCATAAAACTGTGAGATATTTGATGTACATTGTTTTAGGCCACTGAGTTTTTAGATAATTTGTTGTATGGCAATAGATATTTAATACACACACTTGTCTACTATATATTTAAGGAGTATAGGAAGGAAATAAAGTTCATTACTGCATCTCCATCCCCATCTGTGTTTTCACTTTTCATAGTTCTGTCATCTACGGTAAACTACAGTCTGAAATTATTACATGGAAAATTCCAGGAATAAACAATTCTTAAGTTTAAATTTATACACTATTCTGAGTGGTGTGATAAATTATGCTGTCTCATTCTGTCCTGGCCAGGATGTGAATCATCCCTTTCTCTAGCTTAGCTACACTCTATATGCTGCTTCCCTATTAGTCATTTGTCATTTTAGCTTTTAGACTATTACAGCACTGCAGTGTGTATATTCAAGTAACTTTTACTTCTCTTAATAGCCCTGAAGCATGAGTTGGGATACTAGCAATTAGGATATGCCAGGAAGATGCTATAAAGAGCTTCTTTTATGTATCTTCTCAGATGATCTCAAAAAGAAGTGTGAGCACAGCACAATATGATTTTTTAATTGTTTTTTAGTTGTAGGTAGACAGCATGCCTTTTGTTTACTTTTCTGTGGTGTTAAGGGTCAAACCGAGTGCCTCACATGTGCAAGGCAAGTGCTAAGCCAGTGCTAAAACTCCTGCCACATAATATATTTTGAGTAAGAGAGACTACATTCACATAACTTTTATTATGGCATATTGTTCTAATTGTTCTATTTTATTATTAGTTTTTTGTTGTCAATTTCTCACTGTGCCTTATCAGTTAATTGAGGTTTATCATAGTATGTATGTACAGAAAAATTTAGGACAGTTTGAGAATCCCTAATTGGAAGATTCAAAATCCCAAATATTCCAAAATCTGAATTGTTTTTAAGCATCAACAAAAATGTCACTGTGGAAAGTTCCACACCTAGCAGCATGGACTGCTTCCAGTCACAACCCAGGCATACTGAAAATATCATGTCAAATTTTACTTCAGGCTATGCACATAAAGTGTACATGAAGTATAAATAAATTTTAGTTTTAGATTTCGGTCCCATCCCCAAGACATCTCATTATGTATAGGAAAATATTTCAAAATCTAAAAACTCCAAAATTGTAGTCACTTCTGGTCTCAAGCATTTTGAACAGAGGATACTCCATCTGTATATACAGGGTTCATTACTATTTGTGGCTACAGGCATCCACTGGGGTCTTAGAACACATCCCCTGCAAAAAAGGGGAGAATGCAGTATCTCAACTTAGTCCTCAATAGTTGGCACTGTTGATGTTGAAAAGTGTGTTTATGTATGTACACACTCTGAGTTTTTTATATTTGTTTGATATAAAACATATGACTATTTATTTTCCTGAAATGTGATAACTGCCTCATAATTTCTTCCCTCCCTCCCTCCTTCCTTCCTATCTTTTTTTCAGTACTGGGAATTGAATTCACAGATGCTTTATCACTGAGCTACATCCCCAGTCATCTTTCTTTTTTATTTCAAGATAGGGTCTCACTAAGTTCAGATTGGTCTTGAACTTGTGATCTTCCTGGCTCAGCCTCCTGCATTGCTGGGATTATAAGCATGTGCCATCGCACAGTTGCTTCATAACTTTCTAGGTAGAGAAAATGGTAACTTTTTAAGCTGCTGTTTGTAAGACAAGATATTCAAGCACATAGCTTCTTTAACTTGAAATGGCTAGTTCTTAATTTTAAAATACTCCAGTATTTTGTCTTCCTTTCTGCAATATGTTCTTTGAATTTTAAGAAGTGAACTACAGTCATAACAAAATACTATAAGTGAAGCAAAAGGAAGATTGCAATGGGGTAAAGCAATTTAAGAAACAATATGCTTTGTAACTCATTTGGACTCTGACATTGACTTGAATAAAATAAATTATTTCGGGAAAAAAATATTTGATATGTTATGTCTCCTGCCTGTCCTATTTTTGCAAAAAGAGACATAGTATTTATTGTGTCATATTCATCAAGGATATGCCTATCTTAAAAACATGAATCAGTATCTGTCAAGCCCTACATTTGTTATATGAATTGACAGTTTAAAGCTTGTACTTGGAATGACGTGGAAAGTAAAAATCTGAGTAATTTGCTTTCTCTAAAATAGCTGGGATTATCCTAAAAAAAATCTTTGTCCATTTCTATGAGGTAAAGCTTAGGAGAATCTGTCTGTTTAGAGGTTTTCCCCATCTTCTGGGAAATTGCTTCTAGCAGCAGAGTTAGATATTTCTTCTTTGATAGTTATAATGTTAAATGTATTGTAAACTTGTTTTATTTGTCACTTCTCCAAAGATAGAGGGCTGGTATTATTCAATT
The DNA here is from genome assembly GCA_028644305.1 of Xerus rutilus. NCBI lineage: Eukaryota > Metazoa > Chordata > Mammalia > Rodentia > Sciuridae > Xerus > Xerus rutilus. The sequence continues at coordinate 49,983,706 of CM053408.1, forward strand.
CTGCATTAAAATACATGGTTCAGTCTTAACCAAATTAGAGGTAATTGCATTTTTTGGGATCAAAGATATTACCATACTGCTCCTTTGTGTTTTGTAGCATATTAGTATAAAGCCATTAAAGTCTTGTACTATTAATAGATCTATATATTAGCTAGTTTTAAAAGAAGAAATGCTACAAAAATTATAAAATATTTATTCTGTATTTCTTGGGGTAGGGGATGTAAGGAGGTATATATATTACCAAATGCATTCTCAATTTTTTTCTAACCCAGAATATGTGTCTAGTGTACAGAAAGGAAAATGACATAGTTCTCAGAACACTGGATTCCTTATTTTATTGACTACTTCATTGATGAACACCCCTCATATGAAAGCAAATAATTTTATAGCAACAAAACAAGATGCAATTTGCCAGAAAGACTGCCATACTACTACCTTTTCCTTAGTAATTCAACATCTCTTGAATTGAATAAATATAAATAAGTAGAGATTTCTTAAATGAACATTCATATGTTTTAATGGATACTGAATTTATATTCTTATATAATTATTTTATTAGAAGTGATGGCTATATGTAATTATAAGAAGAAGAATAAAATAGAAGAAATTACATATTGCATATCTATCATCCATATATTTGGTTGTCAGTCTACCTGAATTTCTTAATAAATGCTCCTTCCTTCAGTAAAATAATGCAAAGATTCTAAGATATATAAGGTATTTATTTTATTACCATAAATGACTTCCTTCCTTTATTCAAAAATATATGTATATATGTATATATATTCAAAAATATTGTGTGTATATATATAAAATATATATACACATACACACATATATAGTTACTTATGTGGTCCACAGGAAATGAAAATTTAATCTCACACCAGTCATCACGAATACAAAAAAATAATAAATGCTGGAGAAGATGTGAAGAATACAGAACATTTGTACACTGTAGGTGGGAATATAAATTAGTACAACCTCTATGTAAATCAGTATGGAGATTCCTCAAAAGACTAGACTTGAAATCACCATATGACCAAGCTATACCACTCCTCAGTATTCATCCTAAAGAAATAAATTCATCATACTATAGTGATACATACATATCCATGTTTATAACAGCACAATTCACAATAGCCAAACGATGGAACCAGCTTAGGTGTGTGTCTGTACTTCAATGAATGGATGAATGGATTAAAAAAATGTTGTATATATACACAATGGAGTTTTTTTTTTTTTTTTTTTTTTTGGTACTGGAGATTGAACTAGGGGGCACTCGACCACTGAGCCACATCCCCAGCCCTATTTTGTGTTTTATGTAGAGACAGGGTCTCACTGAGTTGCTTATTGCCTCGTCGTTGCGGAGGCTGGCTTTGAACTCGCAATTCTCCTGTCTCAGCCTCCCTAAGTGCTGGGATTACAGGCTTGCGCCACCGTGCCCGGCTAACACAATGGAGTTTTATTCAGTCATAAAGAAAAACGAAATTATATATATCATTTGCAGAAAAATGAAACTAGGGACTATGTGTTAATTGAAATAATAGAAACTCAAAAGGTCAAGAGTTTTATTTTTCTGTCACATGTCAGAGCTAGAGAGGGGAAAGGAAAGGAAAAAGGTGAGGTACATAGGTATGTTGCATGAAAATCAAAGGGAAATCAGTAGAGGAAAGGGCCAAGGGGATGAGAGGTGGGGAGAGAGGAAGGAAGTGCTGGGGAATAATATTGGCCAAATTATATTGATATATTGTGTGCATGTACAACTATGTAATAACAAATTCCATCTTTATGTATAACTATAATGCACCAATAAAACAAGTGAAAAGAGAAAAACACATGACATTATAGATAAATTGAAATCTTCTCTGTACCTTTTATAAGATTCATTTTCCTGTCTGCCTTCCCCAAATGACCCCATCAAAAATTCTGAATGTATTCTTTAGCTACAAATATAAGTACCCACTGATTATAATAAAAAAATAAAAATTAGTTTTCCAAACTCATACCAGAGTTAGTTTCAAAAAATCAATTCATTTAAAAATTATAAAAATTAGAATACCATTTTGGTTTTTAATTATATCAAAGACTACACAAATAATCCAAAAAGTAAACCTCTACATAATTTTGAATAATGTTACTATCTTGATTATATAGACACCAGCTGGACTCTCTCAAGATATATTTGGCTCTAGAAATTCCAGTGTATGTGTTAAAAGCCATTTACATTATTACAAACATAATTATCCCAGTTTTAGTGTTTTGGACTCATACTATTTAAATTTATTAAAATAGCATGATCTTCCTTTTGGTATAATTTCTGGGATCCTTTGAGATAATGTTCTTTTAATTTGTACTGAATGCCACCATGTTTGCTTTTTTTGCTCTTAACTAAATGCATAATTCTAGACAAAGTACTTTTTGTTAGTAGATAAAACAAACTATTAGAAAAATATCAAAATAAGAAATAGTTGTTATTGTAAAAAAATTGCCAAAAATGTTGTAAAGTTACTTTAAACAATGATCCCTACTTTGGTAACTGGATGGATTTGTTACAGAGGAATGAATATATTCAAACTTTCTGGAAACTGTGCAGCCCAAAATATATTTTAATAATCAACATTTAAATAATTTTAACAATTAATTCTGAAGCAATACAATGATTTTAAAATATTAGTCTTGCTATTTGGATGTTTTTCTGTGAGATCATAATTGGCATTAACACTGTTCATATGTTCTGAGTAAAATTACACTATCTCAAACTAATCCCCTTGATTGATATAAATTGAAACAAAAGTCAATGTTACATTGAATAGCTATAATTTTTAAAAAGAACAGTGATATGATGCATGCTGATGATATCTAACCTTCCTGGTATCTTTCCACTTATTCTTACTAAAATCTATCCCTTTAAGTGACTAAGCTGCTCTTTATTGCTATTGTTATCAATATAATTTTGAGGTATCTGAGTGTAATATTTTGCTTTTCTCTAGAAACAAAATTCAGTAAAAAAGAGGCAAGGAAGATTATTTAGGATATGTGTGTTATAAAACAATGTATCTCAGATGTTATCATTTTGATCTGTAATATTCCCCAAAGGCTCATGTGCTAAGGCTTGGTCCCCAGCTGGTGGCACTATTGGAAGATGGTGGAAACTTGAAGCCATGAAGCCTAGTTGGAAGAGGTGGGTCACTGGGGCCATGCCTTTGAAAGGTATATTTTGCCTTGACCCTTCCTCTCACTCTCGCTGCCTCCTGTCCGCCATTAGGTGAGCAACTTTGCTTCGCCGCACCCTTCTGCCATGATGTATTGCCTCATCACAGGTCCAGAAACAACGCTGCTAGTCAACTACAGAGCTACACCCCTGACGCCAACAGCCAAAGTAATCATTCATTCCTCCTTTAAGTTGATTTCTCAGGTATTTTGTCACAGTGACAAAGTTGAGTAAGACACATTTTAATATGTGTGACAATCACAAAAGGAACTTGTTAACCTACAATTCTGATTTAGTAATTCTGAGCTGAGGTTTGCCATTGTGCATTTCTAATAAGCTCCCAGTACTGTGGATGCTGCCTCTGAATAAGTTAGTAAAGAATAAGAGCACACTCTCCTTTTGGGGGGTTTATTAGTGTGAATATGCATCCATTACACCAAATGAAACTATGTATTCTCCCCCAAAGGTAATATCAAGATACGTATTTATGGTTTCTATTCTCTCTCATAGAATCATTTTTTAAAAGAATTTCATTGATTAGTGAAAATATTTTCCCTTTGGATCCTAAAATGAAGAAAGAAGCCCTCTAACTCTTTCCTACATTATAATACTGCCTCACTCAGCCATTATTCAGATGCTTTCCTCATTTTTCTTCTTAGCTTTTGAAAACTTACTCAATTTAGATGACTTTGTTCTTTCCCATTTTTGTTTCCCTTTAGATTTGGGTAAAGCATATTTGAATGTGGATAGATGATAAAGATTCAGTGGTAATTGTAAATCAGCATACTGGATATTGTATTTTACACCTGGGAAAAAGTGGAATGCGATTGCTATCCAAGAAAAACATAATAAAATTTCTATGTTTTCTCCCAAGTTGCCTGTCCATCTCCACACCAAGACCTCCATAGCAAATATGAGCTGTACCAAGGGGCATCTCTGAAATTTCCTTAAAAGGGCTGATGCAAGGGCTATGTGGGAGGGGTCTCTGCTAGAACTGATTGTCTTTCCTGTTGCCTTCTCTTTAAATATAAGTGAATCAATCATAAAGAAAGAAATTATAGAAATAATATAGGTAAAGGTAAATGATATTTACTGTACCAAAGGAACATAATGTCACAATCCCTTTGAGGACAGAATCTACCTATTTAAAGAATTAAGAACATTTTGCAGTAGGTAAGTGTCTGAGGGGTGAGAGAGTGTCTCCAAATTGAATAAGCCTAGAACTTGAAAATATATTTAAAAAAGACTGCTCCATAAAGTTCAATTTGAGATGCTTTCACTGAAGAACCTGAAATGTGAATATAAATTTCAATTAGAAATTGCTATTGACTTAAGAATCAAAAGTTTTATTCTATGATTATGAAATTCAGATGCTTATCTGAAATTGCATTTGAAGATTGAAGACTACCAGGTAGGACTTGCTTGAAAAATACTTAAAATCCAGCATTACCACTTAGAGTAGAATCTGAACACAAGCACTGAAACCATACCAGCAACTCTCAGTTATAAGGAGCTTATGCAGATGATCCAGAAATTTCTTATTACTTTTAGAAAGTGAAATAAAAGTACAAAATAAATAAATCTGATAGATGACACAGTAACCCCTAAGAATGTTTGTACAGAAGTCTGCAAATACTAGTACAGACCAAGGGCTAAAAAAATTACAAAAGCATATCTAAAAGATATTTTACTTTGCAGCAATACAAACATAAGTGGAAGGATGAAATTGGTTCATGGGCCTAAACTGTTGAACTCCAGTGTTAGACAAATCATTATAGATTCAATATTGAAATGATCAATGATTAAAGTGTGTTGAAAACAGAGCTAGCTTTCAAAGGCTAGAGAAGCATTGGAAATGGATAATCTATGAGAGAGATTATGTGTATAGAAAGACTAAATGTAGCTAGAAACACAACAAAAGAATTAATCAAAAAAGATCTAAGTGTTTGACTAGAGAGAACATTGTATATGACAGTGAGGATTTTGTATGTTAAGTATAAGCATTTTAGGTTTGTTCTGATCAAGGAAAGGACCTAGATGAAAATGCTTAAGGGGAAAATCTGATGGTGATGTGCAGTATGGGGTTTTACCAAAGGGAGGAAATCCAATTTAGAAGCTAGTACAATAATTTTAGCATAAGAATATGATCTTGAAAAGTGGTAATAAAAATACAGGGAGAGGGACTGGGGGTGTAGTCCCAGTGGCAGACAGCATGCCTAATATGTGCAAGGTCCTGAGTTTTATCCCCAGCACCACACAATAAAATAAAATAAAATATCAAAATAAAATAAAATAAAGCATACCCATATGGAAACAACTTATAATCTGATCTAATGAGATATCTTCAAGTTAAGGCGAGGAATAAGCAATTCAAATGTATTTCTAAAGGTTTAAATTTATATAACAAGTGAAAAGATGGTACCACTAATACTAAAAGTGAAGTCTTTAGGGATGAACAGTTGAAGAAATACTGTGATATTCTGAGTTGTGTTAATGAACTTTTAAATGAAAATGCCCAACTGCCAATTAAAGATACCAAAGCCAACATTTATCAAGGAGGAAGTAAAATAAAAACTATTGGGAAGAATAAAATAAAAACTATTTGAAGTAGAATAAAACTAAGATGGGAAGAATATTTAAGTCCATAGAAATATTAAAACATGACAATGTCTTAGGAGGAGGAGTTTGAAAGTGATCGGGGTGGTCCAATGTGTCAGATTTATACCGCATAAAGCTATGTTTTCAGCCTCAGGCTTACAATTCTATTTTAAAGGTGCAAATAGCCATCTTCTCACCCTTTGGGAATGTTCAATTTCTATTCCAAGATAAGCACTTGCTGTGTGAGTGACTGTATCTCACTGCTTGCCGGTGTGAGGCAAAGTCGCAATAGAAGGTTAACAAAAGATTTTTCTGGTAGGTGCACTCTCCCTGCTACATGAAATACAAGCTTCATAAACTGAAAATTATAATCTCAAGAAGGATTTTGCTGCAGGCTCATCTCTTCTCCCATGGGCTATGGATATGCGTGCATGAACCAATTTGCACCCCTTCACAACACTTTCATTCATCTAAAATTACAATACCATCCTTATGTGATTTTTATGCACCCAGAGGAATTAAGCTCATCATTACTATTATGACAGTAAAGCACTCTTAAGAAGTTGCTATGTTGGAAGTTTTCCCAAATGATTCATTCAAATTCTCATACTCTAACTCCAAGTATATAATTTCCCATTTCCATTTTTAAGATACTTAACGTGTATTGTAACTTGTTTTTAAAATATTTATATAAGAGGATTTCAGCAAGACACATAGTTGTGGAAAACAGACTATTTTATATTTTGGCTAACAAATTTTCTGTATCACAAATTATACACGTGAAGGCAGGAGTTTAGAATTGCATGATTAGCCCCAATGAGGATATATTAAATGCTTTTATTGTCTGATTCACACAAACTAAATGTCTGTTTGAACGCATCATCTAACCAGAACACATCTATCTTTCCTGGCTTTCATCTTGAACACAGAGAATTGAAGTACTCACATTCATCATCCAGAACAATTCAAAACACACATGAATTTTAATGGACTTGGGAGTAATTTGTTCAAAAATTAGGATGTCTTTTTTTGATTATTTAAATTTCCTGGTTTTTAGAGAAGTAAAATTAAAAGTTTGAAGGTCTCTTATTAAAATGTCTTTAAACTTCCTATAAGACAGAAATGTCCAGTAAAACAGATAATGAACTCTTCCATATGATAGCCAATTATTTAATATTCCTTGTCAGCTGGATTAAGTTACTCTGTACCTTTGTTTAGAAACAGTGGTGAATGAGGGAGGGATACACTCTGCTTCCTCACATAGAGGAGAAGGTAACATAGAAATATGACAGAATATCAAACATTGTATGTACATAATATGAACTTTATATATTTATGAAAAAATAAATAAATGATTTCTAAAACACTGAATCACATTTTGTTCTAGAAATTAAAATGAAGAAAATAGGAGCTCCATTTCCCAAAGCCATTTCACCATTAGTTTGAGAATTCATCCCTCACCTCTCTTCATCATACTTAACTGATACTTCTGAGAAATGTTTATTTAGGAAAATAAAGTTTCTGGGAAGAATATTATCATTATTCAAATAACAGATGTAATGAAAATCATTCCAATTTTCTTGTTCAAGGCCAGAACCAAAATCTATGGTTTCATTGCAAGCACATCACGAGGGAAAGAGTGACTTAACAGTAATGTATCCTGGTCACTGCTAATAAGCAACCCAAGTTTAGTTCAAAGTGTATGCAGAAAGAATATTGTCCTGTGACCTGGTACTCATACTTTAGTTTGAGTATCTAAGTAGAAATGTTGGAGCAGAATACTGATCCCTAACGAGAGAGTTCAAATATGCCCACCTTGCTTCTAGAGACAATGAAGAAGCATTGTATAACTCTCCCTGAAATGTAAAAAAAAAGAGTAAGAATTCAGTGATAGGCACAGTGAACTTGGAGAGATCCTAGAACAAAATTTTTGGGTGGCTAGGTGCATATCAGTTTCTTTATAAAAAAATCTTCATAAAGAATATCCTTGCTGGGCCTGGTGGTGCACACCTGTAATCCCAGTGGCTCAGGAGTCTGAGACAGGAAGATTGCAAGTTCAAAGCCAGCCTCAGTAAAAGTGAGGCACTAAGCAACTCAGTGAGACCCTGTCTCTAAATGAAATACAAAGTAGGGCTGCGGATGTGGCTCAGTGGTCAAGTGTCCCTGAGTTCAATCCCTGGTTCATGCCCCCTACTCCCGCCAAAAAGATAATCCTTTATCCTTTATATCCTTTGCTGTTTTTTCTATGTAACTATAATACTAATAACTATGTAGTTGTCATTATTGAATATAAATTGTTATTTTCCAAACCATACATTCACTTTCTTCACAAAGCCTTGATTTAAAAAAAACAACAACAACACTTGATGGAGTATTGTACTTAGATTGCTAGGCTGAAGGCACCAGTATTCATTGTTATATTCAAGAGCCTTACTCATTGCTATTGGGAGTATAAACTCTTATAAAATATATCATACTACTGGTGTATATAAAAAATAGACACCAAGAAATAACAATTATCTTTGCTCAGTGAGAATTATTTCTTCTTTATGCTTTTGTATAGCTTTTAACCATTTATTCATGAATATAAGAAAAGTAAATCACAAGTTAGGTTCCAGTCCAAACCAACAAGATTTGACTCGCAACTCTGTGAATTTCACTGTGTGCTCAAGCTCATCCCTGTATGTCTTCACTTTCTTCATTCGCAATGGATCAGCTGTTGTGATGCTAAGATTTAAATGCACTAAAGAATAGAAATTTCAATGATGTTACTATTCGCTTGTTATTATTGATTTATTTAAATTAATTTTAATGAGGACTAGCAGGAAAACATTTTAGAGTTTTAAATGTTAGAAATCCCAAGATCTATGAAACAATTTGCATGAATGTTTTTTATCTGATCTTATTTCAGGTAGAATATGGTATAGTAAAGATATAGCTTCACATGGCAGCTAGTAGTAGGTGGTTTCAAAACTTACAAAGCTGAATGATCAAATTAGTGTAGTACCAATTTAAAGATAAAAAAAATAGAAAATAAAAAATATTGAAGCAGATTCACATATATTTAGGACCAGTGATTTTAACAAAGCCAGAATTATTTTTGGAGATAACGTCCTAGTACTGATTTTGGAATTAAGATATAGCCTGTTTTGCTGGGCATGGTATTATGTACCTATAGTTTTGGCTACTCAAGAGACTGAGGTGGAAAGATCACTTGATACTATGAGTATGAAACCAGCTGGGGCAAAATAGTGGGACTCTCATCTCAAAAAGAAAAAAATGCAAAACTTAGAATATGTTCTTGTTAGTTCTACATTGCATATAATGGCTTCTTGCATATAATGGCTTATATTGGAGCAGAAGTCTATGATCTTTATCAACTTTAAGGGTGAGAGGATGCAGTTTAGGTCTATAAGAAAAGCTAAAAATTTAAACATGGAGAAATATCAGAAAGGATACAGGGACTGTTATGGTTTAGATATGAGGTATCCCCTCATTTCTCACATGCGAGATAATGCAAGGAAGTTTGGAGGAGAAATGATTGGGTTATAGCCTTAACCTAACCAGTAAATTAATCCCCCATGGGATTAACTGAGTGGTAGCTAGAGACAGGTGGGTTGTGACTGGAGGAATTGGTTCATTGAAGGTATGGCTATGGGGAACATATTTTGGATCTGGAGAGTGGAGACCTCTCTCTACTTTCTAATCACCATGTGAGCTGTTTCCCTCTGATCCAGTCTTCTGCCATGATGTTCTACCTCACCTTGAACCCCGAGGAATTGAGCCTGCTATCTACGGATTGAAACCTCTGAAACTATAAGCCTCCAAATAAACTTTTCCTCCTCTACAATTGTTTTGGTGGGGTCTTTTAGTCACAGCTTTGAAGACAGGGACCCAAAACATCTAGGAAAATACATACAAGTCTTTGAGTACAGAACTAGGCATATGTTGAGGATACTCCCAAGTCACCAAGTGGAAATTAACAGAATACTAAGAAACCTGAGTAGACGTTTTAGCTGCTGCCCATCTCATAGGAGTCTTAGTACTGAGTTTTAGCCCTGCTAGGGTAGAAGTACTATTCTTTGAAAGCCTCTAAGGTCCATTCATTTGGCATAAAGGAAATATCTCTGCACTAAGGAATTCCTCTAGAAATAAGGTAAAATCTAAACAAGCCCACCTGGATGAGGCATAAAAGCAAATTTCCACTTGTGCAAGGTGGTAAGTCAGTAATTTTGTAGAGAGCCATCCATGGGCTGTGTGTGCAACACCACTAAAGAGTCCCACACAACACTAACAATAAGGCTGATCTGCTGTAACTATAGTCCCTCTGAGATGGGTGTGACCTGCTAAGATGTCAATCAACCTGTTGACTGCAAGACCCCACCTTCTTCCTACCTTGGGAAAGAATGTTCAGTGGAAGGTCACTGATGTCCCTGATATAAATAAAGCACACACAGGGGCCATTTTGCCTTTTGTCCATTTGCCTTTTTGCTATCTGCCAGATCACCTGGGTAAAGGCCCGTTCTACCCCCGTTTTAAAACTATTTTCTATGTTCTGTGGTTTTTTCTTTTAGTCAGTCATTTACCTGTCAGGGAATAATGTCTCCATCATCCACGCAGGATGTGGAATTGACATAATTTGGTTGAGGATGAAACAAAAATGAACATTCCTCAAAAGAATAAAACAGAAGAGTCTATATGATGAATTGTTTATAATTATAGTTTGTCCTTGTATACATGAAGAAACATGATATCTACCCCATTGTTCTGGAATTAACTGAAATGGAATTTGAAGCGTCATTGAAGAATTTGAACAGTGGTTTCCAACTGGGAGCAATTCCTGACCCACACAGTGGGTATTTGGCACTGTATGATATGTTTTTTATTATTACAACTGGTGAGGGTTTTGCTGGAATCCAATGAGCAGAAGCCAAGAATGCTGCTAAATCTGCAATATACTGGATAGCTTTACCAGATAATTATTCAGTTCAATATGGCAAAACTGCCTAGTTGAAAAACTCTGACTTATAGCATACTACAGTGACATGGCCACATCAATGTTTATGGCAGCTCAATTCACAATAGCTAAGCTATGGAACCAACCTAGTTGCCCTTCAACAGATGAACTGATAAAGAAAATGTAATACATATACACAATGGAATATTATTCAGCTGTAAAGAAGAATGAAATTATGGTATTCGTCAGTAAATGATGGACCTGGAGACTATCATGCTAAGTGAAATAAGTCCATCAACCAAAACCAAAGGCCATGTATTCTCTCTGACATACAGATGCTAACTCACAATAAGCACTGGGGTAGGGGTGGCAGGTAGAAGTTCATTGGATTAGACAAAGGGGAACGAAGGGACTGGAGGGGAGATGGGAATAGGAAAGACAGTAGAATGGATTGGACATAAGTATCCTGTGTTTATATATGAATACATGACCAGTGTAACTCCACATGATGCATAAACACAAAAATGGGAAGTTAGACTCCATGTAAGTTAGAAATGTCAAAATGCGGGGGGACTTCCAGCAAGATGGCGGCTTAGAGGGATGCAGCTACCAGTCTCCCCAAACAAAAGACCAGAAACTGCGGTACAACCTTCTCCCACCCGGCTTTTGGACAGCACGGAAGGAAATTTCACTCGCACGGGTAAGCAGAGCC